>CAWUFW010009848.1:0-748173 GCA_963921515.1 Calotriton arnoldi
CAAAAACTACAGCTAGGCACTTTGCCAAAAAAGGGTCATTTTTCACTGCGAAATTGAGGTGTGACCACGTTGCGTTTTGCGCCGTTTCCTGTCGTAGGCACAAGGCCGACCCACACAAGTGAGGTACCATTTTTCTCGTAAGACTTTGGGGAACGCGGGGTGGGTGGAAATTTGTGGATCCACGCAGATTCCAGAACTTTTCACCACAGAAATATGGGGAAAATTTGTTTTTTTTGACAATTTTTTATGTTTGCAAGGGATTCTGGGTAACAGAACCTGGTGGGAGGCAGTCAAGTCACCCCATCCTGGATTCCCCTGGGTGTCTAGTTTTCAAAAATGTATAGGTTTGCTAGGTTTCCCTAGGTGCCGGCAGAGCTAGGGTTCAAAAACTACAGCTAGGCACTTTGCCAAAAAGTGTCATTTTTCACTGCGAAATTGAGGTGTGACCACGTTGCGTTTTGCGCCATTTCCTGTCGCAGGCACTAGGCCGACCCACACAAGTGAGGTACCATTTTTCTCGTAAGACTTTGGGGAACGCGGGGTGGGTGGAAATTTGTGGATCCACGCAGATTCCAGAACTTTCCACCACAGAAATGTGGGGAAAATGTGGTTTTTTGGACAATTTTTTATGTTTGCAAGGGATTCTGGGTAACAGAACCTGGTGGGAGGCAGTCAAGTCACCCCATCCTGGATTCCCCTGGGTGTCTAGTTTTCAAAAATGTATAGGTTTGCTAGGTTTCCTAGGTGCCGGCAGAGCTAGGGTTAAAAACTACAGCTAGGCACTTTGCCAAAAAGGGTCATTTTTCACTGCGAAATTGAGGTGTGACCGCGTTGCGTTTTGCGCCGTTTCCTGTCGCAGGCACTAAGCTGACCCACACAAGTGAGGTACCATTTTTCTCGTAAGACTTTGGGGAACGCGGGGTGGGTGGAAATTTGTGGATCCACGCAGATTCCAGAACTTTCCACCACAGAAATGTGGGGAAAATGTGTTTTTTTTGACAATTTTTTATGTTTGCAAGGGATTCTGGGTAACAGAACCTGGTGGGAGGCAGTCAAGTCACCCCATCCTGGATTCCCCTGGGTGTCTAGTTTTCAAAAATGTATAGGTTTGCTAGGTTTCCCTAGGTGCCGGCAGAGGTAGGGTTCAAAAACTACAGCTAGGCACTTTGCCAAAAAAGGGTCATTTTTCACTGCGAAATTGAGGTGTGACCGCGTTGCGTTTTGCGCCGTTTCCTGTCGCAGGCACTAGGCCGACCCACACAAGTGAGGTACCATTTTTCTCGTAAGACTTTGGGGAACGCGGGGTGGGTGGAAATTTGTGGATCCACGCAGATTCCAGAACTTTCCACCACAGAAATGTGGGGAAAATGTGGTTTTTTTGACAATTGTTTATGTTTGCAAGGGATTCTGGGTAACAGAACCTGGTGGGAGGCAGTCAAGTCACCCCATCCTGGATTCCCCTGGGTGTCTAGTTTTCAAAAATGTATAGGTTTGCTAAGTTTCCCTAGGTGCCGGCAGAGCTAGGGTTCAAAAACTAGAGCCAGGCACTTTGCCAAAAAAGGGTCATTTTTCACTGCGAAATTGAGGTGTGACCGCGTTGCGTTTTGCGCCGTTTCCTGTCGCAGGCACTAGGCCGACCCACACAAGTGAGGTACCATTTTTCTCGTAAGACTTTGGGGAACGCGGGGTGGGTAGAAATTTGTGGATCCACGCAGATTCCAGAACTTTCCACCACAGAAATGTGGGGAAAATGTGTTTTTTTTGACAATTTTTTATGTTTGCAAGGGATTCTGGGTAACAGAACCTGGTGGGAGGCAGTCAAGTCACCCCATCCTGGATTCCCCTGGGTGTCTAGTTTTCAAAAATGTATAGGTGTGCTAGGTTTCCCTAGGTGCCGGCAGAGCTAGGGTTCAAAAACTACAGCTAGGCACTTTGCCAAAAAAGGGTCATTTTTCACTGCGAAATTGAGGTGTGACCACGTTGCGTTTTGCGCCGTTTCCTGTCGCAGGCACTAGGCCGACCCACACAAGTGAGGTACCATTTTTCTCGTAAGACTTTGGGGGACGCGGGGTGGGTGGAAATTTGTGGATCCACGCAGATTCCAGAACTTTCCACCACAGAAATGTGGGGAAAATGTGTTTTGTTTGACAATTTTTTATGTTTGCAAGGGATTCTGGGTAACAGAACCTGGTGGGAGGCAGTCAAGTCACCCCATCCTGGATTCCCCTGGGTGTCTAGTTTTCAAAAATGTATAGGTTTGCTAGGTTTCCCTAGGTGCCGGCAGAGGTAGGGTTCAAAAACTACAGCTAGGCACTTTGCCAAAAAAGGGTCATTTTTCACTGCGAAATTGAGGTGTGACCGCGTTGCGTTTTGCGCCATTTCCTGTCGCAGGCACTAGGCCGACCCACACAAGTGAGGTACCATTTTTCTCGTAAGACTTTGGGGAACGCGGGGTGCGTGGAAATTTGTGGATCCACGCAGATTCCAGAACTTTCCACCACAGAAATGTGTGGAAAATGTGGTTTTTTGGACAATTTTTTATGTTTGCAAGGGATTCTGGGTAACAGAACCTAGTGGGAGGCAGTCAAGTCACCCCATACTGGATTCCCCTGGGTGTCTAGTTTTCAAAAATGTATAGGTTTGCTAGGTTTCCCTAGGTGCCGGCAGAGGTAGGGTTCAAAAACTACAGCAAGGCACTTTGCCAAAAAAGGGTCATTTTTCACTGCGAAATTGAGGTGTGACCGCGTTGCGTTTTGCGCCGTTTCCTGTCGCAGGCACTAGGCCGACCCACACAAGTGAGGTACCATTTTTCTCGTAAGACTTTGGGGAAGGCGGGGTGGGTGGAAATTTGTGGATCCACGCAGATTCCAGAACTTTCCACCACAGAAATGTGGGGAAAATGTGTTTTTTTGGACAATTTTTTATGTTTGCAAGGGATTTTGGGTAACAGAACATGGTGGGAGGCAGTCAAGTCACCCCATCCTGGATTCCCCTGGGTGTCTAGTTTTCAAAAATGTATAGGTTTGCTAGGTTTCCCTAGGTGCCGGCAGAGCTAGGGTTCAAAAACTACAGCTAGGCACTTTGCCAAAAAAGTGTCATTTTTCACTGCGAAATTGAGGTGTGACCGCGTTGCGTTTTGCGCCGTTTCCTGTCGCAGGCACTAGGCCGACCCACACAAGTGAGGTACCATTTTTCTCGTAAGACTTTGGGGAACGCGGGGTGGGTGGAAATTTGTGGATCCACGCAGATTCCAGAACTTTCCACCACAGAAATGTGGGGAAAATGTGGTTTTTTGGACAATTTTTTATGTTTGCAAGGGATTCTGGGTAACAGAACCTGGTGGGAGGCAGTCAAGTCACCCCATCCTGGATTCCCCTGGGTGTCTAGTTTTCAAAAATGTATAGGTTTTCTAGGTTTCCCTAGGTGCCGGCAGAGCTAGGGTTCAAAAACTACAGCTAGGCACTTTGCCAAAAAAGGGTCATTTTTCACTGCGAAATTGAGGTGTGACCGCGTTGCGTTTTGCGCCGTTTCCTGTCGCAGGCACTAGGCTGACCCACACAAGTGAGGTACCATTTTTCTCGTAAGACTTTGGGGAACGCGGGGTGGGTGGAAATTTGTGGATCCACGCAGATTCCAGAACTTTCCACCACAGAAATGTGGGGAAAATGTGTTTTTTTGACAATTTTTTATGTTTGCAAGGGATTCTGGGTAACAGAACCTGGTGGGAGGCAGTCAAGTCACCCCATCCTGGATTCCCCTGGGTGTCTAGTTTTCAAAAATGTATAGGTTTGCTAGGTTTCCCTAGGTGCCGGCAGAGGTAGGGTTCAAAAACTACAGCTAGGCACTTTGCCAAAAAAGGGTCATTTTTCACTGCGAAATTGAGGTGTGACCGCGTTGCGTTTTGCGCCGTTTCCTGTCGCAGGCACTAGGCCGACCCACACAAGTGAGGTACCATTTTTCTCGTAAGACTTTGGGGAACGCGGGGTGGGTGGAAATTTGTGGATCCACGCAGATTCCAGAACTTTCCACCACAGAAATGTGGGGAAAATGTGGTTTTTTTGACAATTGTTTATGTTTGCAAGGGATTCTGGGTAACAGAACCTGGTGGGAGGCAGTCAAGTCACCCCATCCTGGATTCCCCTGGGTGTCTAGTTTTCAAAAATGTATAGGTTTGCTAAGTTTCCCTAGGTGCCGGCAGAGCTAGGGTTCAAAAACTACAGCCAGGCACTTTGCCAAAAAAGGGTCATTTTTCACTGCGAAATTGAGGTGTGACCGCGTTGCGTTTTGCGCCGTTTCCTGTCGCAGGCACTAGGCCTACCCACACAAGTGAGGTACCATTTTTCTCGTAAGACTTTGGGGAACGCGGGGTGGGTGTAAATTTGTGGATCCACGCAGATTCCAGAACTTTCCACCACAGAAATGTGGGGAAAATGTGGTTTTTTTGACAATTTTTTATGTTTGCAAGGGATTCTGGGTAACAGAACCTGGTGGGAGGCAGTCAAGTCACCCCATCCTGGATTCCCCTGGGTGTCTAGTTTTCAAAAATGTATAGGTTTGCTAGGTTTCCCTAGGTGCCGGCAGAGCTAGGGTTCAAAAACTACAGCTAGGCACTTTGCCAAAAAAGGGTCATTTTTCACTGCGAAATTGAGGTGTGACCACGTTGCGTTTTGCGCCGTTTCCTGTCGCAGGCACTAGGCCGACCCACACAAGTGAGGTACCATTTTTCTCGTAAGACTTTGGGGGACGCGGGGTGGGTGGAAATTTGTGGATCCACGCAGATTCCAGAACTTTCCACCACAGAAATGTGGGGAAAATGTGTTTTTTTTGACAATTTTTTATGTTTGCAAGGGATTCTGGGTAACAGAACCTGGTGGGAGGCAGTCAAGTCACCCCATCCTGGATTCCCCTGGGTGTCTAGTTTTCAAAAATGTATAGGTTTGCTAGGTTTCCCTAGGTGCCGGCAGAGGTAGGGTTCAAAAACTACAGCTAGGCACTTTGCCAAAAAAGTGTCATTTTTCACTGCGAAATTGAGGTGTGACCGCGTTGCGTTTGCGCCGTTTCCTGTCGCAGGCACTAGGCCGACCCACACAAGTGAGGTACCATTTTTCTCGTAAGACTTTGGGGAACGCGGGGTGGGTGGAAATTTGTGGATCCACGCAGATTCCAGAACTTTCCACCACAGAAATGTGGGGAAAATGTGGTTTTTTGGACAATTTTTTATGTTTGCAAGGGATTCTGGGTAACAGAACCTGGTGGGAGGCAGTCAAGTCACCCCATCCTGGATTCCCCTGGGTGTCTAGTTTTCAAAAATGTATAGGTTTTCTAGGTTTCCCTAGGTGCCGGCAGAGCTAGGGTTCAAAAACTACAGCTAGGCACTTTGCCAAAAAAGGGTCATTTTTCACTGCGAAATTGAGGTGTGACCGCGTTGCGTTTTGCGCCGTTTCCTGTCGCAGGCACTAGGCTGACCCACACAAGTGAGGTACCATTTTTCTCGTAAGACTTTGGGGAACGCGGGGTGGGTGGAAATTTGTGGATCCACGCAGATTCCAGAACTTTCCACCACAGAAATGTGGGGAAAATGTGTTTTTTTTGACAATTGTTTATGTTTGCAAGGGATTCTGGGTAACAGAACCTGGTGGGAGGCAGTCAAGTCACCCCATCCTGGATTCCCCTGGGTGTCTAGTTTTCAAAAATGTATAGGTTTGCTAGGTTTCCCTAGGTGCCGGCAGAGGTAGGGTTCAAAAACTACAGCTAGGCACTCTGCCAAAAAAGGGTCATTTTTCACTGCGAAATTGAGGTGTGACCGCGTTGCGTTTTGCGCCGTTTCCTGTCGCAGGCACTAGGCTGACCCACACAAGTGAGGTACCATTTTTCTCGTAAGACTTTGGGGAACGCGGGGTGGGTGGAAATTTGTGGATCCACGCAGATTCCAGAACTTTCCACCACAGAAATGTGGGGAAAATGTGTTTTTTTTGACAATTTTTTATGTTTGCAAGGGATTCTGGGTAACAGAACCTGGTGGGAGGCAGTCAAGTCACCCCATCCTGGATTCCCCTGGGTGTCTAGTTTTCAAAAATGTATAGGTTTGCTAGGTTTCCCTAGGTGCCGGCAGAGGTAGGGTTCAAAAACTACAGCTAGGCACTTTGCCAAAAAAGGGTCATTTTTCACTGCGAAATTGAGGTGTGACCGCGTTGCGTTTTGCGCCGTTTCCTGTCGCAGGCACTAGGCCGACCCACACAAGTGAGGTACCATTTTTCTCGTAAGACTTTGGGGAACGCGGGGTGGGTGGAAATTTGTGGATCCACGCAGATTCCAGAACTTTCCACCACAGAAATGTGGGGAAAATGTGGTTTTTTTGACAATTTTTTATGTTTGCAAGGGATTCTGGGTAACAGAACCTGGTGGGAGGCAGTCAAGTCACCCCATCCTGGATTCCCCTGGGTGTCTAGTTTTCAAAAATGTATAGGTTTGCTAGGTTTCCCTAGGTGCCGGCAGAGCTAGGGTTCAAAAACTACAGCTAGGCACTTTGCCAAAAAAGGGTCATTTTTCACTGCGAAATTGAGGTGTGACCACGTTGCGTTTTGCGCCATTTCCTGTCGCAGGCACTAGGCCGACCCACACAAGTGAGGTACCATTTTTCTCGTAAGACTTTGGGGGACGCGGGGTGGGTGGAAATTTGTGGATCCACGCAGATTCCAGAACTTTCCACCACAGAAATGTGGGGAAAATGTGTTTTTTTTGACAATTTTTTATGTTTGCAAGGGATTCTGGGTAACAGAACCTGGTGGGAGGCAGTCAAGTCACCCCATCCTGGATTCCCCTGGGTGTCTAGTTTTCAAAAATGTATAGGTTTGCTAGGTTTCCCTAGGTGCCGGCAGAGGTAGGGTTCAAAAACTACAGCTAGGCACTTTGCCAAAAAAGTGTCATTTTTCACTGCGAAATTGAGGTGTGACCGCGTTGCGTTTTGCGCCGTTTCCTGTCGCAGGCACTAGGCCGACCCACACAAGTGAGGTACCATTTTTCTCGTAAGACTTTGGGGAACGCGGGGTGGGTGGAAATTTGTGGATCCACGCAGATTCCAGAACTTTCCACCACAGAAATGTGGGGAAAATGTGTTTTTTTTGACAATTGTTTATGTTTGCAAGGGATTCTGGGTAACAGAACCTGGTGGGAGGCAGTCAAGTCACCCCATCCTGGATTCCCCTGGGTGTCTAGTTTTCAAAAATGTATAGGTTTTCTAGGTTTCCCTAGGTGCCGGCAGAGCTAGGGTTCAAAAACTACAGCTAGGCACTTTGCCAAAAAAGGGTCATTTTTCACTGCGAAATTGAGGTGTGACCGCGTTGCATTTTGCGCCGTTTCCTGTCGCAGGCACTAGGCTGACCCACACAAGTGAGGTACCATTTTTCTCGTAAGACTTTGGGGAACGCGGGGTGGGTGGAAATTTGTGGATCCACGCAGATTCCAGAACTTTCCACCACAGAAATGTGGGGAAAATGTGTTTTTTTTGACAATTTTTTATGTTTGCAAGGGATTCTGGGTAACAGAACCTGGTGGGAGGCAGTCAAGTCACCCCATCCTGGATTCCCCTGGGTGTCTAGTTTTCAAAAATGTATAGGTTTGCTAGGTTTCCCTAGGTGCCGGCAGAGGTAGGGTTCAAAAACTACAGCTAGGCACTTTGCCAAAAAAGGGTCATTTTTCACTGCGAAATTGAGGTGTGACCGCGTTGCGTTTTGCGCCGTTTCCTGTCGCAGGCACTAGGCCGACCCACACAAGTGAGGTACCATTTTTCTCGTAAGACTTTGGGGAACGCGGGGTGGGTGGAAATTTGTGGATCCACGCAGATTCCAGAACTTTCCACCACAGAAATGTGGGGAAAATGTGGTTTTTTTGACAATTGTTTATGTTTGCAAGGGATTCTGGGTAACAGAACCTGGTGGGAGGCAGTCAAGTCACCCCATCCTGGATTCCCCTGGGTGTCTAGTTTTCAAAAATGTATAGGTTTGCTAAGTTTCCCTAGGTGCCGGCAGAGCTAGGGTTCAAAAACTACAGCCAGGCACTTTGCCAAAAAAGGGTCATTTTTCACTGCGAAATTGAGGTGTGACCGCGTTGCGTTTTGCGCCGTTTCCTGTCGCAGGCACTAGGCCTACCCACACAAGTGAGGTACCATTTTTCTCGTAAGACTTTGGGGAACGCGGGGTGGGTGGAAATTTGTGGATCCACGCAGATTCCAGAACTTTCCACCACAGAAATGTGGGGAAAATGTGGTTTTTTTGACAATTTTTTATGTTTGCAAGGGATTCTGGGTAACAGAACCTGGTGGGAGGCAGTCAAGTCACCCCATCCTGGATTCCCCTGGGTGTCTAGTTTTCAAAAATGTATAGGTTTGCTAGGTTTCCCTAGGTGCCGGCAGAGCTAGGGTTCAAAAACTACAGCTAGGCACTTTGCCAAAAAAGGGTCATTTTTCACTGCGAAATTGAGGTGTGACCACG
The DNA here is from genome assembly GCA_963921515.1 of Calotriton arnoldi. Lineage (NCBI taxonomy): Eukaryota > Metazoa > Chordata > Amphibia > Caudata > Salamandridae > Calotriton > Calotriton arnoldi. Next base: position 8,490 of record CAWUFW010009848.1, read on the forward strand.
TTGCGTTTTGCGCCGTTTCCTGTCGCAGGCACTAGGCCGACCCACACAAGTGAGGTACCATTTTTCTCGTAAGACTTTGGGGGACGCGGGGTGGGTGGAAATTTGTGGATCCACGCAGATTCCAGAACTTTCCACCACAGAAATGTGGGGAAAATGTGTTTTTTTGACAATTTTTTATGTTTGCAAGGGATTCTGGGTAACAGAACCTGGTGGGAGGCAGTCAAGTCACCCCATCCTGGATTCCCCTGGGTGTCTAGTTTTCAAAAATGTATAGGTTTGCTAGGTTTCCCTAGGTGCCGGCAGAGGTAGGGTTCAAAAACTACAGCTAGGCACTTTGCCAAAAAAGTGTCATTTTTCACTGCGAAATTGAGGTGTGACCGCGTTGCGTTTTGCGCCGTTTCCTGTCGCAGGCACTAGGCTGACCCACACAAGTGAGGTACCATTTTTCTCGTAAGACTTTGGGGAACGCGGGGTGGGTGGAAATTTGTGGATCCACGCAGATTCCAGAACTTTCCACCACAGAAATGTGGGAAAAATGTGTTTTTTTTGACAATTGTTTATGTTTGCAAGGGATTCTGGGTAACAGAACCTGGTGGGAGGCAGTCAAGTCACCCCATCCTGGATTCCCCTGGGTGTCTAGTTTTCAAAAATGTATAGGTTTTCTAGGTTTCCCTAGGTGCCGGCAGAGCTAGGGTTCAAAAACTACAGCTAGGCACTTTGCCAAAAAAGGGTCATTTTTCACTGCGAAATTGAGGTGTGACCGCGTTGCGTTTTGCGCCGTTTCCTGTCGCAGGCACTAGGCTGACCCACACAAGTGAGGTACCATTTTTCTCGTAAGACTTTGGGGAACGCGGGGTGGGTGGAAATTTGTGGATCCACGCAGATTCCAGAACTTTCCACCACAGAAATGTGGGGAAAATGTGTTTTTTTGACAATTGTTTATGTTTGCAAGGGATTCTGGGTAACAGAACCTGGTGGGAGGCAGTCAAGTCACCCCATCCTGGATTCCCCTGGGTGTCTAGTTTTCAAAAATGTATAGGTTTGCTAGGTTTCCCTAGGTGCCGGCAGAGGTAGGGTTCAAAAACTACAGCTAGGCACTCTGCCAAAAAAGGGTCATTTTTCACTGCGAAATTGAGGTGTGACCGCGTTGCGTTTTGCGCCGTTTCCTGTCGCAGGCACTAGGCTGACCCACACAAGTGAGGTACCATTTTTCTCGTAAGACTTTGGGGAACGCGGGGTGGGTGGAAATTTGTGGATCCACGCAGATTCCAGAACTTTCCACCACAGAAATGTGGGGAAAATGTGTTTTTTTTGACAATTTTTTATGTTTGCAAGGGATTCTGGGTAACAGAACCTGGTGGGAGGCAGTCAAGTCACCCCATCCTGGATTCCCCTGGGTGTTTAGTTTTCAAAAATGTATAGGTTTGCTAGGTTTCCCTAGGTGCCGGCAGAGGTAGGGTTCAAAAACTACAGCTAGGCACTTTGCCAAAAAGGGTCATTTTTCACTGCGAAATTGAGGTGTGACCGCGTTGCGTTTTGCGCCGTTTCCTGTCGCAGGCACTAGGCCGACCCACACAAGTGAGGTACCATTTTTCTCGTAAGACTTTGGGGAACGCGGGGTGGGTGGAAATTTGTGGATCCACGCAGATTCCAGAACTTTCCACCACAGAAATGTGGGGAAAATGTGGTTTTTTTGACAATTGTTTATGTTTGCAAGGGATTCTGGGTAACAGAACCTGGTGGGAGGCAGTCAAGTCACCCCATCCTGGATTCCCCTGGGTGTCTAGTTTTCAAAAATGTATAGGTTTGCTAAGTTTCCCTAGGTGCCGGCAGAGCTAGGGTTCAAAAACTACAGCCAGGCACTTTGCCAAAAAAGGGTCATTTTTCACTGCGAAATTGAGGTGTGACCGCGTTGCGTTTTGCGCCGTTTCCTGTCGCAGGCACTAGGCCTACCCACACAAGTGAGGTACCATTTTTCTCGTAAGACTTTGGGGAACGCGGGGTGGGTGGAAATTTGTGGATCCACGCAGATTCCAGAACTTTCCACCACAGAAATGTGGGGAAAATGTGGTTTTTTTTGACAATTTTTTATGTTTGCAAGGGATTCTGGGTAACAGAACCTGGTGGGAGGCAGTCAAGTCACCCCATCCTGGATTCCCCTGGGTGTCTAGTTTTCAAAAATGTATAGGTTTGCTAGGTTTCCCTAGGTGCCGGCAGAGCTAGGGTTCAAAAACTACAGCTAGGCACTTTGCCAAAAAAGGGTCATTTTTCACTGCGAAATTGAGGTGTGACCACGTTGCGTTTTGCGCCGTTTCCTGTCGCAGGCACTAGGCCGACCCACACAAGTGAGGTACCATTTTTCTCGTAAGACTTTGGGGGACGCGGGGTGGGTGGAAATTTGTGGATCCACGCAGATTCCAGAACTTTCCACCACAGAAATGTGGGGAAAATGTGTTTTTTTTGACAATTGTTTATGTTTGCAAGGGATTCTGGGTAACAGAACCTGGTGGGAGGCAGTCAAGTCACCCCATCCTGGATTCCCCTGGGTGTCTAGTTTTCAAAAATGTATAGGTTTGCTAGGTTTCCCTAGGTGCCGGCAGAGGTAGGGTTCAAAAACTACAGCTAGGCACTTTGCCAAAAAAGTGTCATTTTTCACTGCGAAATTGAGGTGTGACCGCGTTGCGTTTTGCGCCGTTTCCTGTCGCAGGCACTAGGCCGACCCACACAAGTGAGGTACCATTTTTCTCGTAAGACTTTGGGGAACGCGGGGTGGGTGGAAATTTGTGGATCCACGCAGATTCCAGAACTTTCCACCACAGAAATGTGGGGAAAATGTGGTTTTTTGGACAATTTTTTATGTTTGCAAGGGATTCTGGGTAACAGAACCTGGTGGGAGGCAGTCAAGTCACCCCATCCTGGATTCCCCTGGGTGTCTAGTTTTCAAAAATGTATAGGTTTTCTAGGTTTCCCTAGGTGCCGGCAGAGCTAGGGTTCAAAAACTACAGCTAGGCACTTTGCCAAAAAAGGGTCATTTTTCACTGCGAAATTGAGGTGTGACCGCGTTGCATTTTGCGCCGTTTCCTGTCGCAGGCACTAGGCTGACCCACACAAGTGAGGTACCATTTTTCTCGTAAGACTTTGGGGAACGCGGGGTGGGTGGAAATTTGTGGATCCACGCAGATTCCAGAACTTTCCACCACAGAAATGTGGGGAAAATGTGTTTTTTTTGACAATTGTTTATGTTTGCAAGGGATTCTGGGTAACAGAACCTGGTGGGAGGCAGTCAAGTCACCCCATCCTGGATTCCCCTGGGTGTCTAGTTTTCAAAAATGTATAGGTTTGCTAGGTTTCCCTAGGTGCCGGCAGAGGTAGGGTTCAAAAACTACAGCTAGGCACTCTGCCAAAAAAGGGTCATTTTTCACTGCGAAATTGAGGTGTGACCGCGTTGCGTTTTGTGCCGTTTCCTGTCGCAGGCACTAGGCTGACCCACACAAGTGAGGTACCATTTTTCTCGTAAGACTTTGGGGAACGCGGGGTGGGTGGAAATTTGTGGATCCACGCAGATTCCAGAACTTTCCACCACAGAAATGTGGGGAAAATGTGTTTTTTTTGACAATTTTTTATGTTTGCAAGGGATTCTGGGTAACAGAACCTGGTGGGAGGCAGTCAAGTCACCCCATCCTGGATTCCCCTGGGTGTCTAGTTTTCAAAAATGTATAGGTTTGCTAGGTTTCCCTAGGTGCCGGCAGAGGTAGGGTTCAAAAACTACAGCTAGGCACTTTGCCAAAAAAGGGTCATTTTTCACTGCGAAATTGAGGTGTGACCGCGTTGCGTTTTGCGCCGTTTCCTGTCGCAGGCACTAGGCCGACCCACACAAGTGTTGTACCATTTTTCTCGTAAGACTTTGGGGAACGCGGGGTGGGTGGAAATTTGTGGATCCACGCAGATTCCAGAACTTTCCACCACAGAAATGTGGGGAAAATGTGGTTTTTTTGACAATTGTTTATGTTTGCAAGGGATTCTGGGTAACAGAACCTGGTGGGAGGCAGTCAAGTCACCCCATCCTGGATTCCCCTGGGTGTCTAGTTTTCAAAAATGTATAGGTTTGCTAAGTTTCCCTAGGTGCCGGCAGAGCTAGGGTTCAAAAACTACAGCCAGGCACTTTGCCAAAAAAGGGTCATTTTTCACTGCGAAATTGAGGTGTGACCGCGTTGCGTTTTGCGCCGTTTCCTGTCGCAGGCACTAGGCCTACCCACACAAGTGAGGTACCATTTTTCTCGTAAGACTTTGGGGAACGCGGGGTGGGTGGAAATTTGTGGATCCACGCAGATTCCAGAACTTTCCACCACAGAAATGTGGGGAAAATGTGGTTTTTTTGACAATTGTTTATGTTTGCAAGGGATTCTGGGTAACAGAACCTGGTGGGAGGCAGTCAAGTCACCACATCCTGGATTCCCCTGGGTGTCTAGTTTTCAAAAATGTATAGGTTTGCTAGGTTTCCCTAGGTGCCGGCAGAGCTAGGGTTCAAAAACTACAGCTAGGCACTTTGCCAAAAAAGGGTCATTTTTCACTGCGAAATTGAGGTGTGACCACGTTGTGTTTTGCGCCGTTTCCTGTCGCAGGCACTAGTCCGACCCACACAAGTGAGGTACCATTTTTCTCGTAAGACTTTGGGGGACGCGGGGTGGGTGGAAATTTGTGGATCCACGCAGATTCCAGAACTTTCCACCACAGAAATGTGGGGAAAATGTGTTTTTTTTGACAATTTTTTATGTTTGCAAGGGATTCTGGGTAACAGAACCTGGTGGGAGGCAGTCAAGTCACCCCATCCTGGATTCCCCTGGGTGTCTAGTTTTCAAAAATGTATAGGTTTGCTAGGTTTCCCTAGGTGCCGGCAGAGGTAGGGTTCAAAAACTACAGCTAGGCACTTTGCCAAAAAAGGGTCATTTTTCACTGCGAAATTGAGGTGTGACCGCGTTGCGTTTTGCGCCGTTTCCTGTCGCAGGCACTAGGCCTACCCACACAAGTGAGGTACCATTTTTCTCGTAAGACTTTGGGGAACGCGGGGTGGGTGGAAATTTGTGGATCCACGCAGATTCCAGAACTTTCCACCACAGAAATGTGGGGAAAATGTGTTTTTTTGACAATTTTTTATGTTTGCAAGGGATTCTGGGTAACAGAACCTGGTGGGAGGCAGTCAAGTCACCCCATCCTGGATTCCCCTGGGTGTCTAGTTTTCAAAAATGTATAGGTTTGCTAGGTTTCCCTAGGTGCCGGCAGAGGTAGGGTTCAAAAACTACAGCTAGGCACTTTGCCAAAAAAGGGTCATTTTTCACTGCGAAATTGAGGTGTGACCGCGTTGCGTTTTGCGCCGTTTCCTGTCGCAGGCACTAGGCCGACCCACACAAGTGAGGTACCATTTTTCTCGTAAGACTTTGGGGAACGCGGGGTGGGTGGAAATTTGTGGATCCACGCAGATTCCAGAACTTTCCACCACAGAAATGTGGGGAAAATGTGTTTTTTTTGACAATTGTTTATGTTTGCAAGGGATTCTGGGTAACAGAACCTGGTGGGAGGCAGTCAAGTCACCCCATCCTGGATTCCCCTGGGTGTCTAGTTTTCAAAAATGTATAGGTTTGCTAAGTTTCCCTAGGTGCCGGCAGAGCTAGGGTTCAAAAACTACAGCCAGGCACTTTGCCAAAAAAGGGTCATTTTTCACTGCGAAATTGAGGTGTGACCGCGTTGCGTTTTGCGCCGTTTCCTGTCGCAGGCACTAGGCCGACCCACACAAGTGAGGTACCATTTTTCTCGTAAGACTTTGGGGAACGCGGGGTGGGTGGAAATTTGTGGATCCACGCAGATTCCAGAACTTTCCACCACAGAAATGTGGGGAAAATGTGTTTTTTTTGACAATTTTTTATGTTTGCAAGGGATTCTGGGTAACAGAACCTGGTGGGAGGCAGTCAAGTCACCCCATCCTGGATTCCCCTGGGTGTCTAGTTTTCAAAATAGATGATCTCTGGATTCAGTGGTATACCTCGTACCTTAGTATACATAGGTGGATGTTCTACATCTCGGCTGAAGCAGTGCTCTTGTCTCAGGATCTTCGCTCTGTGAGTCTGTTGTTTTCAGAACCCCTGTCCCTAGTTATATGACAAGATGTATGTTTTCAAAATAGCAGCTACATTATCCTATTATGTCTAGGTGCTAGTGTCTGATCAGAGAAGATAACAAGGGACAATGTTGTTTGACCTTGCTTAGGCTGTTCAGACTAAATCCCAGGAAAAGAATAAAATATGAAAACATATGTTGGTTCTGTGTGAAAGTACAATGCGGCACAAAGCACGTTGTATAATGTGCAAAACCAATGCGGCGTATAATGTGCATGATTAGGCTAACATAGGGAAAATGACAATGGGCCATGTGAGAAACACACGACAACTGTACACGTTGCCTCTAAGATAGACATGACTGCTTTGTGCCAGGCTACCAGAGAGTTATTCACAGGTTAATTTTGTAACTCTTTGTAGTTTGCCCTGACAAGTATTTTAGGTGTTGGTTGAGAATGGTTTCTTACACCAGCCATTCCCCATCTTCTATCAAGATATTAGAAGGACCAGTCAGAGGTCATCCTGATGGACCCTATGTCTAGAGAAATGGTCGGTTTCCTCTCCTGCCTCAGCTTGTGACATAGAAGAGATTAGTTTTTCCCCTCAGGTTTCCAGTTCCTCTTCCAAACATTTTCCAGAAACTTCAACTATGAGAGGTTAATGCTCAACAGATTAGGATTGTCTATATGATCATCATTAGTCTTCCTTTTGTGCTTGGTGTTTCCTAAATGGCATTTATCCCTTACAGTGTGAGCCTTCCTGTATTCTCCACGTTCCATTAGGGTGGATTTTCTTTGCGTCTTTCCCATTCTACATGTTAGGTCCAAAGGGCAGCAATGTGAACCTTACAAGAGCAAGATTGACTCTTTAATCTCCCATCTCCTAAATGTTTTCTCTATGCTAGATCTCTTATACCCGTGTGGGAATTTTGTTTGATCCTAAAGATTTTATAGCATTCACTGTTTGAACCTTTGGAATATTCTCTCAGATGTAGACTGGTTTCCTATTTGTGATTCTGTCCAAATCGCAATTAGGAAATCGGTATTTCTAATGTATGAAACTCATTGAGTCTCATTTAGGGATTCGTTGTGGGTCACAAATCAACCTACCTCATGAATAATAATTGAGGTAGGTTGCAGTTTACAACCCATTAGGAATCACAGCCATCACAGGGATGGTGGCCTGCTGAGGTCAGCATACCACCATGCCTGTGATTGCTTTTTAATAAAGCAATATGTTTTTTTTTTTTAAATGAGGCTGTTTCCCTTAATGGAAAACAGGATGCATTTAAAAAGAAAACAGTGAAACCTTGAAGTTACATTTTTTAAGATTAGGCAGTAGTCCGTGGGACCAATGCCTGCTCTTAAAAAATATTTCTATTTACATTTTCAAAAGGGACCCCCTGCCCCTTTGTGAATAGGTTACCACCAGTTTTAAACTGGTGGTAAAGTATTACCATGTTGCAACTGTTGCGACCGGAATTCAGTCACAAAACAGTAATACATATCTGTTAGAAATTTGGATTCTAATTGGCAGAGTTATGCACCCTGTCCAAGTAGGAACCAAAATCCTAGTCAGGGTAAGTCAGATGCGCAACATAAACTAACCTGTGCTCACTCTCTGGTAGCTTGGCATAGAGCAGGCAGGCTTAACTTAAGAGGCAATGTGTAAAGTATTTAAGCCACACATCAAACAGTAACACAGTGAAAACACCACAAAAAGACTCTACATCAGTTATAAAAAAATAGATTATGATTTTATAAACAAAACAAGACCAAAATGACAAAAATCCAATAAGAAGTCAAGAAATTAATTTTTTAAGCGTAAATGCAAAAATAGCGCTTAGAAGCAGTAAGCGCCTAAAGAGTTATTTGGATGCACTGGAGCGTTGGCAGGACACAGGTCCTACGCATGGCCTGCTGACAAAAAGTACCTTCATCCTGGTCATAAACACGAGATGCGAGGTACAGGCGAGCGATGCGTTGTTGTCGATCCCCCAGTTGAGGAGATGCCTCGATGTTCTCCACGCAACAATGGCAATGTGCTGGTTCCAAAGACGAATTACTGGTTCCAAAATGCATTGGTTCTGAAGCCCATGTGCCGGGTTTCTCCACGGAATCGAGGGGGTGCGTCGAGCGTTTGTCTGCAATGGTGGGGATGAGGCAATTCAGATGTGGTGGTTTCATCGTGATGCACTGGTTCCCAGTGCAATGCACCTGTTCTGTTTCCGCAACAGCGGCAAACTGTTGATTCTGCTCATGCAGCAGATGAAGCGTTGGCTCTGCTTGAGCAAGCACCTGGGTCCACTTCCAATAGACCAGGCACAAGAGCAGGGTGAAAGACGTCTATGTCCCTGAGTCTTTGAAGAACAGGAGGCTAGTCAGCTAGCCCTTGGAGTCACTCTGGGTCAAGTGATGAAGGTCCAGTCAGAGGGAGCCACAGGGCAGCACAGCAAGGCAGCAGTCTTCCAGAGCAGCAGTCCATTAGAGTGGCAGTCCTCAACCACAGCTGTCTTTTTCTTGGTAAATGGTTTCAGGTTCAGAAGTGTACTGAGTTGGTAGGGTCAAAGGTGCAGTACTTATACCCAGTTGCACCTTTGAAGTAGAGATGACTCCATGAAGAGTCTTTGACGTGCATAAAGGCAGTTTCTTCCTGCCCTGGCTCCAGACTCACTACAGTGGGGTTTGCAGCCCTTTGTGTGTGGACAGTGCCCATCCTATTAAGGTATAAGTGTGAGGTTGTGTCCAGCTCCTCCGTCCCTTTCCCCCGGGAAGATGCATGAAGTCACACCCAGCTTTCCTTTGTGTGTTCCCTTCTAGAGGGAATATACAAAGTGAACTGTCACCCAGCCCAGCCAGTGATCAGAGACAGGCAGCAGACACCAAATGGCTAAGAGCAGGAAATGCCCAAATTTCTAAAAGTGGCATTCTCATAATGGTAACGACAAATCTAACTTTACCGTTAGAAAGGATTTGTCATTACTATTCCTGAGGTACTAATCATGACAACTCTACCTTCTCTCAATTAGGAATTACAGCTTATTACATTTGATAAGGAATCCCCAATGTTAACATAGGAGAGTGGGAGGCCTCTCAGTGTTGAAAAATTAATATGGGAGCTTTTCCCCACCAGGACATGTAAAACGTAAAAGCACATATCCTACCTTGTAGTTACATAGCACCCTGCCCTATGGGCTACCTAGGACCTACCCTTAGGGGTGACTTATATATAAAAAAAAGGGGAGTTAAAGGCTTTCCTAGGGGTTTTAAATGGCAAGTCGACATGGCAGTTTAAACTTCACACTAACACTCACTATGTACGTCTTGGTGGTCCAAGTTTTTTAGATAAAAGTGACCTAAAAGGAGTGATCAAACAAAGCGAAAGAGCACCTCGCTCTTAGGAAATGAACCCTCACTCACTCAAAGATGACATGCTTCATCATTGGGTTCCCTCCTCACACTGGGACCGCGAGGTACCCAGTGTGGGCTACATCGCCCCGAAGGCAAAGGGGAGGAGCGGAGGTGTTTTGTTTTTTAAGATGAGCAATGAAGATGTACTAAAGTGAGGGGCAGAGTGCAAAAATACTGAAAAGTGTGGAAAAAACTATCTCGTGATGGGCGGAAATTGTCCTTTATTCTGGTGACCCATTGGATAGAGTTAAAAACTGAGGGCCTGATTCACAAAAGTAATCTGAGACAAAATCCTAACTTTACGACTTTCGGTATTCACAAAAGGCATTTAGGAGTAGTAAAGTTAGGATTTTGTCTTAAATGTGTCTTAAGTTTTGGTCTTAAGACAAAATCCTAACTTAAGTTAAACTTAAGTTTAACCTAAGTTAGCATTTTGTCTTAAGTTTTGGTCTTAAGACAAAATCCTAACTTAAGTTTAACTTAAGTTTAACTTAAGTTAGGATTTTGTCTTAAGACCAAAACTTAAGACAAACTTAAGACAAAATCCTAACTTTACGACTCCTAAATGCCTTTTGTGAATACCGAAAGTCGTAAAGTTAGGATTTTGTCTCAGATTACTTTTGTGAATCGAGCCCTGAGTCTACAGGGGGTAATGTGGCTACCCTATCTTATGTGGTCAACATGTTTCTCCCAGGAAAGACTCAATAAAGTTCAAAGGTATTTGTCAGGACCAAAAGATATATGTCACTCTGCTATTGTATTTTCATACTATAATTTTTTAAATACCAGCCATACATTCGTCTTGGTAGTTATTTGTGTAGCCCCATCACTGCAGTAGGGTCCGCCTATAATGTTGAAAAATAAACAAACAGCAGTTACTCATGCAACAGCTTTTTCTTTGTACAGAGATGTATCAGTGTCACCAGTGCCCATCACCAAAAACCAACAAACTGTTAATCTTTTCCTGAGCGTGTCTAGAAACTCTGTTCTCCATCATCAGTCCCCACCCAAATTACAGAGCTGTACATGTATATCAAACAAAAAGATCATACAAACAGTAATTAAAAAAGTATTGGGACCACTTGTCCTAAATCTTAAAAGAGTTATGAGTAATATATTCTTCTTGTTATGACTCAATCGGGGTTATAGGGGATTCCTCAAACCCTCCTTCTCAAAACAAACTTCCAAGATAAGCAAGCAAGGAAAGACATTTCAAATTGAACAGCCACCCAGTACAGTAGATTGTAATGGGGGCCTTGCCCTCCTCGGTATCTAGGGAAATGTTACGAGTTCTGACAAGGAACTATGCATGCATTGCAATGAACTATCCACATGTAGTACACCAGGCCCTCATAAACAAGCAAGGAAAAGACATTTCAAATTGAACAGCCACCCAGTACAGTAGATTTTAATGGGGGGCCTTGCCCTCCTCGGTATCTAGGGAAATGTTACGAGTTCTGACAAGGAACTATGCATGCATTGCAATGAACTATCCACATGTAGTACACCAGGCCCTCATAAACAGAACAATGGGTGAGTTTCTCTCATATTCACACTATACAGACAAATTATCGCTCGTGCCCCCGAGAAGAATGCACGCTCATCATGACGCAAACTCATGGAGGTATGGCGCAAGCGAGGTGGTGTCCTAAAACTATTGTGCCAAAATATAGTCAACTCTCTCTCATCCCTAGCTCAAACGTGCAACTATCATGAAAGAGCCTTTCCAACAAGGAGGATCCCACTGGCGCACATGCAGGGCACCATGTAGCTGCTATAAGCGACTTATCAAATTAGTACCAACCTTGCTTCGTGTGATGTATCTTATGTTAAATGGAAATACCTTATCAGCTTCTATGTCCTGTTCTGTGTAAGGGGCTGGCAGGAGGCGGAAGGAACATCAAGTGGATCAATTAAAAGCTGGAACTGCAACCGGGGGTCATGGGTAATGTAGTTTGTAACTTTCCCATTGTCCATAGACTCCATATGAACAGCGCGGTCAGAGAATCGGCTTTGTAGTCATTATTTAAAACCACAAAAAAACTAAATTGAAGAGAACAATAGGCAAATACTAAAGAAAGAAATAGAAGTAAAATCCTGATGTAATTGAGAAGATCCAAATATATACCACTTCATGTTTTTAATACTTCTCATTGCTAGGAAATTGTGGGATATATAGTGCACTGACCCCAAATCTCACATAAGAGGCAAAACCTCAATTTCTAACCAAACTTTGGTTATACCCACAGATGTTTTCAAATATTAAACCAGAGGGAGCTCCTGACTATCAACCTCTCTGTTGTGTTGTAATATGGACATGAAGAGATACTGTAATGTAGTGTCCACATGTAGATCTTACAAGGTTCCTTTCTGAAAAATACTTTTCATAGCTATATTGAAGGTCGTATCAAAGGGAGGACCAAGGAATGTCATCATTTAGGCCCTCTTGATGACTTCTAAGTCTAAAACACCGACCACTGTGCTCTCCAAAATAATATGGTGTCCAATTGGCCCATTTCGGTAGAGTAGTAGGGTCTGTCAAGTACAACCCTGTTAATGTAGATTTACACTGGCTTCCCATCCAAAGGAGATCACTATTTAAATTGCTCTGCCTGACATACAAGTCTTTATCAGGGTCAGGGCCAAAATACCTATGCAATAAGCTCACCCCCTATATTCCAAGCAGAATTCTCCGCTCTAGTCACCTATCACTCTTATCTTCCTGTTGCATTCACACAGCCAAATACGGAGCCAGTGTCTTCTCCTATCTTGCCCCGCTCCACTGGATTAAGCTTCCTCTTTCCATTCAAACATGCCCACGCTTGGTGGAATTCAAGAAACACCTGAAAACCTGGCTGCTCTAACTCTTTCCAACCGACCTGCCCTACAGCACTGAGATGTCCCTACGTGGATGCGCGTGCGCTATACCAAGAATCAAATAACAATGTCATTTTCCATTTGGCCAGTCCATAAGGAAGTGTCTTGTTAGTTTTGTGTTTGATTTTTTACAACTTATTGAATTCTTGTGTTCAACTATCTTGATTCTTACTTTGCGAGAAGTCATACCCACATATGAGAATCCACAGGGACACTTAATCAGATTGATGACACCCCATGAATTGCAGTTTGCATGGCTGTGTAGGACCCATGTTGTCTTAAGGCCAACATCGACTTGTGTTTATTTTGAGTCAAATTGCAGACTGAACAAGATCTGCATGGAAAATGGCCTTGTACATGGTTCCCTGACCACAATGTCTGTTGGACTTCATTTTGTCTTGTGTGGACTAATATATCTCTTATGTTGTTGCTGCGTTTTAATGCAAATACAGGTTTCCCATGGAATTTGTCTCCTATATTCAAGATGTGCCAGTTGCTGTTGATAGCCTTCTTGACAGTGTTTATGAGGTGACTGTAGGTGTTCACACAGACAAGTTTCTCTGATATAGGTTTAGAGAAAGTTTCTAAGAGGGACTCCCTATTGTTGTTACAGGCCTGTTTGGCTACTCTCTCGATCAAGTCCTTAAGGTATTGTCTCACTCTGAGATTCTCACTCAAATTGGCTGCATGCTGTTTGCATTTCTGAAAATCTGTACGGTTTCTCCTGAGCCTCAGAAACTCACCCACTGGAAGGTTGTCTTGTAAGGCCTGTGAATGAACGCTGTTGTAACTGAGTAATGAGTTGTGAGCCATTGGTTTCTGATAGAGTTCCGTATAGATCCCTGTTGTAATCTACCTTGGTTCATTCCCCTGCATTTTTCCCCCTTCCTTCCTCTTCACTTTGGAATGTTCCTTCAGTTGGTTGACAAAGGTTCTACAGCTGACTCCATCTGACTGGAACCTGATGGTGGTGTAAGACGCAATAAACTCTACTCTTCATCTACACAGTGTTACGTCCTTTTAACACTGGTGATGACTGCTGTGTGAGGCAGCCACACAAAAGACATTTTAGCCCTGATCTACCAGAACCATGCCCAGGATCTCTAGATGGATCCTAGGATTAGAAGGGTACAATTTCAAAGTACACCATATGTCGGGCAAACAAAATGTGATTGCGGATTTCCTCTCTCAGCACCCTTAGAAGCAAGTAAAGACACTCAAGGAGAGGAGGATATGGATATAGTACTAGAGGTGTCATTGTTGAACAAGAAGGATTAGGACGATTGCATTTTACAGAATGATGTTTTGACTTCACTCAAACGATACATGAGAGATGGATGGCCGGAGTATAAGCATGAATTGCCTGATGGCTTACATACATTTTGGGAGGCAAGGTTGGAGCTGAGCATATTTAGTGAGACAGTTCACAGGTGGGAGACAATAGTACCTCCAGAGGATATGAGAAACAAAATAGTGGATTTGGCACATGTTGGGCACCTAGGTTGCAGCCTCACTAAGAACAAGGTATGGGAGGAATATTGGTGGCCAGGTATGGGGGCCATGGTGGAGGTTTCTGTCAAAGACTGCAGGGAGTATATCAAAAGTGACAAGATTCAACAGGTCAGGAAATCTCCTTTGTCTCCAATCCCTGTTGTTCCATGGTCAAAACTTACACTTGACATTATTGGCCCGCTCAACCTCAAACGTTTAAGTGAACGTTTTGTGTTCCTACTCATTGATTACCACAGAGATGGGTCATCACCAAGGGTGTACACCAAATAGGCAATAAGTCGCATATTCAATTTCTGAAAGATACCTTTTATGAGGAACGCATATCTGATACCCTAGTAACAGACAATGGGGTACAATTCACATCAGGTCTGATGAGGGAGTTCCTTGCCAACCTTCAAATATGTCACCATAAAACAGCGTTGTATTGCTCCAGTGCAAATGGGCTTGTGGAAAGAACGAACCGGGTGGTGAAAGAGTGTTTGCACAGGGCGGAGGTGATGGGTGTACCTGCCAAAGCTGCTTTGCAGGACATGATATGGGCCTACCGCACTGCACCTTATTGTGTCACTGGAGTTTCACCTTTTGTCTTCCTAAAAGGAAGGAAGCCCAAAACCTATCTGACTGCTGCATGGTTGCGTAGGGACAGAGCATGTGTTGTGGACAGATCAGAAATAGCTAAAAGAATAAATCAGCACCAGGACAAGTACAAATTCAGATACTACAATACCAAGTGTATTAAATCACAGTTATTTAGACAAGGAGAATGGGTCCGTATTGACCATCCCAAGCTATGCAGGAAGAGTTATTCCAGGTTTTCAGGAACTTTTAGGATAGCAAGTGTGGGAAAGAATGTTGTTCAGCTAGAGAACAGACAAACGTGGGGAATGGACACATTGGTAACAATCAAGGCACCGCCAGTTCTTCCAAGAGGATCCACTGCCACTAGTAATCCTTCTGGAAGGGAAACTAATCTGCCTTGGAGATCATCGAAAATTAATGTTTGTCCTGTGTGGCATAAAGATTATAGCTTTGAGTAACGCTTCGGCCTCATCTGCCAAGTTGTTTCTTGAGGCACCAGGGTTCATTATTACTGATATTCCTTCCTCTGGTTGCACCTTACCTTCTGGCGTTGTTCCCTTCCCTGCTCAGGGAGGTGTGTTGTAATCTACCTTGGTTCATTCCCCCACATTTTCCCCCTTCCTTCCCCTTCACTTTGGAATGGTCCTTAAGTTAGTTGATGAAGGTTCTACAGCTGACACCAGCTGACTGGAACCTGATGGTGGTGTAAGACGCACTGAACTCTACTCTTCATCTACACTGTGTTACGTCTGATTAGCAATCTTACCTTCCTTAGGGTATAAAAGAAGGTGTCTTACTATACTCACAGGTACATTTCAGGTTAGTGTTAAAGCTGTTCAGCCATCCTGAAAAAGCATCTAGGGATGCACGGTCCTTCTCCCAGATGACCAATATATCCTCAATATATCTTTTCCACAGCTTAAGGTTCATCTGGAAGGAGTTATCTGTAGGATAAATATGTGTGGTTTCAAACCAGTGCATATACAGATTTGCCATGTTTGAGGGCGCAGGTACACACTTTATTTATTTGGTTTGTATTTCTATACATATATATGTATATTTTATAAATTCAAGTTAAATCTACAAAATTAACTATATGTCAATTTAGAAATTATATTATATTTTCTATACAAATTAGCATAGATATATTTCTTTTCATGGCAAATAAAAAGATTTTTGCTAATTGTATTATCCCACAAACCACACAGCATAGATCAGATGTCCCCAACCAGTTGATGGTGAGCTACCAGTAGCTCCCACACACCTTCAGAGTAGCTCACAGACTTGAGTTAATGTTTAAATGAGCAGAACATCATATTTTCCTTCCAAAGTTAAGGGAAGGTATTGTTCATTTTACATTATCACCATCAGGCTGCAGATAGAAGGACCTGATAATGACCAGTGCTCAATTAAATGTATGACCCAGGCTATGGCTGGGTTACTGAGGTGAGCAAGTGAAGCATTGAGGTATTTACCTCCTAAATAAAAGTCCTTGGCAACTCAAAATGGGAGCTGTAAACAAAATGATGTCTCTGAATGCTTTAAAATGGAAAGTTCTGCTGCTTGGATATGATTTTTACTTTAAAAAAAGTAAAATGACAAGTGGTGTTTGGCAAAACAGGAACACGTTGGTTTAATTAAACGCCGCTGCTGTGAGAGTATCGACAGAGTAGCATCTGAAGAAAGCCTCTCATTGTACAGAAGTTTTGGCCGACCATTTCTACGGTTCGTGAGGAACAATAAACCAATCTGGCATTCTTGGCCTAGTCATAAACAACAAGTAAATATAATAAGGGGGACACAGGTGGCTCTCGAGCTCAGGGAGAGCTAGTGTGGGTCAGTGTGTATGTGTGTATGTGTTCAGATGTCCAGTTTGGGGAGCGCATGATCAGTTTGTGGGGTTTGTATGGTGTGTGATGATTGGCTGAGTGTTCCTAACTGTATGTGGCAGTTATCTTTGTGGTATTTTGGGAGCACGTGCCTTTGGGCAAACGTGTTTTATTGGGGCCAATTTCCTCTGAACTGTTTATGGTGTAACTGCCTATCTGTGGGATCGATCAGGGTTTCCCCTGGGTGCACTTTTGTCTTTGGTCCAAGTGTAACCCCACCTGTGACCTGCCAATCGGTAGGCTCAGGTTTGGGTTACAGGACCTGTCTGACCATGTATTTCTGACTCGGGGTTGATGGGGAGGTCACCTTGGGTGAATCCATCAGCAATGATAAGAGTTCACTAAATTGTGTACAATTAACATGGCGATCATTGATATAATTTTTACCAACATCCTCAGTATTTTGCGTACAGTTAACATAGCATACATCAATATTGTCTTTACTGATATTAACATTGTTATACATGCATAGATTATGGCATGAATTGACATTGTTTCTACTGGTATCAAGATTGCTATGCGTGCATAGATTATGGTAGACATTGGCATTGTTTCTACTGGTATCGACATTGTTATGCAAGGACATTTTGTGATGTACATCGACATTGCATTTATTGCCTGCATATATCATGGTGTGTAATGACATCATGTTCACAGATATTAACATTCCCCCCTCTATATGAATTTTCAACTACTTCCTCCCTCATATCTCATGACAATTACATTATTCGAGACTGTGTGTGTTACTGTAGTGTCTGTTATCCTTTCCCTAGATATTTGCCTAATACTAGGCCTGGGCGGAAAACTACGCTACGCTCGCGTAGTTTGCGCAACTTCTAGTTGCCGATCGCGAGCGTGGAAAATAAACCTCCCGGAGAGATTGTCAACGCGGGGAGGTCAGGTTTCTCATTGCGAGTGGTCGAGTGCGATGAGAAACTACCAGTCCGTGTTGAGAAAACTGCCGCTCGAGTACAAATCTATTCGAGCGGCAGAAAACGACTGTTGCACTGTTCAAGATGCCGTTTGCAATGATTGCACAGTGCGGACAAGCATCCGGCACTGTGCAATCATTGCGAACAGCATTTCCTACCGCACTACGCAGTTCGCGTAGTGCGAAGTGCACTTCGCGTAGCTACACGTAGCGCTACTACGCGAACTACGCCCAGGGTTACCTAATACCTAGTTTGAGGACTGCATTTTTACAGCAGGAACCCCCATTTGTAGGGAACCACATAACAGTAGTACACCAGCGAAAACTGGAAGTAGTGACTTTAATAGTTTGGACACCCATTTGGGGATCCAAGAAAAAATACTATGAAACCAGTCCTGCTCAGCGGCACCTCCCTCCAACTTAATGTCAGCTTGTAGACGAATCAGTGCTTGGATGGCAAGTGCAAGAGTTCTGTTCTCAAGATCATTTCCAGGGATAAAAGTACAACAGGAAGCACCAATCTTGGCACACCCTCCACCCTCCATTGAGCCTGATGCAACAGAGATGTTTTCTTCTGTAGCAGATGGTGAGACAACTCAGCCAGTTCTTCACCAGGGATGAGCAGGGTTGGGGTGTGTATGGTCACGAGCGTGCAGAGGCCCTGCCATCCGGGTACTAGCTGGGTGTAGGCAAGTTCATCATATTGCCAGTAGAAATCCATCAACATGGAGGTGCCCCATTGCAGGACCGGTATATGCAGTACTACTTCACAGTTCTTGTTATAGCCAAGCGGTATAGTTCCTTTGCCTCTGAAACACAAGGAATACAGTGTAAGTTTACGTGCAATTAAGAGTTTCCCCTTCCCCTCCAACCAGCGTGCCTATTCATCTTGGTATCCCAGATTTCCTGCCATGGGGTGTCTATACTGGCGTTTGACCACCTCCCATGAGACTAATTTTCCCTAGCATGATTGAATTCCATTCCGGGGCCACGTGCCACTATAAAAGGTGGCTACCCTGGGAACGCAGACGTAGGCGGCAGTGGATGCATTTGTGCACTGGTGTGGTGGTCTTGCTACCTCTAAGAACGTCTTTTCAATGAAGTCCAGGGGCCAAACAGTCTCCTCCCCTATAGCGTCCCGTCTGTGCATTCTCTCTACCTCGGTTTGGATGTAGCTAGGTTCGGTAAAGAGGTACAGTGCTGTAGGGTTGGCCTCGTACTGGGAGATGTTTACTATTGCTCTACGGGGTTCTACTTTATTGGGCTCAATATTGGCCCTGAGCCTGCATAGGTACAGGTGGATGAGGCATTTTGCATTTTCGTGGGCTATCTCTTGGGATAAGTAAAGCCTGTCTGTGGTTATGGTGTGGGGTATCAGTGAACAAATGTAACATGACCTGTTCGTGGTTTGAGTGCTATGGCGGTCATATGTTGATGCCAGGTGTTGTTTAGGAATGCGCAGTGTAGTGCGTGAGGAATGTTAACGCTTGGTTCAGCATAGGTGTAAGTGAGGTGAGAGAGGTCCCTGCACATGAATTTCAAGAATGTCGAAGTAGATTTCGTGAGACTAGCACACTTCTGGCTCCAGAGGTGCACAAAGGCACCCCAGCTAAACAAAGCATGTACAAGAATACGTAAATACATAACTTAAAAAACATTCATAGGATGTGAGATGTCTTGTCTTGGTGCTTTGCAAAGAGAGCCTTTTTATAAAAAGGTTGTTGTAAAGTCTATTTGTAGTCTGTGTTTTTGAGCAGTTGGCCTTGTTGAAATCCTTTTGGAAGCTTCGATTGAAGGGGGTGGCGGACCGCGGCAATGTTGGTGCATGTGCGGCTTGATTGCAGACCTGTAGGATAATAGCTGTGAGTTAAAGGTTAGCTTGGAAAAAACACATTGCCAGGTAGTTTTGGGGAAAATTCCTGCATTTACTCTTTACCAATACACTCTATGGCTCTACTGTGAGAGATGTTATCTAGTGAGGCATTGGAAGGAGATGCTAGCATTTTTAGGGAATGGGGAGTTTAAGCTGGTTTTAGTGATATTTATACTTTGGTTCCCCTCTCTCCTTGCTACGGTGGGGACAGTAATTTTCCTCTGTGGCCAGCTCTATTCAAAGGTGGGTTGTTTAACCGGTGCAGGGACATCCTTCTGACCTGCATGGGCTGTGTGCAGCTGCAAGGGGAAGTAGATGTTACATTTTTAGGTTGATGTTTCTGTTTACAAGTGTGCATCCGTCGAGTCTCTGCACGCGTCATGTAATGAGATTTTCTCTAATGGTGTTGGGTTGTTGGGTTACGCCGTCCTTCTGGACGGTTTGGGGTTTTTGGGCTACTTTTTGGCTTGTTTGTGAAGGTCCCGTTGGCTGTTTACCTGTGGTTTAGGTGATGCTGCTAGTAACGGAGCTTATCGGAGGTAGTCGGGGGGTCATTAGTGTCCCCCGTACAGTACTGCATGGTAATGGCTGGGATTGTCTGCTGTGTTTTTGCTGAGAGTCTGGTGTGCCGTTGGGTCTCATGTGCTCAGCCCTATGTGGGTGACGCTAATGTACCCAATGGATTCTTCCCTACCGACTGGGGTCGTGTGGTTGCTGAGAAGCTGTTCTGTTTCCCCCTGATTCGGATGTGGCCATGACTGGGATCTGGCCTGTTGCTTCCTTGGACGATGTTTCAAAAGGCCCTGTGTATCCTATTTGACAAGATGGGTGAGATGGTGAGCCTATCCATGCATCTTGTGTGGGGGTCTGCGATGGTCATCTATGGGAACCCTTTCCCTCCAGCCACTCTCCTCCCCCTCAAATCTAGGATGCTTTTGGGTCTGCAGCGCTCGGCTGGAATCAGGGGCTTTTTACCTCATGACACTCTACTCCCACTGCTTTGGAGGGGCATGATCTGATGAACAGACTTTGGATGTGTCTGGAAGCATTAGGGGAGAGGAGGAGGCAGAATGCCCTGCTTACGATGGGAGTCAGGTGCGCGGCTGGAACTTGTCGTGCTGTGAGTATTGAACTGAGATGGCTGATTGCCTGGATGAATTTCTCTAATGGCTTGGTGCCCAATTTGTGCATGTACTACAAAGTTCTATGTGTCACTTCAGCACCCCAAGTGCACAGAAAACCTGGCTTCCGGCACTGGAGTGTCGTTCCTTTTTGGAAGCAAAAATGAGCCCTCCATTTGCTGCAGGCCTGAAAAATATTGAGGAATGGGTTCCTTTCGATCTGGAAAACACTGTGTCAGTATGCTCCTAGATGAGGCGGCTGAGCAGACTTTTGATGTCCCCTTTAGGTAAGTAAGTAAGTTTATACCAAGGGTGTTTTTCTCAAAGCTTGAGATCCACTCTCCTGCCCAGTCCACCAGTGGGGGCAGTTTGTTCCTGAGCCCTTCTTTGTCCATCTTTGCCTGAGGCACATACATGGTACCTGACATAGCTTTCTGTAGTAGTGGACATATTCTTGCATGGATCGTCCTCGTCAGTTTCTCTCCGATCGTCTCAGGCATTCCTGCATGTAGGGCTAGTTTCATCGTGAATCTCCCCCTCCGCGCCGGATGGAATGTTCCACGATGGCCATGTCCTCTAGCCCCTACTTTCAGTCCAGTAGGCCACTAGAAGGCAAAAAGATCATGGAAGGCCTTGCCATCTCTGGATACTATCTCTCTAGGAGTCAATTTGTCTGACCAGAGCATACAGGGGGAGCTGCAAATGCCCTAATCATCGCTCTTCTTGTTCGCACGTAAAGGTGCCATTCGGCTTCTCCTTCATCTTAATTGTGTTTCAGTTAGGCTCTCCTGGTTACTTATCTCTTGGTCAGCCCCTGTCCTATGCCGACAGCAGGTTGAGTGTGTGTTTCGGTTAGGGGCCTTTCTCCTCATTCCTCCCAATGCTCATTCTCAGGTAGAACCCATGACCTAGCCCTGGCATCTTCTGGGGGAGGGGGAGTTGTTCTCTCTTCCCGTTGGGCTTCCTAGGAAAGAGCTCTTTCTCTCTCTAACCTTAGCTAAGTGCTCTCCTCTAACTCCCGTCTTGGTTGCCTCCTTTGTTTGGTGCTGCATGCTTTTCTTCTAGTTAGCTTTTTGACCTCAGGCTCACTCCCTGATGCTTCCTCCAAAGCCCGAGCCTACCTTGAGGGCTTATATCCTACGACTCCACCCTCAGTGTTAGACCTTGGGGGGGCTGGGCCCCTATCTTACCCTCCACTGATGGCATTCTCCTTGAGAACTGCTATGAACTTCGCTCTGATTCTAGGGCGCTCGGTGGGGCAGCTAGGACTGTGATGCTCGTCCTGTTGGTGATGGATGGGTTGCGACCAATGGGTGAGGGGTTTAACTTTCAGGGAGCCTGACACCAGACTGGGAGGAGGCCATCTCCACCTGCACTGATTGGCCTGGTGGTCTCCCTATGCTGGGTCTTGTGACTTGCTGATCGGGGGTCAGCCCAAGCTGCTGATGCCCAACGGTCCAAGCAAAAAAATCCGCTTCTTCACTTCTTTTAGACACTGCCAGTGTTAAGAAACCAGCAGTCCCTAAGAAAACTATTTTAATTACAAAATAAGATCAGGGTGATGGCCCTATATAACATGCCAAGAGCCTATCGTGCAACAGTTGTGTCTCGCTCATTGGTTCAAAATAAATTAGTGACCCTATATAACACACCAAGGGCCCGGGGTGTCCTAGTTGTGTCACGCTCAATGGTTCAGGCAGAAAAACATGCAAACTGCCTTCACCTTCCCGAGTGTGCTGACTACGGAAAAAGTGATCTATGTTCTTGTCCTAGTTTGCCATTCGCCACATGCTGGGACTAAGGATCAGATGTAGTCTCTTGCCCTGTGACGGGGGCCTCGGGATGGACCTCCACCCCACAGATTCAGCAGAACTTCTAATCAATGATGGCATCTGCTCACTGATCTTATTGCGCAGATGTGAACCTGTTCGAGCAGGGGTCTTTGTCTTTGGCAGCAGTTGGGCTCGATAAACCAATCTCCCCTGACTGGCTCACTAAAATGTTGTTCAGATATGAATTTACCTTAAAAAAAGGAAAGACAAGAGGCGTTTGGCAAAACAGGAACAACCTGGTTTAATTAAATGCAGAAGCCATGAGAGTATCAACAGAGTAGCGTCTGAAGAAAGTCTCTCCTTGTACAGAAGTTTTGGCTGACCATTTATACTGTTCATGACGTACAATAAACCAATCAGGCATTCTTGGCCTAGTCATAAACAACAAGTGTAGTGTATATGCTGTGTGCTGATTGGCTGAGTGTTCCTAAATGTATGTGGTATTTATCTTTGTGGTATTTTGGGAATGCTCACCTTTGGCCAATTGTGTGTTATTGGGGCCAATTTCCTCTGACCTGTTTGTGGTGTAACTGCATATCTGTGGGATTGATCAGGGTTTTCTCTGGGTGCACATTTGCCTTTGGGCTAAGTGTTAACCCACCTGAGACCTGTCAATTGGTAGGCTTGGTTTTGGGTCCCAGGGCCTGTCTGACCACATATGTCTGACTCGGGATTGATGTGGATGTCACCTTGTTTGAATCTGACAGTAATTATATGAGTTCACTAAATTGTGAACCATTAATATGGCGGTCATTGATATCATTTATACCCACAACCTCAGTATTGTGCGTGCAGTTGTTATAGTGAAAATCGATATTGTCTTTACTGATATTAACATTGTCATGCATGCATAGATTATGGCATACATTGACATTGTTTCTACTGGTATCGACATTGTTATGCAAGCACATTTTATGACGTGCTTCGACATTGCCTTTATTGGTATTGCCGTGGTGGGTCCTGAATATATCATGGTGTGTAATAACATCATATTCACGGATACTAACAGTTACCCTAATGATTAAGTTAACTCCTCATTTCAATTTTCTCCCATTTCAAAGTGTTGCATTTACAAACAGTAGACCCCTTATTCCCAGTGGCCAGTAAACAATTCCATTAATATAAGGGACAAATACAGCCATTTTTTTAAATGAGAGAAATTTAAAGTGCAGACAAATGTTTCATATGATGAACTTTTTTGCAGATTTTTTTTTCTACATTTTGAATTTCTCCCAAGTAAAAAACTGGTATGTTTGTGCAATACATGTAACAGTGCCACATATGTTTAAAGGTATGTCCGGTGCTGCAGGTACATACAAGACAGGCTCTCAGTCACCAGTAGAAATATATCCCATTCATATGCACACATGTTCATTCATCCTCAAATACCGCGTTCTCACTGACACACATGGCAGCCCTTTCATAGTGCCCTTAGTCATAGTATTTTGTTCAAACCATAGTATCTGGCTATATGGACATTAGGCTTAAAATCAATGAAGCTGGGCGTGTGGGTGCCTGGTAACTATGCTCAAGTTGTTTAGGCTTCAGTAGCTCCAAAGGATTTTCACTAATCAGAAGTAGCTCTTACTACAGACAATGTTGGAGACCCTTTGCCTAGGTGATGTCACTGGCCTGGATTAATAAAATAAGGATAGGGCAAGTGATAAGGGTATTCAACAACTTACGACAAAAAATATTATTTAATTTTATTAAAATAAAATAAAATATGCTGTTGTAACTTTTTAAAAACTGATTGTGATTGATTTCTCGAAATTGTGTACATCACTACAAACAAATAAAAAGTCACAAAACATTTTCTTTTCTTTTATGATATCCCTACAGGTCAATACCCATCAAAAGAAGACCATCTAGTCGGCCATTGCGTTGAAGGTGCGGACCTTGGGGGTCTACAAGAGGTGCAGCATTCACTGCTGAAAGCAGTGGTAGGACCTACAATGCTGGACCAAAAAGTCAGCTGAAGACCAACTCGGCCAGTCCTCCCAACATGTGAAGCATGTGCGCCTTACCCTGACCCTCTAATGGCCCGCATACATGTGGTTGCCTACCCGCAGCTTGCTGGACAGTTGAGATCCCAACAGCAGCATCAAGGGGGTAAGTTCTGTTTTGTTTGCCATGTTAAATAACTATTTTTTGTTACAGCAAAAAATTATGGCATCAACATAAAGGTGGACACATGTCCAATGCACAAGAAGTTTAGCACAAGGTGTATGAGGATGTGTTTTGTATATTAATTTGTGGAAAATGACACCACTATATTTCTGATCAATACCCAAGGACGGTTTTGAGCAGACACATGCCTGCCTAAAAAATAAAATATACATGAGTTTATTTGATGTTATAAGGAACAGTCCACACTTTATGATTGGGTTAGGTGTGATGCTCCGTCACAATTATAAACAATGTTACGTTAGGCCTATTACAGGTGACAAATGCAAAAACAACAATTGATGGACAGAATGCAGAACAATGTCATACATTCACCCCAGTACAGAGATCTGGGCCTAAATCCATCGTTTTTATTACAGGTGACATAGCATAAAAAGCACTATGATACAGTGGATGTTCCAAACATCACATGAGTTGGTATTACAAACAGAAAATAGTGAGCAAGTGAGCCCAAATGACTAGAAACGTAAGTTTAAATGGCTACATTTTTTATTAAATATATAGTACAAATATGTTTTTACAAAAAAATACAATTCATTTCATGGTAAAAGTGGCAGATTTGCTTGATGTCTTACTCATTCACAAATGTGCATGTAAGCCAGTCTGTTTTTGAAAAATTAATTTGATAGGCATACATTTTTCAAAAAACAGACAGAAAGGTGAAAGCAATGGTAGTATTCAGACAAAATATCAAAATTAAAATATGCTCATACCAAAATATTGTCTCCAAAATATCGTGATATGGGAATATCGTCTGCAAGAATATCGTTGTCAAAAAAATTGATTTTAAGTAATATCGATTTTTAAAATATTAGTCATTAATATCGTTGACAAAAATATTGTTGTTTATAACATTGTTTCTTAAATATTGTTATTTTTTTTGCATATATTTTAAATGTACATGATGTGAAATTTTGTATAATTATTGTTAATGTTTTTTGATATAGTTGTTAAATTTTTAGAAGTTATGAAATGTTATTTCATAATTTTTGGTGATTTTTAGTACTGTAGCGGGATGTGGGTTTATAGGGTTACAGGGTGGGAAGTAATTTAATAATACTAAATTAAAAATTAGTTTTTAATTAAGATTATTTATTTAATTGTAATTAATTATGTTAATTGTGCAATACATTTTTGTTAAATTTAAATTTTAGGTGCGAGTTGGGGGTTTACAGGGGTACAAAGTGGGAAGTAATTTAATTTTAATTAATAAATAATTATTTGTTAATTAATACTATTTATTTTATTGCTAATTAATTATGTTAATTGTGTAAATATTTTTTTGTTAATTTTAGGTGCAGGTTGTGGGGTTTATAGGGGTACAGGGTGGGAAGTAAATTAATTAAAGATACTTAATAATGTGTTGATAATTAATAAAACATTATTTAATAATTAATTGTGTTAATTGTGTCATTATTGTTTTATAATTTTAGGTGTAGGTTGTGGGGTTTATAGGGGTACAGGGTTGAAAGTAAATTAGTATTTTGTTTTTAAATAATAGTACTGATTTAATTTGCAATTAAGTTAATTGTGCAATACAATTTGTTTAACTTAAATTATAGGTGTGGGTTGGGTGTTTTGCAGGGGTATATGGTAGGCAGTAAATTACTCTAATTAATTTATAAATAATGTTTTGAATCATCTTAATTATTAAATTGATAATTATGTTATTTGTGTAATTAAAGTTTTGTTAAGTTAAATTTTAGGAGTGTGTTGTTTGTTTTGTGGGGGTATATTGTGGGTAGTAAATTAGTTATAATTAAGTAATAATCAATTTTTAATTAATGCTAATTAGTTTATTGATAAATAATTATGTTAATAGTGATTAGATTTTTAAAGTTAAGTTTCCGGTGCGGGTTGTCAGTTTTGTAAGGGTATAGGGTGGGAAGAAACTAAAATAAAATTATTTAATGAATATTTTTGGGTTATTAACTAATATTTAAATACAATTATTTATTTAATTGAAAATAATTTTGTATTTTAATTATAATATTTGTAGTTATTTATGACATGCATTTAATATTGTAATGTGTATTTTTATTTAATTTAACTTTTTACATAAACTATATTTGCATTTTTTGTACTTATTTATATTTTTATTTGTTTACTATGTTTTTGCATTTATTTTATTGTGATGAAAAGAATTTGTTTGTTTCTAATGTTGCACTGGCTGGAGTGGGAATAGTAAATTGTACCCCTCTGCAACCCAACACTTTCTCTGCTGTTGCACACATTGGAGTGGGAATAGTACATTTTACCCCTCCGCAATCCAACACTTTCCGGACTGTTGTACTTATTGGAGCGGGAATAGTACATTTTAACCCCTCCCTGGAATCAACACTTTCCCTACTGTTGTACTGACCGGAGTGGGAATAGTAAATTTGACCCCTCCGCAATCCAACACTTTTCCTACTGTTGCACTGACTGGAGTGGGATTAGTACATTTTACCCCTCTGCAATCCAACACTTTCCCTACTGTTGCACGTATTGGATTGAGAATAGTAAATTTTACCCCTCTGCAATCCAACACTTTCCTTACTGTTGTACTTATTGGAGATTTAATAGTAAATTTTACCCCTCAGAAATCCAACACATTCGCTACTGTTGCACTGACTGGAGAGGGAATAGTACATTTGACCATTCCGCAATCCAACACTTTCCCTACTGTTGCCCTGGCTGGAGTGGAGATAGTGCATTTTACCCCTACACAACCTCAACACTTTCCCTACTGTTGCAATCATTGGAGTGGGAATAGTAATTTTTTTTTCAAACGTGTTTTTTATTAGCATTTAATCATTTTGTTACAACGTCAGTCAATAATGGTACAGCATGAAGAGGTTTGTATCGTGCTCATGCAGAAAACAGTAGAGTGAGAGACACCAATTCTACCGGTGTCTAGCCCCAATCATATAAGAACCTAATAAGAAGATACAGTTTTCTCATGACATGGCTAGCAAACTCATATTGCGTCCTAGTAAGGCCTTCACTCATCTGTCTTTCTTTTGCGACAGCCGTATTGTCAAACCTCCCAACGGGGGAGGTAGTCTCTACCAAGAGTTCAAGATCCCCAAGGGGATTACTGAATTAACTAAAACATAAACAAAAACAACCCCCCCCTCTTCCCTTCCCCCACCCATCCCCTTACTGGTGGTGGCTGCCTAGTTAGTGCGTCTCAGCCGACATGTCAATCTCAGGTCTTGTTATACTTGAAATAAGTGCATTGCTCTAAGGGAGGGAGGACATACCGCCGACGGTAACCCCTTCGTGAGGAAAGCAACCTGGGGCCCCCATCTGTATTCAAAGTTTTTGTAATCATCTCTAAAGATGTCAGCCATCCGTTCTAAACTTAGGAGTTTCCATAGTCTGGAGTGCCACAGTGAAATTGCAGGTGCCTCTTTTTTCTTCCAGGCGGCCGCGATCGCCATTTTCGCGGCCCCTATACATGTCCACATGATGGCCTTATCACCCTTGGTTTGGTGCTTAAGTGATGGATCACGCAAACCCAGGAGGACTTCTGCCATAGTGGTCGGTATGGGATAACCTAGTATATCTTTGATTTGTGCAAGAATTTCTTCCCAGAAGGGTCTTATCCCAGGGCAGTCCCACCAAATGTGCTGGAGGTCTCCTAGTAGCCCACACCCCCTCCAGCACCTGTCGGACGAGTCAGGGAATATCTTTTTAAGCTTGGCAGGGTAAAGGTACCAGTCCATCATGGTTTTGAGATGGGCCTCGCGTAATTCCGTGGAATGATTAAATTTCACAATGTCAGACCATAGGCCCTCCCATTCGTTATCGGAAATGTTGCGCTGCGAAATACCCTCCCACATGCTCATATAGCGGGGCGTGGAGTGTGCAGAGAGGTTAGAAGATAGGAATACAAATAGGAAATCACCCCCTTCATAGAATCTACTTTTTGTACATAGCTTTCAAATTTCGTAAGTGGTCTAGTGGCGGCCTCGTAGACGGAAGGCGTAAGCGCCCAGTGCTTCAATTGAAGGTAGTGGAAGTGTTCAATGTGTTCCACCCCGTAGTCCCTCTTGCAGTTGTCAAAGGTGAGGATGTCATAGTTGTGAAATAGGTGAGTCAGTGCCCTGCACCCTCCCTCTCGCCATTGATCAAAGAGCCCTTCCCGCATGGCCGTGGGAAATGCCGGGTTGTAGTGGATTGGCGTGTAAGGGGACGGAAATGTGGTCCACTGGGTGTTGTGTGAGACAGAGTCCCATGCCTTCAGGGTGGTCTGGGTGGGGGTGCTAAGGTAGGTGTTTTTTGGTCTATCGGTCTTGTGGCGCCAGATGAGATTCCAAATCGACCGACCAGCGACAGCCCTGTCCATATGGAGCCAATGCTTCTCTGATTCCCTTTTGGCCCATTCGGTGACCACCCTCAGTTGGGCTGCTTTATAGTATAATCCGAAATCTGGGAGGCCCACCCCCCCCTCTTTCCTCGGCCGCCTCAGGATTGCATAGGAAAACCGCGCTCGCCCCCCTTGCCAGATAAACTTCAACACCATTGATTTTAATTTGGGGAGAAGGTCTGTGTCTAACTCAATGGGAAGCGCCTGAAAAAGGTAGAGAAGCTTAGGGAGCACCGTCATTTTAATCGCGTGTATGCGGCCAAGCCAGGATATGAAAAGCGGTTTCCAGTTTGCAAGATCCGTCTGGAGTCGCAGGAGGGCGGATGGGTAATTGGCTTTGTTCAGCTCTTCCACTCGTGATGTTAACTGGACCCCCAGATATTGAAGGGGGCGGGTAGTCCATTGTAATGAGGTGCATGGTCGTAGCATCTCCACCTCAGCCGCTGGGATCGTGAGGTTAAGTATGGAGGATTTCTCCATAATAATTTTAAACCCTGCAACTGTTTCGAAGCAGCTGAGCTCCACTTGGAGTGCAGGGAGAGAAGTGGCTGGCTCTGCAAGGGACAGGAGCACATCGTCCGCAAATAGCGATATCTTGTGTGATTCTCCACTGAAGGGGCTACCTTGTATTTCCAGTGATGCCCGGACCGCCACAGCCAGGGGCTCGATACTAAGGGCAAACAGTAGTGGCGAGAGAGGACACCCCTGACGGGTGCCTCTAGTGAGAGAGAAGGAAGGCGACAGCACCCCATTCACCTGAACTCTCGAGCGGGGTTGAGTATAGTTGGCCCGGATCATGGTGATAAATTTGTCGTCGAACCCAAAATGAGTAAGGGCAGCGAAAAGGAAGGCCCAGTCCACCCTATCGAACGCCTTCTCGGCGTCAAGGCCTACCAGTACCGCCGGGATCTGCTTCTTATTAGCTTTTTCAATTAGGTGGATGATACGTCTGGTGTTATCATGAGTTTGGCGTCCTTTGATGAACCCAAACTGGTCTGGGTGAATGAGGTCCGGCATCAAGTCATTCAGCCTTGCCGCGAGAATGGATGAGTATAATTTGGCATCCAGGTTGAGGAGAGCTATAGGGCGATATGAGGCGCATTTCTGCGGGTGTTTCCCCTGTTTCGGAATGACTGTTATCACTGCCTCCGCCATCGTGGATGGGACCGTCCCCGTCTCGGCCATGGTGTTAAATAGATGGGTCAGGTGAGGCAAAATATCGGGAGCAAAAGTTTTATAGAATTGAGCTGTATAGCCATCCGGGCCTGGGGCTTTGTGCGGTTTGAGAGCTTTAATAGCGAGGGACACTTCCCCCGAGGTTATGGGGGCCGTGAGCGTGTCATTCCATTCAGATGTAACTTGGGGGAGTGTCAGGGCTCGCAAGTATTCATTTTGCACTTCTATGTCGCGCCGTTCCCCTGTATACAGGGTTCGGTAGAAGGCACCAAAGGTGTCTGCTTTATCAATGCCTCTATTGGTCAGCCCTCCTCCCTCCAGCAGTATGCCTCCTATGTATTCCCTTTCTCTCTTTTCTTTCAGTTGGCGGGCCAGATGTCTACCAATCTTGTTCCCCTGGGAGTAAGATATCTGGCGAAGCTTCAGAAGGGTGTGTTCTGCCCTATTGTTATAAATGGCCCTAAGTTTCCTCGCAGTGTGGTGAGTGTGCGTAGTGAGTCCCTAGTGGGTTGTGTTTTATGGGAAGCTTCTGCCAGTGAGAGCGCCGCCTCTAATTCTATCCTTTCTTGAGTCCTTCTTTTGTTCAGCGCGGAGTTAAGCGCGATGCAGCGCCCTCGAAAGACTGCCTTAAAGGCATCCCAAGTATTGAACTCTGAGGTGTCTGAGATCGCGTTCTGGGCAAAAAAATCCTTGATCATGTCTCTGAGTTCCGTGCACAGCCCCTTTTCTCTCGTAAGAGAAGCCGGGAAATACCATTTGGGGGTTGTAGCCTCCTGCGGGCTCCAGGAGAGACATATCGAGACCAGGCTATGGTCCGATATTGAAAGCGGAAAGATCTTCGCCTCCCGCAGAGACCCCACTAAATGTTGGCTGATGAATATGTAATCGAGTCTAGAGTACGTGTGGTGCACGTGCGAGTAGAAGGTGTAATCCCTCGACTGGGGATAAAGAGTCCTCCATGTGTCCCTAAGGCCCATATCGTGAATCTGTTGTCTAACCTCCCTGGTAAAGCCGCTGGATTCGTGTCTGTGGGGTGTGTGCTGTCAAGATCTGCTTGCCAGGTTAAGTTGAAATCGCCTAGGAGAAGTGTCGGCCCCTCCGCAAATCCCTGTATTTTCCCCAAAAGTAGCTGCAGGAAGGGTGTTTGACCCGTGTTCGGTGCGTAGGCCGAAATGAAAGTGCAAAGTTTACCCTTCAGTATGCCTTTGACCATTACCCAGCGGCCCTCTTTGTCTGATTTAGTGGCAGTAGGTTGAAATGTCGTAGAGGTATGGAAAAGAAGCGCCGTCCCCCGGTGTTTAGCAAGCGCAGAGGCTCTATAGATCAGGGGGTATTGTGGGTGGCGAAAGCGAGTCTCCTCTGCGCGTGAAAGATTTGTCTCCTGCAGCGCCACAATATCTAAATGATGATCAGTGATGTATTTCCCCTGGTTCAGCCCTATCGAGCCAACAGACGTCTACGTTCAGATGAGCTTCATCTGGCCGTGGTTCCTAGAATTAGGAGGGCTAAAAGTGGGGGGCGGCTGTTCTCTTACAATGCCTCCAGGCTCTGGAACTCTCTCCCTCTTCAGCTTCGCAAAGAACCCAACCACCTTGCCTTTCGTAGGGCTCTGAAAACCTGGCTCTTCCCCAAATAACCGGTAGGGACTTCATCCGCCTACTTAGCGCTGGGATGCCTTCGGGTCGCTCTATAAATGTCAATTCATTCATTCATTCATTTCCAGACCTTCTGGCATTTCTGTGGTGAATTAAGGCCCTTTACATTCCAGGATCCTAGTGTAATTACCATCGGTTCCTTGCATCCCCCCTCCGCCCTCTAGAAAACCGTTGGATATCCTTCATGTCCCCTGCACCGCAGCTCCTGCCGCGCCTGGACCTGAGGTAGCTACCCTGTAAAGAGACAAACCTGTGGCACCTATCTGCGTGTGTAGTTGCATTAAAAAAACACCACCAGTCTCCCTCCCTCCCTCCCACCCGTCCCCCCTTCCCAACAAACAAAAGAAACAATGTTACCCTCATGAACAGACGTCGGATTGATGACAGATCTCCGACATTGGGGTGAAACACCCCATTAAACATGTTGGGGGAGCTGAGGGACCGAGGTCCCCGTCCGCGCCTGCCCCGTACTTATCCAGAAACAATGTTATGTGCCTATACCATGGCATTTACGTATCAAGTTCGGCCCTGGTCATCTCGTCCTTGGGCGGCCAACCGTAGTCGCCGGTCCCCCAGGTATCCCGAGGTCCGCCTGTTCTGGTCTCGGTTATAGTACAGATTGTCCTTGGGGTCTGGCTTCAGGTCCCGGCTCGAGTCACATCGAGGCCTGTCCTCGTACCCCACCCTCACTCGCTCCAGCGACAGAGGGTGGCACTTGCCGCTGCTCCCGGCCTCCACAGTGTCTTGGCATTATTGTTAGGGAGGGTCCATGTGATCAACGTGGCAGGGTTCAGTAGGAGTGGCCTCCCCTCCATAGGGCCTTAGTTCTCATCCCCGTTATGGCCCGTGGTGTTCAATTTGTTCTGGGGGGTCCGTTCCTGGAGCGAGACCCCTCCTAAATAGGAAATTGCAGGCCACCAGGCCTCACCTACGATTTCTCCTCCGGCCTGCGGTCCATGAGCTCATCTGAGGGCTGGCCCCCGTCGGATCTCGTGCCTTGTGTCCTGCCTCGCCAGTATCCTCGGTGGGGAGGCCCAGAAGATCCAATCCCTCCCGCAGTTCTGAATTGTGCCGTGGCTTGTTTTTATATTCGAACGCCAGCCCAAATGGATATGTCCAGCGATAGCGAACCTGATCCGCCCTTAATTTCAGCGTGATGGGCCTAAACGCCTGTCTCCTGGCCAACGTGGCCGGTGCTAGGTCCTGAAAGATGGTGCATGAGTGGCCTTGGAAAGAGACCGTACCTTTTTTCCTGGCTGCGAGTAGTACTGCTTCCTTAACTTTATAGGAATGGAATTTCGCCAGCACATCTCTCGGTCTTTTCTTGTCTCCAGTCGGCTGGCCTCCAACGCGGTGAACCCTGTCGAGCTTTACCTTTAGGGTGGTTGGACTCAGAACCTCGGCAAACAACCCCTCCAGAAAGGCCTCCAGATCTGTCCCCTCCGCTCCCTCCTCCAGGTCACGGAGTCGAAGGTTCTCTCTCCGGGCCCTATTTTCTAAATCCTCCGCCTTTAATTGCGCTTGGTGCCATTGCTCTTGGAGGGTATGAATGTCTTCCCGCATGGCAGCTGTGTGCTTATCAATATCCTGGGTTTGGGTTTCCAGGTCTAGGACCCTAGTGCCGACAGAGTCAACATCTTGCTGGAGAGAAGCGAGCCTGCCGGTGAGGTCAGCTTTTAGTTGGTCTATTGATGCCTTGAGTTCCTGCCCCAATTCAGCCCTCAATTCCGTCTTGAATTCCCGCAAAGTTGCCAAGAGATCCTCTTTAGTGAGAGCCATGGTGCTCGCACCCCCGTCACTACTCGAGGGCTGGCTCTTGTCTGCTGGTGGGAAGAAATCTGACACCCTGTTTGTGGCCTTGCACGACGGCTTCTTTGGTGGCATAGGGGCCGGTCCCACGTTCTGTGGCAGACGTGGTAAAGGGGTGGCGTACCAGGCGACTCGTGATGTCCCCCCCTAGGAGGGTATGTGGCTGGATTGCCTGTCTGTTGATGCGTCCCACCAGTAGTGGGTGGATGGTGACCCTTGTAGTCCAGGCCCAAAATGCGGCGCTCTGCCTCAGGGCATGTGGGGACCTGTGCCACCCCTCTCCACGCAGGAAACGGCCCGCGCTGCCCTCGTGGTTCTCGGTGGGGTTGCGGGAGCGCCCGCCCCAGGTCCCTGTAGCGAGGTGGGAGCAGAAGTGATGGGGGGAAGTCCCTCTCAGTTATCGGCGCTCGCCCAGGGCCACCATCTTAGGGTCAGGCAGAGCAGGGGCCTCGGCGCTAGAAGGGAGTCAGCAGTCCGCGGTGCCCAACATCAGTCAGCGGTGCCCAACATCACACCTCCGGGAGCAACAGCCGCGTCAGGGATGGTCGGGGTAGCTCCGCCGACGGACCGTGTCCGCCATGTACCTGCTGCATAACGCTTCGTCTCCCAGCCCATCGGAGCCTCACACGTCGCCGCCGCCACCAGCGCCGGTACCGCACCACATCTCCGGTGTATTTACATCGCAGTCGTCACCGGGCTCCGTAGTGTTCACCTTTGTGCACCGGCCGTCGCAAGTCTATCTCCAGAGCTGCCGCTAACGGAGATCCGCCGCCCCCTCTGGAACGAGGGCCGCCATTTTGTCACTCTCCGGCCTCATTCGTGTTGAGCCCCGCAACCAGGCGCCACATGAGGTGTGCCTCCGCCTCAAGGTAGCATTATGTGCCCTCTGCTTTCCGATGGCCACCTGTGCCGTCAGGGTCGATTTTCAGGTGGCATAGGTTGCGATCGCGGCACGAGACTGCAGCGCGGACCGGGAGCCGAGACGAGCTACGTCCGTCCGGCCATCTTGCCCGGCCACGCCCCCGGAATAGTAAATTTTACCCCTCTGCAATCCAACACTTTCCCTACTGTTGCACTGACTGGAGTGGACATAGTCAATTTTACCTCTCCAGAATCCAACACTTTCTCTTCTGTTGCACTGACTGGAGAGGGAATAGGTAATTTGACCCCCCCATAATCCAACACTTTCCCTACTGTTGCACTCATTGGAGTGGGAATAGTAGATTTTACTCCTCTGCAATCCAACACTTTCCCTACTGTTGCACTGACTGCAGTGGGAATAGTAAATTATACCCCTCCCCAATCCACTTTCCTTACTGTTGCACTCATTGGAGTGGGAATAGTAGATTTTACTGCTCTGCAATCCAACACTTTCCCTACTGTTGCACTGAC
This sequence comes from Calotriton arnoldi, assembly GCA_963921515.1. NCBI lineage: Eukaryota > Metazoa > Chordata > Amphibia > Caudata > Salamandridae > Calotriton > Calotriton arnoldi. Next base: position 43,197 of record CAWUFW010009848.1, read on the forward strand.
AGCAGTGGGAATAGTAAATTATACCCCTCCGCAATCCAACACTTTCCCTACTGTTCCACTGACTGGAGTGGGAATAGTAGATTTTACCCCTCCGTAATCCAACACTTTCCCTACTGTTGAAGTTATTGGAGTTAGACAGTAGCGGCCCGTGGTGGGCGTCCTGCCGGGAGGTGATGCGGGGCAGGGGATTTCGTGCATTCATTTTGCGATGCAGCGCGCGCAACGAAGTTTGTTTTATTTCTTTGTTTGTGTACTTACCTCTGTGCGACGTATTCCGTAGTTTACTACCCCCCACCCGGGCCCTCCCCCGCCCCACGTCACCGCCCGGCAGGACGCCCACCACAGGCGGCTACTGGAGTTAGAATAGTACATTTTACCCTTCCGCAATCCAACTCTTTCACTACTGTTGCACTGATTGACGTGGAATACTAAACTTGACCCCTCCTCAATACAACACTTTTCCTACTGTTGAACTCATAGTAAATTTTACCCTTCTGCAATCCAACACTTGCCCTACTGTTGCATTGACTGGATTGGGAGTAGCAAATTTTACCCCTCCGCAATCCAACTCTTTCTCTACTGTTACAATGACATGAGTGAGAATAGTTATTTTGCCCCTACGCAATCCAACACTTTCCCTACTGTTGCACTGATTGGAGCGGGAATAGTAAATTTTACCCCTCAGAAATCCAACCCTTTCCCTAATGTTGCACTGACTGGAGTGGGGATAGTAAATTTGACCCCTACGCACTCCAATTTTTTTCTCTATTGTTGTATTTACGTAAGTGGGAATAGTAAATGTTACCCCTGTGTGACGTAACACTTTTCGTACTGTTGCTTGCTCGGAGTGGGAGTTGTAAATTTTATACATCTTTAGTAGAACATTTTGCCTACTTTTCTATAAATAGTAGTTGGAATAGTATATGTATTAAATGTAAAATTATATAATTAATGTTATATTGTTACAATTTATATTATTATGTTTTTGCTTGTTTAAAATTGTAATTTGCATAACTATTAATATTTTTATAAAATTGTAAGAAATTGATGTTGTTTACTTTTTCATTTTATGTAACAAAAGTTTGTTTTTTAAATATTTAGGGCCGATGAAATGAATAAAAGCAACCCCTGACACGTGTTTTGCTCTTATTAGAGCTCTTCAGAGAGGAATAGCTTTGTCCAGACACAAGGGATCACCCAGTATAAGTCAAAACAAAACCCTTTCAGGCATAGAGTGACGCATACATTATGCAAAAAAAGAAGTAGAGAACTCTGGGTAGTTCTCAAGTTTAGGTGGAAATCAGCTCCAGTATAGAGCACTCTCAACACCAGCAACACTCTAAATTTGCTCACCTCAAATGTCTGCTTTTCTAACAAAGTCTTTAAGTGTAGGATTAGCACAATGCCATCCACACCGAGATAGAAAGGGACAAAGTCTTTTGCCATTTCCACAGCAAAGTCTTTAAGCATAGGATTAGCACAGTGCTATCCATGCTGAGCTGTAAAATGGCCAAAGCCTTTTACCACTCCAGGCACAGTATTACAGCTTTGGATTGGTAAAATACCATCCAAGCCAACCTGAATATGTATGAATATATACACTATTGACACCAGCCCAAGGATACTGGCTGTACCTGGAGCCGTCTAGCAGCTGTGTCACCAACTAGGACCGTGTCAGGCATCTTGGAGTAGGGCAGGTATCAATGTCAGTATGGCTGCCCCAGTATGGGATTTATGCAGGAGGCCAGGCAGTCTGAGGGACTTATTTAAAAGCCCCATGCGCTGCTGGTGCATCACTTTTTTTGATGCTCCGTGCAGACCCACATCTACGAGGCCACGCAAAGCCACCCTGCATGGCTTTGTCGATATGTTGTAAGGCAACACAGCGCAAGTCGTAGGGTTGCCTCACACAGTGTCAGGGAGGTGTGCCATGGGCATTGCAGCGGGTGTTCACACACAACGCTCATGAATTTTGACACATTCCCAGATTTACAACATAGCGTAAATCTGGGGATGCGTCAAAACTGTGCACCTCCCCAGGGGTGGCATAACGAGAAGAAATAACTTTATTTCTCCCTGTTTTTTTCTCTTTCAATGTGTGCTGCATACTGCAGCACACATAGAAAGAGTAAAATGCATCTATTGATTGCTTTTGTTCAGGAAGGTGTCCCTTCCTGCATAAAAACAAACCTTCCTACAACACAGACACACTTGCACCATGGTGCAAGGGTCCCTGTGTTGGCGCAAGGCAGCCATTTGTGTGCCAGCGTAGTGAAAGAGGACAGGAATGCACCGTATCTCATAGATACAGCACTTTCCGGCCCTTTTCATTTGGTGCAGGGCAGCGCAGCAACGTGACTTGCAGTGCTGCCCTGCACCAAAAACTTGCAAATGAGGCCCCCAGTGTTGTTGAAGGCTGAGCTCTGCTTTTAAAATGTCAGCCACTCTTTCTCAGTCTCTACTCCGGGAATCCACCTCTAAATGTATGTGGCTGTCTGTACTCCGCAGGTGATGACAATAGTGCCTGTTGGTGCGTGGTGGACTCCGACTGGGACTTTTCCTCCAAGTGATAGAGATATATTATGGGTCGAGATGCAGAGGAGCTCAGTGACCCTGCTAACTCCTCCATGCTCAGCTTGGCCACGCCCCACTTTAAAAATGTTTTAACTTCCAAGACCTCTGGAGCTTCAGCAGTGCTTAACTGCAAAAGTGTTCAATTTCCGATGTGACTGTATCAGCTACAGCTGGAGGCTCACCTCACTGGAAGATTTTGAGCTCCATGAATAAGACTAACTGGCACATGCATCAAGGAAGGCTTTTGCGATTCCTTAATTGCGATTATTAAGGAATCGCAATTAAGGAATCGCAAAAGCCTATGCATGTAGGAATCGCTATAAAAATAGCGATTCCTAAAGATTCCTTAATTGCGACTCCCAAATTGCGAGTCGCAATTAAGGAATGGCTTCCCATTCATTCCTGTGGGCCCACAGGCCCGTAGGAATGAATGGGAATTGCATGCGCAATTTGCGAGTACCCATTAGGTACTGGCAAATAGCGCATGCAATTTCAAGGGTGCAAGGGTGTCAAAGGACACCCTGTTGCACCCCTGAAATTGAAATGTGCACCCATGTTGCGCACACACACATGCCCCAAGGGCATGTGTGTGTGTGACATGTAACTTTGAAAAATGCACTTTAGTGCATTTTTCAAAGTTTTTGCAAATTACCAACCTGTTTTATTTTTCGGTAAATTGCAACCCCTAATAGCGAATTCGCTATTTTAAATTGCTTCTAGCATTGCATTTAAGGAATCGCAATTTGTGATTCCTTAAATGCAATCGCAATTTCCGATTTTTGTATTTGGGATGATGCATCCCAAATGCAAAAATACCGGTCGCAAAGGGGCAGATTCTGAGAATCTGCCTGTTTGCGACCGGTTTTTAGTTTGATGCATAGGGCCCTAAGGGCCTCATTTATGAGAAATTGGTGTACGGCAGCACCGCAAGTCTTCTTGCTGTGCTGCGCAATGCCAACGTAAAAGGGCAGGAATGCACCATATTTATGAAATATGGTGCATTCCTGTCCTTTACTCCTGCGCTGGTGCACAATTTTCTGCCTAGCGCCAATGTAGGCACCCTTGCACCATGGTGCCTCTGTTGCAGGCAGGATTGTTTTTGTGCAGGAAGGGGAACCTTCCTGCTCAAAACCAATCCTGAGAGGCATTTTCCTCTTTCTATGTGTACTGCAGAATGCAGCACATATGGAAAGAGGAAAAAACAGGGAGAAATAAAAATCTTTCTTCTTGTTACGCCCACTCTGGGGAGGTGTAAGGTTTTTAGGCTGCCCCAGGTTTACGTGATTAAGTAAATCTGGTGCAGAGTCAAAATCCATGGGTGTTGCATGGGAAAATCCACTGCAACGCCCATGGAATGCCTCCTTGATGCAGAGCAAGCATTGGCAGTAACTTGCACTGTCTTACTCCATATCTATGATGTCATGCAAAGCCAAGCAGAGTGGCTTTGCGTCGCCTCATAGAGATGATTGAGAGGCTGGCACCACCAGAGTGTCACAAAAAGTGATGCTCCAAAGGCACAAGCCTCTCATAAATAAGTCAATAAGTTTTGCTGTTCATGAGAACAGCCCAGTGGTGCGACATTTGCTGCTGGGTGTGGGAAACCCCAAAGTGGCTGCAGTTGCTGCGCTCATTCTCCCCACCTCAATTTGTGCTTCGCTGGGCTCTAACTTTAGCTGAACCTACTGCTGCCAAAATGAGTGGGAGATGTCACTGTGCATTAATATTTCTCTGCAACTTTTGACTCAGTAAAAATGTGATGGGGCATTACACCCCATAATGCTGTCGACCACAGGTGGTCCAGTACGGCACGGCAAGGCTGCTTTCCTCTGCCATAGTTATGATAACTAAAGGAACAGGGAAGATATTCAAAAACATTGAAAAAATGAAAGTACAGGGACAGTCAAATGGGAACAAAAAAGTATAAATGAAGTTGAAAAAAGGGTTAAGTGGGCAAGATTTGGGTAGATGGGCTTGGGAAGCAGGGAAACACGAGGTATAGCTAAGCAGGAGCAGAGAGGAGTATAACAAAATGGCTGCGCACTTCACAATGCAGCTTGCCATTTCACTCTATTTTTTAATGTGCAGTGTATCTCCAGTGTTTTTAATGCAGGGTGTCGGAGATGCATGCGGAATAATTATGTGTACTTTCATGTAATGTTTTGGGAATTTTGCATAATAATGAGGCAGAAATCCGCATTGGCAGGGATAGGGCCTGTAAGCAACAGCAAACTTCCGTTTTCATTTGTAAAATACTGGGACATGGACTGCAATTAAAATGTGTCAAAAGTCAAAGGGTCATCAGGGAGAGCAGGCAGTGACCCCAGGGGCTTGTCTCCTATCTCCTTTGCTCACAGCTGACATTCACAATCTGGAAGTTATCTGTCTTGTACAGTTTTCCCTTTGCAGAAGGATACCGAAATGTGGTATTCCTTCCATGGATTGCAATTGCAGAAGCAGTTGAAAACCATTAATGCATATCCTAGTGAGTTTCAAAGATGTGGGATGCCCCTTTAACGCCCCTTTCTCAAAGCAATTCACAAACACTCACACTGTGAACATTGTGAGTTAGACAGCCTGTTTCGACACATAGGGGCCTATTACGATGAGTGTCGGAAAGCCTCTGACCTCAGGTCGGAGGCTGTCAGAAACTCATTGTCGGTTTCAATTCCCACCAGCTGATAACAATACAGCCGGTCGGAATTGAAACCTGCTGGCCATTCTGGCTGGCTTCCGACGGGCTCCAGGATCCCGTCTGCCAGTCGGAGACTGGCCCGTAATCCAAAGGGAAGGCGCTTCCGCCTTCTGGATTATGATGCACAGTTTCTGGCAGGGTTTCCATGCCAGCCTTTCTGACATGGAAACCCTGTCGCAAAGCGTTATTGGGGGCTTCTAGCAGGGCCACCTTTCCAATGCGGATTCCGGTTGGGGACCTATGGTGCCCCCTGTTAATCCCTGCACCTTGAGGTGCCTGCCACGGGGTGCAGGGATTAACACAACCTCCCATTTGCCTATGGGAGCATGTGTTACGGCAGTTTACAGCTATAGCACATGCTTCCATAGGGAAATGTGGGAATGCTACTGCTCTGATCGCATCATAATCAGGTGGTCGGGACCACTGACCGGAGGTCCGTCGGTCCCGTTTCTGCGACGGTGTCGGCCGTCCGACATCGTATTAGGCCCCTCAATGCCCCTTTTGTACATTTGAGTTTGTGAGTTTTACAGCCAAAATCCCTGCAATTTACTGAAGCTCATCAAGAGTTACTTGACTAATAGATATTTGGAAAAAAGTGGGAGATATAGTAACTTCTTTCTTAGCCATCTCTCATGAATTGCAATATAAAACATTGTTTAAATAACTGTAGTTAGAGCTACATGGAATAAGGCATAATAATATAGCAAGAAGTTATAAATGCTAAGGTGACAGATGCATGCTATCAGACTTATCCCTTCAGAAGAGGCAATATGAGCCATGATTCATAGAGGTGGTGAGGTCATCTTATCTCCTAGCCTTCTTGATGGAGAAGTGCAGTGTGAAACTGAAGGGGAGATGATGTAGCACAAGCCAAAACAGGGGTCACCTTTCACTAGACTATTCCTTGAAGGAACTACCAATACAACACAGGCATTACAACGTAATGCCATTATAACAACTCCATTACAACACAGATACTATTACATTGCATGCCATTACAATGCATGCTATTACAACGCAGGTGACATTACAGCGCATGCCTTTACATTCCATTTATGGTTATGGTGAGTTTAAATGTATTTATTTGATTTTTTGTTAGATTATTAAATGTAATAGTATAAGATGAGCATATAATTAGTGATTTATGTTATTTAAAAAATGTTATGTACATTCATTTTAATAACCTAAATATTTATTTATTTAGAGAATTAATAAATGTAATTTAATATTTTTATAAAAAATGTAATTATAGTAAGAAAGGGTTTGTAACATAACCATTTTCATTTCATAACCATTTAGGTAGGGGATGTAAGGGACTTATGGCTTATGGGTGGGGAAGTGTATTAATTGTAATACCTGAGTATTAATTCATTTAGAGGATTATTGAATATATTAATTTAATTTTTTTTCAAAAATAATTTATAATAAGAAAAGGGTTTGTAACATAACCCTTCAGGCATGGGATGTGAGAGATTTTTAGGTTACGGGTGGGGAAGTGTATTAATAGTCAGGTATTCATTTTAATGCCTGAGTATTAATTTATTAAGAGAATTAATAAATATAATTTAATATTTTTTTACAAAAATAATTTATAATAACAAAAGAGTTTGTAACATAACCATTTAGTCATGGGATGTGATGGATTTAGGGGTTATGGATGGGGTAGTGTATTAATACTTGGGTATTCATTTTAATGCCTGAGTATTAATTTATTTAAATAATTAATACTTTGAATTTAAAAAAATAAAATAAACGTTTTTTTAAATAAGATGGGGTTTGTAACATAACCATTTAGGAACAGGATGTGAGGGATGTAGGGTTTATGGGTGGGGAAGTGTATTAATACTCAGGTATTCATTTTAACGGCTGAGTATTAATGTATTTAGAGAATTAATCAATATAATTTAATAATTTTAAAACTAATTTATAATAAGAAAAGGGTTTGTAACATAATCCTTTAGGCCTGGGATGTGAGGGATTTAGGGGTTATGAGTGGGGAAGTGTTTGAGGACCAACAAGCTCTACAGTGTAAGTGGCAGCAAGGGACAATTGGGCCAAAGATGTAATGCTCTGCAGTGCAGCAAGCAACATTCCTGTGCTGCACTGCTCTGAGTGTAAGGGAAAGGGGTGGATTTGCTCATATGTCCATTCATACATCATGGATATGTAAGTCAAAATGCACAGTCACATGTTGCACAGCACAGTCCAGCTCTGTCAAGTTTGTCCAGTCCATGTGTGATGTGCAGTACCAGTCCAGGTTCACCTTTGTATCCTGGGACTTGTAATGTATAACATTAGTGACCAGGACAAGTCCCACCTTACACAGCAAAAAACCTGGACTGGAACTCCAAATCATGCCTGGACACTTCAGCCCTGCCCACCCTGACTTTGACAATGAATACCCCCTTGCACCATGAGGCTAGTGTGTCTGTCTTGGGTCTATGCAGCCAAATCTGGACTTCAAATCAATGGAATGGAATAGGGATGCCAGAGAAATAACTCCTCCGAGAGGAGTTCCAGGTGTAGTATATGTGAAGTAGCAACACATAGGAAAATGCAAAGAGTAATGTGTACAATCACTAGCATAGGAACTACTTTGCACACAGCTGTAACGATGGGCGGGGTAAGAGCACACAAGTGTCAGCTGCCATGGTACAGACCACACTACCTCCTGTCATGCACAAATCAAAAATGGGGGTGAGGGTGACTGTAAGTGATGCACACCAGAGGACCATGAGTGTTTGTAGGAAGAATAGATGGTATGTGAGCCTGGTGGACCCCTGGCAGTGTAACACAATGTAGGTGTGGCTGAGCATAATGAACTGCCTCTGTTTCTGAATGGGGAGACATTGCCTACCAAGGAGGTGAGAAGTGATGTGTGTACTGAAAGGTAGCATGAGCCATACTCATGCACTGCTGTGTCTGACAGTGTCACACTTCTGAATGCCGCTAGGGAGGGATGCCATGGAAGAGGGCATTGGTGTACTATATCCTACATGTGATGTGTACCTTGATGAAGGGAAAGGGAAATGTCTGACTATGCCACGTATCTCAAAGCAGGAGGATATCAAACAGAGATTTGTGAAGTGACTGGATGAGATTTGTGTCCATGTCAATGGGTAGGTCTTAGTGTTGTTTGGAGGGTGAGGTGTATGGGCCTAGTTGAGTGGCCAACCTGGGTAGGTACATGTAAACTACTAGCATGTGGGCCACAGCTTCAGCCATAGCCCTCAGATACAGTCAGTCATGTTGCTCAATTACATATGGTGACTCACATTGGGGGTGTTTGTGTCACATGAGAGTCAAATGATTATCTGTGTGTCATCAATGTGTGGCAGAAGGTTGAGTCCCTTGCTTCACTAGAGGAGTGACAGAGAAGGCATAGGCAGGAACAGGTGATTGGGACAGAGTTGAGCTACGTCTGATACTCTGCAGATACACAAATCTGGCAATTACAAAAAGGAGTGAGGATTAGTTGCAGCAACCTTTCTAATTTGACTGGGCCTATCCCCTCAGAGTTGGTACACAATGTGTAGAGAACAGAATGATGGAAGCAACTGTGTGTGAAGGCAAATCGCATGAGTTTACACAATTAGGAAAACCATGGTAAGTGCATGTGTGACAAGGTTGCTAGCTGTGTAGGGTTGTGTGGATGCGTGTCCAATATGAGTCCTTGACCACATGAGTGAGCAATGTGCATGCAGGACAGCACAACATGGAAGACTGGGGTGGTGTACTGTGTTAAAGGAAGAGTGCAGGATCAACAATAACACATCACTTACCAATGGGCAGTGGGCTGAGTAGTGTCCACAGGCAATGCAGGCACTCTGGTGACCAAGGCAGATGTGGACCTTACCTCAACTCACCCTCCATGGCAGGGTAGGCCAGCAAGCTTGTAACTGTGTCACAATGTGTGGTATGACACACAATACCACCCTTGTCATGCAGTGGTCCTGTGAACAATGTAGAGATAATTCCATCTGAAAGGTAACTGCAGTGAATCTTGGCCACAATTCCTACGAGTAACATATGTCTTACACATCAATGTTGAATTGAAAGTGAATGAGAATAACATCTGTATGTCAGCCAAAGTTACTCATTTTAGCATCTAGCATAGATCCTCATTAACATATGCAAATTTCATTGCAGAGGGAGAAACAACACCTCCTGACTAGCAGACTGTCCTGGATGACCTATCTGTTGCAGATGGCATCCTGCCCCCCACGGACAATGACACCGTTCAGCAACTCCTGGACTCCATTGGAACACCTTCTATGGTCACGGAAAGGGGTGACACTGTCGCTGGGTCTCAACAGGAACCACCCATCGCAGAACATACCCCATCTGCCAGTCAACGCTCAAGCCTAGACTCCAAGGACCCCCGAGTTGTCTTCCAATGGCGAGTGGTAGGAGTCCAGCAGCAGCTGGTAGTTGAGATGCGGTCAGGGATGAAGACCATTGCAGGCATCCTAGAGGGAGTCTGTAGATGCCTCAGGCCCAATAAGGACACTTCTGAGGCTATCAAAGGCATCTACCCTTAACACCATGGAATGAACCAGTCCCTGGCTGACACTGCTGGTGAAATGAGGCAGAGGGAACAAGAACAGCCATGCCAATGTAACACAAGTGAGGTTGCCACACAGCTGGGGGCTATCCACACAATCCTTCAAGCAGGACTCCTACATTGCTATTATGGGTGCCTTCCACGTTGTCTCATGGTACTGTCTCCTTTTTTATGCCAATCTGCTAATCTGATCCATTTGTGGACTGCAGATGAGGTCTACCTTCCCTAATAGCAATTTTAACCTCCTCCTTACTGGAATACTACTCTCTACATGTTGCATGACATGTATCCCCCATTGACTCTGTCTGGACATCCTTTGGCTCTCAAAAAATGTTGGGGTTGTTGCTGCTGCAAGAACTGCTACTATGAAGAAACCTTTAAATAAATGCACTATCTTGAATCTGCGTTTTGTATGTCAGTTGCAGATAGGACTAACTAGACCATGGTGGATGTGCAGACCCAAAAGGCACATCCTACCATCTCAAGAAAATTGTGCCACAGTCCCTATCACATTCTCTTGTTGGACAAGGTCAAACATCATGTACCTTCCCTGCCATAGTATTATGTTGCAAATCTCTTTGAACTATTAAATGTCATGCGGTGACAATAAGCATACAGACACTGTGAAATAGGCCAACTAATCACGCAATTGCAGACCTACACAAATTGGGTCCTGTGATGCAGGTGAGCCACTAACACTAACACATACTCATTACTCACACATGTTCATACAGCCACAGATCTAACACATGCTCACACATCCACAGATATCTAGGTCAGTTATCATGACAATGTCATCATGCACATATGCAACTGTAATGATTCAACCGAATATATCCTATGAGTACTATCATAATGCATGCACTGACAATATGCAGACATTTATCGCCAGGCTCCTTCTGTATAGCATCTTTGCCACTCAAGGACGTAGAAGCTCAGTGCTACACCTTGGAATTAATTAAGAATGAAATGCAACTATTAAGTGTTTGGGGGCCTATGTCAAATGAAAAATGGTTCAGTAAGCCACACTGGCATGTGTAGGGACATTGTGTCCCTTTGGCCCTGAGAGGCCTCACATGCATTGAGTGTGAGTGTAACCATAAATTACATCAATTGTACCATATGCACACATAACAATATAGAGGAGCTGAAGCACAGACCCTAGACCCAAGCTACACATCCCTAGGCTAAGAGGAAAGATCAGGCTATTGTCTAATCTAATTTGGAAAGTAGTTGCACAGTTTCACATCCATGAAGTCCCCCACTTAGCAATTATTCTATGCCAAAGATGATTGATGGTTCCGGGCAGGTGGGGGCCCTTTCATGGATGCTAACCAGCAAACAACATTGACGTACTAGCACAGTGGTGTAAGGGTGGGTGCGTAAGTGGCAGGCACAAGTGTGTGTCCCAACACAGCCATCAATGGGTACTATGAGGTGACAGACATATCCATACTAAATATGCAGCATCTCTGACACACACAATGCTCCAGCAGGTAGCTATCTATGTAGGCCTGTGCATCTATTCACACAAAGATGTCCAATGACAGTAACTATAGAATGGTGAAGAGTCATTAAGTGACTTAATTGCGAGGTAAACTGACTCTTGACCATAGGCCTTTCACTAAGTAACACATATCTACTAAAAATGCAGGCAAGTGCTACCTCATTTACTCAACTCAACTTACTCAATGCTTGCAAATCATAATTTAAAAAGGATGACGAAATAGTGGAAGTAGAATACAATTTTATATCAGAAACAATATTGTCTAACTACATCTGTCTAACCTAAACTAACAATACCTAACAACACATTACACTATACTAACAATTTTGAACTATCCACACCCACCTAGCCTATCCTAACTTACCTAAACTCTGGGGCATATTCACAAGGAAGTGGCAAAGTGAGGCATTAGCCGTCATGGCTTAACGCCTCACTTCGCCACTTCAGAAACGCAAGGCTGCACCATATTCACAAGGATATGGTGCAGCCTTGCGTATCCTCCTGCGCTGGCGCTAAGTGTAGCAGCTTAGCGCCAACGCAGGCACCCTTGCACCATGGTGCAAGGGTGTCTGCGTGCAAGGGAAGATTGTGTATGTACAGGAAGGTCCTCCTTCCTGCACATAAACAATCTTGAAATGACGTTTTGTGACTTCTATGTGTGCTGCTTAATGCAGCACACACAGAAGTTGCAAAACGGCATTTTCAAAAAAAGATTGTTTATCTGCAGGAAGGGGGACCTTCCTGTACATACACAATCATTGGCCTTTTGCTGCTTTCATGTGTGCTGCACAACGCAGCACACATGAAAACAGCAAAAACGAGGAGAAATTAAACATTTCTCCTCGCTTCTCCAGGTTAAGACCAGGTTTTCCCTGGTCTTAATTCTGGCGCTGCCTCCTATTTACGCTGCTCTTGTGAATAGGAGGCAGCGTCAGAAGAAATGGGTGTTGCGGTGGAATGCCCACAGCAACACCCATTGCCCTCCCCTTTCACGCTAAGTATAGTGCGAAAGGGTGCCTTATTCACAAGGCCGCGTTAAGCCACGTTAAGTGGCTTAACGCTGGCTTGTGAATAAGGTGAAGCCCCTATCGCCACAGGAACGTCGAAAAAAGTGAAGTTCCTGTGGCGATAGGGGCTTGTGAATATGCCCCCCTATAACACACTATCCTAACTTATCCTAAACTATCTTAATTATTAGACACAGAGGACAGTTTAAACATCTACCCCATACCCCCTTAATACACATACTTCAACACAACACAAAAGACAAACACACCCTAAACATACACTACCTAAAAATGTAAATCTAAACAAATACATTTTTTTAATTTGTTTTATTTTTTTCCTGAAAAACACACACTATACATCAACCCCCCAGCCACTAAAAAAACGTTCCCATCCATATACAAACCTAACAACGTACTGTATTGGTTCCTCTATCACCCCATCTCACATATTATTAATATGGAGTACTCTGAGGGATGCTCAGGTACCCTAAGGCCAGATTACAGTTGCCATACCTCAGGATAATTTGGGCCTAAGTGATGAAACTAAGTAAATGAATCCTACTGACAATGTACTTACACCCTCACAGCAACACACATTGATATACAATCTGGGCACTGTGATTACTCTAATAAATGTTTAGAAATAACTTTGCCCCCTCACAACTACATATGCAGCAACTATCATAGGAAGTATTGTTGGTTTGTGATGACTAGACTGCTCACATGGTCACACAAGTTTCTCTGATTGTGAAGTGTGGCTACTCACATAGCTACTGGTACAAGTATGGATCACAAAACATTTTAGTTGTTGAACAGCATGAATGTCTGATAATGCCTAAAGTCTTTCACACTGTACTCATTTTGGAGGCGAGGATAAATGTATGATGCATGAATGAGCATAGTACGACGCTAAACAACAATAGTAGAAGTAGTATTTTGGACAAGATGTTCACGGTATATAGTATTCCCTGACACTGTAATGTTGACTATTGTTAATGCTGACTGAGTTATGTGTCACACCGCACCCTCACTGGTCTCATGCTGAAATATGGACATAGGCAAGCATACCATGTCCAGACAAGCTCAGTATGCCTCATGTCACTTTGCTCTAACATTTTTTAAACAATAGTTTTTTACATTTCTGCCATGGTATGAGTGTAAGACTATTGACCATTTGTAGATATTGTGGTGGGTGATGGTACATGGACCATAAGCACCCAAATCGTAAGTGGCCAAACATCATCACAGCCAGTAAAAAGTCATCAATCATGTGGGCCTGCATACATTGCCCCGACATGCACATTGACATTCGTCCTTGTCCATTGCACATGTTTATGTGTGCTACTTCACTTGTGAATTAACATGTACTGTAAATTGGTTACAGGTGAATGATGCTACCCCATACACATCACAATGTTATGAATACCATAGATAACACACAATCCTTACAGAGCTACAAACACATTTTATTGACAGTCACTGGTAGCATTGGGTTCTCTGAAAGACTCCACCTTGCCCCTGGTGTATGGTGCAGGACCACCTACAAGACAAAAACATGGTACATTGCTTTGTGAATATTGAAAATATACACTGTGTACACATGATTCACAGTACTATGACATCACAAATATCTGGTATATTCATCACGTTTGACATGTAGCAAAGTTGTTATCAATTAATAAATGATAGATATTTGCCATATGGAAGTGTTTAAGGACAATATATCACTAATCATGTCACTGGTGCACAGAGTACAGAGTACATCCTACCTTGCTACATGGTGCAAGGGTGCATGCCTTTCATGGTTCTATGAAAATCTAATCTTGGAAAGGCCACCATCTGGAAGTTATTACATTGGCAGCGGTGTGAGCAACTCTATACATGTGCTGAACAATGCAGCACACATCAGAAGGTCAACATGATAGGTGAGTTTTCATAACCTTGCCTCTTACATGTCACCTGTGCAGGGTATTTCAACATTAAACATTCATGCTCTGTACAGGCTTGTATGTGAATTGAGATCATGTATACAAATACATGCATGTGAAATAATTTGGTGTGCCCCCAAAACCTTGTCCACTCAGTCAAAGGACAAAATTTGAGGGGCCCCCCCTGCAGTGTACCTGGAAGGCGGCCCCCACGCGACCCAGCCATGAGCTCCCAGGCCAGGGGCCCACACTCCCTACACAATGCTGGAGGGGGCCCTCTGGACCTTTGGGCCTCCCTCACACTGTGAGTTCTGCAGATACTATTGTTACGCCACTGTGAAAAGCCCCCTGGGGCATGGTGTTACCATTTGACAGATTTAGCCTGTATTATGGCATCCTACCCCATAAAATATCTGCTCCTTACTGTAACGAAATAGATGAAATCATTTTTAGATACGCACCCAATTATATGCAGATGAAAAATATGTACTTAGCAACAGGGCCACCAATGTCCATACCCAGGTGTTCTCGTAGATCTGCCTTGCGGCTCACCACATCCGCTCATTGGCTTTTCAACTGGCGTACGGTGCGGTCTACACCAAAAAGCTTGCTCATATGTCACCACACTCTCTCGCACTGCCCCTTGCACTCCTCAGACGGGTAGCCCTGGCTGACCCTACCCTCCTTAGCAATCATGTTGGGAGCATAATGTGTAAGTGCCAAAGCAGGCCCCCAAACATTCCCTCCAACAGATTCTTCACTCTCTCCTTCCCTGACATGGCCCTATCTCTTAACCCTACCCCTTCCCTAAAATACAAAACCCCTAAATTGACAAACACCCAACAATACAGTGACACTTACAATACAGGTAACAAATAAAACACACAATTAACACAATTGGCACAAGACAGTGACAGCACAAACACCGACAAGAGCAAAATACTCCACATTGAGCAAGACAATCCTCAAAACACCTCCTACAGTCAGCATAGACAAAAAGACTGTATGTGAAAGCAAAAGTATCATCACTCTTCCTAATTTGTAGCCTGCCAGAGCCATTGCGTCATTTTATGGGTATATCCCATCTGTTTTTGACAAATGCGTTGTTTTTATGATACATCGGTACAGAAATTGCGTGATTAACGAATTGGCATTGATGCATGGCTTAGGACTAACGCTCCTGGTGCAATGTGATGCGAAGATGGGCAATGCGTGAGCTTTGACCCACACTACTGGCCTGTGATACACTGTTATGAATTGTGCAATGCAGGTAAACACACCTTGGGCTCACTTTCCTTGCTCCTCTTTTCTTACCTGACTGCCTTGACATCTTCGGATGTGTTGAATGTCATTGGTAAAAGTGCACCTATGTTTGAGTCATTACGTTAATCGTGCTGACACATTGAGTGATAATATATTTATGTGAAAAGCACATACATTTTGTGATGTGTAGAGACATTCCAAACCTATTGTTGGTCTTATGGTTTGCAGTATGCTTGGGTTAACGTAGGTAGCAGCGGAGTAGGCATCTTTTCAGTCAAATATATTGCATTGCTATACCATTGAAATACACAATTCTATTCACTACTGTGCACAATTTCTACAGTCATACTATCTGTCTCCATTCCTGTGTTATGGATTCAATACACACTTCAGCCAGTCTACAGTCCACAGTGTACGTGGCATCCAGCTCACTGATTAACTGGAGAGATATGATAGGCCAATATGACACCTGTGATTGTCAGGCAGACATCATTTAGCAGACTAAAATAGACAACGTCCACCATGGACTATTGTGGTACAGACACATCTGCTGTCTGGGCTTTGTCTCATGTAAAATGCACCTTTTTAAAAGTATTATCAAAATCTGTTTGGCTATAGTTTGAGCATCACAAGTTTAGCTTGAGTAGGCTAGACAAGTGTGATTAATCCCAAGTGCCACTATGTATCGCAATTCACAGCATCACATTACTCTGCACCAGAGAGGGGTTCAATGACCTTTGCATGTGGGTATCCCTTCACACCAGATGGTAATATGTGCATTTACCAAGAGATGACACCACACGAATCTGCAATGCTTCAGTGAGTACTACCTTCACAGGAGTGATATTAGATGTAGTTAGACCTTGACATCTTATCTTTAATTTGATTTTCTTTGTGTCCCGTGTACAGAAGCACACATAGATGGAGCACTAGGGCTCACCACATTTTTTGGTTAATAGTGAGGGGCACCATCATGGTCACATACATTCCTGCATATACCAGTTGCATCCTTGCCTCATGAGACAAGAGTGACTGCATTGGGCCTAGGTAGCCAATCCAGCACCGGCACAGGTCAGGAGTCAATATTTTTAAGCGTTGTGTTAGATATCGTTCTAGTCTTGCTACATGTTGCAAACATTGCTGTGCCATAGTGAGACTATCTGTGCTGCACTGTGTGGCCATACCCATTAAATGCCCCTCTGTTTACACTAACAGGACATCATGTAAACTATACTGTGATCGACATGTGTAAGACTACAATAAAGATCATGAAGTGCATCACACACACTCATTCATTGCACACTGTTTGGTACTACACTCATTTTGGACTGTGGCAGAGTGTCTGTAGCTGAACACACTGTAGCAGCACACACATTCTTTGCACGTGCACACTGTTACACATTGCAGACTTTTTGTTGTGCATGTCTTGCACAGGCACACGTGTTCCGCAAATGGTGTTATCATGCACACATATATCAGTAAACATGATGTAGATTTTGGGTGCGTGTTTCACATAGCAACAGACCTTTTAGATAGGTGAGTGAGCCATCAGTCACCACTACAGTGAAATATACTTCAATAGTCCATTGTACTTGGGATGTTCAATTAACAAGATCCTGCCATTCACACATGATCTGTATCTTACTCCTGTCAACATTAGCAGCACTACATAGACTCGGAGTGCAGGCCTACCTTTGTGTGTGCTGCATGGTCCAAGAATACTGCATTTCCTGACACAGGCATATGTAATGGTACACACTCAACTTAAATTTACCCTTTGGGCAAATAGTATATTTATGATACACTCAACTATGCACTTGTACACTCAGGTCAGAGGTACACGACTCTTGCAATGCTAAAGTTCATATCTAAATCACTCCATCTGACTAAGTGCAATGAGTTGTGTGTATGCTAATGCATTTTTGACTGACTTTTAATCCAAGTGAAATCACACTCTTGACATCTCAGTATCTTTCAGGGGTGTTCAGATGTTTACATACAAGCTATACAATTTCATAGTGCTCTGGCCATTTATGCACTTTACAATGTCATCTGATCATGTTGTATTTTTTCAGGCCTTTGGCCCTCATTACA
The DNA here is from genome assembly GCA_963921515.1 of Calotriton arnoldi. NCBI lineage: Eukaryota > Metazoa > Chordata > Amphibia > Caudata > Salamandridae > Calotriton > Calotriton arnoldi. The sequence goes on from CAWUFW010009848.1 coordinate 60,826, forward strand.
TTGTTGAGAAATGCATGGCAAATGTGCTTTTTACTTATTGTACCAAGATGAGGTATATGTGACATTTTATCCAGGAAATAGTTCACATATGCTTTGTTTTGCGGTAAGCCACACGTGCATGTACGCATTATTTCAAAATGACTGCTTTTACATGTTTGCATGACAGTTGGCATTTGTCCATGGCTGTCACTCATGATCTCTGATGATATCTGCAATGACATGAGTTCCAGCAAAACTCAGTTAATCTGCATGGGGACACATTGGTGAGACACACTGCAATGTGAGGTTATTCTCAGGTCTGATAGTTTGTGGTTTGTATTCCTAACTTCACTGAACACCATCTGTTGTACACTTTGGTGTTAGCTGTTCAGCTCTTCACAGCTCAGATGCAAGGGGAGAGTAATGATCAATTTGGATCTTGAAATGTGGCATGTCTGGCCTGTCCCTTTAATGCAGTGCATTGCTTCACATAGCAGTTCGGTATGTGCCCAAATTATAGATGTCAGGCATGACACAATGTTGGTCAACTGGTATGATGACATGATAGTTACATTTTGAGCCCTACTTCTAGTTGACAAGATGTGAGTGTGTTGATGTTTATTGGGACTGTGACACACATGCCAACACAAATACTGGATGCACGCTTTTATTTTCATGTTGAACCCTCCTATCATGTTTGTACATTCTTTTAGTCAAAATACATGCAAATCAAGAGAAGAAATTTCGGACAATGTTGGTGTGTCGCCAATTCCCAGCCACTGTATTTACCCTGCCTGCCTGTAGTCTATCCAGCTGCCCTGTGTAGTGTCAGCTAGCTCTGATGGGGTGCTAGAGGCTTGGTGAGTGTTGCTGGCTTGTTCCTGGGTCAGGCGGTCGACCTGCTGGTCCCACCTCCCCTTACTGAGGAGGCTATTGAGACAGCTGTTCCCTGGTTTTGCCTGTTGGTGTGGCGGGCTCTTACTCTTCCATGTGTGAACTTGCCGGAACACACTGCTGGCTTCCTCCCAGCATCATAGGACACCCTGGATACAGAGGTGGGAGTAGTGGTGGTGCCCATATTGGGTACTCAATTTTGCCTGACTCCTAAAATACTAGCAGGAGACTAATACAGTTGTGCTGCATTGGGCAATTGTTGTTTAAGGTGCCCGATGTTCTTGTTTTCTGGCTGCAGCCAGCCCTCCATTTTGAGAACCCCACTCCACTCCCCTCCCCGTATGCTAGCCTCATCCCAAGATGGCAGTCCTCCTACCAATTGAAAGAGATAGAGGACTGGTTTACTAGTAGGCTCATGGACAGTAAAGAAGGACTCTACTAACAGGCAGTTGTATTGAAAGTAAGGAAGGACTCTTATCTCTCTAACCTTGTAGGAACCCTGGAGCCTAATGGAGCGCCCATTTTTGAATACTATTAGGATGTCCCTAATATTAATTCTGATGGTTGTGCTGTGGAATTTGTTCCCCCTCCCTCGCAGCTCAGTTGACCCCCCCAACATCTCTTTCCTCTAACATGATGGAGGACATCCCTGCCTGACTATAATTCAATGGTTCAGTGTGATTAGTTAAAGTGGACACTACTCTGCCACCTTACCTACTTTGGAAGGAGGTTCAACTTCTCCGTAGGAAAGCTGATGTTCAATGAGTACATAGATCCACAGGTCTGTAACCTGCATGTAACCCAGAAAACAGTAAGTGGAATCACATCTCGCTGAATTTCCTCTGTCCTGTTGCTGCTATTAGGGCGGTCAGCCTAGAAGAGAGATGTGTCTATTTGACCCTTCTCCTCCCTTCTCTCACTCACACACTGTAACTCCATAATCGTTTATTTGGTTCTAGCTGTTCCCTCAGACATGAGTCTAGATTCGCTATATGCACTTGACACCAAACTGGAACTGGCTGGCAGCAATGCCTATAAAATTAGATACCCTCCTAATCTAGCAAAAAATTGCCTCCAAAAGCTTTAAGTACAGACTTCTCAAATCTCACCCAGCAACTCCAATCTCCGACTCCTACTTCTGCCCATCTAAAGTTGCCTTATAAGTGATCTTATCTTCTACACGAAAAGAAGAGCCCAATGGAGGAAAGCCCTATACTCACTGCATCCAGGAAAATGCCTCATGGTCTAAGACTATTCATAGCTCCCAATTGCAGCTCCTCCGCTAAGGTGGAGGAGAATCGTACCACTGCTTTTAAGCAGTGTAACTAAAGGAAAAATAAAATGATAATAACTCTAAAGTTATTATCATTTCATATTTTCCTTGTTGCGGCACCTTTGCGGGCGGGGCGGGCTGGGTGGAGTGGTTTGCACTTCATAAAGTGCGCATGAATGTTTGGCCAGCCATCTTTGGCCGGCCAATCATTCATGCACACTTTGCATGTTTTCCACCCAGGGTGCATTACAGCCTGGGTGGAGAACATGGCCAAGCTCCCAGTCACCGTCTGAGCGCCGAACCATGGTGCTCAGACCAATCACAAAGCTGCATTGCAGTGTTGTGATTGGCTCAGGGGAGCCTGAATGCCTCCTGTGTGCTCTGTTCCTGTTCCTAAGATGACGGTGAAGAGAGCGGCAAGACGCGGTGAGAAGGTTTTTGTTTTTTTCTTTACCCCCTCTCCCGCCGACCCCGCCCTCCGTCCTCCCACCCCCGATCTGTGCCAGCCACCACTGGTAGCTCCATCACCCACTTTCAGAGCAGAGGAAACCATCTCCATTTATAACAATGGGATTATCCTCATCCAATCAACCTAGAAATATTTGATGAAATCTTCTCTATCATCAAACATGCTGTGTCTAGTAAGGATTCTGCCCTCTCCCAAGGTCATCCTAGCTCTTCATACTACCCACAGGAACCCCAAGTAGTGTGCTCGCAGAGCCTAGCCACATTAAGCGTTCCACCCTTTTCTTCCCTCGCTTCCCCATGGCGATCAGCTTGCACAATACCAATTCTCCTACACCACCCGTTGGGGCTGAGTCCCTCCCTTGAATAACCAAACCAGACTACACCCAGACTTCACCGCTAGAGCAGGGTCACAGAGATACACAGTACCGAAAATAAGTCTATCACACCGATTCTACCTTTGACTTCTGAATACACCTTCTTGGATACTATTAGCTTGCCTATGACACTCCCCCTGACCCAAACGATGGCCTTCTATAAGTCAGAACACCCAGCACGACTAGTAACATGACCCACATGATTGAAGCGCCTCTACTCAGCAAGCTCTCGAGCACTACACCTCTACACCCCAAGCTTAAATCCATCACCAGCCCGCGCTCATCCTGCTGGTTCTCTCATGCCAGCACTACTCTAACACCACAGTCCAGAGCACCCCCCTACCAATGGGCCCCTTGTCCCAACCCACAACTACTTGTTTCCATACATTGCTGGAATCCAGACTTGGTGAAATTACACCAGACCTACAACAAGTTAAGTCAGACTTACAGGGCCTAAGAAACATCAATTCAGAGTTGGCATACAACAGGTGGCTCAACAGGACTCCCGAAAATAATAGACAGATCTGCAATAAAACATGGGGTAGACATCACTGACCTTATGCTTACACATGATCTTGTCCTATTAATCGTGACTGAAACATGATTAATTGACTCCTCCACACCAATCCTTGACATCTTAGTCCCACCTAGCCAAGACATCATAAGATTAGACAGACCTAGCAGACCAGATGGAGGCATCACCCTCATATACTGTAATAACCTTGCGGTGAAACAGTCAAAAACATTTGTACTAACCTCTTGTGAATATCTATGTATAAACATTGTGGATAACAACAGGCCACTATGCAAGCTGCAAGTGATCTACCACCCACCAGGAGACAACCTCTCATTCTTCGAACAAATTATTTAAATATTTTGACCAACATGGGGCAACACTTCATCCAGATCTTCCTTGGAGATTTCAACCTCCATTGGAATGACCAAATAATCCTGCAGTTGGCAGCCTTAAACCCTTCCCAGCAGACATCAACCTGATTCGAATCTGTGACAGCCCCACACACAGCCTGGGTGCAATCTTGGATCTAATTATGGCTAAGGCCAATTCCATTCAACTTAAATCTATCGTCCCCCAGGACTGGACAGACCACCACCGCATCACCTTCCTCATCACTGAATCAGTAAGGACACACTAGGCCCAACTAAAGAAAACCCGACATTGGTAAAGGAGTATTCAAAACATAAACCATAACGAACTGACATCCCTCAGAAATAACATCAGATGTCCACGACTAAACACCACCAAATCAACTCCATGACAAACATTCTTGACACAATTGCACCCTTACAGCTAAATAGAATGTCCGCTGAAGAATACAAACCATGGCAAAATGGTAGCCTACATGAAGAAAGATGTAATTTGAGACTGTAGTCCCTTGTCCAGGTTGCAATTTAATCTAAGGTGGTGATTGATGTATGACATGTTTGGCAGCATTGTGTTTGACTTAGTGAGTTTCACATTGCTGGATATATGTGCTTTACATCTGGCCTACTTACTCTACAGAAAAGGTGAGCCATCACATTGATTACAACAGTCAATTCGGTCATCAACCTAGGTGTACGTTTGTACTTAGACTGTCAGTATTGCTGAGACATATGTGTGTTTTGTACTGTTGGTGCCACAATGTTATCCAGTATTGATATTTACACATCTCTGGGGCCTACACTGACATGACATGCCACACATCGCCTTCCCACATACTTCTTCCTGTGTTGCTCCTGACACTTTGGGCAATATACAAGTTTAGAGCCAAGTGTGACACACTTGCTCATTTCCACAATAATTGCTCTCACACCACTGATCTTGTGGAACTTTGACTAATATCATGAGTTTGTACTCCATTGAGAAACACTCATCTCAGATTTTTATCTTGTGTTGCCTTTTTACTCATAATTGCCTTGTCTGTCATGCCACATGATTTCATTCATAATTCTTTAGCCTGTACATTTGATGTGGTTCCATCCATCCACACAGAGTGAAATGACGTTCTGTTGCTACTGCTACTGACAGATTAGTAAATTGCTACTGATGTTCTGTTGCTACTGCTACTGACAGATTAGTAAGTGCATGTCAATGTGACACATCATTGTTTCCATGTTGCAGTGCATTATTGCCACTATGTGCAGATGACACAAGTGCCCACATTTTAGGGAAAGTAGCACTGTGCAGTGCTACAAGTCACCTGTCTCCACTGCACAGCATCTCAGTGAAAGGGCAGTAGTGCATAGTATTTAGGCCATACAGCACATGGACCTTTCTCCCTACACAGGCACACAATGTGCTGCCTAGCACAAACACAGACATACTTGTACCACGGTACTCAGGTGCCTGCATTGCATCCAGAATTGTCTTTGTGCAGGAGGGGTCACTTTCCTGCAAATGATGTACCCTTGGATCGATGGTTGTCTATGTATGTTTGCCATAGACTGCAGCACACATAGGAAGTGTGAGTGACTTGGCTAACGTCAGTTCTGTTTCCTTGTTGCACATCACCTGAGGAAACCAATTGATTTGTCACATTCCAAAGGTTACCTAGTATAGGATACATGGCACGCCTCATGAACCATGGAAGCTGCATGGAGACACCCCCACAATGTCCAAGGAACCCTTCCCCTTCACACAGTGATGCTACACTGCATTTTAGCCAGTGTTGCGTTGCTATGTAACTTTACGTCATTCAAAGGCACATTAAGTGGCTCTGTGTGACATTTCTGACTTGGGGGTTTGCATTACATGTGTACCATGATGCATGGTGCATGTATGAAGCACACCCCTCAGATATATGGCCATATCTTCTTCAACAGACACAGATATGGCTATTATGTCATACACGTGTTTCTGTTAGTAGATCTGTCATGTACTTCAATGTTGCTTACCAACAAGTAGCCCATTCCCATATTGGCCATTCTTGAAGCAGTCATTGATGATGCAGTGCCTGAAGATATCAGCATCATGTGCACTTCCTGGGTATTTTGCCAGCACATTTGTAAACATCCCCCAGTAGTCCATGATGGCCTGGACCTTGATAGAGTATTTGTGATTCCTGTTTCGATACAGATATGATGTTGCTGCAGAAGGAACCAGTTCCACATGTGTGCAATCCATGGCACCCAGCACATTTGGAAATCTGGAAATGCCATAGAAACCTTGTTTGGTGTCCAGCTGCTGTTGTTGTATCTTGGGGAAGAGGAGGTACTGGGGTGTGAGGCAGATGATGGCATGCAGGACAGAGACTAGGAAGACAGAAAAAGATGGCTGCGATATTCTTACCACTCTGGCTGATGTGATCTGAAATGAACCAGATGCCAGAATGTGGAAGACAGCCATCAGCTTGAGCTGTGGTGGGATGTTGGGGGGCCTGGCACTTGGCTTGAATAATACTTTTCAAATCAGATGTACACCACAAAGCATATTACTGCCCCCCAATTCTTCTTGAGGCATTATATTCTGCATTGTTTTCTTCCAGGCATTTTGTAGATGATTGCACCTTTACTTAGCAGGCATGTAGTTTTATTTCCGTACGAAATCATATGTTTCTAGCATTTTGTACTAATTGATTGAAAAAATCCTCCGTTAACTATCTTTGCCTAAGGATCGCATCTATAAAAATGACTACTGTAAACATCTATGGAAAAAAGTAAAAATAGATTTGTGCAAGCAGTCAATTAGAGCTTTTAACACGTGTTAAAACTGGCACTTTTCTTTATTCCACACATGTCCTATATTTAACTCACAGCATATGGAGCTAGGACATATCATGATAAAATTGCTTACAAATTATTGCACATTTTATCAGGCATGCAGTCAGTTGTTATACTTAATAACTGCATAGTAAAAAATAATATCTCTAAATAGACAGGTGGGCAATTTGCAAAGGCATGTATGAGTATGTGAATTAGTACACAGTAATACATCTGGAGTACTAATTCATATGCATATAAGTTCCTATCTGAATTGGCCTTGTAATATTTACGCAACCCCTATTTTTTAATTCTGCTGGTTTCCTATTCCAACATTCACTGTTTAGCAACAAATAAACTCAATTTTGCATACTTGCATCTATTTTCCAAACAATGGTGGTGTGATCCTGAACTTGCCATGAACGGGATTTACAAGATGGCTGTCGGGATTTACACTCACAAGGTGGAAGGCAACACACCAGTACTCCAAGGACACATCATGACAGCGTCATCCGTCACTCCTTTGTAGAGATCCGGCGTGAGTGTGGGAGTCATCGAGGGCCTATCTAGCGAGGAAAGCAGTGGCGGCGTGTAGAGTGGTGACGGCGTAGAGAGTGGCTCTACAATTGGGGTGTGATCCTGAACTTGCCATGAACGGGATTTACAAGATGGCTGTCGCGATTTACACTCACAAGGTGGAAGGCAACACACCAGTACTCCAGGGACACATCATGACAGCGTCGTCCGTCACTCCTTTGTAGAGATCTGGCGTGAGTGTGGGAGTCATCGAGGGCCTATCTAGCGAGGAAAGCAGTGGCGGCGTGTAGAGTGGTGATGGCGTAGAGAGTGGTGACAGCATGGAGAGCGGTGATGGAGTGGTGATGGAAGATCACGGGACAACAAGGGAGATCGTAGGAGGTTGCAGAGCAGAGACTGCCGTAGAACAGCGCAGAGGCACCATATACAAGTCCAGCAGTCCCCAAGATGAAAAGGAGGCTGTGGCCACAGGCAAGTGCCCATATTCTGTTGTTTTTAAGGGTGTGCAGAGTTTGTGGAGTCGTAAAAAAACTCTGTCACTCTATGTGCAGTTCTGCGTTTGGGCGGAGTTTGTCTGTGCGCCTGTTCGCGTTGCGTTGGGAACAAGGAGTGCTCCAAAATCGCATGGGAACGGCACTATGCGGTCCTAATGTATGCTTGCGTTCTAAATCACGTGTGAACAGCACCCCGTGGTCCGCATGGCCATCTTGTTTTTCTGCTCTCTGTTATGGTGGTGGGCCAAATTTTTTATCTCTTGTTAATCTTTGTGATCCTCCTCCTTTATTACTTTTCTACCCCTAATTTTTACTTTTTACAATAGTGTGCATCTTTGTGTTTGTGTATTTAATGTTTTTTGTAATTTTTTTGGTGTTTTTGTGACTTTTTTGACTTAGTTTATTTACTTTTCTTTCCTTATTTCTTTCTTCTATACATTCCCTTACTTTCCCTTCTTAGTTCATTATTTCCCCAACCAGCGCCATGAGAGAGGGGCGGCTTCCATGAGGACAGTGCTGCCACCCAGGTGTGCAGCCCGGGGCGATCTTTGGAGAGGTGGTGGTGGCAGCACTAGTTTTTTTTGTACAGCGTCACCTCCTCTCTATGCTGGCAGCTGGTGGCAGGCCCGGAAGCGGCTACTCTTGTTGGGAGCATCAGCGGCGCTGCTGGACAGTGCACCAGTGCATGCGGTGCACCAGTGAGGTTCAGCGCACATTCTCGACCGGGAGCAGAACCTGCTCGACCTGCTAGGGGTCTTGATTCCGGGGCTCGGTGAGTATTAACTATTTGTTGTGTTTGTGTTCTACAATGCTAAATAAAAGATTCTGAATAGCATGCTGCTCACACTCAGAGGTAAGTTATGTTTAGTAAAGTTTACACTAGTACATTATTGTGTGATCCAGTTTCTAGTTTCTGCTAGGCAGGTGCCGCTACCTAATCGCATTCCTCAAGTGCTCACTTTGGCTGATTAATTTAGAAGCCATTGCAGACTGTTTCTTCTGTCACTATAGTGAATCACTGAGTAACGCATTCTCTCTGTGACTTTGTTTATGTAGCTCGTACAGTTCCAGGCTATTCAATTGAATTCACAGTGATGATGTGAAGTATGTATCTATACATTGCAAAAAAAGGAGACTGAGTTGGCTCATCAAGGGTATTGAGAAATGGGGATAGAATAAAATCAAAGATCATTCACTGCAATACATTAGTTCCAAATGTTGTTTTTTTAAGGAGATTTGTAATATGGATTTAATGACAAACGATAGACTTGAGTCGAAAGAAAGTGGTAGTACTATAGGTGATCTGTTTTAGTGACTGTGTTTGCCTTTCATAAAACATTTTGCTGAGATTATTAACAGAATCTATTTTTATTTATCTTCTTAATTTCTTTCATCAGCACCCAAGGGCAAGAAGAGGAACAATTCGAAGGGTCCGGGGAAAGCTGGTCAGTCGGCGCCGACCACAAGTGCCGCTGCAGAGGGCTCTGCAGATCCCAGTAGGTCCTTTTATGATTGTTGAGGACTTCTTAGGGCAGAACTGTAGAATCTTGGGGTATTTGTCTATTGGAATGTTGGTGCTATCTATCGTGATTCATGATGATTCAGATAGCAGGCTCAAGTAAGCAAGTATTTTAAATCAAAAAAATCACCAAGCATGTTTGTTCAGAAGGATTTTCTTTTCTAGCTTATGCCTAGCTCAAACACAGTTCAGTTCGTGAGACAGTGGCCATGGTCATCATGGACCCCTACAGTGTAGTGTGCTGCAGACCGGTTCATTTATAGTTACAGTACACCACCAGTATCCATTGACAGTGCAGCAAGGCTGGAAAACAAATAATGAGGTCTCACTCGCATTGCATTTGCCACCCTACACCATAGGTTTTTCATTGACCGTTATTCTACGCCTGGCTTGTCTAACTTTTTGAACCAACCAATCAAATGCCCAGAGTGATATTTGGAAGATACGTGATAACTGAGATGTAGTGCTGCATTGCTGTTGTATTTGGGGTTGCATACCTGGGATCTAAATTATGTGTAATGTTTATATTCTAACCACACAGAACATCGGAGATGCCGGCTCCAGTGCCACTGCAGGAGGAGACGGTGATGGGTCAGTTGCAGGGGGAGAAGCAGCAGCAGGGACAAGCACTGGTAAGTCACATATTTCTTGAAATTACTATGCTCACTAGCTATTGCCATGGCGTCACTTGACATCATAAAAAGTGACTGTGAGGTGAACTCCCCTCCCCAGCTTTACCAGCCACATGATGTTTGAGTTATTATGGACTCTTCTATCTACAATGCAGCAAAATCTCACATAACGAGGTTTGATGGCTTGAGGGAGACATGAAAGAATGGATGGCATCTTAAAAGAAAGGAAATGGTATATGAATGAAAGGGTGGGTGGGCCATTCTTGGCATGTGCCACATTTAATCATGTGATACCCATGTAAAGCTATTCCACATATATCATGGTTTCCCATAGCATATTAATTTACACTTGTTCAGATTTTTCTCTTTTGAATTGAACTGTGACTGAATAAGCCAAAGATGATTATTCAATGATCAGTGTAGTGACCTACTCTACTATATATAAAAAAGGTCTACCCTACCTGTCTAATCCCTCTACCCTACCCTCTGCATTAGAGGAAATCAAGTTTCCTTTCCTTGGTTCTTGCCCAGCAAATGAATTTGTTGGAAAACGCTGTGGTGGGTGAGGCGACAGAGTAAAGTGGGAGTAAGTGCATGATTTGATATCAAGTTTGGCACACAGGATACACAGTGACGAATGTGTAAAATAAAATCTATATAATGTGTTCCTTTATCTGCAGTGCAGTCCGTTAGATTCATTTTCCTCAGCGTCTACTTATGGCAGACAGGATAATATATTAAAATCCACATTTCATACATGAGGTGTGTGACTGACGTAGTATCTTATTTGTTATTCATCAGCCTCTTTGGAGACAAGGTAGAAAGAGAAATGCATTTGGCAAAGAGCAGGGCAATTGGAATTAAAAATAGATAATTGTCAACTTCAGCTGCAGCCAGTAGAAAACTAGCAGAGGCGCTGGTTAGCAATGAGCATGGCTTCATTATTTTAGCACCACATACAACTTGTACTCCATAATGGTGGATAATGCTGTACTCATCAATGAGAAGTTATTTATTTTTCACAACAAAGTGTCCGACTCTGTTTATAGTTACTTGAAAAGCCTTTAGAAGTACAAAATAATCCAATCACTGTTTTTTTAATCCTGTGATATTATTCTCTGCCTGTTACTTTTCTGCCACACAGTCACTGCTTTTTTATATTTGGCAACAGGTATGGGTAAAAGAAAACATAAAATTGGCATTGTGATTCACCTAATCATAATCATCACATCAAATAAATTCCAATGGCCCTAGGGGACCATCAATGTACTGCTACTGTGCCACACAGTTATTTAAAACAGTTGTTTACACAGAGCATTATTTACAGTTTGTCTCTTTTTTTTCTCAATATAGCTGCTCCTGCTGGTCCAGCCTGACCACCCGACAGGCAAGAGAGAGTGGCCCATTTGCGGCGGCAGAGGCTGGAGCATATCCAGCAGGAATACCGGCGGCTGGTAATCCTGGAAGAGGAGGAAGAAGAAATCCACGCACAGGTTCCGTGCCCCAATGCAGCCGGTCCCCCTCAACCTCCAACATACTGGCCATCCGATTGCCGCCACCAGCCAACTTCTGCCACCCCCCACCAGAATGGCAACAGGCCATTGCTGCACCGCATCCTACAGCGGCTGGATATTATCGAGGGCCAGCTCACCTCGATGGAGCAGTGCATGGACCAGCTCAGGACCGATGTCGATAATGCCCTCTTTTAACCCTTTTTTAAATATTTTGTTTTGGTGGGAGGGATTTGTTTTTTGTTGGGGCTGGGTAGAAAGGTTGGGAAGGGAGTTGGGAGTGGGACTCGAGAGACTTTCTTGAACATTTTGAGTTTTAGAGCTTGGGTCAGTTTAGTTTGGAAGGGGGTGGGCATGATGTTTGGGTGGAGAGGGTGGTTTGCTTTCTAAATAAATAAAGGGGAAAACAATTTTTTATAATCTAAATTTATGCCTAAAGTATTTTATTTTACTTTTACTTTGCATTGCTGCCTTCAAGTAGTTTTACACAGCCTGTTGATGTGCTTGTAACTTAAGACTAGAGATAGCGTAGCACTCAGTTATTGAGTCTAGGCTCATGCTTCTCTAACTATCTTGACCATTATGGGGAATGCTGCCAGGATGTATTGACCTAGGCTATATTGTGTCGAGGGTCTGAACTATCAAGACAAAAACCAGTAGTAGTTACTTTATTTCCTATTAAGTTAAATTACATCCATACTAGTTGTCTTACCATAATATATGTGCAGCAATAACAGGGAATGCATCACAACTTCACAAGCGAGGTCCCACTTCCAGTTCCACCCAGGTGAACTCCAACTGTAGGAATGATCTGAATGATTGATTATCCATCGTAGGCAACTAAATGGAAGTAGAAAGACTAAGTATGTGGGTTTTATATTTATCAAACATTTACAAAGAATTGACACCACCCGAGTACTACGTGATGATGATGACACAATGAGAATGCCTGATTGTGCTAAAATAGAAAAAATTGCAATACTATTAAGTTTTGGCTAATGTGGAGCTAGCAGTATTATTTGTGAAATCCACAAGTTATCAAAAATAGACTCAAAGTCTGGAGTCAATAAGCTTAGGTTAGGCATTTATGGTTAGTCAACACAAGGCCTTAATGATGATGATGCTGACAACTGATGTTCTTCATTCTATATCTAAAAAAACTATGGAGCATTTTTAATGTGCAGGTTCGTAATGGGCTGGTGTGGGCTACTGCTTCGAAGATTCTACAGTAAGTTGGTGTTGCTTTCACCATAACCGCCCCACTAAGTGTGTGATCCATTGATGGTGTAATTCAAGCCATACCTCAATAAATCCCACAGCTCAGGGGAAGAGGGTTAGGGGTTTGATGAATGGATAGGTAATGGGATTTGAGGAAAGATTTGACAAAGACAAACACTACAACACAAGGCCTACATTCATGTGGGCAATAAGAAGCAGCACATCATTCTCCATCAATCTGTTGTCGGAAGGAAACAAAGGAATGAGTATGACAGAGTACAGGTACACACATTGCAAATGGTCCTTCTGTCCTGAGACCCAATTTACCATATATCTAAATGTTCTGTCTTCTAGTTTAAGGAGTGAACCCAGCCACCCACCCACCCATTTCTCTAAGTTAATATGATTGTTAAAAGAAAAATGATACTGTATTGCAGAATTGGGCGGTGCGTCTGCGTTCTTCTTGGGAATGTCCACTCTTTGGGGCCTCTCTGCATTGGTCCGGTAGGTAAGCAGGAGTGTTGTTGAGCTCAGCTCAGCTTTCACCTTTTGTTCGTGAAGGAGACTAGAAGAAGGCCTGTAGATTGTCAAAGAGAAACTGTAACTTAGAGTCAAGGAGAAGATAAGCTTCATGAGGAGTGTACCAAGATAAGAAGACACAGAGGTAGAGCAAAAAAACAAGAGGGGGACTCAGAGTTTCACTTTTGCCACAAGTCCAACATACACACATAGAGCAGCATTTCGCAAATGCACCTCTCTCTATTCCACATAGCTGAGTAGTACTAGGCCTCAGACTCTTGGTTTACCTTTGAACTGAAGTTGATACTCAATAACTTCTTGCTTCTTGCTGTTGATGAGGTAGTCCTGCAGGTCCCAGTCCCGCCCTGAGTTTCTTCCATGATACTCCTCCAGTTCTGAGTAACTCTGAGTATCCCCATACCAGACTAGTCATCATCATCATCATCATCATGTATCGAGAGGACCTGAGCAAGATAGACGTGGAGTCTGGAGAATGGAACAGAATTGCAGTATTTTCCATAGGCTTTGGTTTGATAAAGTGACTGTTCTGGTGTCGGAAGAACCAGAAAAAAGGGGAACACCCCTGCAATTAATTAAATCTGGCTAAGTGTGAAAGGGCTGATCATCACCTACAGGGAAAAAATAAGCCCCCATCACTCATGCCCCAAACAATGCAAATCAATAATCATCTCAAGAAAATTCCCATATTACAGTTCATCACACACCCTCCCTCAATGTCTGCGACCACATGAATCATCAATCAACTTAAATCATCACTCACGCAATCAGTCACTCACCGTTGCAATAGTTGAAGTTACCTAATCCAATCCAAACATGGGTAGTTCAGGTATTAGGTATTCAATCATCTTTGATGCAGGCAATACATTGGATTTTGGTTTTGGCAGGCAGTCGTGTACATAATAAATGATTTTATGGGGCAGCCCTTGTAGTACTTAGTGATGCAAAAAGGAATAGGAATTAGGCATGCAAGGTGGCAAGCATTATCTCCAATGTCATGAAGGAATTGTGGAGGCTTCTTCAATGCCCACTGGTCCACTGGTCCAACTGCAATCCAACAATATATATGTGACCTATAAACAAAATGTGGGGCAGCATAAATCTGACACAAAAATAATAACGTTCCTCTAGCTAAATTTTGTTTTTGCAAAGAAAACAAGAACATATTAAACGTTTTATGGGGGCAATGGCATACTTATTCCGGGAAGTAGAATTCATCCTCAAACTCAGGTGGTTCACCCAGACGTTGGTCAGCTAACACATTTGATGCAATTTCGGACCAATCACCCTCTTCCTCCTCCTGTGCTGCTGTTTCAGGAACGGTGTAATTGTGTGGTAAAAAATGTTGGTTCATTTTGATCATAGTCAATCTCTCAACCTTGTGAGGCAAGAGACTGGTCCTTCTCACTGTGACGTCCGCACCAGCTGCACTTAACACATGTTCAGCAGACACACTGGTGCAGGACAAACCAGATACTTTATTGCCAGCCTGCTGAGCTCTGGACATTGGCACATCTTCCCATACCAATACATCAATGGATTTTGATCCACATACATCTCTTTGGATCTTGCAGATACTCCTGGAACATCCTGTGGATGGTCATTGGTATTGCCACTTGCTCAACCTGTTTTGCTATCATCTCTGCACTGGAATAGAGCTCTGCCAATTGAAACAAATACAATGCAGAGGTGGGTCTGGCCCTTCTTTTGCTGTAGTTGCTGGTGTTCTGGTTGACGGTGTTGTTGGCTGCTGTGAGACAAGACTGCCCTCTCTGAAAGTTGAAGGTGGCACCCCAGAACTGCGGGTGGGACTCAAAGTTTCAGCAGTTTCTTCTTCCAAGTCTCCAGCTTGCTCTACAATCTACCTCTTGCATTTTAAAACACCCCCTTCAGAAAAAGGGATGAAAGTAGGCAGAATTTTTTTTTTTACCATGGATCAAGTAGTGTGGAACATATGTACTCTTTGGACTCGATAATGTCATGTTGCAGCCTTATATGAAGCCAAGCGCAGGACTAAACTCTCACTCAAGGCATGTGCTTCTGTGTTTTCATTCACACCTACAGGGGCAAACCTTTCAGATGTCTTCTATATCTGGTCTTGTAGGAGATAGAGCAATGGGATAGCTTGGCCCATCGTACTGTCCTCCTTGCCAAATTCCAGCATGAAAACCTCAAAAGGGAGTAGCATCTGTGTCAGGCTTTTGACTAGGCCCCATTTGTCTGCATCCATGGTCATAGCTTTCCCAATTACATCCCCTCCTCTTTGAGTGACTTTGACTAGTCATTGATCTGTTTGTTCTGCTCAAACCGACGTTGCAGCATGTAAAAGGTTGAGTTCCAACGTGTTCGCACCTCCTGCATCAAGACTTTAACTGGTGCTCTATTATTACGCTGATTAATCTGCAGCTGCTTTTGGGCTTTAAAAGATAGGCTGAAATGGGTGCAGATCCTTCTGCAGGTGGTTAGTATGTTGCTGACTATGTCTTTCTTTTTGAGGAAGTCTTGCACCACCAGGTTGATGCAAATGGCCAAACACAGGACCCAGAGGCTTCTGACATGGCCTTGACTATGTTACTGCCATTGTCCGTGGCAACAAATCCAACTCTAAGACCTCTGGGTCACAGTCTTTTATACATCTTGCTGTTAAATTCCTCCAAGATGTTTACAGCTGTATGTGATTTCTCCATGGCGAATATGGCCACTGTTGCATGCCACTGAAAGCTCTTAAAACCTTTTTCAGGGCCAATACCTGAAGATATCTTTTGCTTTATCCCTGCAAAAGAGATCCAGTGTGCAGTAATGCCCATGTAATTAGTCGGCTGACAACTGGTCCACATGTCTGTCGTCAGGTGGATGGTGTGAACAACACTTTGCTGCAAAGCTTGTCCAACCAACTACAGCACATCATGATGCAGCACTGGAACAGCCACTCTGTCAAAATAGGTCCTAATTGGTAACTTCCATTTTGGGCAGATGGCTGCCACAAATTCTGAAATTCCCACTCCTTCTACAAATGAAAAAGGCAAGAGGTCCAGCGCTAAACTTTTTGCCAGCTTCCCATTTTAGGCCCCTTCTGCCTAAACATTCCCATAATAGTAGCCTGGATTTTCTTCTTTCTTGGGGAACTGACACAGGTGTCTTTAGAGAAGTAGATGCTAGTGGTAGACTCAATGAACGTGGTTGTGGTGGGCAGTCACTGTATGCCGTGGTGTCTCCATCATCTCACTCTGAGTCTTCTTGTGCCATTGTGAAGTAGGTGAGGTGGGTGAATCTGCTGGCACACTGCTGGGGCGTTGATTCTGTTAAGGCTGCCAGCTGTGCGGTGAGGCTTTGTGGGGCTTTGCGTTGCATCAGATTTGGTGAAGACCACAGCTGGGCTTTAATTTTATAGCGGAGTGTAAACACTAAAGTACTTTAGTGCTACCTTGCGCCTGTCTTTGCACAATGATAGTTATCTCTTTTCAGAACCAAATGTTTTCTAATTGCAAACATCAATACCCTATTGTCACATTCTCCTTGATTACGACCAATGCAGAGCAGAGCGAATGGAAGTATTCATTTTTTTTATACACATTGTAATGATTGTTAATTAATCAAACAATAAACTATACTCACAGCTGCACTGGTAAGGCATCTTTATCCCCACTTTCAAGGGCTGAGCTGGAGGGGCACCACTTGGGGGATTAGGACTTACAGCAGTCTCAGTCCAGGTGGTACAACAGAGTTGGAGCCTTTTCTGGCCATTAGCATGTGGTCAGAAGGCCAACCAACAAGTCCTTGGAGTAACTCTGGTGATCTTGGGTTCAAGATGCAGGTCCAGGCCTTTTCACTCAGGCAATAGGGCAGCAGGGCATCAGAGTAGCACGGCAGCAGAGCACAGCCGTCCTTCTGATTGTTCCACAGGTTCAGAGGTGTACTGAAGAGTTGGTTTTTAGGTTCCACTATTTATCCTTAGTGCCAGCTTTGAAGTAGATGTTGTTTCTAGAGGAATCTTCCGTCAGAGGTATTGGAATTTCCTTTGTCCTTGCCCTGACCGCAGCTTGTCTTGGGGTACAAAAGACTCTATGATGTGCAAGTGTCATAGGTGACAGCTCCGCCCCTTCATCAGGTCAGAGAGGACCCATCTTGCCAACACCTAGTCCCCCTTTGTCTCACTGTCGGTGAGTAATACATAAAGACCAACTGCCAACTATAGCTGACCTGACTCTTGTCCCCATCACAGTATACTGACCACGACATTAGGATCCAACACATGACCACGACATTAGGAGCCAACACATGACTCATTCTGCATTTACCGGTTCTCTCTCCATTGGAGGCCCGTGTAGCAAGGGTTGTAAACGGACGCCTACGCTATAATAACTTGCCGTCGGCTTGACCAAATCGCCCCAATATTCCTGTTCTCGCCTCCTTCATTGTCTCAGAAGTCTCCCCAAACAGGTCACCTGAGGCGACAACTGCTTATCCCTCACGCACACTCCAAAGGTGCATCATCAGGCCATATTAGGCTCCCACTCCCCCGCTAAGCTCCCACTAAGTTCCATCTTGGTGTCAACTTGATTTCACGACTATGTGTTTCCTCACATCTTGACCTTGCTATTCTGGCCACGCCTAAACTAAGGTGCACCTTCAAGTCTTTCCCTCAGTGAGGATCACTTGGTAGACTCCTGCTCACTCCTACCTCACTGCCTATCCATGTTTTCTTAACTCTCTCCTCCACTTCCACTCTTACACAGTTCAGGATGGACTCCAGACTTGAAAAGTCTGGCTCTAACAGCTACATAATTAACTATCCGGTCAACCTCTCCAATAATGCTACTAAAAATCTTAAACATAGACTCCTCAAAGCCAACCCAGAAACCCTGATCTCTGACCCCTACCTCTGCCCAAAAAAAGGCACTATTACGAGCGACCTGATCTTCTACACTAAAAGAAGAGCTCAGTGGAGATCTACGTTCCACTCCCTACTCAGAATCACTTCATCAAAAAAATTCCCTCACGGTCTGCGACTTTTGGTCACGAAATCTCCCACTTTTAGAGCAAATGCCACTATATCCATCTACAACAATGGGACTATACTCATTCAAGCCACTGATCGCTGCCTGGACATCTTTGATGACAGGTTTGCACTCTTTAAAAGATCTCTGGTCCCCGACGACTCCTCTACTCAAACTAAGTACAACCTTACCCTTACCCCATCTCAGGAGATCCTGGATCCCTCTTTTACGGACCACAGCCTGAGGACTGCCTCCCCTACCCCGACCATCTCACACGGGACCATAGCCCCTCCAACCCCAGGCGTCCCCAACTCACCCACATTGCCACGACCTGACCAGACTTGGGCCAATAATCATGGTGCATCTGTTAGCCCTCGTTCCGACCACCTCTCCAACACTTCCCCCACCCCTGCTCCCATTAGCCCTTGCCCTCATAACTCCCTCACTAGACAGCGGGCTTGCCCACTTTCCAACAGGACCTCATTTAACCTCCCTTCCCCTAACCTCCCTTACATCGCCCACTCGCCTCGCGCACTCTTACATCGGATAGGGAACTCTACATCAGGAGACCTCCCACACCCCCCCGTTCCCCTGCCCTGATCCCCCCTCTGCCCTTCCCAGTGTCCCACCCTCCTACTCCCCCTCACGTGCCCCATAGCTCACACTCTGATCCTGCGTTTAAGCTCAAGAAAATAAACCATGAATTGCGTTCTCTCAAATCTGTCATCCTCAAAGTCATTAAGGCCACCGAAGAGCTAGCCCTTGATCTCTCCCCCAACATGGCCAGAATTGAGATGCCCCTTCTCACTGCCTCCTTGACAACACATGAGATCCCACATTTGACCCTCCCGCAACCCCCTGCCCCTAACTCGAACACCACTCACAACCCTACTGCCCCTTCTAGACCTACCAGATCCTTAAATCCTTATTCAGAACCTGATATTCTCTCCCTCCTCCTTGAATACACCTCGCCATACTCAGAAGCTGATATTCTCTCCCTCCTCCTTGAGTACTCCTCTCCTCCCTCGGCCACCGCAGTCCATGCTAAATCCTCACAAACAGCCCCACTTAATTCTCCTAACTCGTCACTCCCTAAACATGGGAATGCGGAACCCATCCTAACCATCACGTCACTTAATGCACTTAACTCGTCCCTCCCTAAACATGGGAATGCTGTACCCATCCAAACTATCACGCCCAACCCCCATAGAGCACCCAGTCTCAACACCAATTCCTCAAACATCAATAACCTCTTGCAGATCCCCACCACACAACCCACGCACACAGACACCTTGCACAAACTACACCTGAAAAGCATGTTACTTAACTGCAGATCAGCGGTGAAACATGCCACAGACCTTGCTGATCTCATCCTTGCCCAAGATCTGGACCTCCTTATCCTCATAGAAACTTGGCTCAACGACTCCTCTGGCCCTATCCTTGACCTTCTAGTCCCTCCTAGTCACAACATTATCAGACTCGACAGAGTTAAGAAATTGGGCGGGGGCATAGCCTGTATCTTCTGCAACTCTCTCACAGCAAAACAGTCCCCCTCAGCTACTCTGTCCGCCTGTGAATACCTATGCATAGATATCACTAGCACACACAGACCACTATGCAGCCTTCACATCTTCTACCACCCCCCAGGCGATAACCTCCATCTAATCGAACAAGTTATGGAAACCATCTCCTCCAACCTTGGCCGTCACTCCCCCCAGATCTTCCTTGGTGACTTCAATCTCCACTGGAATGACCCGCACGATCAGTCGGTTACATCCCTCAAAAACTTCCTAACCGACCTATCGCTGACCCAATTCTGCGACAGCCCCACTCACAACTTAGGCTCCACACTGGATCTCATCATCGCCAACCCCAGCTACATTCATCTCGAATCCATTCTCCCCTGTGACTGGTCTGACCATCATTTTATCAACTTTCTGATACTTGAAAGCTGGATCCACAAAACCACTCAACCAGTGAAACTAAAACATTGGAAAAGACCGCTCCATAACACTAGCGTCAGTGAGCTCATACAGCGATGCAATCTCTCCCTACTGCCCCCTTCTAACATGTCTGACGTTCACGACCTCACTGAACACTATAACAACACCATGCTATCTGCCTTGAATGATACGGCCCCACTTCAACTAAAAAGAATTCCCATAAAAGACTCCAAACCGTGGTTCAATGACAGTCTAAATGCTGACAGACGCAGTCTTAGACTAGCTGAACGTAAGTGGAGATCCTCTCCCTCCACGGATCTTCTAAAAACTCTACGACTTAAAAGAAGTACATACAACAAACGGATTAGAACGGCGAAAGCCAACTTCTTCAAATGCCAACTTGACAAAGCCAAAAATCGCACGAAACGACTCATTGAGCTCATTAAATCTCAATCCAACAACACCTCTACCCTATCTCAGCACCCGTCTCCCCCGCAACCAAACTGCGATGCGGTTGCTAAATTCTTCCTCGAAAAAACTGTAAAAATCGAATCAGACCTAAGGTCTGCTGCACTCACTCTCTCGCCCTCTCCTGACCCCTCGGTCTCCACACCCCTGCCCTCAACTCTTGATCTCTCACTCAAAAACAAGGCTTCATGGAGTCAATTCACTCCCTCAATGACATTACCATCCTCAATACTCTCGCGTCCCTTAAACCCTCAAATCACTTCAATGACCCCCTTCCCCCCAACTTCTTTAAAGAAATAATTGGCTCACTAGCTCCACTCTGGTCTAAGATCATCAACGCCTCACTTCTGCAAGGTGAGATCCCGGACTGCTTGAAGGCGAGCCTAGTTCTCCCTATTCTCAAAAAACCCTCGGCTGACCCTGTTGACCTGAACAACTACCGCCCAATCACAAACATACCCACCCTGGCAAAACTTCTGGAGAAATGTGTTCATGAACAACTACGCAAACACATTGAGCAATTCCAGCTTCTCGACCTATTCCAATCGGGCTTCCGCACTGGCCACAGCACAGAAACGGCAATCACTCACATTGTGGATGACGCTCTCACTTTACTCGACCAAAATAAAGCCTGCCTCTTAATCCTACTCGATCTCTCATCGGCTTTTGACACTGTCAAACATGACAATCTACTCTCCCTCCTGGAACGCAGGATGGGGCTCTCAGGCACGGTCCTTAAATGGTTTTTCTCTTTCCTCAGCAACAGAACACAAAGAGTCAAATCCAACCAGTCTCTCTCCAACCCGAGCCCATGCACACTTGGTGTTCCCCAAGGATCCTCACTCTCTCCCACACTCTTCAACCTTTTCCTTGAACCACTGACTTTAATTCTTAAAGCCTCCAACATCCAATATCACATGTACGCAGACGACACCCAACTCTACATGAAAATCTCCTCCCCCAAAGACATCAACTCCCTCAATGGAACCCTTCTCAAAACCCTCAACTGGCTCACCTCCAACCATCTCAAATTAAATGCACTCAAGACGGAATTCCTCCTCATTGCACCCGCTAGGCAAACCCCCACAGTGGTGAAATTCTTCTGTAACCTCACAGCCCTCAACTGCACACCACACATCGTGGACTCCACTAAATCACTGGGAGTTGTGCTTGACAAAAACCTAAACATGCAAGACCACATCAGATCATCGACCAAAGGAGAGAACTTCCAACTCTGCATCCTAAGAAAACTCAAACCCTTCCTTCCCCATGATGACTTTAAATTGGCGGTGCAAGCACTTGTCATCTCCAGACTAGAATACGGCAATGCGACTCTTTGTGTTCTGCTGAAACTCAGTTTAGCACCTATCAGAGCATCTCTAAATGCTGCTACCAGACTCATCACGGGTTCTAAGAAGAACAACCACATTACTCCGGACCTGAAATCGCTCAATCGGCTCCCCTTTGAAGCAAGGATACAACTAAAGATCGCTTGTATGACCCATAGGGCACTACAATTCAACACCCCTCTCTACCTGACAAACAAGCTGGAACTCTCTGGTGGCGCCCGATCCACAAGGAGCACCGGAACACTGCTGCTCAAGCCCAAGAAATTTAATAAGCTTAAAACATACAATCGTACATTCACTGGCATCGCCCCAAGAATCTGGAACTCCCTCCCAGTGGAAACAAGACTGATTCCCTCTACACTTGCCTTCAAAAGGGAAGTCAAAAATCTACTAATGAACAATGCATTGAACTAGATGCTGTGCTCCTCTTGCCGCTAAGTTACTGTATACTGTCTCGTTTGTTCCTGTTGTTTATTGCCCTACATGTACTCCTCTTGCCGCTAAGTTACTGTATAATATCTCGCTTGTTCCTGTTGTTTATTGCCCTACGTGTCGGTCTCTCCCAACCTGCCTCCTTTGTCCTCCTCAATTTCATCTTGCACCTGCTGTATTTTGTCCCACTGTCTCCCTGATTTCTCTCCCCTAGCTGTTCCTTTGTCTACTTAAACCGTATGTAAAGCGCTCTGATACCCTTCTGGGTCATGTTCGCGCTATACAAAACTCTAAATAAATAAATAAATACCTAGTCATTTGACTCAGGTCACAGACTGCAGGCACCAAATGGTTGGCACAAGAAAATGCTAAAAGAGGTATTTGTGATTTAAATCTGGCTTTACTATTTAAATGGGTTTTTAATTACAATTGTTTAGGCACCAAACTCGATATTTCTACCTGCTCCCAATTGAAAGTTATCACTTATTAAATGTGATGGGGTAACCCCATGCTATCCTATGGGAGCGATAGGTCTCCCGTAGGAGGTAAGGTGAGGTACAATAACCTCCCTTAGGAAGGGAGGTTATTGTACCTCACCTTTCCTCAATACTTAGTGCATTTATCTCATCTGGGCAGTACCCCACCTCCTGGAAGACTGCGGTGGTCAAACCCCTTTTAAAAAAGCCCTCTCTGGACCCCGCTGAGTTAAACAATTATCGCCCCATCTCTCTATTACCTGTCCCAGCAAAAATTCTGGAGAAACATTTGAATTCTCACCTCAGTTCCTATCTGGAGCAACATCAGTTGCTCGATGGCTCTCAGCATGGTTTTAGAAGTGATCACAGTACTGAGACGGCGTTAACCTCTAATTAACAACATCCGAGGTCAGGTTGACGCTGGTCATACTATACTCCTGATCCTTCTGGACCTGACGGCGGCATTCAATACCATATCTCCTTTGAGACTGGTGGGCAGGCTTAAGGAAATTGGGGTTAGAGGTGTTGCTCTGAAGCTGCTTACCTCATTCCTTACTGACCGGTCACAGATAGTTAGGATGGATCAATTTTACTCAGCCCACAATCATTTGTTTTGTGGAGTCCCTCAGGGCTCCTCATTGAGCCCGACCCTTTTTAACATTTATATTGCCCCTCTAGCCAAAGTCATAAGATCCTTTGGGCTGGAGGTGCTGTCCTATACTGATGACACCCAAATTATGGTGTCTATCACCAACAGCATAGAAGCATCTGCAACTAATTTTAAAAACTGCATGCAAGCAGTGGCCAGCTGGATGGTAGAGAACTATCTCAGACTTAATGGAGACAAAACGGAGGTTTTGATCTTTGGAAACCAACAGGATATCTGGTCAGATGCTTGGTGGCCTGGCACGCTTGGCCCATGCCCCTGACCAGGGTCCATAGCAAAAAATCTTGATATTATAGTTGACAACTTCCTTTCCCTGGGCCCCCAGATCAGTAGAAGGGTGTCCACCTGCTTTGGGACTATCAGGATTCTTAGGAAGATTTCCCAATTTCTCTCTTTTTCCTCCCGAAAGCAGGCAGTTGTTGCCCTAGTGTTGTCCAGACTGGACTATTGTAATGCCCTTTACTTGGGTATCAACAAGGGACTTCAGCTGGTGCAGAACGCAGCAGCCAGGCTGGTGATGGGCCTTCCCAAACCCCATTCAGTCTCGGCTACTATTAGTAGGCTGCATTGGCTCCCCCTTGGCCGTAGAATCCTGTTTAAAGTCCTCTGTCTCACTCACAAGGCTTTTTACAACCTAGGTTCGGAAGGCATTAAAAGGCTCTTTCGAAGATACGCTCCTGCTAAGCAGTTAAGATCTGCCAGTAAAAATTTGCTGGCAGTTCCTAGGTTTAAGAGAGTAAGATGGGGAGGGGGGTAGAGCCTTCTCCTGTGCTGCCGCTAGGCTCTGGAATTCCCTTCCTTCCTCAATCTCCGGACTGGAGTCTCACTCTCTCTTCCGTAAGGCCCTGAAGACTTGGCTCTTTACCAACTTGTCACTGTGAGCCTTTTTTACGTAATCTCGTCTGATGGCCCTTTCCGCAGCACCTTGACGCCTCTTGGCAAAGTTCATGCTTTATAAGGCTAATATTCATTCACTCATTCACAGTAGTAAAAAATAATGTAGGTGTTTTTCACAATCAGGACATGTAAAACTTAAAAGTACTTGTCCAAATTTTTTATTACAATGCACCCTGCCCTATGGGCTGTTTAGGGTCTACCTTAGGGGTGACTCATATGCAATAAAAAAGGGAATTTTAGGCTTGGCAAGGAGATTATTTTGCTAAGTCAAATTGGCAGTTTAAACTACACTACAGGCTGCACATGACAAGCCTGAGACATGTTTAAGAGGCTAGAAAAGTGAGTGACACAAAAAGTGCTGCAAGCCCACCAGCAGCATTTCATTTTTCAGCCTTGGGTATATTGTATACCACTTTACTAGGGCATATAGTTACATTAATTATGCCAATCAGGTGTAGGCCAATTTCACAATTTTTTTAGGGAGTCGTGGATCAAATGACTACGGTTAGAGTGGTAGTTGACCTCTGTGTATTCCTCCCAAACAGTGAGACAAAGAGGGGCTAGGTGTTGGCAGGATGAGCCATCTTGCCAGGATGGGAGGGGTGGTGCTGTTCTCTGCCCCACTTCAATTACAAAGGGGCTGCTCCAGCACATTCACAAAGAACTTGACACCAGTTCTTTGTCAACATAGACTGCTTGGAGCCTGGTCAGAGGAGGAAGGTAAATTACAGAACCGGATGTGGGGGTAGTCTAGAAGTTTCTCATGCTTTAAAGGCTGGCACTAGGTTTAAATACTGAACCCTCAGACCAACTTTTCAGTTCACTCCTGGACCTGCAGAGTATACCAGAAGGACTGCCTTGTACCCTCAGAGGACTGTCATGCTGCTTTAGGTCTGCCTTGCTGCTTGATCCCCAAGACTAACAGAGCGACTCCAAGGGCTAGTTGGCTGGCCTCCTGTTCTAAGCTACAGGGACACAAAAAGCTTCAACAACCTTTAACCCGCACCTGGATGGTGCCTGAACTGTGTCCTGCACTCCAAGTCATTTCCCACCAGTCCTTGACCCTTGGCAATGGTGCTAAATCATGCCCAAACAGACAAAAAACAAAGCTCTGGACTTGGAAATGTTTCCACTAAAAGGTGGTCTGGGAACTGACTGGAGATCGAGACACACCTGCTCGCCAATCTGACCATGGTGCATCGCTGGTCGGTCTGACTTTGCGGTAGCTCCCTCTATGTTCTTCTCCGCAGCAGCAAATTCTGTTCAGCGGCTCCTCTTCCAAACGTTATCCGGCCTCCATGAGAACTCATCAGCTACAGCTTTCAGCTTTGACCTACATGAGATTTTTGACTTCCAAAAAAGTCTTAGTCTGAATGTAGGAATCTTAGCACTACTTCATTCAGCGGCTCCTGGTGGCTACGCCTCCTCCTTGGACACCACTGGCTACCTTTCCCCACTGACCTTTACCTTCTCAGACATTTTTCTTCAAAAAGTCATCCAAAGGTAAGCTGAGACCGGGATCAATCCACCACGTGTACCCCAACCTTTTTCCATTGCAGTTGGCCATAACTTTTGACTTTGCCCCGGTCTTGCATGGCTAGATAGAGGTGGTTGGCTCTTTGATCTTTTAGGCGCTAGCTCTAACTAAAAACATTAGAATGTCATAACTCCTGTTCTACTGATTGGATTTGATTAATTCCGGTGTCATTTTATTTATTAAAAATGTCTCTATTTTCTAAATTGGTGTGGGATTTTTCTTGTGTTGCGTTTTCACTTTATTACTGTTTGAGTGCTTCATAAATACTTAACACACTGCCTCTATGTCAAGCCTGACTGAGTTTGTGCCAAGCTACCAGTGGGTTAAGTACAGGTTAATTTAGTGACTTTTTGGTGGTTCCCCCTGACAGGTGCTTGTTGCTTGGGTAGGGTTACCACCCCCCTCAACCAGAAACCCAATTTCCTACAGGCTTCTTTGGCACATGTTTACATTTCCGGGAGCTCTCCTTCAGGGAAGAAACCCCCTTCATTATTTGTCATCAAAGTCTTAGGGCCTCATTACGATGCCGGTCGGACGAGCATCCAAACGGCATCATTTCGGAAATGGGACCGCCCGACAAGGAGCCGGTGGTCTAGCTTCCCAAATTACGATGCAACCACCTTTATGGTGATTGGAAAGTGTATGTTTCCAAGCCCCATTAGGAAAAATAAATGTTTTAAACATCCATGCACCATGTGGCAGGCCTCATAGGGTAAGCCGCAGGGAACAGGGGCCCTGCTAGGCCTCTCAAAGCCTGTTTCTGATAGCTTTTCTATGGTGGTCAGAACGCCATAGGAAGGCTGTCGGAAACTTGCATCGTAATTCCCACGGCAGTGCCTAAGCAGGCACCGCCTTCATTATGGGGATTACGATCCGCCCTCAGCTCTGACGGGCTCCTTGAGTCTGTCGGAGGAGGAGCAGATTCCCCCTGGAGGCATCGGTCGGACTGCCTTTATCATAATACAGTGGTCAGACTGATGCCTCAGATGTTGGCAGAACGCCATCGACAAGCTGTCGGATGACCTTCCACCCCACATCGTAATAAGGCCCTTAGTGTGAGTCCTGTAGCCTGAAAGCAAATGACATTAGACTGTACAGTAAAAGTTAGTGTACATTTGTGAACTAAATATTTTGGGAATTAATAGATATTTTGCAGCCTAGTTCATTTCGTGAGACTGATTTTAAATATTAATTTTGAAAAACTTTCCTTGAAGTGCAACACATGAAGAGACTGAACACTACAGAAATTCCTTTAGCACCTTTAGCAGAAATACCAGAGTCAATTTTTCTATCTATTCCAGAGGGTCAAAAACAGTAGGCAGTAAGGTCCTTGCTTACATTAAAGAATGATTTAAAATCCCTAAATTCGTACATTTTAATGATGCTTGTGACTGGTTTTATAACTAATACATAAGAATTATTTTATTTAAAAAACACAAATCTTTAAATGCATTCGAAATATTTGTAGTTTTTCCCTTTATGGAGGTTTACATATGCAATACATCACAATGTATGGCATATGTAAACCTCCTTAAAGTGAAAAACTATAAATAACAAGAAAAACTTCCAGATATAATTATTTATTTGGGAATCGAGGTAATCAGAACTAATTTATGTTAGTTGGCCTCTTGTGTGCTACCAGCAGTTCAAAGGTTCAGCGAGAAAAAGGTCAGACTAAAGTAGTTTAGTTGTTAAGGATTAACAACACTTCTCTGTCTAGGATATGTGAAAAACCCTTGTTATTCCAATTTGTTGCTAAAACGTCTACCTGGGTCTCCGGCTGCAGAAATCTTGAGAAGTGCATTGCAGGCTGATTTCTCAAGCACAGGGGACAATCTTTCTCATTATCCAGGGAAGATCTGGTTTCTTTTTGATACCTTTAATTTTGACAGAGGACTGTTTATGGGAGGAAGCCATCTGTCATTATGATTTTTTTCTAGACGTCACTGTACAAGCACATCTCACCTGAATATGTTGTAGTAGTTGTGTTTTTAGTGGAAACTATTTTATAATAGGGTAGATAGTTTGCCCTCTAAGTCAGATTACAATTTCTCTTATTGCATATCTTCACTACCACTTTTCTTGGTGTTCAAGACAAGGAAAGGCTGAATAATGCCGATTTTCCTTTTGCATACGTAGAAGAAATATTTGGCAAGTTTTTCAAGACCTTCACAAGTCAACCTGCTGCTCCAGGTGGTGGCCAATCAAGGCCTCAAAGGATATTTATTAACAAGCATTGGCACTGTCAATAGGTCTGACTTATGGATGCACTGTCACACCAGATCTAAAACTAGAAACCCATGAACGCTAATAAATGCCCTCCCCCAATCTGTTCTGCTGCCAGAGAAAAACACTAGTTATCTAAGACACTTTAATAGCATTACAATAGCATGTGTGTGTCCCTAAAAGTTCAAGCTCAGACAGCTGGATAAGAAAAATGACCACAGCTGTGTGAGGGGCACTTTTTGTGGAAGCACACAACGTCTCCCCAATCTAAACATGTACTACTGACACCCACGTGGTCAGTGCCAAAGCCCCCCTCCTGGGGTTTCTCACATAATTGTCTGGCGACACCTGCGATGTCAAGCCAGACTTTAAAAATGAACACCATCTGTTTGCCAGGCTGCGGTGTATTTCTTCTTTCTGTCAATTGAATCCAGGAAAAGCTGTTGTCTTTTTTAGTATTTCTTGTTTTGGAATTTAGAGTAGGCAAGAACCTGTTGCTAGACTTGTAGGAGCTTTATTGAGTAGTTACCTTGTGCGAAGTAACATCCTAACAAGACTTTCCCCAAGTGGGCAAGACAACACAATTCGTGCTGAAGACCTAAATAAGCTGGTACAGTGGAAGCTCCCTTGCCTATTTTGAAATTTCAAACCGAGAATCATAATTCCGAAGTCAGTTATGTGTAGACATTCAGATCGGTTAGCATGCTCAACACTGTGACCTCTGGAAGTATCATGTTCATATTGATTTTTGTTTGCCAGATTCCCACATTGATCAAGGCATCCCGCAAGAAGTGTCAAAGTCCAGTTGATGCCACTATGGATTTTGAGAGGAGACAACCTGATAGAGAGTAGTTGCCATCTTCAGGCCGACTACTTGCACTTGCTGGTGAGCAAGATTTGATATGGTCTCCGTTTTGATGTAAAAATGTTGATTTTAATTGACAGTCTTGTGCGAAATACCCCTGTCATTGTGGAATTCCAATTGGCTATAACTTCCAGAGTATTCTGTCAGACATATTTTATCTAGATCTGCGAGGGAGAACATGGCGGCCGGCTAAGAGCTCCGGTCGCGAGCTCCGTCGAGTGAGGTGCGCAGATTAAATGTAGCGGCTCGTGAGTGCGAGGATTTCCCCAGAAGAAAGCTGTAATCGACTAACCTCTATCACGGAAGGTGAGCTCGTGTGATATCAACGAACACCAGGAATTCGGGAACCGCTCGGCGTCGGAAAAGCGGCAGAATGGAGGCGAATGCAGAGGAAGAGGCCGTGTTCCAACCCTCCAGGAGTGATTGGGAAGAGGGGAGGCGTTTGGGCCGCTGCTGCGGCTGGATTACAAGTACGGAGGAGAGCTTCTGCAAAAGTGACTTTCAGAGGCCCTCCAAGCAGCTCTCTGGTACATATTGTTGGCCTAGAGAAAGGTTGTAAAGGGGATACCAACGAGGGAAATAAAGAAAACAAAGATAAAGAAGGTTTAAAGCACACAGGGTGCATGAATTCAGCAAGGAGGAGGGGAAGGGGCAAACCAGGAGAACTGACTGCCTTAAATCTTGCAACTAAAATACCACAGGCAGACTTGCCACACTTAACCGAATAAATACCCCAAGTGCAGGACCCCACAAAAAGGTGCACAATAGAACTAGAACTAAGACACATTGACAGGAAAGAGATCACTAAAAGCTGCATTCAAGACATAAGCTACACGCTAAGAAATAGGAATCTGGCACCGGTCCCCTTAGGGGACGAAGGTCAAACCCCAGCAGCAGAGAAAGAGCAAGCAACTACGTTGAGTGGGAGTACAATAAAATATACCAATAGAAAACAAAGGGGCCATAAAACAAAGGGCGGTACTGCGGCAGTGGTTTCAACCTGAGCTGCCAAAGCGGCAAAAAAAGAACAATCAAAGAAAGGAGCTAATCTAAAAGTGACACCCTCTCTTCGCCCTTTCTTCAAAGTACAGGAGAAATCAGTATCTAAAAACGCAAAACAAAAGGAAGGGAGTGTCAACAGAGCGACTCCAACCATGCAAAGGCAAATACCTTCCTCTACTGATAGAGGGGTGGAGTCCCCCAACAGATTCCAGGTTCTTATGCTGAGAGACTCCGTGGATGAGAATGGATTATATATGGAGGAGGGACCAGAGAGTGAAGTTAATCTACATCAAAATATGCCAAATAGTGATCCGGGCCCGGAGTCACCTGCGCAGGCTGAAATTGGGGACCTGATGGGGTCACTTTTGAAAGAAATGAAGTTGAGCTTTGCTAAATCAGAAAAAAATCAAGAGAGGATACAAGCAACCTGTGAGGCGCTGGAGTCTAAAGTCAACGCCTTAGTGGACCGAGTATCAGCCATAGAAAACACACTGGAGCACACCAGAGAGGAGGTGAAATCTTGTCAAAATGACATTAATAATCTAAGATTAACTGAAAAAGAGCTTAGAGATAAGGTCGAGACTCTGGAAAATAACTCAAGGCGGAAAAATTTACGAATATTGAATATTCCAGAAGGCTCGGAAGGGCCGAATATAAAGAGCTTTATAGTTAAACTGTTAAAGGAAATTATTCCGGAGGTAGAGGAGAAAATCTTAGATGAAGACATCCAAAGAGTACACAGAGATCCCTTCAGATTGAATAAATCAAGGAAAAACGCACAGAGAATACTCACAAATTTTAAAACTTACAACTTGAAAGAAAATATCTTAAGTAAGGCTTTAAAAATAGGTACTCTCTCCAAAGATGGTTACAACTATAAAATTCGTTCTGACATATCTAGGGCAACATTAGCCAGACAGTGGGCTCTAGGGAATTACATGCAAGACTTGAGAGCAGCAGGGGCCACGGTCCAAATGAAATTCCCAGCTCTTTTGAGGATCATGTGGGATAATCAGACACTTAATATCAGGGAGCCAAAAGAAGTGGAGATACTGTTAGAACGAATAAAAGCAAAAAAGTAAGAGCCAGAGATGTTATAAAATAATACCCTCACGACAACGGAACTCAAATGGGGCAATTAGGTTTGTCCAATGACAGTAGGGAGGGTTCTCCAGGGTGGGGTGAGGGGTGTAAGATTTTTTTCTTCTTTTAAGCACAATTTAAGTTTCCCTTCGGTGGGGAGCATTTGGGGAAAAAAAAATGTGTCCGATATGTAAGATTTATGGTAGCTATGGTCACGGTAAAACACGGATTAAGCCAATTTTACTAAGCTAGGCGAGATAAAGATCACAACTTGGAATGTAAACGGACTTAGAGTAAGGAGAAGACGATAATTTTTTTTTGAATAGCTTAAATTAATAAAGAGTGTCGTCATAATTTTGCAGGAAACCCATCTCCTAAAGTCAGAGTGGTTCGAAATCATAAAACATGAAAAGTGGGTAGAAAATAGTGTTTGCACAAATCAGACCTGTTGCATAAAGGGTGTGGCAATAATTGTTAAAAAAACATCGAGAATAACAATTATAGAGGAATGTGTTGATTCGAAAGGCAGATGGGTTGCTGCAAAGATGAAATTAGGGGATAAGTCTTTCTCTGTGGTCGGGTATTATGGCCCTAATACAGATGACCCAGCACCACTTCAATCATTATTAACCCTGGGCGTAGTCCGTGTAGTAGCGCTACGCATAGCTACGCGAAGTGCACTTCGCACTACGCGAACTACGCGTAGCACTACGCGAACTGCGTAGTGCGGTATGAAATGCTGTTCACAATGATTGCACAGTGCCGGATGCTTGTCCGCACTGTGCAATCATTGCAAACGGCATCTTGCACAGTGCAAGCAGTCGTTTTCTGCCGCTCGAGTAGATTTGTACTCGAGCTGCAGTTTTCTCAACGCGGACTGGTAGTTTCTCATCGCGAGCATACGCGACCACTCGCAATGAGAAACCTGACCTCCCCGCGTTGAGAATCTCGCCAGGAGGTTTATTTTCCACGCTCGCGATCGGCAACTTGATGTTGCTGATCGCAAACGAGGAAAAAGTCTCGCCGGGATGTCATTTTGCTCGCTCGCGGTCGCCAACTTGACGTTGAGGACCGCGAGCAAGCAAAAAATGCCCGCTACGTGTTTTTGCACTGTGCTACGTGCAATTCGCATAGCGCGTAGTTGCGCAAACTACGCGAGCGTAGTGTAGTTTTCCGCCCAGGCCTAATCATTATACGCCCAATTAATTAATACATCCATTCCAATTATTCTAGGCGGAGATTTTAATATACTATTAGATGCTAAAAACGATAGACATCCACCAGGAAGAGTTTCGAATCTCCCTAAAATGAGGGAATGGATGAACAGATTTAAAGAAGACCTGGGCTTGGTTGATATTTGGAAGACTAAAGGTGATCAAAGTAACAGATATACTTACAGGAACCATAAATACTGCCACGCTTCTAGAATTGACTTCTTTTTAATAGATAAATTACTAAGTAAGAATGTTATAAAAGTGGTTCATGTACCTGCACACCTCTCTGATCACTCTCTAGTTCAGATGGAAATAAGTCAAAGTCTCCTTCAGGCTGAGATAAGGTGGACGTTAGACCGTACACTTCTGTTAGATCAACAACTTATTGAAAAATTGAAGGCTACAACAGAGAATTATTTTCAGATTAACACCAACGGAGAAGTACCCACTCAAATAGTCTGGGATGCTTATAAAGCCGTGATCAGAGGAAATCTTATCAGTTTAGCCGCGAGAAGAAATAAGGAGAATAGACACACAATCAGTCAGTTAGAGTCAGACATATTAGATAAACATAGGGTGTACAAGGCTGCAACCTCGGAAGAAGAGCAAGAAAGGAAGAAAGAAGAAATCTCAAAAAAGAAGTGTGACTTATCACTCTATTTGGAAGAAAGGGTAAGGAAAAGGTGGGAGGCCAGTAGCATGTCAAACTATGAGTATGGGGAAAATAGCGGGAAACTCCTGGCATGGAAGCTTAAAACTGACTCTAACAGGAATAAAATTATGGCGGTATACAGGGGCTTGGGCGGGGGAAAGGTGGAAGATAGGTCAGGAATAGAAGAAGCCTTTGTTGATTTTTTTCAGTCTCTATACGAGGAGGACCTAACACCTCTAGGCCCTACAGTAGACTCCTATTTAAAAAAATCACAGGTCCCCAAGTTGGAGGCTGACTCAAGCGAATCATTAAATGCAGAAATTACCATCGAAGAGGTTTTGAAGGCGATAAGTAGATTAAAAAAAGGGAAAGCAGGGCCCAGATGCTATTCCAAATGAGCTTTATTTAGTCTTAAATGATACTTTGGCTCCCACATTAGTGGATCTCTTTAATACTATTTATCTAGAAGGCCTTTTGCTCCCAAAATCATGGAATGAAGCTACTATTAGCCTGATCTTGAAACCAGGTAAAGATCCCCTTAAATGTGAGTCGTATAGGCCCATATCCCTCCTGAACAACGACTATAAAATATTCACGCAGATACTGGCAACACGACTTGGAATTATAACAGACAAACTTATTCACAATGACCAAAAAGGCTTTATCAGGGGGAGACAGCTACATGACCTTACTCACCAACTTATCGGAGCCATCGATATTGCCATTCAGGAAAGGACTCCACTTGCAGTTCTCACCTTTGACGCCGCTAAGGCATTCGACTGAGTGAACTGGTTATTCCTGCAGGAAGCTATTTCCTATTACGGTTTAGGTGAGAATTTTTCGAGAGCAATAATGAACATATTCACAGCTCCGGTAGCAAAAATTCTCATAAATGGAAGTTTATCGAAATAATTCCAGATTAAGAGAGGTACGAGACAGGGCTGTCCGCTCTCTCCCCACCTTTTCAACCTATACATAGAACCTTTAGCTAACATGATCAGGAGGTCTCAGGAAATTACTCCTTTTAAATTCAAAGGATGGGTCAAGAAAGTGGCATTATACGCCGATGATCTAATGATTTATACAAGCAACCTAAATAAATCTCTCCAAACTATAACAAGACTGTTAACAGATTTTGAGAAAATCTCCGGATATCAAGTCAACCACCAGAAGACTGAAATTATGCATTGGAACATGAACCTACCAATAACGGGCCTTAAAAACAGAATTAAATACCTGGGGATAGAAGTCCTAAAAATATCGATCGAAATTGCTCAAGTAAATTTGAATTTAAAAGTAAAGGAAATGAGGAAACTTTTAAGATCATGGAGCTGTCTATCTCTTTCCTTTTTGGGGAGATCCAACGTTATTAAAATGGCTATCTTGCCTAAGTTTACTTTTCTATTCAACGTCATTCCACTAGAGTTTAAGCCCCAATGGATAAAAAAGATCCAAAGTGAAATTAATGGCTTTATATGGGCCTCTAAAGGGGTAAGAATAACGTGGAAAAAGCTATGCCAGAGGAAACATCGAGGTGGCATAGCAAGCCCAGACTTTTGGCTTATTACAGAGCCTTCCAATTTAAGAACATTAGAATTCTTTTTAAATCTCACGACTTTTATTCTTCCTATTGGAAAGTTGCTACTGACGAGGACTACTGTCTTTATAAGTTTGGGCATCCGAAATACAATAAAAAAGTCAAATTAAAGGTATTGGGATCAGCGTACAAGTTATGGTACGATATAAGAAGAGCATGGAAGATTCCATACTATAGCCGATCAGCACCCATATGGAGCTCACCTGGAACCCCTGATTATCTAAAACACTCCCTAGCAGGTCCTCTGAAGAAAGCAGGAATAAAAAAATGGGGAGAACTTTTTGATTGTGGTAATCTACAAAGTTGGGACTCATTATTTGAATGAACAAAAGGGGAAATATACAGGTTCAAATATTATCAGCTGGTGAGCTGGTCAAAGGACCAAGAGAAAAATTTAGAATCCACTGGAAAACTGGAGGAAGAAATACAAAAAGATCCAGTCCGAAAGGAAATTTCGAAGTGGTATTGGTACCTGACTCAGAAAGGAGACGACGAATTTACAACCCCAGGTGGTATATGGAAGAAGATCTTTCCGGCTCAAGACTTGCAACAGCAATGGCAAGTATCCTGCACTTTTTTATGGCATATTATAGTTTCTGCACCCCTTAGGAAAACCATCTTTTTACTTTACACAGGTCATATTGGACTCCTGAAAAGTTATCCAAAATGAATAATCAGGTGACGAAAGAGTGTCCAAAATGCAGGGAGCCAAAAGCGAACGATATTCATATGTTCCACCTGTGTCCTCATCTTGATATTTTTGGGAAGAAGTTGGTAAGATTATTGATAAAGTCTTAGAAACGAATATTAAGGTAAGCACCTTTACCGTTATTTTTGGCATTTTGGACAGTAATGAACCTACTATTCCATTAAGTAAAAACAAAAGAATGTATTATTTGTTTTAATTCTATTAGCCAGACGTGAGGTGTGCGTAAACTGGATTCTTGCTACTCCCCCTAAGGTGGCAGAATGGCTTCGATCAGTAGATAAGGTTAGGAAACTAGATACATTTACAGGGAAGAGTAAAAGAACTATACAATGGGAACTTTGGGACAAGAATTTGCGATAGGGCAGGAAGGGATGTCCAATGATTTTACCCAATGCGATCTAACAAATTTGAGGGAACCATCATGGTGGATCTGTGATGGATAAACTCAAAGAATTTGAAGGTTTGAAGGTTCCTAAGACACGGTCTTACCTCGATATATAAGGGCGGTTTCCATTTTATCCAAGGCAAGGTGGCCTTGTATACCATTACCATAAGAATCGCATAAATGAGGACAAAAAAAAAAAAAATAAAGATATTTTTATCTAAGTGTGAAACACTTCCAAAACGAACTCTTGCCTTATATACAACTACATGCTCTTATTAGTAAGCCAGGGGGGATACAAAGGCCCCAATTTACTCTCATGAGGACACATAGGAATATTGGTATTATGTTTCACTTTTTTGTGATTATTTATTTATTTTTAATGTGAGATTTCTTTTGCAAATATTTTTATTGGAGACATTGTTTAATTACGTGTGGTTTTCCACTGATCTTGGTGTATATTTGATATTTGTGTCACATCTCTTAATGATTATCAGTCATTTTAGCTATACCCGGTGGGTACAGTCGAGTTAGTTGTTTCTTATGTTAATGATTTAATGATTGATTTCTTAGCTCAAAACCTACATGCACTTTCTCTGAAGATTGCTTGTTACTCATGTCAAGGAATATGCCTCTTTATTACGCTTGCCGTCACCCCGCATGTTGTTACAACGCGGTCGTTACAATGACCGCATTGTAACAACGCATACCATTACCCCGCAAGTTGTAACAATGACTTGCGGAGGGGGGCGCTGGATGTTGGAATAGTATAATTTACTATTCCAACTCCAGTCTGTGCGGACAGTTGGGAAGGTGTTGGATTTCAAATCCAACACCTTCTCCCCCCTCCGCAAGTCGTTATTACTCCTTGCGGGGTAATGGTATGCGTTGTTACAACGCGGTCGTTGTAACGACTGCGTTGTAACAACATGTGGGGTGATGAATTCGTAGTAAGGGCTGTTTACCATGTCAAGGCGAGCTGTGTTTGTTCTCATTCACCCGTTGGTCAGTGCATTGCACAAAAAGCGATTATTACACTTGTATTGCCATAGCTACAGCTACTGTCTGTAGAATTCTTTAGAACAATGTATTCAACCCATGTTGTGAATGTCTTTGTTGCACCTGTAGTACTGTAGACCTCTTCTAAATCAAATATCACACATATCTGTTCTTTGTGAGATGTAAAGGAATAGTCGCTGCAAATGATTATTAAACCACTAAGTTGGATTTCGGCTTGTTGAACCACGATCATTTCTAATTGTTCTTTGTCTGCTGGCAACGTTATGGCCCTCATCTATAGCGGCATTTATATGGAATCGTCAGTTAAACTTGATCTTGTTGTCATATCTTTTCGAACATATGTTTAGTAAAAAACTTCCTGAATGATTTTCTGTGCAAGTGGTACTCATTATTTTCACCCACATTAGGAAACACTTGGGCAGAAGCATTTCAGTCCCCTGTTTATAGATTACATTACGCTTTAAAGTAAATATTTCATGAAAATGCACGCATAGATAAATGTTGCAGGATAAAGGATAATGGGATCAGCTGGAGATTTTTTAACCAGACAGTAGCAGTCGCTGGTATTGTGAAGTGGTGTGGCGGGGAAGGGGGTAACGCAAACTAAAGATTTTTTTTTAATAAATATTAAAATTACACTTACCTCCTCCAATGGCCGGCGCCTTCCTCCCGATAGTCACCTCCCGGATGTCCAGGAACTGCGCCAGACTGCGCACGCTCCCAGTCCCACTGCTGCTCACATTCTGGGAATGTTATTCCCAACATGTGAGCAGTCCTGGGATTGGTCTGAGTGCTTCAATTTGGCGCTCAGACATGGACTGGGAGCCTGTGTTGGTTTCTCCACCCAGCTGCGCAACACAGCTAAGTGGAGAAAGGCAATGGGGCATATTCTCAAGGACTTAATGCCGAGTTAGCAGCACATTATCGCAGCCAAAGTAGTGATAAATCCATTGCACCATTCACAAGCTGCTGCTAACAGCCGATATCACCAGTCTACCTGCGATAGCAGCCGCAAAAAACATCACCACGGATGACACCGGCAACTAGCGCTAATGAGATGCAGAGTAGGCGTTCCCGTGCAAAAAACCGCGGAAACATCACTACGCAACATTCCCAACGACCAGCCAGATCGGCGATAAGAACCAAAAACATGCGATAAGGCACGTTAGCCGCAGGGAACTAACACCTGCTCCTACCTGGAGTTAAGTCGGACGACAACCTGCACCATGAAAGGGAGCCCAGCCCAGAGCCACACCTGAAGACCAACAGATGCCATGGAGCTACTGATCATGCAGCCCGGAGCCCCAAGAGGGCCACAACACCCACCGCCACCACACCCAGGACCCCCACCCCCCCAGGACCCCCCCCCGGACTACCACACCGGCAGTGGGGTATGTGACATGCTAGGCTCCTTAGATTGGCAGGGTCACATGTCCTATGACGCCTGTGCTGGATGGGTTTGTTGTGGGTCTGAACGAGCCCTCAGGGAGTGGCTGTGGCATGCTGATAACTAGACCAGTGATCAGCAGATCACTACAGGGACGACCTGGGACACTTAGCGTTGTCGTCCCCTCCTGTATGCGTAAGCGGAGTGGAGTGGACTGGCCTGGCGTATGGCAGGTCCGCGTAGGGGTGGGAACAATGAAGCCAGGCCCTGGGCGTGCTCCAGTTCTGTGTTGGACATAGAAGTTACTGATGCGTGTGTCCCTGTTGTAGTGATTACGCCACCCGGACCGCAATCGGCATTGTTGCACCCTGTCACACAAGTTCCGCGACATGAGCAACATGGACGTTAGGGGGAATCTCCCACCCTACATTCAACCATACACACATACGTGAATGATCAAAGGCATGACACATCTGTGCGATTCTGAATGTTTATTACACATCCAGTGGAGTGTTGCAGCTGGAGCAGTACAGGGCCATGCAAACCCCACTTCACAATATTGGCCCGTGGAGGGCCAGCCAGAGTCCCACAGAGGATGACAAGTACATCGGAAGAGGAAGAGTTCAGTCCGCAGTCTGATCGCTGTGTCATTGGTAACCAAACGGAACATGGCAGTCCATGTCGAGGCCAAGGTGAGTGTCATAGAGTGTATTGGGGGACAGTGGAAGGTGATGATGCAAAGGGCAGAACCAAGCAGAAACAGGCCAAATGGCGGAGATGGATGCTACTGCCTCCTCCTTACCAGTAAGGTTGGTTCACCCGCATCTTCGTCCTCTGATGGCACATGTGCCTCACACGTGGGTGGTGGTGGATTGCCTGCCGCACTGTGAGGCACTCAGACAACAGGGGGTGAAGATGTGGATTTAGAAGCTGCAGCAGCACTCATCTGAGCAAGGCCTTGAGGCAGCAATGCCATGACGATGTGCTGCAGGGAATTGAAGGCCCCAGCTACATCCCGCTGGTGTGCAGCCATGGCAGCCATCCTGTCCGCCGTCATCCGCACCATGGTCTCCATGAGCCCCCGCATCTGTCCCAACTCCCGGCAGACCTCGCTGGAGCCACTCTGACTGGACAGTTGTTCTTGTCTCAGTAACATGACTCCAGCGATGTCAGCCATGGATCGCTGGAGAGCATGGAGTGGACTGTGGGTGTCCGTTAGGGTCTGAAAGTGGTCCCTGATGGGAATTAGACACCCATGTATGGCATCAAGTCTGGCTGCCATGCGGTCTAACCCCACCCGCAGCTGATCAGCCACCTTCTCCTGGCACTCCAACACATGGCGTTGGAAGGCCATGTGTTGGTCGTGGGTGTCCTGGGAGTCAGCCGTGGTGGTAGGTGCTTCCTGCTGTGTGGTCTGTGCATGGTGTGGGGTTCCCTGGATGCAGCTGGGCTGCCCTGATCCTGGGCGTGGGGTCCTGAGGGCGTCCATCAGCTGTTGGAGGGCGTGCGGGTCGATGGTGGTGTGGTCCTCTTCGTCATCAGAGAAGAGAGGTTGGGTCTGCTCTGCAGGAGGTGTTGGTTCTCCCTCTGCAATGTGAAGGGTAGATGCAGTTTTACATTGTGTACACCTGTATGTTGACGGATTGTACACATTTACATACAGACTGCATGACAATGTACATTGTTACTGTTTGGGAGGAGCTGCCTACTTGATGCGGGACAGTGGACATTCCGACAACATCACGGATGTGTGTTTGTACTCGTACATTTTCATCCCATGTTTCCCTGCTATGCCAAATGTGATTGGCCAGTTTCTACACACAAGCGGCCCCACTTGGGTGCTCTGTTCTGTTGTGAACATGTTGCAGTTCATACCACATTGTTTTCAATGTTGATATGCACTGCATATCATGTGTGTGTGCCGCATTTTGGGTGAGTCGCCCCTGCAGCTCTGATGTGGCTGGCCCTTATCCCTTTCAGGCGGTGTGCCTTGACTTCTGTGCTTTTACAGTGCTGAGATGTTACATTCTTTGGGTAAATTGAGCTCTTGGTGGGGGTTCGGGCTGTGGGGCATGGTTTGTCCACAGGTGTGTTGGTGAGGTCAGGGGTTGTTCGTGCAGGTGGATGTGTCAGAGTGTGACCTGCTCATTTAAGGATGTGATCCACACTCAGCCACCTCAGTGTGGTGGCATGCACCATGTCATGATGATCGGACTGCAGCCATGCTAATCGTCATGCAGTGCCACTTGCATTGTCAGTGTGGCTCACGGACCCGCAGCTTTGCTGGGGTCAGCACATGTGCATGGGTTGGTTGTGAGATAAGTGATGTGTGGGCGGGCCTCCTCTGGGCACATAGTCGACGGGGGCCTATGTGCTGTTGCTATGTGTGCTGCAGTGTGCCAAGGGGTTCAGGGACATGATCCAGAGTCATTGTGGGTGTGCACTGTGCTCCGCTTGATTGTGCATGTGTGCCATTGTGCCCATCACCCCTGTCCCCCCAGTCCCTAGTGGTTACTCACCCTGTTGCGGTTGTGTCGGGTCATGTTGAGCAGTGTCCGGTCCCCCAACTCCTGCCACCGTCTCCCCACTGATGACTGTGGACACCATTTCCTCCATCTCATCCAGCTCCTCCTGTGGCGCTGGACTCCCACCTCCAGTCTGCATTGCTGCCTTCTGGTTGTTGGAGAGTTTCTGCTTGGTCTTGCGCTTCACATCATTCCAGCGCCTCTTGAGCTCGTCCATTGTCCTCCTCAGCACTCCGACTGCATTCACCTTGTCAACGATGGACTGCCATGTTGCATTTTCTGTTGCCAATGACACAGTGTAGGTGACGAACAGTTGTTGATGGTGTTCTATCACCTCCGTGATCAGGATCCTGTTTTCCTGCGGACTGAACTTTGTCTTCCTCTTCTTCTTGTCACTGCCCTTCCCTGTCCCAGGGGTCCCAGGCTCGTCCTCTGTGGGGCTTGTGGGGTTCTGGCCGTCCTCTGTGCCTGCTCCGGCTGCCTCCATTGTGACTCGCTGTGGTTCGGTTTTAGTTTTTTTTTTTTTCTGCTTTTATGGTGGTTTTTCCCACCTGACGTGTGTGTTTGCGGGCCTGGCGCTGCTTTTTGCTGAATGTCTTATCGCGATTGGGCCCATCGCACCTTTCTTCACGTTCGCTGTTGGATTTTTTTCGCCGTCCTGGTGGGTTCATCACGGTCATTTTCCGCGTTATCAGGACACTATCGCATGTTACCGCCGTGTTGGGAATGCCACGTTGACACAGGGTTATTTTCCCGCGATGGACGGCGATATGTGAACTTGCGTTAACCTATTTTGGCGATGTTTATCGCAGGTTCTTGTGAATATGCCCCAATGTGCGCATGACGGTTTGGCCGGCCCCAGAGGGCCGGCTAAACGATCATGCCCACTTGGCAGTTCCCACTACTTCCCCCTCCTCCCTAGTTCTGCAGCATCAGGATGAATGGCCCTGCCCCTCCCTCGAGCTGAGCATGTAGGACAACAAATAAAATGATAATAAAAATGTTTTATTATCATTCACATATGAGCAATAGTGTATGAAATCCCACAAAAAATAACACACAGGTTTGAACACGTAGTTAGTAAAATGGCATTATTAAAGAGCATCAACTCATTTAACAGTGTTATGTTATGTAATATGTTATGTTATGTTAATTTGTGGAGAGTGCTAATCACCTGTGAGGGTATTCAGGGGCTAGAGCAGGAGTAATGTGAGAGGTTCC
Organism: Calotriton arnoldi; assembly: GCA_963921515.1. Taxonomy (NCBI): domain Eukaryota; kingdom Metazoa; phylum Chordata; class Amphibia; order Caudata; family Salamandridae; genus Calotriton; species Calotriton arnoldi. The sequence continues at coordinate 102,610 of CAWUFW010009848.1, forward strand.
CGCATGGTCACTCGAATAGCCAGGTCTTCAGTTTCTTGCGGAACTTAAGAAGTGAAAAGAAGGCTCAGATGTGCTAAGGATCTTGAGTCCAAATTTTGGGTGCAATGTAGATTAATGTGTGCCCTCCTGTTGTGTGTGTGTGAATGGAAGTGAGGCTGAGCATAGGTTTATATCTGGCTGTGAAAGTGTATTAAGCTTTTCAGTTATGCTGGTCCAGTGTAGTGCAAGGATTTGTATGTGTGCGTGACGAGTTTGAATTGGGAAGCCAGTGGAACTTTCTGAGGTGAGGTGAGATGTAGGTGCAGTGTGAGAGGATGAGAACGAGTCTTGAGGCAGCATTCTGGATGGTCTGGAGTCTCTTTGTGAGCTGCTTGGTGATTCTGTCATAGAGTGCATTGCTGTAGTAGAGACTGCTAGTGATGAGTCCTTGCGTGACGGTTCATCTGCTGTTTTGTGGCAGCCATTTTAAGATCTTTTGGAGGATGCAAAGGATGTGGAAGCAGGCAGTGCTCACTGTATTGACTTGTGCCATCGTGTTGAGATTGTTGTCCAGTGCGATCCCCAGGTTTCTGGTTTGGTCAGTTGTTGTTGGTTCTAGCTCGATTGACCATTGTTAGACCTGTCATCCTTAGGGTAATCTCCCCCCAACATTTTGCCTACTTACCTCCACTTTGTGCTGTATATTTTTGTTGGCCTTTGGACTCTGCCCACTTTACCAATGCTGGCCAGTGCTAAAGTGCATGTGCTTCTCCCCTAAACATGGTGACATTGATATATACCTGATTGGCATATTTAGTTTATTTATACATCCCTTGTTAAGTGGTATACCATATACCCAGGGCCTGTATTCTAAATGCTTCTAGTGGGCCTGCAGCACTGGTTGTGCCACCCATACACGTAGACTTTCAAACCTGTCTCAGGCCTGCCATTGCAAGTCCTGTGTGTGCAGTTTACTGCCACTTCAACTTGGCATTTTAAACCACTTACCAAGCCTTCAACTCCCCTTTTATTACACATAGGTCACCCCCTAAGGTAGGCCCTATGTAGCCCTAAGGGCAGGGTGATGTCTAAGTAAAAGGTAGGCCATTTACTTTTAAGTTTTACATGCCCTGGTAGTGACAAATAGCTAAATTCATGTTTCTCTTCTGTGAGGCCTGCTCATCTCATAGGCTAGCATTAGAAACTCCTCAAGCACTTATAAGCTACAATACCTAATTAGAAAGGAGTAGCTAAATCATGTTTCATTTCTTTGTAATGTAATGATAAATCCTCTTTAGTAGTAAAGTTAGATTTGACATTATTATTTTAGAAGTGCCACTTTTAGAAAGTGGACATTTATCTGTTCAAACTTTGTTCCTGGTGCCTCCAGCATGTCTCCAATAAACGTCTGGACTGGGTGACAGCTACAGTTTGTGCATTTCTTCTAGACAGCCACAAAGACAGGAAGGTGAGGCTCATCTGCATTCTGAGCACTCATCTGCATTCATCTGCATTCTGATGGGTCTTCCTAGGCAGGGAGGAATGGGAGGGGCTGACACTTACACTTCAATAGTGTTAGACTTGGCATCTTTTGGCGTGTTTCTCCTGACTTTTTGCTTTCTGACCTCCCGGTTTTGACTTTGTTTTTGGTGGTTTAGTGTCTCTGCGCACTTTCTCACTGCTGTTCAGTGTTGAAGTGCAAGTGCTCCTGTTGTAAATTGGTATTATGGATTGGTGTTTTCATGATTGGCTGATTTGATTTACTACTCAGTCCCTAGTACAGTGCACTGTGTGTGCCCAGGGCCTGTAAATCAAATGCTGCTAGTGGGATTGCAGCACAGATTGTGCCACCCACACAAGCAGCCTGTAAATGTAGCTCTGGCCTGCCATTGCAGAGCCTGTGTGCTGTCTGGTACTGACATGTCGACTTGGCAAGTTCACCCACTGTGGGCAGGGTGCAGTGTATGTGAAAGGTAGGACATGCCCTGGTGTGTGTGGCATGTCCTGATAGTGAATTACTGCCAATTTCGTTTTTCACTATTGCAAGGCTACCTGTTCCCATAGGACAGAATGGGGAGTTATTTATTGTATTGTATTGTAGTTGTATTGTATTGTAATTGCATTTGTATAGCGCTTACTACCCCTGACGAGGCATCTAAGCGCTTTTTCAGCGAGTAGCACGCTACTCCGGGACCCATAGAGGATTAGTGTTGAATTAGTATAGTGAAACATGCAAGTAAATTTTAAGTGGTGGATATGTTAGTCAGTTATTTGGATTCGAAGGATAGCAGAAGGATAGAAGAGGAAAGAAGGTTTGTATTTATATAGCGCTTCTAACCCCTGATGGGTTGTTGAATCGCTTTTTTTTTGGGCGAGTAGCACGCTACTCCGGAGACCCATAAAGGATTAGTGGTGAATTAGTATGGTGAAATATGAAAGTAATTTGAGTGGTGGATATTAGTCAGTTATTTGGAGTGAGAAGGATAGCGGAGGGATAGAAGGGAAAGAAAGGTTTGCATTCATATAGCGCCTGTTACCCCTGATGGGGTGTTGAAGCGCTTTTCTGGCGAGTAGCAGGCTACTCCGGAACCCATAAAGGATTAGTGTTGAAAATTAGTATAGTGAAATATGAAGTAATTTGAGTGGTGGATATGTTAGTCAGTTATTTGGATTGAGAAGGGTTAGGGAGGGGTAAAAAAGGAAAAAAGGTTTGCATTTATATAGCGCTTGTAACCCTGATGAGGTGTTGAAACGCTTTGTTGGCGAGTAGCACGCTACTCTGGAACCCATAAAGGATTAGTGGTGAATTAGTATAGTGGAATATGGAATTAGAGAAGTGAACATGTTAGTCTGTTATTTTGATTGAAAAGGATAGTGGAGGGATAGAAGAGTGAAAGATTTCTTTTTTAGGTCATAGCAGTAGGAGGAGGCTTTTGGATGAGTAAAAAGGGTTTTGGAGGGGAAGAGTCAGAGGGAAGAGTTTAGAAAGGTTTGTTTTGGGGGATCGGTACAGTAAAGGAGGTGTCAGAAGATGTAAGGAGGGGTAGAGTAGGAGAGAGTCAAGAAAGGGTTATTTTGGGGAACATAGTAGTGGTATGGCGTTTGGGATAAATGAGAGAGTGGGTGTAGAGGATATAATGATAGATGTATAGGGTGAGATAGGGTAGTGAATTGGAAAGAGTAGTAGAAAGAAGTTTGAGATGAGTCAGAAAGTTGGGCTAGAAGATATATTGAGGGAAGTATAGGCTGAGAAATAGGGTAGTGCATTGGAAATGCTAAATTAGAAGAAAGTGATAAATATATAGATCCATAAGTACATTGAAAGTATATAGATGCATAAAGGAGGTAAGTATATGCAGATTAAAGATATTGATAGAGGTAGCGGATGAGAAATAGGGTAGTGCATTGGATATGCTTTTTCAGGAGAAAAGTAACAGACACACAGATCCAAGTACATGGAGGTACATAGATGCCCAATGGAAGCAAGTACATGTAGACCAAAGAAGATTTTGTTTTCTTCTTTTTTTCTTTTGCTTTTGTTTTTATAACAACAATTATTGTACATGTTTATACAAAGCAATACACGAAGATAGGCACATATCTATAGTGAAAATCAATACTTATGTACAGAGGGACAAATACATAGGGTGGGTATTAATGAATGGGAAAATGGGCAGCATTCGTGGCCCTGGTCCCGACCAGTTTCGAACAGGCTCAAACAGGCACTCACCCTTGTCCTCTCCACCCTTAGCTGAGACGCCCTAAGCCTTGGCCGTTTATAGCCCTAGTAGTCAGGTGACCCCTTCAGCCAATGGTAACCCTAGCCCTAACAATATCCAATCACAGCACTAGCCCTAAAATCTAGAACCAATAGGAGACGAGAACCTTACAGCCAATCTTAGCCCTAGTCCAAGCACCCAATCAGTTTCAAAAACCCTTGATCTTTACGTCCAATAGAGGCCCTAGCCCTACCAGTAGTCTCAACTCTAGTCCAAGCAACCAATGGCACAGGAAGCCCTAGTCCCTACTTCCAATAGAAAGCCTAACCCTACTCTTAGTCCCACACCTAGTCCAGCAACCAATAACACCAGAAGCCCTAATCGCTACTTCCAATTAAAGGCCTAACCCTAGCCCTAGTCCCACCCTAGTCCCAACAACCAGTAACACAGGAAGCCCTAGTCCCTACTTCCAATAGAAATACTAACCCTAGCCCTAGTCCCAACCCTACATTGATTGAATCACAGACCCAGAAACCAATCAGAACCCTCAAATACCCAAGCAATGAGGACACTAACCCTAATGCAATAGAAACATCAGATACAACTAACCCTGGGCGTAGTTCATGTAGTAGCGCTACGCGTAGCTACGCGAAGTGCACTTCGCGAGCTACGCGTAGCACTACGCGAACTGCGTAGTGCGGTAGGAAATGCTGTTCGCAATGATTGCACAGTGCCGGATGCTTGTCCGCACTGTGCAATCATTGCAAACGGCATCTTGCACAGTGCAAGCGGTCGTTTTCTGCCACTCGAGTAGATTTGTACTCGAGCGGCAGTTTTCTCAACGCGGACTGATAGTTTCTCATCGCGAGCGGTCGTGAGCATACGCGACCACTCGCAATGAGAAACCTGACCTTCCCGCTGTTGAGAATCTCGCCTGGAGGTTTATTTTCCACGCTCGCGATCGGCAACTTGATATTGCTGATCGCGAACGAGGAAAAAGTCTCGCCGGGATGTCATTTTGCTCGCTCGCGGTCGCCAACTTGACGTTGAGGACCGAGCAAGCAAAAAATGCCCGCTACGCTACGCATTTTTGCACTGTGCTACGTGCAATTCGCGTAGCGCGTAGTTGCGCAAACTACGCAAACTACGCGAGCGTAGCGCAGTTTTCCACCCAGGCCTAGACACAACCACCAATCAGTGTACACATGTACCAAACAATATCAGACTATATAAGGTCCCAGCTACCTCAGACAAGGTTTGCTGGCCAGGGAGTTGGAAGCTGCTTCTCTATTCAGAAATCTCCTAGGAGACAGACCGGCTCAATCCACACTTTGGACTTCTGCAGGTAAGGCCCCAACAAACTTGTCCTCTAACAACACTATTTGTATAAAACTTTACTCCCTCTCCTGGCCAAAAACGAAGTGCACAGTCCCTAATAAACACAGTTTAAACAGCTTACAGCACATTACTGCTGTCTCAGGATGGAAGGGGGGCTGGTTTCACTGACTTGTTAACACAAGATGGTCGCTGGGGTGCACTGCTTAACATACAGATCTTAGCACAGAGCAAAGGAGACATTTGGAGGGAAAAACTGATAGTCACAGGGAATGAGAGGGAAAAACTACAGAGTTTGGACTGCAAATCCCACAATTCAACAGGTTAAATGGAAGCAGTCACAGGCAGGAAAAACACAAGTTTAAACACAAAAGCATGGGATAAATTATGCAATCACTGGCAGGTTAAAACTACAATTTTAAACTGTAACAACCACAGGCAAAGACAGTTAAAGAAATTTAAAAATAAAAAATAAGATGATGCAATCACAGGTAGGGAAAATCGTTTTTTAAATTTTTTAGGAAAGAGACAGCACTAGTCTCCAGAATCAGATATTACATAACCTGTGTGACGCCTTCTATAATGAAGAAGTATCAACTACTTCCGGTTCTAACTAGAGACCATGATCCTGCTCTAAGAATATAGAGAAAGTTGAGACGGTTCTCCCTGACGATGGCTTTAACGCCAAAACGCGCGTCGTGTTTTTCCATCGACCTCCAGCCTTTGAATTGTTTGACAACATAACAACTCCTTCTCTTGGTTTTAAAATGGAAACAAATATATGTTTTTATGTATAGCACTGTAATGTTTTGTCTGTGAAAAACAATTTGTGTATTTGTACATGTGTGTTTGTATTTATCAAATACATTATTCTACTATTTGTGTATAAAAATAATGATCAAACGATTTAAAAAGATATATATATATTTTAAAAGAAACATAAATTGAAAAATATTGATATATAAAATAAAGAAATACAATTTTGTATCAAAAAGGAATTGTTTCCAGTCATATATACATGGTTATTTGATGTGTATTGTTTTCACATAGATTCAGGCCCGATGCTCTGTATTAATTAGTTATCATATATCCTGTGGATAGCTTGTTGTCTTACCCCAAATGATATTTTTTCCCTACAGCTAGCAAGATTCATTGTTTTCAGTAGGGTCCCCTTTTTCCAAAATTGCAAGTCGTTGTTACGACTTGCGGGGTAATGGTATTGCGTTGTTACAACGTGGTCGTTGTAATGACCACGTTGTAACAACATGCAGGGTGAGGGATGCGGGGTCAAGGTTGTTTACCGTATTGACCTACCGGACGCCCAGATCTACTGTTCGGACGGCGTGCGGCCCGGTCGTCTGCAGTGGAGCGATGGGCCGCCAGCGGGGTAAAACCCAAGAGGTGGCGGCCACTAACTCCCAGGAGCTGGACGATGGAGACACGCCCATGAGCAGGCAATCACTCAACATGATCCCCCCACAGAGGACGTGGACGCGCAGGATAAACTGGAATTCATACTGAACGAAGTCAGAGAATCCAGGAGGGCTATCGAGCAGCAAATAGGCACCCTCACCACCCGTTTCACCCTACTGAAAGCAGACCATAATAAATTGGCTGACAAGGTGAAAGATCATGGCTCTATACTGGATGACCTGGTGCCCCAGCACAAGGATCATGCAAATCAGCTCCAATCCCTTCGGAAGCAGATCACAGGACTGATGGATAGGGTCGAGGATCTGGAAGGCAGGGCACAACGCAATAACATTCGCGTTAGGGCTGTCGGAACGAAGTGAAGGGACGGAAGCGCCGACCTACATGGAACATTGGTTCCGCACGCATGTGGCCCTGGAGGGCCTCTCCGAATTCTTCTGTGTTGAGAGGGCGCATCGGATCCCCACGGGAAGGCCGAGGATGGAAGCTCCGCCGAGACCCTTAATTGTGAAAATCCTCAACTATAGGGACCGTGATATACTGCTGCAAAAAGCACGTGAAATGCCGCAGATCCAGTTTGAGAACTGCCAAGTATCACTTTATCCGGATTACAAGCTTCTAGTACAAAGGCGGCGCTCTTCATTCCAAGACGTAAAGAGGACATTCCGCACCATGAACCTCAAATATGCCCTATTGTTCCTCGCCCGTTTGAAGGTCATCTACGACCAGAAGACATACTTCTTCAAAAGTCTGGAAGACGTCAAGGAATGGCTCGAAGTCATGGAACCTACGCAACTTTCGGGCCAGTCCCCTCCTAGACCACGTGGACCTGGGAACGCAAGACACCGGCGATCTCAACTTGTGACTGGGTCCAAGAACGTGAAACCCTTTCCTGGTCCCACACAGATCAGGCCCAGACAAGTAAGGAGACGACCTTGGCGGCAGCAAACACCTTCAGGGACAGCTCCTCCTGCAGACTGTCGGAATCATCAGAGCACAGCACGGTCCGCTCAGACTCTGAGGGCAGCTTAACACTCTTTCCTACAGTGACGCCTGAAACGGCAGATGGACTACTGGAATAACAGCTTGGTCACGATGATTGCATTGCTACAAACTGTTGATGGTGTACGCACTGCTGGAGCGCTGCTCCCCTGCATCTTGTATATCCTTTTTCATTGTTTCTATATCTGTTATTATGACAAATGTAATATTTCATATCATACGCTCGGGCTCTAGGGAGCCCCAGGTTATGTGCTACGTCACACAATGGCGGTGGCTGCCAGTCCCCATTTTGCAATTGCTACAGTGTATTGTGTATTGGTTTATTGTTCATCTTGTTTGGTCTGGCCTGTTTTTTTGGTTGTAGGCGTGACCTGGTATTATGTTTAGGTTGGGGGGTATATGGCTCTGGCACAATAATAGCGTTAGGTCTCCCACGTTTATATGATCCACTGCACAGTAGCAGAACCAGGTGGTTACATGGCACTGCATACGCTAGACAAATAGAAATTTGTTACATGGAACGTCCGGGGGTTAGGCTTCATATATAAACGACATAGAGTGCACGCATTTTTGTTACGCCGAGGGGCACAGGTGGTATTCCTCCAAGAATCGCACTTGATGGAAGTTGAGGCTACCAAAATGAGAAAGAAATGGAGAGGTCAAGTCATATCAACAAATTAGTCTGCCTTTGCCTGGGGGGTGACGATCTGGATAAGGGGGGGAGTACCATTTGTCGTGTTGTACAAACGAATAGACACGCAGGGCAGATACTTATTCCTGCGCGGTACACTAGACGGCATACCGGTTGTACTAGGAAACATTTACGCCCCGAATTATGACCAACACAAATATTTCGTGAGTCTGAACTCAATACTGGCGGGTGGGAATCATATCCATGGCTCATAGGGGGCGACTGTAATGTGGTGATGGACGTCACCCTGGATCGGTCACACCCCCCCTTGGGGGACGCATCGGCTGTCAAGCAGGCAGAAGCCCTTTGTTAGTGGGTACAGGGTTGGTCCCTATGTGACACGTGGCGACTAAGGCACCCGTTGCACAAGGAATACTCCTTCTTCTCCCCGGTACTCCAGTTGCACACCAGGATAGACAGGATTATGTGTTCCGCATCCATAGCAGACCAAATTACAGACACTACACACTTAACAAAGACATTTTTGGATCATAACCCATTGGAGACGGTTTTTAGTTGGGGTAGAATACCCACCCCAGTCCCCACATGGAGGTTATGGCCTCAAACATTGGAAGTCTCTGCGTTTCGCGGCGTGCTCTCCACGACATTACAACACTACTTTACAGAAAATCACAACACTGCTTCCACAATACTGGTTGAGTGGGATGCTGTGAAGGCCGTCGTTAGGGGTGCAGCAATTAGCGCCACAGTGGGAGCTAGACAGGAGGTTCATAGAAAACTGCAAGACACAGAGACGGATATATCCCGAATAGAACAGGAGGCGGCACGCGATCCTACGAAAAAGGCACCACTACAAGAGACACGCATCCAACATACAGAACTGCTCGAGACGCTACGACTAATAGATTATAGATCTTACACGCAAACACACCACTCGGATGCTGATAAGTCAGGTACCCTCTTAGCTAAACTGATTAGAAATGACCCTCCCACAACTGTTATTAGCCGCATTACACTACCTGGGGGAGAGTACGTAAAATGGGTGAAGCTACTATATGCAGCGCCCACTGCAAGAGTCCGAACCGGGAATCTTATTTCCGGGGAATATGACATCCACAGGGGTACGCGACAAGGCTGCCCCCTGTCCCCGATATTATTTGTTTTAGCACTGGAGACATTGGCACTCCGTATACGACGCGAGGCCGCACGGTGCGATATCCCTATAGGCTACCTTAACACACCTGGTATCAGCATATGCTGATGATCTTATCTTATATGTGACCGACCTGTTGGAGGGACTGGGCTCGCTTCCCTGCATCTTTGCTGAATTCGAAATGATATCATGCTTATCCATCAATGAATCGAAATCCAATGCCTTTTTCTTTCACGACCAAACACACCCGGACTATATTGCTTTCGGAGACCTTCAGCTAACAGTGGCCCCACAGACCTTCAAATACCTGGGCATTAATGTATATCGTTTGCAGACGGACATGTTGGAGGGCAACCTGGGCAAGGCTATTCGGGGCATACGTTCACAGGCAGCTTTCTGGACCACGTTACCAATATCGGCTATAGGGCATGTGGCTTTATCGCATGTGGCTTTATCTAAGATGGTGGTCCTTCCCCGTCTTTTGTATTATTTCACGAACCTGCCATTGTTGATACCCGCAACGATTTTTAATACACTGGACACTATCCTGATAGACTTAATATGGGGGACAGGCCGACGCCGAATAAGTCTTAAGAAACTACAACTTAATACACGGGAAGGCGGACTGGGGGCGCCGGACTTCAGGGCTTATTACTATGCCTGTCAAGTACAGTGGCTGTCCTATTGGACAGCGGGACGCAATTTGCAGGAAATTGATTACAGTCCCAGGCACGTCGAACAGGGAAGGCTCCATGCTTTACTATTGCCCCACGGTAAACCACACCAGGCGCTGCCGGGCCTCCTCCGGACGGCACTGCAGTGCTGGGGGAGGGCGCTGCGATATACCTCCAAAGGCGGTAGATATGCCGCTAACATTCCATTGGTGGGAATACCGTTGGCAAGCGGCACACTAACGCAAAGAGCACTTGGACCCTGGACGGATGTAGGGGTGGAGACCATTGGTGCTCTTTTTGGGGATGGGACACTTATGGACCACGATACTTTCACACGAGCCATGGGAGCTCCTACCACACTCTACATGACACATGCCGCCCTACTGCAATATATTAAACGACAATGGGCTCCACAGCGGGAGGAACCCCAGACAAATGAATTTGTTAAGTTTCTGTATTACATGGGACATGGCAGCCACCTTATTAAATGGTTATACCTCAGTATCCGGACACATGCCCAAATACCGCTGGATGCTACGTGGGCACAGTGGACGGCTGATGGGGGACGGGACTTAACGGACAGGGAGTGGGGGGATGTATTGGAATACCCACGGAAAATACCACAAAATTCCAAATTCACGTTTATTCAATGTATGTTTATACACAGAGCTTACTTGATGCCGCAAAGGCTGCACAGCATGTACCCGGAAACTACTGCCCCCGATGCAAATTGCCTGAAGCAGATCTCCTCCACATGGTGTGGTCATGTGTTTGCCTTGGGGAGTTTTGGCGGGAGGTTACACGTATATTAGGAGACATAACACGCCTGCCCATGGGGAACACGGCTGTAGAATACATATTAGGTATTCGCAAACGGACGAAGACACAAAAGGTTCAACTTCGCTTTCTGGACTTGGCGCTTATAGTTGCAAAAAGGTCCATCACCATGCGCTGGAAGTCAGCCAGAGCCCCCACCCTAGGTGTGTGGCATACTGAAATGCTTCGATGGGCAGGAGCTGAAAGCGCGGCGCTGCGTAGAGAGGAGGCCCGTGGTCTAAGGAAACATCCAATCTCCTTAGACTGGGATACAATGGTGGAAACATATAGAAACATAAACCTGGATGCAGCCTCAGACGTTCCAAACACTCAATAGTAACTGCGAACACAAAATGAGGCGCGTATCAGCTCCCGTAGGCAATAGGCGAAGCAGTGGGATCAGACGTTAGATACAGGAAAATCCACCTACCTGGAGACGCTTAAAAGATTTACACACTACATAGTTAGAGCCAGAGCCGGGAGGGGGCGTGAGAGTTAGTAGGGAGGAGGGCGGGATTATTGGGTACTGATTTGTTAGGTATATTCTGTTGATTGTGCTGTACATCCTGGAGGGAGAATTTAATGCACAGAACTAAATGTTGGCTGGAGTCCTTGAAGATGATAATGTTGATGGCTATATAACATACGGAATGAAGGCCTTATATAGCACAGAATTCATGTGATGTACGTGAAGATATGCACAATATAATTGTCTTATTGTATGGTATACCACAAAAAGAAAACCCAATAAAGTTTGTTTAAAAAAAATAGAAAGTAGGTATTTTCTTGCTCAGCCATACAGTGTGCCTCTGCTGGGTTTGTGGATTGACTGTCTGGCGTTGGGATGACAGGGGCTGTCAAGGAGCAGTGGCTCCAGAGAGTCTAGATGGGTCAGGGAAGGGCTGAATAGACCTGGGCTGCATTTAGAGTAGGGGAGGAGATTTCCTTTCACCTGAATGGGCATGGTCTGCCTCTGACAATGCTGTCTCCACCTCCTGCCAGGAAGCTGCACCAGAGAGGACAGAACTTGTTCTGGCTGGGCACAGACACTCTCTGCCTGAGATGACAAAGGATTTTGGGCTATAAAAAGTGGGGCCCAAACCCCTAAACTTTAGAACTCTTTTGGAACCAAGAAGACTGCCAAGAAGAAGAGCTGGAGAAGCTGTGAGGAGAGACTACCACTTTGCTGTGTGCTTTGCTGTGTTGGCCTGCAGTGGCTGCTTCTGTCTTGGGCAGTGAAAGGACTGGACTGAACTTTCTGCAATTTCTTTTTGTGAGTTTCTCCAAGGGCTTGAGGTAGAGCTTGCCCCCTGTTCAAGAAGTCTCAGGAACAGCAAAGACTTCAAGTTCTTCTGCCCTCAGCACTGGGGACTGTGTGTTTTGTGCTGCAACAGAAGAAAAAGCAACCCGACGTCATCTACGATGCAGCTGCCGACTCCGTGTCCTGAAGGCACCGCAGAGGGCACCGCCACAACGCCGCACCACAACCCTGGTCTCACCGACGACACCACCTGACGAAGCCATCCGAGCCGCTGCTTGCACCGCAACCTATGGACACCGCACTCCCCACTGCCTCGCTTCACGCCATCGCCCTGGTATCCCCGATGACGCCGCTCCACTCTGACATCGACGCTGCTGCTTGCACCGTGGTTCGAGGGCACCGCTCGTAAGTTACACGATGCACTGTCCTCATCCCGCACCGCAGCCTTGGCCTACCGACGCAGGCGCCATCGACTCCAGTTCGTCAGCCAATGACAGCGCTTCAGCAACGACGATGCCGCTGCTTGCACCGTGATATGCCAGCACCGAGACGATCACTTCGCACCGCAGCCCTGGTCTCACTGACACCGCTGGACGACCGTCACCAAGCCGATGCCTGCACCGTGACCTGAGGGCACTGCACGCCGCACCGCTGTGCTTGGTTACGTAGCACCTGATGCCTGCCGATGCTGGAGCTCCTGACTTCAACCACGAGGAGTTCGATCTGCAACGTGTGTGACTTCAAGGGCCTGACGACTCCTGCACCAACCTCCGAACTGACACGTGTGGACGCCGTGCTTTCGGAGCTCAACGAGAGGTCGCCGACGCCCTGCATCTCTAAAGGTACTGTTTTGCGGGTCTTCCGGACACCGTAGCTGGCCTGCGACGCCGCGGTCAGCCAGAACTGTTTAGGATTTGTTGTTCATGACGCTGTTATAGCCCCAGACGGAGCTATCGACTTCTATTTCAAGTCTATTTTGATTACTGAAGATTTCTAAGTACTGTATTGTGGATTTTTATTGTTTTTGGTCTTGTCTTAAGTATATAAAAATATAGGATATTTTTCTAAACTGGTGTGGTGTCCTTTTGTAGTGCTTACACTGTGTTACTGTTGGTTATGTGCAAATATTTTACACACTGCCTCTAAGATAAGCCTGACTGCTCGTGACAAGCTACCAAGGGGGTGAGCAGGGTTTATTTTAGGAGTGTAACTCCCTTATCCTGACTAGAAGGAAGGCTCCCTATTTGGACAAAGGTGCAAACTCTTGCCAACTAGAGACCCCCATTTCTAACATTGGTTGAGCCTGACTGCTCGTGCCAAGCTACCAAGGGGGTGAGCAGGGGTTAATTTAGGAGTATAAGTCCCTTATCCTGACTAGAAGGAAGGCTCCCTATTTGGACAAAGGTGCAAACTCTTGCCAACTAGAGACCCCCATTCTAACATTGGTTGTCAGCAGTGAGGATAGGACTTGCGTTTGCACTTGACTTACAGTGATTGATGTGCACTACTACCATATCGCAGACCATTACGTACCACATATTTTTTTTGGTCTATTTTTGCCTTTCCATTGGTCTTGAACTTGCCAGTACAACATGCCTGAATCAATTGCATCATCAGCTGCATCCTTGGAAGTGGCCTTTGAGGAGGAGAGGTTAGAAACCTACAATGTGAAGGAATTGAAGGCGTTCTGCAAAAACCTCAGTCTAAATCAGGGGCCTCACCAGAAAAGAGGAGCTACAAAAGGCGCTGAGGGCCTGAGTAGCAGCCAGAAATGCTAGTGAGCTGTCTGTGGATCTTGTTCTGGAGGCTGATGAGCCAATGTCAAGGATGGATGTGCTTTTGGGAGGGGGGGCACCCTCTAAACCAGGCAGCAGTGGCTTGTCCCCAGAGGAGCTGTAGGACAGGCGGGAAGCAAGGAGAGTTGCTATGGAACTGGAGAAGCTTAAGTTAGCCATGGAGGAGAAAAGGATGATGCTAGACCATGAGATCAAGATAAAGGAGCTGGATCAGAGGAGTAGAACCGGCTCAGATGGTGGCAGCAATTCGTCAGGGCAGGCAGACAGAATTGTGCACATCCCGAAGAATGTAGGCAAGGAATTCAAGAAGTGGGATGACATACAAAGGTGGTTCAAGGGGTATGAAGCGTCTATTCACATTAATAGGGTCCCTGAAAGGAATTTGGGGGCAGGGTTGTGGCCTCTCTTTCCAGAGGAAGCAAGGGATACCCTGGTAGCTTTGGGTAAGGGGCAGAACCTCACCTATGCTGATATGAAGGATGCTCTCCTCACCAGGTATGGTCTCACTCCTGAGAAGCATAGAGATCAGTTTAGGTCTGGCAAGTAAACTGATGCCAACACTTGGTTGGAATGTGTAGATTCTTTCTGCAGGTCTCTAGATGGCTGGGTGAAGGGCAGTAATGTAACAGATTTTCAGGGGCTCTACAATTTGATTGCATGGGAACACTTGTCTAGTCTATGTTTTGCAGAGCTGCGCCAGCACTTGGTTGATATTAAGCTGCCTGACCCCAGGAAGCTTGCTATGGAGGTGGACCGCTGGGTGAGTACCAGGGTCCACAAGAAAGCGTTTGGGGGAGACTCAGCCAAAGGTGGGCAGGGTCCACAGCAAAAAAGTAGAGGGGTCAAGGGCAAAGCACAGGAGTTCTCTAAAGGGACCCAAACTAACACCCAGGGTAAAGGTTCCCATCCCGCAGGAGATAAGAAGCAAGGGATCTTTCTAGGCCCCCGGACGTGCTTCGCCTGTAAGCAGGTGGGTCACATAAGGGGGGACCCCAAGTACCCCAAGAGGGAGCAGCCACGCACCGGTGGGCAGACCAAGGCGTTGGCTAGTGTAATTCTTGGGGAGGAGGGGTGTCCACAGGAGGGTGGGGATCCCGCAGAAATGACCCTCGTCTCACTAGGGGACAGTGAGATGGTCCCAGGAAACCAGATGCCCCCTAACACAAGGAAATACAGCACCAGGGTGACCATCAATGGGAAAAGGGTAGAGGCTCTCAGAGATACTGGAGCCAGTGTGACCTCAGTCCGGTGTCACCTGGTCTCTGAGGAGCAGGTAGTCCCCGGGGCATTCCATCAAGTAGTTGCTGTAGACAACGCGGAGCGCCAGTGTATGGTGGCACAGGTTCCCTTTGAATGGGGGGTCTCAGGTCCCTTGAGGGTGGTTGTGAGCCCTACCATGCCTGTAGATTGTCTGCTAGGTAATGACCTGGAGCAGTCCTTGTGGAAGGATTTTAAGCGCAGGTCTCACTTGGAGATGCTTGGGTTGCCAGAGTGGGCATGCGTGTCCACTCTGTCAATGGCAGCCAGAAAGGGTGATCAGAAGGACCTGGAGCCTGAAACAGTGGCCCAGGGCAGGGGGTGTGGGAAACTGGCCCCCGAGGTTCCCACGGATTGGGAGGAGGCTGACCTTGAGGGGACACCCCGGTACCTACATGGGAGCAGGTACCTGAACTGGGGGACATCTCTGAGCTGACCCATTGGCAGCAAGAAGGTAGTCCCACCAGGGAAGAATTCTGCGGGAGCAGAAAGAATGCCCTTCTCTGGAGGGTCTGCAGCGGCAGGCTGCAGATCAGGCAGCTGGTGATCAGTCTGGATCACATTGGATCTACTGGGAGAATAGTCTCCTGTATAGCAAGCCTAAGGTCACTGAGCCTGGGTCAGCCCATGTGCTGGTGGTACCCTAGCACTTCAGGACCTTCCTACTGGGTCTGGCTCACAACGTGCCTTTGGCAGGACATTTGGGGTGGGACAAGGCCTTTGACAGGCTTGTCACCAATGCGAAGGCAGTCAGATGGACATTTCAGGTCTTGCAAAACTTACCAAGCAAGTGGTAAGAATGGGAGGAAGGTTATAGCTCCTCTCGAACCTTTTCCAGTTGTTGGAACCCCTTTTGAAAGGGTAGGGATGGACATTGTGGGGCCACTGGATCCCAAGACAGCCATGGGCAACAGGTACATCATGGTGTTGGTGGACCATGCCACCCGGTACCGGGAGGCAATCCCTCTCAGGACAACGACGGCGCCAGTGGTGGGCCGGGCGTTAATGGGGATCTTTCCCGCATGGGTTTCCCCAGAGAGATGGTTTATGACCGTGAGACCAATTTCATATCGAAGTATATGACATCCCTGTGGAAGGAGTGTGATGTAACCTACAAGTTCACCACTCCTTACCACCCACAAGGTATCGGCTTGGTGGAGAGATTCAATCAAACTTTGAAGGGCATGATTAAGGGTCTAACAGAACCCATGAGGCGTAAGTGGGACGTCCTCGTGCCATGCCTTCTCTTTGCATACAGGGAGATGCCTCAGAAGTCTCTTGAGTTCAGTCCCTTTGAGCTTCTGTATGGTCACCCTGTGAGAGGACCTCTGAGTTTGGTGAAGGAAGGCTGGGAGGCAGCTCCCAGGAAAACTCCCCAGGATGTGTTTAGCTACATGCTGGCCTTCAGAAACCAAACTGCCCGCTTCAGGAAACTCGCTCAGGCGAACCTGGAAGCAAGTCAGGAAGAAATGAAAAAGTGGTATGACCAGAATGCCACTCTGGTCAAATTTCAACCTGGGCAAAAAGTGTGGGTCATGGCCCCAGTGGAACCTTGTGCCTTGCAGGACAAGTGGACTGGGCCTTTTGAGGTGGTAGAGCACAAAAGTGATGTCACCTACCTGGTGAATTTGCAGACTCCCAGGAACCCTTTGAGCGTCCTCCATGTGAACCGCCTCAAGCCGCACTTCGAGAGGTCTGAAGTGAGCATGCTCTTGGTGACAGATGATGGGGTGGAAGAGGAGAGTGAACCTCTCCCTGACCTCCTGTCCACCAAGGAGCACGATGGGTCAGTGGAAGGTGTGATCATCTCCCATACACTGACCCCAGAGCAGCAGATTGACTGTCACCAGTTGTTGGGACAGTTTGCCCCACTGTTCTCTCTGACCCCAGGTGATACTCACTGGTGCACCCATGATGTGGACACTGGTGACTGCCCTCCTGTAAAACACAAGATTTACAGGTTGACTGACCAGGTCAGGGCCAGCATCAAAAAGGAGGTGTCCAAGATGTTGGCGTTAGGGGTGATCGAGCCCTCCAACAGTCCTTGGACGAGCCCAGTGGTCTTGGTCCCAAAGGCTGCTGCACCCGGTGCCACTTCAGAACTGCTGTTTTGTGTGGACTACCATGGGCTCAATGCTGTCACCAGGACTGATGCACACCCCATCCCCAGAGCTGATGAGCTCATTGATCGGTTGGGAGCTACCAGGTTCCTCAGCACGTTTGATTTGATGTCTGGGTACTGGCAGATTGCCTTAACCGATGGGGACAAGGAGAGGTCAGCATTCTCAACCCCAGAAGGACTTTACCAGTTCCGGGTGATGCCCTTTGGGTTGAAGAATGCCCCTGCCAACTTTCAGAGGTTGGTCAACCAGGTGTGGGCTGAACTGGAGGATTTCAGTGCTGCATACCTGGATTCAATCAATAAATCAGGGGTTTGTTAATGCGCGACTACTCACCCGTAAGGGTCTCAAGGCGCTAGGGGTAGGGAGGGGTGCAGGTTCCATTCCATCAAGGAGGGGGTCTGCCGAAGAGCCAGGTTTTGAGGTTTCTTGCGAAGATGGGGAGCGATGTTGTCTGTCTGAGGTGGAGTGGAAGGGCATTCCATGCTTTGGCCGCGAGGAAGGAGAAGGAGCAGCCTCCCGATCTGGTCTTTCTGGTGCGGGGGACCACTGCATAGGAGAGCTGGGCTGATCGTAGGGTCCTTTGGGGTGCGTGGAATTTGAGTCGGCTGTTCAGGTATGCTGGTCCGGTGCCGTGGAGGGCCTTGTGTGAGTGGGTGAGTATCTTGAAGGTGATTCTCGCCTCAACGGGGAGCCAGTGGAGTGTGCGCAGGTGCTGGGAGATGTGGCAGTGTTTTGGCAGGTTGAGGACCAGTCTTGCGGAGGCGTTCTGGATGTTCTGTAGCTTGCGGGTGAGGTTTTTGTTTATTCTGGCGTAGAGTGCATTGCCGTAGTCGAGTCTGCTGGTGACCAGGGCGTGAGTGACGGTCTTTCTGTGTTCGAGAGGGATCCATTTGAAGGTCTTACGAAGGAGTCGGAGGGTGTGGAAGCAGGAAGACGAGACGGAGTTGATCTGGCGGTCCATTTTGAGCTCGGAGTCCAGGATGATTCCCAGGTTGCGTGCGTGGTCCGTGGGGGTTGGCGGGTTTCCGAGGGCAGGGGCCTACCAGGTGTCGCTCCAGGCCTGGGGTTTGGGCCCATGATGAGTACTTTTGTTTTCTTGGTGTTTAGTTGTAGGCAGCTGTTTTTCATCAATTTGGCGACGGCTTCCATGCCTTCTCGGAAGTTGTGTCTGGTGGTGTTGGGTTCATTGGATAGGGAGAGGATGAGTTGGGTGTCGTCTGCGTATGACACAATGTTGAGTCCGTAGGTTCTGACGATGGAGGCGAGTGGAGCCATGTAGACGTTGAAGAGCGTCGGGCTGAGGGAGGAGCCGACTCCGCAGGTGGTAGGTGTAGTGTCCGAGAGGAAAGGGGGGAGTCTGACCCACTGCATTCTGCTGAAGAGGAAGGAGCGGATCCAGTCAAGGACCTTGTCCTGGATTCCTGCATCGTAAAGTCTGCGTATTAGGGTGCGGTGAGAGACTGTGTCGAACGCCGCTGAGAGGTCGAGGAGGATGAGGGCTACTGTTTCTCCTTTGTCCAGTAGGGTGCGGATGTCATCTGTTGCAGCGAGGAGGGCGGTTTCCGTACTGTGGTTTTTTCTGAAGCCGGATTGGGAGGAGTCGAGGATGTTGTGTTCTTCGATGAATGTGGCTAGTTGGCTGTTGATGACTTTCTCGATGACTTTCGCTGGGAACGGGAGCAGGGAGATGGGTCTGTAGTTTTTGAGGTCGGTGGGGTCCGCAGGATGGTTTCTTCAGGAGGGGGATGACCTCGGCGTGTTTCCAGTCATCGGGGAATGAGGCGGTCGCCAGGGAGCAGTTGATGGTGTGGCGGAGCATGGGTGCGATGGTGTCGGCGGCTCTGTTGAAGATGTGGTGGGGGCAGGGGTCCATGGGGGCCCTGAGTGGATTGACTTCATTGTCTTCAGTGTGTCTTCGGTGGTGAGGGCTGTCCAGTTGTCAATCGCTAGTTTCTGGGTGTCGGGGGTGGTTGGTGAGGGTTCAGTGTGTTGGTTGTCTTCGTCGAAGTTGTCGTAGATGCCCTTGATTTTGTGGTGGAAAGAGGTGCTGAGTTTGTCGCAGAGGTCTTGTAAGGGAGGGATGTCAGTAGACTCGCTGGTGGGTTGGGCGAACTCCTTGATGATGCTGAAGAGTTCCTTGCTGTTGTGCGCGTGGGTGGAGATTCTGTCTTCAATCGCTTTTTTCCTCTTTTCTCTGATGAGTTGGTGGTGGGCGTTGGTGGCGGCTTTGAAGTTGTTATGGGCTTCTGTGGATCTGGTGTTCCTCCAGGCCTTTTTGAGGTGGCGGCAAGTGCATCTGGACTCTCGAAGTTTGGTGGTAAACCATCTGGCTTTCTTGGCACGGGTATTGTTGGTTTTCTTGAGGGGGGCTATGGTGTTGGCGCTGTCCGAGTTCCATCTATGCAGGGTTTGGGCTGCGGTGTTGGGGTCGTCGTTTGGGGTGGAGTTGTTGAGTGAGGAGGTGAGCTGGTCGTCAGTGATTTTGGTCCAGTTTCTACGTGGGAGCAGGTGCTGGTGTCTGTGGATGGTGGGTGTTCTGAAGGTGAAGTGGACGCAACGATGGTCGGTCCATGGGAGTTTGGTGGTGTGGCTGAAGGTGATGGAGTTTCCTGTAGTAAAGAGGGGGTTGAGGGTGTGTCCTGCTGAGTGCGTGGGCTCGGTGAAGATATGGCGGAGTCCAATGTTGTGGAGGTTGTCCAGGAGGGATGTGGTGTTGGGGTCCAGTTGGTTGTCGAGGTGGAAGTTGAGGTCTCCCAGCAGGGTGTAGTTGGTGGATACAATGGCCTGCGGGGTGATGATGTCCGTGATAGAGTTGGCGAAGGGTCCGTGGGGTCCAGGGGGTCGGTAGATGAGGGTTCCTCGGAGGGTGGCGGTGGGGCTGGCCAGTATCTTGAAGTGAAGGTGTTGCATCAGGTCTGTGGGCTCATCGGGGAGTGTGCTCAGGCAAAGGGTGGATTTGTGGACGATGCCGATTCCTCCTCCTGGGCGGGTGGGGCGGTTCTTCCTGGAGATCTTGTATCCTTGGGGGATGGGGATGGCGATGGCGATGTCCGGTCCCGAGGTGGTGTTGGTCCAGGTTTCGGTGAAGAACGCTACGTCCGGTGTGGTGCTGTCGAGGAGGTCCCAGATTTCAGTGGCATGTTTGTGGAGGGATCGGACGTTGAGGAGGATGCATTGCAGTGTTCAGTTCCAGCTGGGAAGAACACTTGCAGCACCTCAGTGTTGAGGGCTCTGCAGAGGGCAGGCCTCACGATCAAGGCCAGTAAGTGCCAGATCGGGCAGGGTTCTTTGGTGTACTTGGGACACCAGGTAGGAAGGGGCCAGGTGGCACCCCTACAGCCCAAGATAGACACCATTCTGGCTTGGGAAACCCCCAAGACCCAGACAGAGGTGAGAGCCTTTTTAGGTCTCACCGGCTACTACAGGAGATTTGTTAAGGGCTATGGCACCATTGTTGCCCCCTTAACAGAGCTGACATCCAGGAAACAGCCCAAGAAGGTGATCTGGACTGAATCCTGCCAGAAAGCTTTTGATGCCCTGAAGGCCGCCATGTGCACGGTGCCCGTGCTCAAGGCACCCGACTTCCCCAAGGAATTTGTCGTGCAGACCGACACTTCAGAGCATGGTGTGGGAGCGGTGCTCTCACAACTGAATGAAGAGGGCCTAGACCAGCCTGTACTCTTCCTTAGCATGAAACTACTCCCCAGGGAACAGAGGTGGAGTGCCATAGAAAGGGAAGCTTTTGCCGTGGCATGGGCACTCAAGAAGCTGAGACCCTACCTGTTTGGGACTCACTTCCGAGTTCAAATAGACCACAGGCCCCTCAGATGTTTGATGCAAATGAGGGGTGAGAACCCAAAACTGTTGAGGTGGTCCATCTCCCTACAGGGAATGGACTTTACGGTGGAACACTGCCCTGGCACAGAACACACCAACGCAGATGGTCTGTCCAGGTTCTTCCGCCTTAGTGAAGAGAACTCCCAGGAGGTTGGGTAGTTCTCCCTACTTTCATGGAGGGGACATGTGTTAGACTTGGCATCTTTTGGCGTGTTTCCCCTAACTTTCTGCTTTCTGACCTCCTGGTTTTGACTCTGTTTTTGCTGGTTTAGTGTCTCTGCGTACTTTCTCACTGCTGTTCAGTGTTAAAGTGCAAGTGCTCCTGTTGTAAATTGTTATTATGGATTGTTGTTTCCATGATTGGCTGATTTGATCTACTAGTCAGACCCTAGTACAGTGCATGTGTGCCCAGGGCCTGTAAATCAAATGCTGCTAGTGGGCTTGCAGCACAGATTGTGCCACCCACACAAGCAGCCTGTAAATGTAACTCTGGCCTGCCATTGCAGAGCCTGTGTGTAGTCTGGTACTGCCATGTCGACTTGGCAAGTGCACCCACTTGCCAGGCCCTAACCTTCCCTTTTCTTACATGTCAGTCACCACTAAGGTAGGCCCAAGGTACCCCTGTGGGCAGGGTGCAGTGTATGTGAAAGGTGGACATGCCCTGGTGTGTGTGGCATGTCCTGATAGTGAATTACTGCCAATTTCGTTGTTCACTGTTGCAAGACTACCTGTTCCCATAGGACAGAATTGGGAGTTTGTTTATAACATCTTATAAATATAACTGGCCCTGGGAACAAGGTAGAGAAATAAAGTTTAGTATGCCTGAACTCTAAAGATGCATCTTTTAGTGAACGTGATTTTTACATTCTGTGTTTGAAAATACCACTTTTAGAAAGTAGGTATTTTCTTGCTCAGTCATCCAGTGTGCCTCTGCTGTGTTTGTGGATTGTCTGGCTTTGGGATGACAGGGGCTGTGGAGGAGAAGTGGCTCCAGAGAGTCTAGATGTGTCAGGGATGGGCTGAATAGACCTGGGCTGCATTTAGAGTAGGGGGAAGAGATTTCCTTTCACCTGAATGGGCCTGGTCTGCGTCTGACAATGCTGTCTCCACCTCCTGCCAGGAAGCTGCACCAGAGAGGGCAAAGGATTTTGGCCTATAAAAAGTTGGGCCCAAACCCCTAAACTTTAGAATCCTTTTGGAACCAAGAAGACTGCCAAGAAGAAGAGCTGGAGAAGCTGTGAGGAGAGACTACCACTTTGCTGTGTGCTTTGCTGTGTTGGCCTGCAGTGGCTGCTTCTGTCTTGGGCAGTGAAAGGACTGGACTGAACTTTCTGCAATTTCTTTTTGTCAGTTTCTCCAAGGGCTTGAGGTAGAGCTTGCCCCCTGTTCAAGAAGTCTCAGGAACAGCAACGACTTCTAGTTCTTCTGCCCTCAGCACTGGGGACTGTGTGTTTTGTGCTGCAACAGAAGAAAAAGCAACCCGATGCCGTCTACGATGCCGCTGCCGACTCCGTGTCCTGAAGGCACCGCAGAGGGCACCGCCGCAATGCCACACCACAACCCTGGTCTCACCGATGACGCCACCTGATGCCGCCACCAAGCTGCTGCTTGCACCGCAACCTGTGGGCACTGCACTCCGCTCTGCCTCACTTCACACCTCGCCCTGGTATCCCGGACGACACTGCTCCACACCGACATCGACGCCGCTGCTTGCACCGTGGTTCGAGGACAAGGATTGTAACTTACACGACGCATCATCCTCATCCCGCACTGCAGCCTTGGCCTACCGACGCCGGTACCATCGATTCCAGTTCGTCAGCCGATGACAGCGCTTCAGCACCGACGATGCCCCTGCTTGCACCGTGATCTGCCAGCACCGCGACAAGCATCGCATCACTTTTTCACCGCAGCCCTGGTCTCATGACTCTGCTGGACGACCGTCACCGAGCCGCTGCCAGCACCGCGACCTGAGGGCACCGCAACGCTGCACTTTGCACCGCAGCACCCAACGCCTGCCGACTCCGCGCTCCTGACTTCAACCACGATGAGTTCGATCTGCAACGAGTGTGACTTCAAGGGCCTAACGACTCCTGCACCGAACTCCGGAACCGGCGCTTGCGGACGCCGTGCTTTCAGAGCTCAACGAGAGGTCACCGACGCCCTGCATCTCTAAAGGTACTGTTTTTCGGGTCTTCCCAACACTGTAGCTGGCCCGCGATGCCGCGGTCAGCCAGAACTGTTTAGGATTTGTTGTTCACGACTCCGTGATAGCCCCAGATGGAGCTATTGACTTCAAGGAACTCTATTTCAAGTCTATTTTGACTACTGAAGATTTCTAAGTACTGTAATATGGATTTTTATCATTTACAGTCTTGTCTTAAGTATATACAAATATTGGATATTTGTCTAAACTGGTGTGGTGTCCTTTTGTAGTGCTTACACTGTGTTATTGTTGGTTATGTGCAAATACTTTACACACTGCCTCTAAGATAAGCCTGACTGCTCGTGCCAAGCTACCAAGGGGGTGAGCAGGGGTTATTTTATGAGTGTAACTCCCTTATCCTGACTAGAAGGAAGGCTCCCTATTTGGACAAAGGTGCAAACTCTTGCCAAATAGAGACCCCCATTTCTAACAAATAGGTGTCCTGTTCACAAAGCACTGATTCACCCCCCAGAGATAGCCTGGCAGACAGGGCAGGGTTGAAAGGGTTCCTTATGCACTTCAGAGAGTTGCTTTGAAGTCACTCTCTACATGCCTCTCTACATGCCTGCTTATCTCTGCCCTGCTGAGGACAATGAATGGACCCATCTCACTTGCACCCAGAGTGACTCCAAGGGCTTGCTGGCTTGCCTTCTCTTTTCTGAAGTCTTAGGGACCCAAAAGAATTCCTGCAATCGTTTGCCATCTGTGAGTCCTACCCTTGTGTGAGGTGCCCTGATCCAGTCCTGGGCCTCAGAATTGGGTTCTGCAGCTGATTTCTGCAAAAAACTATGCACCGCCTTGACTGAGTGAGAAATCCCACCACATCTCCCTTCAATGCTGACATAGAGGCTGCCCAACAACAGCAGATCCACATCCTGTGCCGCTCGGCGACGACGGTCTGCGTGGCTTGATGACGATGCAATGCATTCACTTCAACAGAGCTTGACAAGAATGTGGGAACCCCTTTGCACTGCTCGACGATGACGCAGTAGGCTCTCGGTGTCGACACTTGCTCCAGCCAAAGTATTTCTTTAGCGGGACCTGTCTGGGTCTTGTAGCCAGCCTGCCCTCCATCGCGGTCACCCTGAACTTTGGATTTGTACTGTTCCCTCGCAACCTCAAGTAACCTTTTGACGACTAGTGACTTCTAAGCACTATTTTTGCATGTATTTTTAAAAATTCATACCTTGACTTCTACTGATTGGATTTTTGTTGTTTTGGTCTTATTTTACTCAGATAAACCATTCTGTAGTTTTCTAAACCTGTGCGGAGTCTTTTTGTGGTGTTTTCATTGTGTTAGTGTGTGTGTATGTGTTGCACAAATACTTCACAAATTGCCTCTTAAGTTAAGCCAGCGTGCTCTGTGCCACGCTACCAAAGGGTGAGCACAAGTTAACTTAAAGTGTGCATCTAGCTTACCCTGATGAGGATTGTGGTCCTTACTTGGAAAGGGTGCAATCCCCTGCCAAATGGAGACCCAATTTCTAACAACCACTAGGTGGCATCTCATTTGGAGGTCTTGTTTTAGAAGAC
Source organism: Calotriton arnoldi (assembly GCA_963921515.1). Taxonomy (NCBI): domain Eukaryota; kingdom Metazoa; phylum Chordata; class Amphibia; order Caudata; family Salamandridae; genus Calotriton; species Calotriton arnoldi. The sequence goes on from CAWUFW010009848.1 coordinate 127,381, forward strand.
CAAAACTTCTGTCTTGTCAGAGTTAAGTTTCAGGCAGTCGTTTCTCATCCATTGTGTTACCATGGTCATGCGGTTGGTGAAGTTGGTTCTTGTGGTGTTAGTGATGTTCTTCAGGGAGAAGATGAGTTGGGTGTTGTCAGAATAGGCGATGATGTTGATGCATTGTGATTGGATGATGTTGGCAAGAGTTGTCATGTAGACATTGAAAAGGTAAGGCCTGAGTGACGATCCTTGAGGAGCTCTGCAGATCAGTTTCCTGGACTCCGATGTAAAGGGTGGCAGTCCAACAATTTGGGTTCTTCCCGTGAGGAAGGGGCAGATCCATTTTAGTGTGGGATCTTGGATGCCTATCTCGTGGAGTCTTCTGAAGAGTATGCTGTTGGAGACTGTGTCGAATGATGCAGCAAGGTTGATCAGAATGAGGGCCACTGTCTCTCCTCAGTCTAGGATGGCTTGAATGTCATCGATGGCTGTGATGAGGGCAGTTTTATTGCTGTGTTGTCCTGCAGGCGGTGTAGCTCAAGGTGGGTTGTGAGTTGCTTGTTGATGGCCTTTTCTATCACTCTGGCTGGAGGGGAGCAGGGATATTGAATGGAAGTTTCCAGTGGGTTCGGGTCAGCTACGATTTCTTGAGAAGGATGCTGACCTCGTTGTGCTTCCAGTCTTAAGGAAATGTGGCTGATATTATGGAGGTGTTGATGTGGATAGGGATGGTGCTGATTGGGGCTGCTCCCAGGTTGCAGACTTGGTAGGGGAAGGGATCTGTAGGGGCCCCTGAGTGGAAGGACTTCATGATCGTGGTTGTGACTTCCCTGATGAGAGTTTCCAATTTGGATTTTGGGTTGTCTTTCCTGGTGATGGGCAAGTTGGCAATGAGATAATTGGGGCTTTGTTGGTCTGTGAAGTTGCTGTAGATGCTTCCAATTTTGCTGTGGAAGACGTTGGATAGGTTGTTACAGAGTTCTTGGGAGGGAGTGATGCTGTTGACAGAGGCAGGAGATGTGGTGAAGTCCTTGATGATAAAGAAGATCTCCTTGCAGCCATTGGTGCTCCCTTCATTACATTCAGCTAGGGCTCTTTTCTTCGTGCTTCACTTGCTGATTGTAGTATCTAAGTGCAGTCTAAGTGCAGCCTTGTAGGTGGTTCTGTCGGTGGTTTTGTGGCTGGCTGTCCATTTTCTTTCTGCTTGCAGTGCCGTTTGGAGTCTCAGAGGTCCTCAGTGTACCAGCTGGCTTGCTTGTTGGTTCTTTTTTATTGAGTTTGAAGGGTGCACGAGAGTCTGCACAGTTCTTGATCCACTTGTTGAAGATGATGATATCATTTTTGTGGTTGTCCGTGGGGTTTGGTTGATCCGTGCTGAGAATGTTGAGATGTTCAGTGATTTTGCCCCAGCTGCCACTGGGTAGACTGGTGCTGGTGAGCATGTTGATTTGTGGTATGTTGATTTGGAAGTGGACAATGGAGTGTGCAGTGTCGTGAGACTATGTGCGCTAGGACCCTTGTGGTTCTGGATGGACTTGAAAGAGGAACTACGTAACTTGCTGGAAGGTGTTAAGGTGTGGTTAATAATGATTATCACATAATGCGAACGGTAGTGTGTGTTTGTATGCTGAAGAATAAAGATGTCTGTTACAGAGCTCCTTGTGTGGCGTGTTCATTTGCATGCTCCCAGGCTGGGGAATATGCTATAAGTGGTCACGTGTAGGGGATACGTGCCTCAAGAAAATAAGACTGCTCTCCCTGAGAGTTTGCAACGATACAGCAAACTGCTTGTGCATGCCACATGTGCCAATATTGATGAAAAGCAGTTTGAAGTTGGTGTACATAGAGTCGAAGCACCAATCCACCCCATATATGGCCCTCAAAGAAGTCGAGGGCCCTGCGGAGGAGCGCATTTGAAAAGCCTGCCAGAAACCCACTGGTAAGGCCAGAAGAAGAGATACTGCACCACATCACAACACAGGGCCATTATCGACACAAAGCAAAAACACTAAAGGCAGGGTAACCTAGTACAAGAAACAGAGATTCACTCACCGGTGAAAACAGACAAAATGCTTTATGACCTCGAAATCGGGTGAGCGGACCCAAGTGCAAGCACAGTGATTGTGCTTGTAAAAGCTACAACCTCTGGTTGAAGCACCAAAGGCCTTCGGAAAAGTGAAATGTTTTAACAACTGCCTACAGGAGTGTGAAATATGATGCAGATGTGTCTCTGAAACCACCACCCCCATTCGACACAGCCAAGAAGCAGAATTTTGGCTTCAGGTGGACTGTATGGATTGAGACACCGATGACTTCATAGATGCCCTAGGTGGAGCTGATGATAAGAAAATCATTAAATACTTGAAGAACCGTCCCGGTGACACAGTAAAAGAAGTGTTGAAGAAAATCTAGCAGACTGATGTAACATTGTACCGTCAGATCAAAGAAGCATTGGGAATCAAGTTCAATCCAATGCCGCATGTCGACTATGAAAGGTACATGTTCAATTAAGCAAGACAGCAGGCTGGTGAAACAATAGATGAGTTTGTTGAAAGACTTGATGTGCTTATCAAACACTGTAAGTTTAGTGACTTTAATGATGAAAAAGCCATACATCTCAGTGTCGTTGATGGCTATCTTTCAGACTCTTTCAGAAGATGCATGTTGAGAGAGACACTCAATTTAGAGAAAGTATTAATGGTGCAAGAGCTAATGAGAGAGCAGATCGACAAGCTGCTGATATGGAAGCCGGAACAGTGAAAAGTGAATCAGTATTAGACATAAAAAGCAAGCATGAGGTTGATGCATGCAAGTCGACATCACCAAAGAAGAAAAAATCTTGTTTCCAATGCGGGTTTTCATTTTCCCATGAAGGTAAATCTCCAGCCATAGAACAGACGTGCAAGGGTTGTGGGGAAAAAAAACACTTCAGAATGATCTGCAAAGCGAAAGAGAAACCAAATTCATCACAGCAACAAGAGAAAATGGACGCCAGAAGGTTCCAGAAGAATTCTAGCCATGCCCCTAAGATCAGAAAGCAACATCAGTTACAACAAGTAGAGACCAGACAGAGTTGATCATCATCAATTTCATCCTACAAAGGCTTGTCAATGTCATTATCAAGCACAAGTGAAGAAGATGGGTGTGCGATGATGGTGTCAACCAAAAAACGGCATGCATATGTAAATCTGGCTGGCTGCAAAGAGGAACAAAAGATAAAGTCAAACCAGCCAACAAAAGAACCTAAGTCATTTGGACGCTGTCCCAAGATTTCAATAAATGTCAACAGTTGCCCCATAAACTTCATCATAGGCAGTAGTGCATCGACTAACATCATGCCAGCCAAACAGTTCAACAGCTTGTCTCCTGTGCCACATCTCCACTTACCCAACACAAAGTCTTCACATGGGTGCTTCTGAACCATTGCAGAGTCAAGTGTCATTCACAGTGACCATGTGGCACAAGGCAGTCTCCGTGCAAGCACCAATTCACGTTCTCCAAGGAACATCATCCAGTGTATGTCTACTCAGTTTTGCCATGGCTGCTGACATTTGACATGCTGATTTCTCTTAACTACAACCTACATACTCTGTCTGAAATTGTGAGTCAGTTCCTGTCATTGTTTCATGGCCACAGGAAGGCTCAAAACAATGAAAGTACAACTACATATTAATGAGGCTATTCACCGTGTTGCCTAGCAGCAACGCAGAGTTGCTTTTCACTTGCAAGAAGTTGTTGAGAAATGACTTGAAATGCTGTTAAAGCATGACATCATTGACCGCTCCACCGGTCCGATGCCCTGGGTTTCGCCCATAGTGGTGTTGGAAAAAAAGGATAGTGGAGGTGCAGTGCGCATCTGTGTTGATACGCTCCAAGCCAATGAAGCGATCAAGAGAGAAAGAAATCCTGGTCCACCAAAGTCTTCTCCCGCCTTGACCTGAACAAACTTGAGCTGGAAGAGAACTGTAGGTAAATTACTACTTTTTCAACTCATGTTGGTCTGTTCAGATATAAAAGGTTGAGTTTTGGAGTTTCATCGGCTGCAGAAATATTTCAGAATGTTCTATGTTGAATAATTCACACATGCTTTTAACTACAGTGATGGCATACTGGAATTTGGGGCAACATAAAAGGAGCATGACAAGGCTCTTACACAAGTGTGCCAGCTACTTGCAGATGCAGGTCTTACTCTCAATGCAGCATAGTGTGAGTTTCACAAGACCAAACTTACATTCTTTGGGCACATATTTCCTGATGGGGGAATGACTCCTGACCTAGATAGGGTGCAAGAACTGTCCTCTCCTTGCCCCCCAAGATGGCACCTTGCTGTGATCTTTCTTAGGCATGGCCAGTTTATGCTCAAGATGCATTTGTGATTTTGCTACTGTGTGTGTCCTATTGAGAGATCTGACTAAACGAAATTTCCCTTTCCAGTGGTCCCCTGAATGTGATCCAAATTTCAAAAGAATAAAACATGTGATTGAAAATGCAACTGAGATGGCCTATTTTGACCCCAAGCTACATACTGAGATCACAGTAAATGCGAGCTTGGTGGGGCTGGGGGTAATCCTTGCTCAACATAATGGTCATCGGAATGCTCAGAGACTCATTGTGGCTTATGCTAACAGTAGTGTGTGTTTGTATGCTGAGGAATAAAGACGTCTGATGCAGAGCTCTGTATGTAGCATGTTCATTTGCATGCTCCCAGGCTGGGGAGGACGCTACAGAGTGGTTAGTCCATGTGAGCAGTGATGTGTAGTGCTACTTGATGGGGTTCAGTATGTGTCCTGTGATGTGTGTTGGTTTTGTAATGTGCTGGGTTAGTCCAATGTTGTTAAGGCATTCAAGGAGTGCTGTGGAGCAAGGGTCGGTACTGTCTTCTAGTTGGAAATTGAGGTCGCCGAGGAGTATGAAAGCTCTGGAGTCGATGGTGCAGTTGTGTTAAAGCCTGTGATGACGTTGGTGAAGGAAGTTTGTTTTCCAGGTGGTTGGTAGATGAGAGTTCCATTTAGGGTGAAGTTTTCAGAGATTTGCAGTTTGAAGTGCAAGTGTTCATGTATGGCGTGTTGCTTTCAGTGGATGTTAAGCACTAGATGGAGGCTTTGTAGATGACTGCAAGTTTTCCTCCTGGCTTGTGAAGGTGATCTTAACATGCGATCATGTCGAACTCGGCTGCCAACGTGGTGTTGAGACACGTTTTTGTGAGGAAGAGGAGGTACAGTAAGTCGCTGCTCAACAGGTCCCAGATTTAAGTTGCATGTTTGCTGGTAGATCATGTGTTGAGTAGCATGCATCTAAGTGAGTGTTGAGGTTTGGGTTTGCAGAGGCGTTTGGTGTTGGCTGGGGTTTTTGTAGGTGTTGCTGATTCTTGCGTGGGTTGTGCGAGTAAGTTATTGCAGGTGATCTGGCAGTGGGTGCAGGTGAAGGCTCCAAAGGTGGTGTGAGACGCAACAGCAATGTAGGGTTGGTGTCCCAGGTTTAGCGACCGGAGGAGAGCTGGGGAGTATCCCTGGGTGGCAATTGGACCAGGGTTCTTGGTGCTGGGTAGGTCTAGGTGCAGTAGGGCGCAGATGGGCTTGCCTTTGGCTCAGCTTTGGTGCAACAGAATGCAGTCACGCAGCAGCTGCCATTAGCTAGGCACAGGGAGGGGGAATGAGCACAGGGGTGGTGGGCTGGAATGCAAAATAGCGCAAAGAAATGGCAGGAAAGTAGCTAAGGGGAAAGAGAGGTGGGAAAAGAGCACAGGAAGGGGATGGGGCTGTGGGGAGTGCAACAGAGGGGGTAGAGGGCCTTAAACGAGTGAAAAAGGCGTGAGAACCAAGTGGGAAGGTCATAAATGGCAAATGGAGTGAAAGACAAGAAAGCAGAAAAACAGATAAAGAGTGTGGCAAAAACATGAAAAAGAGCACGGAGGCACAAGGGGTGAAAAAGAGAGCAATCAAAAGCAATGAAAGGCAGACAAAAATGAGCAAAAAGCGCTCAGAGGTGCGGGGAGTGAAAAAGAGAGTAAGCAAAGTGGGTGAAAGAAAGATGAAAGCGAGTGGAAAGAGCACAGAATCACAAGGGGTGAGAAAGAGAGCAAGCAAAGCGGATATAAGAAAGAGAAAAATGAGTGAAAAAGGGCACAAGGATAGTAAGAGACCAAGCATTCTGCAGCACACATAGTAGGAGGAAAATGCCTCAGATTATTGTTTTTCTGCAGGAAGGTGTCCCTTCCTGCACAAAAATAATTCTGCTTACAACGTAGGCACCCTTGCACCATGGTACAAGGTAGCCTGCTTTGGAGCTAGGCAGCACATTGTGCGCCAGCAGAGGGAAAAGACAGGAATGCACTGTATAATGTTAAATATGACACATTCCCACCCTTTCCCTATCACGCAGCACTGCACTGCATGTTTTTTTGATAAATGTACCCTTTAATTTATGGATAACAGAGATGCTAAGATTGTACAATAGGTGTAAAAGGTGTGCATCAGCATGACATGTTTTTATCCAAATTAGGATTTCAGTTCAACTTGTTATAATGGTCTTCAAAGTTGTACTATTTAGTTATTAGCAACATATTTTAAAGATGCAAAAGTCATTTATCTGTAGCCTTGTGCATCACAAGCTCAAAGTGAGATCAGACTATTCATAATACTGCAGAAATGGCTGTAATAGTTTGATATATAATGCTGATATGTTTCTTGAAGCTCTGAGAAGTAGGGCATCGGACACGCACCTCTTTGCACCATATGACAGGTTCCTACTGCTGTAAATGACCATCTACCACAATGGTTGCCACAGTGAAAATTTGTTAAAAACAAGCATTTGCAATGCAATCGGTCTCGCCTTTGGGACCTTATATGTATTTAGCTTTGCAGCACATTAGCCTGGGTACTGAAACATCTACTGTTCTTTAACATGGAGGGGAAGTAAGCGCCAAACTGCATGACACGCCAGGTATGGGAACACATGGAGAGAAATGTTGCCTTTCAGCGGGAAATGGTATAGTCCAAAGCTCTGTTTTTAATAAACAATCAGGGCCTTCGGTGGTCATATCATTGAAAATACAAGATTTGAAAAAAATATTATTGTCTACGGGTGCTTGTGGAAGAGAATTTCTATGGACTAGGATCTAGAGAATGCTATAAAGTGATTCTGGTATTTTACTGACCTCTGCTGGTCATTTTCTATCAAGAAAGTTAAATAGAGGCAGTTGCCAGAAAAATTAAAAAAAGAAAGTCCCTCCGCAGAAAGCAATTCTGGTATTTTACTGACCTCTGCTGGTCGTTTTCTATCAAGACAGTTAAATAGAGGCAGTTAACAGAAAAAAAGTCACTAAGTGGAAGCAGACAAGTCCTAGGGCTGATCTCCAGAGCCCACAAAGTACATACACATATAAGTATATAATAAGTATATACTAAAGTATATACAAGAGGTCTCGAATGCTCGACCTAACAACTAATCTTAACCATTGTGTCTGTATAATTTATAATATCAGCACACCAAGTATAACCTTTTACTCTTCTGGATACGCCGATTACCAATTCAAAGTGAGTGGCAAAACTATGTGACTAAAACATTGTGATTGTGTTCTGTACTCTTTGTGGCACGCAGCTCAGAAATAAAGTGCTGCATTTTTCTGACATGGACATGTCAAATGGAGATGTTCACACACTGTAATTATTATTATCTATGTATTTCTCTTCATCTGTGAATATGTGAGTGGGAGAGGTGGGCTGTCAGTAAAAGATGGCATTTGAAATGTTCCAGAAACGCTCTCACCGTGTTGTCATATGCTGCTCTGTCCTTTAAGTTGGGCTGTAAGTAATGCAACACAGGGCTGATTTGAAATGGTAAGCAAGCTGTCACCTAGAAAAGGATAACTTAAAAGATGTTCAGAATGTAAATCCGCGACATTGGTTGTCCTAAGCATCCTTGTTTAAGAAGTAAAAAAAAAACTCTTAATCTTGTATCTCATGCTCCATTTTCTTAGTGTTTGCCATGTTTAGGCTGTGCAAAGATGCATACCTCTCTCAGTTTTAAAGGGAGGGAGTGAAGAGCATTCACACTTGAAATACTTTTGAGCACCCACATGAGCCTGCCACATGCAAGACGAATGCCCGATTCAGATTTGAAGACACGGTAACTGAGGGCATGTACACTAGCACATGGAGCCTTGCCATGCTGGCAGTCTGCATATTTATGGTAGATATTTCCCAAGAGGACATTTTGAGTTAGCGGCGGGAGCATAGTTGCTCCCACAGCAGTGGCAAAGGGGTTTTTCACTGGGATGGTAGTGAACATAGACAAGGTCATAACTTTGTGGATATTCACAGTGCTTAATCTGTTGACAAAAAACACACGCAGTAAGTAGAGTAGCCCGGCACATCTGCTGCTCAATGTCAGGGTGCCACGGTTGCCAAACACCATGGTTGTCTTGATATGATCCCATCTCACGTCACTCTTTCATTTACCCTACTATTCTTGTTTTTATCTTTCTTTTCTTCATTTTACTGCCATCGTTCCTTGATGTGGCTCAGATTCTGGTAATGAAAATATGACCAAAATGAGTGTCAGTGTCCATCACCTGCAATCACCCGCACAAATTAACCACTGCTTATTCACAAACATCGCCAAAGCCTTTTCAAAAGCATTTGACCCTCATCTAGGTTAAGATTAGTGTATTGATGCAACTGGTGATCGTGGTATTAGTACAAAATTGGAATTACACGTGGAGGAAGAAACAGTGCTCCACGTGTTTCCCACTTATACTGAGGCAATGTTAGCACACATTTTTGTCGTGATAGAACTAAAACAGTGTGGGGGATATTCTCAAGAACGTGCGACAATTATCGCAAAATTAGCTTAACGCAACTTTGCACATCGCAGTCTATCGCGGGAAAATAACGCTGTGTTAACGTTGTATTCTCAACACGGCGATACCATGCGATAGTCTCACGCTAACGCGTCAAATGACCGCGATTAAATTACAGCGACGGCAAAAAAACGCAAAACACGAACGCGAAAAAAGTTGCGATGTGGCCAACCGCGATAAAAAAATCAGCGACAGGCCTGCAATTCCCACACGTCATGCGCGAAATTGCACTATAAAAGCACCGAAAAACACAAACAAAATAATTCAAACTGCGTAGCACCATGGAGGAAGCCGGAGCAAGTACAGTGGATGACCAGAACCCCACAAGCCCCCAGGAGGACCAGCCTGGGACCTCGGGGTCACGGAAGGGCAAGGAGAAGAAGACGAGGAAGACGAGGTTCAGTCCGCAGGAAAACAGGATCATCATCACAGAGGTGATAGAACCCCACCAACAACTGTTCGTCACCTCCAACGTGTCATTGGCAAATAAAAATGCAATATAGCCGTCCATCCTGGACAAGGTGAATGCAGTCGGAGTGAGGAGGAGGACAATTGGAGAGGTCAAGAGGCGCTGGAATGATGCGAGCGCAAAACCAAGAAGAAACTCGCTGACAACCATCAGGCAGCAATGCAGACTGGAGGTGGCAGTCCAGCGGAACACCAGGAGCTGGATGAGATGGAGGAAATGGTGGCCACAGTCATCAGTGGGGAGACGGTGGCAGGAGTTGGGGGTCCGGACACTGCTCGACATGACCTGACACAACAGCACCAGGGTGAGTACCGAACAGGGACTGGGGGACGGGGGAGATGGGCACAATGGCATACATGCACAATTAAGTAGAGCACACTGCACACCCACAATGACTCTGGGTCAGGTCCCTGATCCCCTTGGCACACTGCAGCACACATACAAACAGCAAGTAGGCCCCCGTCCACTATGGGCACTAAGGGGTCCCTCCCCACACAGCACCAATCTCATAACCAACCCATGCACACGTGTTAAAACCAGCAAAGCTGCGTGTCTGTGAGCCACACTGACAATGCAAGTGACATTGCATGGCTGCAGTCCAATTATCATGACATGGTGCATGCCACGACACTGAGGTGGCTGAGTGTGGAACACATCCGTAAAGGAGCAGGTCACACTCTGACACATCCATGTGCACAAACAACCCCTGACGTCAACAACACATCTGCGGATAAACCATGCCCAGGAGTCCAAAATCAGAACTAGAGCCAAAATTAGCCAAGTCTGCAACATCTCAGCACTGTAGAAGCACAGAAGTCAAAGGCACACCGCCTCAAAGGGATAAGGGGCAGCAAAATCACAGCTGCAGGGGCGACTTTCCCACAATGCAGCACACACACATAGCAATAACAGCACATCATCATTGACGACAATGTGGTACAAAGTGCAACACTCTCACTACAGAACAGAGGACACAACTGGTTCCGCTTGTGTGTAGAAACTGGCCAATCACATCTGGCATAGCAGGAAACTGTGAGATGATAATGTACGTGTACAACCTCACATCCGTGATGTAGTTCAAATGTCCACTGTCCCGCATCAAATAGTCAGCTCCTCCCAAACAGTCACAATGTACATTGTCATGCAGTCTGTATGTAAACTTGAACAATGCGTCAACATACATGTCAACACACTGTTAAAATGCATCTCCCCTTCACATTGCAGAGGGACAATCAACACCTCCTGCAGAGTAGACCAGACAACTCATCAGTGATGATGAAGAGGACCTCCACAGCTTTGACACCGACGCCCTACAACAGCTCATGGACAGCTAAGGCAACCGACCTCCAAGAGCAGGGCAGCCCAGCTGCATTGAGGAGACCCCACCCCCTGCACAGACCACACAGCAGGAAGCACCCACCACCACGGTGACTCCCAGCACCTCACCGAAGAACATATCGCATTCCAAGGCCATGTGTTAGACTGCCAGAAGGAGGTGGCTGAACAGGTGCGGGTGGAGTTCGACCTCATAGCAGTCAAACTAGATGACATACGTGGGTGTCTAAGTCCCATCAGGGACCACTTACACTCCCTAACGGACACCCACAGTTTGCTCCATGATGTCCAACAATCCATGCCCGACATCGCTGGAGTCATGACTCTGAAAAGAGAACAACTGTCTAGTCAGAGTGGCCTCAGCGATGTCAGCCGAGAGTTGGCACAGATGCTGAGGATAATGGAGAACATGAAGCGGATGCATGCAGAAAGAATGGCTGTCACGGATGCACACCAGCGAAAAGTTGTTGGGATCTTCCATGCCCTGCAGATCTTCATCATCGCATTGCTGCCACTAAGGCAGTCGCTGATGAATGCTGCTGGTACTTCTACACACACATCTCCGGCCCCTGATGTGTCAGTGGCACACAGTGCTGCAGACCAAACATCAGCACCCACATGTCAGACTGATGACATAGGGGACGAAGATGCAGGTGATTCCACCTTTGCAGTGAGATGGAGCCAGTAGCATTCTTCTCTGCTTTATGCCCTGTTTCAGCTTGGTTCTGCCCTCTGCATCATGCCCTGTAACAACACCTCCCACTGTCCCCCGAAACACTCTGTGACACTCACCTTGGACCTCGACATGGACTGCCATATTTTGTTTGCTTACCAATGACACAGCAATCAGACTGCGGACTGTACTCTTCCTCTTCCGATGTACTTGTCAATCCCTAAATGGCTCTGGCTGGCCCTCCACTGGGCTACAATGTAATGTGGGGTTTGCATGGCCATGTACTGCTCCAGCTCCGACACTCCACCGAATGTGAATAAATCATTCAAATTCACACAGATGTGTCATGTCCATAATCGATCAATTATGAACGTATGGATGAATGTAAGGACATTGATTGCCCAAAAAGGTACACCCTGGGAAATGAAAGCAATGCGCATGTTTGACCGTGACACACATAGGAAGTGAGATGACTGGGAATGTGTGCACTAGCTGTGGCCTCATTGCTCTGAAACAACAATCGCGCAATTTCTCAACTTTGCCCCACGCAATGTTAGAAATAGGGCTGGGTATGAAATGTCAAAGTCGTTGGCAGGCCTAAAGTAGTGTCCACCATCACATTTGACAACAGAACATCTCTTCACATACCTACTCACACTCAACTGGGTGGACACAGCCTGTAGTGATGGATCACATTGATCCACATGGCAAGAATATGGACGCCATACTCACATTGCTGAAGACACGTAAGAGCACAGGTCTATCAGCAACTATCCCAACCACTATGTCTAGCTCACAGAGGTGGAGCTGGCAATAGGGACTCACCCCTAAGTGAAATGCTTCAGTCAGTACCTCCCTGTGTACGGACAATGCTCATTGAGGCACACGATTTGTCATTCTAATCAACACTCATCACAGTTGAACACTAGTGAAGTTGCGTAGACTTTATTAGCATGTGTGTGTCAGTGCGGGCAAGACAAGGGCCACAACATGCAGACCAATGCATCAGACACTAACAGGCAGCATTCGGTCATGGTACAGTTCCACGTGACAGGTGTTGTGCATGCTCCGGGGATGTTCTGCCATGTTGGTGGCTCTCATAGAACCGGCACTCTTCTGACCTGCGTCAGTTATGTGGATGATATCCCACAGCTCGGAGCAATGAGTCGTATGTGTGTGCAACGTTTGGACGTATGGGTTGTTGTGTACGTAAGTGTCAAGGGCATTCCATGCAAGAGTACCTCGAGCAAGAACTTCTGTGTGTGGGGTGTGGATACGTTGGTCTTTCATTAGCGCTGTGCGTAGTGTGGGAGTTGTCATCTTCTGCTAAGGTATGTCTCTCAGGGGGTGCCTGCCGCTTGCAAGACCAAGGTCGGAGGTGCAGATGTCCTTCCGCCTTATGTATTGAGACAAAGGAGCTATCATCCCTAATGTTAGTCTGACTACTGTTTGCATTCTGGAAATGTGATGTGGCTTTCGTGCTGCAATTGAGGCTACGCCTTAGGCTTATTGTGTACCAATAGCGATACACACTCAACAGTTGGCATGCATGAGCCAAGAGCCTGAGCGGCCTTGCGCTCCTTGTACAATCCCTTCGTGCGTGGCCGCCCTCCGGGTGCATGCAACATTGTCGATTGCGGGCCGTGTGGCGCAGACACTGCATCAGAGACACACGCATCAGTTGGTTTCCTGTCCAGCCCAGAAATGAACCTCGCCCAGGGATAATTATTCACACCCCTACGCTGGCCTGGCTTACGCCGACCCAGCCCACTCGGCTTACGTATAAAGGGGGGGACGACGACACTACGTGTCCCAGTTCTTCCCCACTGCCGGAGGTGACATGGCTGCGTCCGCCTGGCATATCACGAGACTCAATCATAAAGGGTCCATGACTTGCCTTGCACAGAGTTGATGGAACCGGATGCACTGCGGCCGGCATGGGCCTACCACCACGGGACGGTGACTTTCGGTGCACTGAGGTAGGGGCACCTTAAGTGCTGAGCGGGTGTGCAGCCTGTGATGATGCGCCGTCCTGGCGGTCCGGACTGGTAAGGATTTGTGTGAGCCCTGCTGGACCGCAGTGTAGGCCTGAGCCAGCGGGCAGCGCGGGCCTACCACCACGTGGCGTTGCCTCGCGGTTCAGAGAGTTAGTGGCACCCATAGAGGTGAGTGGGTGTGCAGCCTGCAATGATGCCGTGTGCACTGATATGATCTCTGCCATTGTGAAATCAAGACCCAGAATCACGTGTGTGACCTGGTGGCCCGCGGGTGGGGCTGCATGATGTGGAGGCTGCCAAGGTTGCGGGCCCCGGGCTTGGAGCTTGCACCGGCACGTGGTGGGCCCTCTTGGAGACACGCTGGTGGCGGAAGGTAAGCAGTGAGGCCTGGGTGCGCAGGGGCGGGAAACACCGCTGGGGGGTGGGAGGGGCTGGGGTGCAGCAGCCTGTGTGCGCAGGGGTGGCCAAGAGATGATGGCATGTGCAATGATATGAACTCTGCCATTCATAAATCTGGACTCTGTTTCAGATAAGGGACCTGGTGGACTGCAGTGTATACCGGCACGTGGTTGGAGACACACCGGTGGCAGCAGGTGAGCAGTGAGGCCTGGGTCCACAGTGTCGGCACTCTCTCTCCCTCTCACTGTCTCTCTCTCTTCCTCTGTTACTCTCTCTCTCCTTCTCCCTCTCTTCCTTTCACCGTCTCTCTCTCTCTCTTCCTCTGTTTCTCTCTCTCTCTCCTTCTCCCTCTCTCCTCCTTTCTCTCTCTTTCTCTCTCTCCCTCTCTTTCACTCTCTCTCTCCCTTTCTTTCTCTCTCTCTTTCTCTCTCTCTCTGTCCTTTGATGAGCACATGACACACCTTCTTATCTTGAATTTTGTCTTGCAGGCTGTGTCTTACAGATTGTCCAGAGAAGACCCGCCATGACTCTTCCGAATAGTTGTTTTGAGTTAAATTTGAATAAAATGATTTGTTTGGAAATTCAAAGATGAATGAATGATTCTCCTTTTTCTGACCACACATGAATGTTAATTGTTGTACTTATGCGACATCAGACGAATTGTTTTGTTCATGATTTCGTAAAGTTGATGTAAAATATCTTTGTCCGGGGTAGGGCCCGGGGGGGGGCTGGCGGGGGTGGCGGTGGGTGTTGTGGCCCTCTTGGGTGTCCGGCTGCATGATCAGTAGCTCCATGGCATCTGTTGTTCTTCTGGTGTGGCTGTGGGCTGGGCTCCCATTTCTGGTGCAGGTTATCGTCCGACTTAATACCAGGAAAGAGCAGGTGTTAATTCCCTGCTGCTAACGCGCCTTATCGCATGTTTTGTGATCTTATCGCCGATCTGGCTGGTCATTGAGAATGTTGCGAAGTGGTGTTGTCGCTGGTTTTTGCACGGAACGCCTACTCTGCATCTCATTAGCGTTAGTTGCCGGTGTCATCCGTGGCGATGTTTTTGCAGCTGCTATCGCAGGAAAACTGGCGATATCGGCTGTTAGCACCAGCTTGTGAATAGGGCGATAAATCTATCGCCACTTTGGCTGCGATAAAGTGCCGCTAACTCGGCGATAAGTCCTTGAGAATATGCCCCTATATATTTCCAGTACAGAGGGAGTGATTTTACCACATTTTTGTTTTGTTGATCCACTTGCCTTAAAATACAAAAATATTGTTAAACATACAGAGACGGTCTTTCACATATTTATCATGATTTTTCCACCTCTGGACAGTCTTTAAATGCGAGCCACACGGCACAAAATGATGGAAGTAGTGTGAAAAAGCATTCAAAAATTCCCTTTTTTTTGAGTGAGAAGGGGAAGTGATATCCCAAAATGGAAATATATTTTTATATCCTTAAACATGCAAATGCACATTTCAGCCACATTTGCACATTATCCTCAGGGGTGAATGATAGTGAATAGGAGTACACAAGAATAACTGGGATTTTCATAGTATTCCAAGCATACTCCTGCTGAGTTTAATAAATCTCTTTAAAAAGCAGAAATCGTAGGAGGAAGCGAAAAAGGCTTAGATTCTGAAAATATCTTAATTCGTTGAAAATAGGCCCAAGTCACTGTTTTTGTCGTACATCAGCCGTTTCCCGTTATAGTGTCAATAATGGAAACTATTGTATTGGCATATTTGATGTTTTTTGTTAGCTATCAGTGAAGTGGACATATATGAATATGCATATGAGTATCATAGACTCCTTTTTTGAATATTTCTATATTAACAATTTGACAGATGTACATGGCGCTGTGGTCAGCAAAATAATTTAAAAGCATATAATATCGGTATAGCATTCTTCTTGTGCCGAAGATAGGTTATTCATGTTATACAGTCTACATGCATTCTACATTACATCATCATCTATGGGTCAACCCATACATATGAGAGCCACTGTTACAGTCACTTGGGTCACATTTGAGTCCCTGCTCCCGTATCCGGCCAAAGTCATCGAAAAAGCTGTCAATAGCCAACTCTCTGCCTTCATAGAAGGAAACCACATCCTCGACTCCTCCCAAACAGGCTTCAGGAAGAACCACAGCACCGAAACCTCACTCCTCGCGGCAACAGATGACATCCGCTCCCTACTTGACAGGGGAGAGACGGTGGTCCTCATCCTCCTGGACCTCTCCGCGGCCTTCGACACTGTTGCTCACCGCACCCTAGCCCGCAGACTCCACGAGGCGGGTATCCGGAATCAGGCCCTCAACTGGATTGTCTCTTTCCTGTCCGGCAGAACCCGATGAGTCAGACTCCCTCCATTTCTCTCAGAACCCACTCCAACCACCTGCGGAGTCCCACAAGGATCCTCCATCAGCCCGACCCTGTTCAACATCTACATGGCGCTGTTCGCATCCATCGTCAGAGCACACGGACTTAACATCACATCATACGCAGACGACACCCAACTCATCGTCTCCCTCTCCAACCGACCCAACATCACCAGATGCAACTTTCAAGACAGAATGGAAGCAGTCGCCAGATGGATGAAGAACAGCTGCCTACAAGTCAACATGGACAAAACCAAAGTGCTCATCATGGGCCCACACCCGACTCCTGGAACGACACCTGGAGGCCCCCCGCCCTCGGGACCCCCCCCCGCTCCCACGGACCACGCACGCAACCTCAGAATCATCCTGGACTCCGAACTCAAAATGGACTGCCAGGTCAACACCATCACCTCCTCCTGCTATTACACCCTCCGCCTACTATGAAAGACCTTCAACTGGATCCCCCATGAACACAGGAAAACGTCACACACACCCTCATCAGCAGCAGTCTGTACTACGGCAACGCACTCTACACCGGGATCAACAAGAACCTCACCCGCAAACTCCAGAACGTCGCCACCAGACTAGTCCTCAACCTACCGCGCCACTGCCACATCAACCAACACCTACGGACCCTACACTGGCTCCCCGTCGAGAAGAGAATCACCTTCAAGCTTCTCACCCATGCACACAAGGCCCTCCACAACACCGGACCCACCAACCTAAACCACCACCTCTTGTTCCACGCTCCCCAACGTTCTCTCAGCTCGGCCCAGCTCTCCCTCGCGAAAGTACCTCGGATCAAGAAAACCAGAGCAAGAAGACGCTCCTTCTTCCTCCTCGCGGCCAAGGCATGGAACCCCCTTCCTCTCCACCTCCGGCAGAACACATCGCTCCCTAAGTTCCTAAAGGACCTCAAGACCTGGCTCTTCGATGGAACTCAGTGACCCTCCAGATTGCTGCGGACCCCCCTTCCTCTCCCCCCTACTCCCTAGTGCCTTTAGACCCGCACCGGGTGAGTAGTCTGCGCTCTACAAACCCCTGATTGATTGATTGATTTCAATAAATACTCCGTCAATCAATAATAATTCGTCAATCAATCAATCAGGAGTTTGTATAGCGCGGGTACTCACCCGTGCGGGTCTCAAGGAGCTGGGGGGGGCGCTGATCTGTCTGAGCATGGAGGTTCAGCAGAAGAGCCAGGTCTTGAGATCCTTTGTGAATTGGGTCAGTGACGGGAATTGGCTGAGGTCCCAGGCTCAGGGGGTGGGTCCCAGGATGAGTACTTTGGTCTTGTCCGAGTTGAGCTTGAGGCAGCTGTCTTTCATCCAGGTGGAAACGGCCTTCATCCCACTGTGAAAGTTGATTTTGGCGGCTTCGGCTTTGTTGGTGAGTCTGTGGTTTCTGACGATTGCCATGAGGGGGGCCATGTAGATGTTGAAGAGGGTGGGGCTCAGGGAAAATCCCTGGGGCACTCTGCAGCTGATCTCTGTAGGTTCAGAGAGGAACGGGGGCAGGCTGACTCACTGTGTTCGGCTGGTAAGGAAGGAGTGGATCCATCCAGAGCCTTGCCGTCGATGCCGGCATCATGGAGTCTCATGATTAGGGTGTGGTGGGAGACGGTGTCGAAGGAGGCCAAGTGGTCCAGTAGAATAAGGGCTGCGGATTCGCCTTGGTCGAGGAGGGAGCGTATGTCGTCGATGGCAGCGAGGATTGCGATCTTGGTGCTGTGGTTGCTCCGGAAGCTGAAATGGGAGATGTCCAGGACATGGTTCTCTTCTATGAACTTGGAGGGTTGGGCGTTGATGGCCTACTCAATGACCTTGGCTGGGAAGGGGAGGAGGGAGATGGGTCTGAACATTAACTATGTGAGAGAAGAAATTGTATGTTCTGAGTGGGATGGTTCATATTGTCAGTGATCACTTGCGGTGCGAAGGGAAAGTTTGACGAGTACTACAACTTTAGCAAGTGCTGGCTTCACCATTGGCAGATGGGAGGAGAGCGGGAGGCAGGGCGGAGGGGTTGTGGGACAATGCACCAACTATGTGTGGTTGGGTGCTTCTCTCGCTTATTTATTTTTAAGAGCCCCAGTGTGTCATAACCATTTACATAGGAGTGTCTGTTAACCTGGCCTTGACCACTGCAAGATATGTCTTCCAGTCTGGAGGGTTGGGCGTGACTGAGTGATTAGATATCGCCCCACTTTACATCTCGAGCTCGGCTGCAATACCCCTGTGTAGGTCAGTGAGCCATAATTGTAAGGGAGGTGCTGGTGGCAATTTCCAGTTCATGGCTATGCAGCATTTAGCTACCACCAGTGCCACATCTAAAAACATGTTAAGGGTCTTGCACGCTGCTGTACGGGATGTGAACCCAAAATGAAAGTGCGGGCCGTCTATCGATACAGTTTGTCCCGCAGCCACAGATAAATTCTTGGCTATTGCCATCCAGTAGGATGACACGCGTGGGCACGACCTTATCATATGGGTAAAATTAGCCCAAGGACCATGACAGCGGTGGCAGGAGTCCAGGAGCCCTGATACCTCCGTGCACGCCTATGAGGGGTGAGATATGTATGATGGAGATAATTAAATTGGGTATATTTAAGCCTAGCATTCATGAAAAAGCATTTTGGCACTCCCAAACATTGCTCCCATTGTTTATCTGTAAACATAGTCGAGAATTCACCAACCCAGTAGGCTCTGAGCATGGTAAGGGGAGTCACCCTGTCCTTGCGTATAGAGTTGTATAATACTGTGACAGCACGATGGCCGGTGCCATGTTCAAATAAGGTTTGGAGGAGTCTGAATGTTTTGGGTTCACTGTGTGTTCTGCTTCAAACTCTATGTAAATGTTGGGTAAGAGAGGCATACAAGAGAAAGGAACCCGGTGGAATTCCATAATCATCCATCAAATTCTTGAATGTACAAAGAATCTTGTCAGAGGACAGGTCTCCCCATGATGTGAGGCCTGCATTGGTCCAGGCAATTACCTCTGCTCTAGAGCCCAGGTCTATGCAACCAGGCATCACCCAGAGGGGCATGGTAAGAGGGAAAATGTAGTTTCTTGTGTAGGTAAGTGGACCAGCAGGATCGGGCGGTAGACCTATGGATATTCCCTACCTTTTCGGGATTGTACTCACTGCGCCCAATAACCATTCCAAAACCTTAATCCGGTGTATTCAATTCGCCCAGCCTCCCAGTTCTGTTAAGTTTTGGCCGGCAGCCCTGCAAATTGGCCATTGCAACTGCTTGGCCGTATAATAATATTTGTAATTCAGGGCCCCTAAGCCTCCCTCCATCAGGGGGGTGTACAGTTTCGTAAGGGAAACCCAATTTCTACATTACCCCATATTAAAGCAATTGAGAACATCTTGATATCCTGAAAAAATTTCTGGGGGATTACAATGGGGAGATTGGTGAAAAAATATAACGGTCTGCGTAGGACCAACATCTATGCGACCCATTGGGGAAAGTGGCAACTCAATCTAGAATGTTAAGGAGGACCTGGTGCTAGCTATTGCCCTGCCTAGATTGATGTCCAACAGATCATTAGGTAAGTGGTACACCTGGATCCCCAGATATTTGAAGGAGTCACAGGATCATGGGTATAGTGTGGATGGGAGAGCCCTCCTCTGTTCAGGAATTAGTAAAGTCATTGGGAATACTAGGGATTTATTCCAGTTTACTTTTAAGCCTGATACTCTCCCGAACTGCTCTAGCACTGCCATAAGGTCTGGGATTATCGTCACGTAAATATATCAGTGTGTCATTTGCATACAGTGATATTATATGCCACTGGTTGTATCCCTTTATTCCCCAGCTCGTGGCCTGCTGTTGAAGTGCGCAAGCGAGTGGTTCTATTGCTGGTGCAAATATAATCGGGGATAAGGGGCAACCCTACCAGGTGCCCCGCTCTATCCTGAAGGGATCGGAGACTGTAGACCCAGTTCTCATCGTACCACTGGTGAGTTGGACAATAGCAAAATCCACTTAAGGAACTGGGGGCCCATTCCAAACTTAATGAGTACTTCCTTCAAGTAACACCATCCCAGGGTATCAAAAGCCTTCTCGATATCGAGTGAGGTGACCCAGGGACATATACCCATTGTCCAAACCCAGTCCATCATCATGAAAAGTCTACATAGATTTAGGAAGGTTTTTCTACCGGGTATAAAGCTGTTCTGGTCATGATGCATCTAAGTTTGTGTCACCGCGATCAATCTTTTGGCCAACGCCCTACCAAGGATCTTATAATCTGAATTCAAAAGGGATAGTGGTTGGTAGGAACCTAGCAGAAATGGGTCCAAGACCACCAGCACTGCCTCTTGAAGGGAAAGGGGCAACATCCCCCTATCATATGCCTCGGTGTAAGTACTGTGTAGGTGGGGAACTAATTGCATACTGAAAGTGGAATAAAATTCCAAGGGCCAAACATCCGCTCCAGGAGTCCTACCTCAGGCCGTCTGCTTGATGGTGTCAGTTATCCTTGCTTCGGTAATGGGAGACTCTAGCTCGTCACGCTGCGAGAGCGGGATATGGGGTAGAGCAATACCCTCTAAAAAGGACTATATCACTACTGGATTGTCCCCCTGGAGGGCAATGTGCAAGGAAACATATTATGAGTAAAAAGCAGCAATGATGCCCTCCTGCATGTTTATAATATGTCCCATGTCATCCCTAATGGCCGTAATCAGGTTCCTAGGGGAGTTGGACCATAGCAGCCATGCCTGCAGTCTGCCTGCCTTGTCACCCTTAGCATGCTGTCTAGCCAAGTGTTCCCTGTGATCCAGGGCACCCAGTTTTTCTAGGGTTGTCTTGTGCGCTAGTCTCACCTGGGCCAAGGGATCCGCATCCGATTGATCAGTTGGAGATAGCTGCTCATACCGGCGTATCTCAGTTTCCAGGTTATTGAGCTTCCTGTGGAGAGCAAGCCTAGCACCACAAACAACTTTGATTATGTAGCAATGGAGCATAATCCTTGAATGCATCCCATTCTACTCCGACTCTTGATGCAGTACCCTCGTTGTCCTGGAAATAAGATGTGCTATTGTCTGAAAAGGGGGAATGGAGCGGAAAGTCCTGGAGGGCCTCCGGAGGCAATTGCCATGTTGGGGTTTTAGGTTCACTTCTCCCCAAGTCAATTGTAATTTTAGAGCACAGTGATCTGAGAGGGTACCTCTCAGGTTTTCTGCACCGGAAACCCTGGTAATGGCTTCCTGTGAGCAATAGATAAGATCAATTCTGGTGTGTAGATCGTGCAACCCAGAGTAATGTGAGTATTCCCTAGCATCCGATTGGGCTCCTGGAAGTTGGGGGTGGGTATGATCTTTGTCAAGATCCAGAGTGCAATTGAAATCCCCCCCCAATAAATTGGAGCCAATGTGTTCTGCAGCAGCGTTGGGGTCACGGATTGCAGGAAGTGAGCTTGATTTGTATTGGGGCATAAAGCGAAATGAGCAATGGCAGAAGACCATTTATTCGGCCATCCAACACTACACATCAACACTCAGGATCAATTCGAGTATAAAGAACCTCCAGGGGCATTCCGGGTGCCACCCAAATCAGTGCTCCTCTAGTGTAACTAGAAAATGTAGTCCCTATTAGTATCCCACTCCAGCATCTGTGCAAAGATTCTAGTGATCACGGCATAAACTGGGTCTCCTGTAGTAGTGCAATTTGGATCTTACATCTGCGGAGGTATTGGTACACAGGGTACAGCTAATATCATAGGCTCCTTAAATTACAAATATCTCAGGTGTACCTACAGAGAAAGCTTTTCGCTCTAACATTGTTTTGAACAAACTCAGTGAGATGAGCCTAAGGGCAGCTATGTTGCATCCCAAATCATGCCTAGACTCCATGGGTAAATACAACATATTTTTACTTTTAAAATCCCAAATTTAACTGTTGTAGTTTAGTTGTAACTGAGATTTAAATAGTTGGACTCAGCTGCATTGCACTGAAATATATAATATAAGCTCTGCTTACAATTATATATGGAAAGGTGCCAATGAGTACCCGTCTATTGTGTCCCTAGACAGCATTTATAGAGGTAATATGAGTTTTAGGGCTATGTTATATATGAGCAGTGTGCAGTTTGTTAAAGCATATTTTTAACTAGCTCCAATTGGGAAATCTTTAGAAAGGTCATTATTGCCGCATATATCCAATTAAGAACAATTACAACAATTATTCATGTTGTATCTTTGTATATAAGTTCTCTGTTAAGGTAACGTTTGGAGGTAGTCACTTTATCTGTAAGGTAGTAGGCTGTTCTGGTAACCTTAGTCCCTTCCCTCCTACAGTTCAAGGGTAGTTACAGTTTAACAGAGATCTTCATTTCTCAGGGGAGGTGATCACTTCCTACTGATCGCGGCCTTCACTAACTAAAGGCTTGTTTACCTCACATCTATTCCTTCCAAAAGTTTAACTAAACACTTGTCTAGTTTGAGGACAATGGTCATGGAAGTCTTGTAAGAGCCCCATACTATTGGTGGACAGAGAGAAATATAGAGAGACATGGAGAGAGACAGAGAGTCAGAGAGAATTAAAGTCCATGCTCTTTCAACCCATTCTGGCAAATGGGGGATAAACTCAACTTTGGTGAAGAATAACAGTCCATGCCTTTGTTCAGTAAAGAATAGAAGGAACATGTCCAGAAACTTTAGTTTGATATGCTTAATGTAAGAAATTGGGTTGTTGGTTGAGTAACCACAATCCTTGTCAGGTTGAGGCACAAGCCAACCCTAAATTAACCTATGCTCAACCCCCTGGTAGTTTGGAACAGAGCAGTCAGGTTTAACTTAGGGGCAATGTGTAAAGTATTTGTGTGACACTCCAAACAGTAATACATTGAAAACATCGCACCAAAAGGATCCTACATCAAGTTGGAAAAATAAAACTTTCCTTAATAAATAAAACAAGACCAAAAATATGAAAATCCAATTAGTATTGACAGAGTTATTCAATTGTAAAGATTTGGGTGAAAATAGCTCCAAAATAATACACAAAGCGCCAATAGTGGATATCTGGTTGCTCTAGACTGGGACAGAATCACAATTCAGGCCGAACGTGATGGAGCGTGGGATGGCTAGGAGAACCCAACTAGGCCCCTGGAACAAACTACTTTAAATACTGGTTTGTGGAGCATTGCGAGGATCCACGTTGAAGCTGCATCGTACAGCTGAAATGATTGATCAATTCCGAGATGCGACAAGGCTGTGATGCGAGGGCCTGCATCCTCATCAAGGATCCCGACAATGGGGCGTGCAATACAAAGTCTGGCGTTGAGGATGTGGCATGCAGCTGGGGCAATGCATCGGTTCTGGAGAGTTGTGAGGCTGCGTTGCGGAGCATGTCGTCGTCATCAGGCTGATTTCGACGAGGAAGGCGAGGGTGTTAGAAATTGGGTTACTGTTTGGCTGGGGTGTGAGCTTGGATCAAGCAGCAAACACAATCCTAGCCGGGGTTAGGCATAAGCACACCCCAAATTGACCTGTGCTGAACCCCCTGGTAGCTTGGAACAGAGCAGTCAGGCTTAACTTAGAGGCAATGTGTAAAGTATTTGTGCAACACTTGAAACACTAAAATAGTGAAAACACCACACAAAAAGATCCCACACCAAGTTAGAAAAATAGAGCTTAATTTAATAAATAAAACAAGACCAAAAAGACAAAATCAAATAATTGGAACTGGAGTTATGCATTTTTTAAAGAATAAACTGCAATATAGGGTCTAAAAGCATTACGAGCCAACTACAGCTATTTGGTTGTGCTGTACTGGGTCAAAGTCAAAAGTTCAAGCTGACCGCAATGGAGTGCGGGTTGATACAGTCCCAGATTAGTCCCACTGAAAGTTTACATTCTCAAGTTATGTGTCAAGAGTCCCGATTGCATTGGAGAGGGCTACAGGGAGCACGGAGAACATCGCTGGTGGGGGTTTGCGTGGCGAGAGGAGCACCTGGGCGTCCCAGATGGGTGGGATGGAACCTCGCATTGGCGGTCCTCCCTGGTGATCGATGCTTGCTGTGTGAAGAGATGTGCTTCGGTGAGCAATGCTTTCGGTGCGAACAGCTCAGTTCTGCTGCAAACAGGCCCATTTGTGGTGTTGGGAGAGCCAAAAAGATTGATTTACGAGCCTGCTGAGCCATACATGGGTACAGGACCTGAGAGGCACCACTTGGGGGTCATTAAGTTGATGAAGATAGGTCCAGGAGCTGTTGCATTGCCTTTTATGTCCCTGAGGCTGAGATCTGGAGGCCAGCAGACTAGCCCTTTGAGTCACTCTGGGATCCTGTGTTCAAGATGGGTTGCAAGTAAAATTCTTCCTCCCCAGGCAAGAGGGCAGCAGGCAGCAGGTCTGCACAACAGGGCAGCAGCTACTTCAGAGTGGCAGTCCAGCAGAGTAACAGTCCTTTCAGCAGCACAGCAGTCCTTCTTCCTGGCAGAATAGCCACAGGTCCAAAAGTGTACTGAAGGGTTGGTGTCAGAAGTCCTTCCTTTATATCCTGGTGCCCTGGTTCTTGAAGGTGGGAGAAGCTTCTAGACAGTGGCTTTGAAATGTATGGAATTTCCTGCCTCTCCTGCCTGGCTCTGAACTGGCTGAAGTAACAATGCAGGGTTGTTAGGCACTTTTTTGTGAAGGCAGGACACAGCCAATTCTAGTGTAAGTGGGGCTGTGCCCAGCTCTTCCATCCCATCCTGCCAGTAATGGCCCATCTTGTCACACCTAAGCTCCCCATTATGTGTGACTGTCTAGGAGGAATACCCAAAGCCTAACTGTCACCCACAATCAGTCATGTGACCCAGAGACAGACTGTAGGCACCAAATGGCTAAGACAAGCTACAGATTCTGTCTCCAACCTGTCGTCCAGGCCGTTCCTCACTGAATCCGCACGCTCTGGCTGGATTGAACGAGTCTCCGACTCCCGCGGGCCCTTGCTAGATTGATCTCTCCAGCATCGGACCCGGTCCCTTGGCTCCTGCCCGTGCCTCATTGCTCACTGGTGCTCACGGACCTGTGGAGTTGTTTTCCTCGGTGTTCCTTGGATCTGGGCACATAGAATCCCCTTGGGATGGTCGCTATCTCGCCGCCACTTGCAGTCTTGCGCGTGAGTTTGAATTTCTTTTGTTTACATTAATAAAGTTTTGCCCGTTCAGGCCCCCAGCTGATCATCGGTCCACCTGTGCCTTCACATGACCGGAGCCTTCCTTCTGCCTGAATGCCACCTCATCCCGCCCTGGATGCCTGTCGACTTCTCTGCCTGGCTGACCTGCGTGCCTCCGTGGCTCATCTCTTCGACGGGGCCCCTCTGCCATTGCTTGAGTTCTACAATCCGGACGTGCATACGTCCGACCCTGGAACCTATTGTTCTCCTCTACAGCAAGTATACACTTTTGACTATTTTTCTTCACACCCATACAATGCAGGGGTCTGATAAAGCCTAATTAACAGGGGGCGGTGGTAGTCCTCGCTAACGACTCCGGGCGTGGCTTCTCTAGCCTCTCTCCCCGGCCTCCACCAGAACTGTCTACTGAGGCCCGTCGTGAACTATGGCACTCCCCGGATCCCAACGCAGTTCTCCCCCCCATGATGGAGCCTCTGTACTATGACCTGAAAGAGACCAGACGCCCTCCCCGGCTCCCTACCGCCGCACTCCTTCTCATGACGGAGCGTCTGTCAGGATAATCATAAAGAGATTGGGCTCTTCGACCTCCGCACGCGGTTGTACCCCCTATCTTTGGATGTCTCGCTACACTGCACGCTGCTGCCCCTTTCTCATTTCCTGATTGAGGCCTCATTGCTTCCATACGCTAATTGGTTTGTCACTGCATCCACTATGTTTATTTTTCTATGTTACCTCCTTGCCCTGCTTACTGCTTCCTCCATGCTTGTATTTTGATCTCTGCCCTCCCCTGTACTCCCATTAAACTAGCTTTCAAATTTCCCCATGATGTCCTGCTACCCAAAATGGTGGTCCACCGATGATCCTAAAATGGCGACTATCCTCTCTTTCCCCCATGATGGCTAACGTCGCGGACTACTATTAGACCAATACTATTTCCTTCACCTCTTCATTTTAATCTCTTCAAACTAGAAAACCACCCTGTTTTATCCTCTCATCTTTCTATTCTCTTTACCCACACTCTGCTCCCTCCCTCACTCTCTACCCTCCACTCTCCACCCACTCACTGCACTATCCCCAGCCCCTTTGAGCGGGCCTCTAATATTTTCAGTTCCACGCCTTCTCCGCCCATGTCACATTTTGCCCCTAATTGTTATTCCTATTATGCACTAGCCTATCATTCCTAAATCTCCAATTGTTTACATAATATTTTTGAAATCATTGCTTCCACAGATGTCCCTCTAGGTAACTCTCTATTCTTCCATCTCCCGTTGATTCCTTTTGTTCCCTTCACTCACATGTTTGGATCTTCCCCGCCGCCCACCTAACCTCCTCGCTGTCCTGTCCCTCCTGTTGCCCTCGGTTTTTGCCACACTCCTATCCCGTCCCCTCCCTAAATTCACCCACCTGCTTCCCTTCCTGCTGTGTCTGCCCGCTTCCAGCTCTCCCCTTCCCATATCTAACCCAACATGCCTCCCCTCGCCCGCGCACTCTTACCCCCTGACTCTTCCCTCTCCAAATATGGCCCCAACTCCTGGGCTATACTGTACCCTCCCAATATATCTAAAAATGCTAAGAAAAACTTCAAACACAGATTACTTATCCAGAACCCTGAAACTCTTATTGTTGATAACTACCTCAGCCTCACCTCCCCATTAAAACCAACTACATTTTCTACTCTAGACGCCCTCTAAATGGAAAAGCATCTTCCTTCATCATCTACCAGCCATCAACACAACCAAAATCCCCTATGGATTTAAACTATCCACTACTCCTCTCCAGTCTTCCCAGGTAAAGTGGACATCTCCATTTTCAAATCTGGCAACATCCTCATTCAAGCTAGAGAATCCCACCTCTCCATTTTCGAACACCTCTTCTGCTCCTTGTCTCGCCTTTTAGACAAAACTATTCCTAACCCGCCATCCACCCTTCAGCTCTAGCCCCTTCCCGTCTCCCCCTTACCTACAACCCCTTTCTCCCCCCTTATCATTCCCCCTACCACCACCATACTCCAATCGCCTGCACCCCCCTCCCTTGCCACTTCAGTTCCCAATGCCAATCCATTCTCCCACTCATCATCTCCCAATCTTCCCCTCCCCCTAGAGTCCCCCCCCACTCCCTATCTTCCCCTCTACCACCACCATACTCCAATCACCTTCACCCCTCTCCCCCTCCGCTGCCCTTCCTTATGCCAATCCTATCGCCCAATCACCTTCTCCTAACTATCCCCACCCCCTTGAATCCCCCCCTCCTCCTGACACCCCCACCGCACACCCCCACTCCCAATCACTCAAGCTTTTCAATGACCCTTCCTCCCATCCCCTAACACTATTCCTAACCCCCCTCCTCCCTACCACCGCAACTTGCAGCCGTACCCTCCCCCCTGGCTCCCTGTTCATGCCACCCTCGGTTTCTTCATATACCTCCCTGGACAATCCATCCCTCCCTCCCAAGTTCATTCAACCGTTTACCCACGACGCTACCCTTCTCCATACTCTCCACACCTTTTTAGCTTTTCTTTCCTCCTACCCTGAGGTTGCTAATCGCCTGCCCCCCTCCCACCTCACCTCGCTCCCCACAGCCTTATCACTCCGCAACCCCCCCGCTGGCCCCACACACCCTACACCCAACAGACCATCCCCCTCTAGCTCTAACACAGAACACCCCCCCACTCCCCTACTCTCTTCCCCCTCACTCCTTCAACCCAGACTCTTCTCAATATTGAACGTGATCTCTCTAAACTAACGAATGAACTCTCCAGACTTAGGAAAGATCTTTATTCCCTCTCCTCTTGCTCCCCATTCTTCTGTGCTTGATCCCCCCCACAACTGAATACTCCCCTCTAAATATAACCCTCCTTTGAACACTACCCCCCTCCGCTGCCATCTGCACAGGCCTCGCCGCTCTTCGAACCAGCTCTCCCCTTCCGACCTTTCTGAACTATGCAACTCGTACCTGCCCAATTTAGCAATCATTAATCCCTCACCCCACTACTCTAACATCCCTGTTATCCTTGGAACCAACAGAATCCCCTCCTCACCCTCCTCCCCCAGACCCCCGCCTCAACTCACCACTATCCACTCCTGCCCTCCCCCAAAAATCATTCCCAAACCCCTCTCCTGCATGCTGGTTAACTGTCGATCTGCTGTCCGACACGCCATTGAAATTTCTGCATCCATCCTAATTGAATCCATTGACATTGCGTTCCTCACAGAAACCTGGCTCAATGACTACTCTACGAGCCTGTTCGACATACTCCCCCCCCCCCGGATACTCTATCCTCAGAAAAGATAGACCCGACAGAACAGGAGGTGGCCTAGCCATAATTGTCAAAAATGAACTTCAGATCTCTCTCGTTAGTAATTCTGGCCACTCCACCTTTGAATACCTCGAAGCTGAACTAATAATTCAAGGTTCCCTCCCTATTCGTTTGCACAACATTTATCACCCCCCTGGTGATGCCCATCCCTTCATGGATGAACTTTCTGACCTTCTCACCCAATCCTCTATATCTTACTCTAGAAATCTTTTCCTTGGAGACCTCAACCTCCACCTAAATGACTCCAAAGACCCCTCAACCACCCTCCTTTCCAATCTTCTTGAGATCAATGACCTCAAGCAACTTTATCAGGTCCCCACACACACCAAAGGTGCAATCCTAGACGCCATTATTTCCAATAAGGACCTGGCCTGCCTGACCAATATCATCCCAATTGACTGGTCTGACCACCACCTCATTCTGTTCACCATTTCTACTTCTTCACCTCCCCCTCCGACCCAGTCCATCAAACCCAAGAAATTGACCAGAAACCTTAAACAGATCCCCCCAGGTGTTCTTGAGTCCAAACTCCAAGCGCAATTGCTCCTCACCCCTCTCTCTCAAAATGCAAATGATCTTACTGAGCATTTGAATAAAGCTGTCACTGATGTCCTTGACCAAATTGCCCTGACCAAACTTAAAAATCAAAGGAATATCCCATCCAAATCTTGGTTTAACTTGGAGCTCAATAAGGAAAGACGTTCTCTTCGACTGATGGAAAGAACTTGGAGACAACATCCCTCTCCTGCAAATCTAACACTCCTTAGAGAAGCTAGAGCAACATACAAGAAACACATTTTTAATGAAAAGGCTTCCTTCTTCCGCACCCAACTCGATCGGGCCAAAAACAGACCTAGAGAACTGTTCAACATTATTCGTAACCAAACCTCCACCTCACCGCCCATCCTGTTGTCCTCAAATGCTAGATGTGAAGAAATCGCCCACTTCTTCTGCGAAAAAATTTCCAAAATTGATCAATCCTTTCCCATAACCCATTCCCCAACCAGCCCCGCCTACTCCTAACATCTCTTCTAAACCCTTCACCGCTCTCTCCATACCCCACAATCTCCCCTCTCACCTGCCCGCTTCTCCACCCCTCCTTACCCACCCTTCATACACACCCACTGCTACACCCCCACAGAACCTCTCCCCAATCCCACCCACAACTTCCCCTCCTTCTCCTAACCACTCTTACTCGCAACTAAAAAACAATGCGTCCTGGTATACTTTCCTCCCTGTTACAGAACACGAAGTTCTCAACATCATCACTAAACTTAAGCCATCCTCCCACACCAAAGACCCCCTCCCTTCAAACCTTATCCAGGACCTAAAACATATCATTGCACCATCTTGGACCACAATCATCAACTCCTCCCTGGCCACAGGATGCGTCCCTATCTCTCTTCAACTTGGTCAAATCTCACCCATCATTAAAAACTGTAATGCCGACCCCGATGACCTAAACAATCTCCGCCCCATCTATAACCTCCCCCTTCTGTCTAAAGCCCTCGAAAAATGTGTCTTGCTCCAACTAGACAAACACATAGAAAATGTTATCCTACTTGACCCCCTTCAATCAGGCTTCAGAAAGGGCTGCAGTACCGAAACTGCCATGCTAAATATTGTTGACGACATCCACCACTCTCTGGACAATGGTGAGACGTGTCTACTCATTCTCCTTGATCTCTCCGTAGCGTTTGATACTGTCAACCACTCTGCCCTACTTAATGTTCTCAGAGATCGTTTTGGCCTTAATGGTACTACCCACAAATGGTTTGTCTCCTACCTTCAACACCGAACACAGCAAATCAAAATTCAGAACTCTCTTTCCAGCCCCACTCCGGTTTCCCTAGATGTCCCCCAGGGATCTATCCTATCGCCTTTTCTCTTTAACCTCTTTATGGAACCCCTCACTCTTATCCTTAAACAAGCAGGAATCAATTACCACCTCTATGCTGATGACACACAACTGTACTATAAGATTAAAACTAAGGCTGGGCGTAGTTCGCGAAGTAGTGCTTCGCGAAGCTACGCAAAGTGCAGTTCGCACTACGCGAGCTTCGCATAGCACTACGCGAACTGCGTAGTGCACTGTTCGCAATGATTGCACAGTGCCGGATGCTTGTCCGCACTGTGCAATCATTGAAAACGGCAACTTGCACAGTGCGAGCTGCTTTACTGCCGCTCGAGTAGATTTTTACTCGAGCGGCAGCTTTCTCAACGCGGACTGGTAGTTTCTCATCGCGAGCGGTCGCGAGCATACGCGACCACTCGCAATGAGAAACCTGACCTCCCGCGTTGAGAATCTCGCCGGAGGTTTATTTTCACGCTCGCGATCGGCAACTTGATGTTGCTGATCGCGAACGCAGGAAAAGTCTCGCCGGGATGTCATTTTGCTTGCTCACGGTCGCCAACTTGACGTTGAGGACCGCGAGCAAGCAAAAATGACCGCGGCACTACGCTACGCTACGCGTGTTTGCACTGTGCTACGTGCAATTCGCGTTGTGCGAAGTAGTGCAAGCTTCGCAAACTACGCGAGCGTAGCGTAGCACTTCGCCCAGGGTTAATTAAAACCCACGCTGATATCTTACACCTTAACAACACCCTCGCCAAGATTCAATCCTGGTTCCAACTAAATCATCTCAAACTGAACCCTAAAAAAACTGAAATCATTCTCTTCTCCCCTAAAACCAACCCTCTCCCTATCCAAACTTGGATCTCCGAGCTCAATACCCTTAACTGCTCTCTCTCCTTGTCCAACTCAGTCAAATCTCTTGGTATCTCCATCTACAACAACCTTAATCTCAATTCTCATATCAAAACTTCGGCAAAAGGAGCCCTCTTCACTCTCCGCCATCTCAAAAAAGTCAAGCCCTTTATTCCCTCAGAAGACTTTAAACTAGTTGTTCAATTCCTGGTCCTCTCGAGAATTGATTACGGCAACGCCATCCTCTCCGGTATCCCTAAGATCCAGCTAGCTCCTCTCAAATCTGTTCTCAACCTTGCAGCTAGACTCATCACTGACTGTAAACGTTTTGACCACATCTCCCCAGCCCTCAAAACTCTTAAAGGGCTCCCTATCGAAGGCAGGTCTGCCTACAAAAATGCTTGCATTACTCACAAAGCCCTCCACCAAAACACTCCGCCCTACCTCGCCAACAAACTCTGCATAGCAGGCAGTTCCCGAGCTCTGAGAAGTACGAACGCTCTCCTCCTTGTCCCACCCTTGCTAAAAAAGGAATCCACTCAATCCCGCTCCTTCTCCGGTAATGCCCCAAGCACCTGGCATGCCCTCCCCAAAGACCTGCGATGCAACACTTCCTATCTCAGCTTTAAAAAGGACCTCAAAGTGCACCTCCTCAACAAATACTGGGGGTATGAACTCTAATTCTCCGATCTTACCTGTTAATGATTTGTAAATTTCCCCTGCTCTTATTTTTTGTACCTGTATAATTACAAACCTTCCCTCCTTTGTAACCTGTTATTATTCCCTTCTGTTGATTTTTGCTGATTTTGTTCCTTTCTAATGCACCTATCCTACTCTCTTGTAAAGCGCTCTGATACTTCTGGTCCAGCCAGCGCTATATAAAACTTCTAAAATAAATAAATAAAACAAGAAAATCCCAGCTTTCTAAAAGTGGCATTTTCAGAATTGCAATTTAAAATCCGACTTCACCATAAATTAGGACTATAATTTTTGATTCCGCTGATCCGTCTGAGCATGGAGGTTCAGCAGAAGAGCCAGGTCTTGAGATCCTTTGTGAATTGGGTCAGTGACGGGAATTGGCTGAGGTCCCAGGCTCAGGGGGTGGGTCCCAGGATGAGTACTTTGGTCTTGTCCGAGTTGAGCTTGAGGCAGCTGTCTTTCATCCAGGTGGAAACGGCCTTCATCCCACTGTGAAAGTTGATTTTGGCGGCTTCGGCTTTGTTGGTGAGTCTGTGGTTTCTGACGATTGCCATGAGGGGGGCCATGTAGATGTTGAAGAGGGTGGGGCTCAGGGAAAATCCCAGGGGCACTCTGCAGCTGATCTCTGTAGGTTCAGAGAGGAACGGGGGCAGGCTGACTCACTGTGTTCGGCTGGTAAGGAAGGAGTGGATCCAGTCCAGAGCCTTGCCGTCGATGCCGGCATCATGGAGTCTCATGATTAGGGTGTGGTGGGAGACTGTGTCGAAGGAGGCCAAGAGGTCCAGTAGAATAAGGGCTGCGGATTCGCCTTGGTCGAGGAGGGAGCGTATGTCGTCGATGGCAGCGAGGATTGCGATCTTGGTGCTGTGGTTGCTCCGGGAGCTGAAATGGGAGATGTCCAGGACATGGTTCTCTTCTATGAACTTGGAGGGTTGGGCGTTGATGGCCTACTCAATGACCTTGGCTGGGGAGGGGAGGAGGGAGATGGGTCTGAACATTAACTATGTGAGAGAAGAAATTGTATGTTCTGAGTGGGATGGTTCATATTGTCAGTGATCACTTGCGGTGCGAAGGGAAAGTTTGACGAGTACTACAACTTTAGCAAGTGCTGGCTTCACCATTGGCAGATGGGAGGAGAGCGGGAGGCAGGGCGGAGGGGTTGTGGGACAATGCACCAACTATGTGTGGTTGGGTGCTTCTCTCGCTTATTTATTTTTAAGAGCCCCAGTGTGTCATAACCATTTACTTAGGAGTGTCTGTTAACCTGGCCTTGACCACTGCAAGATATGTCTTCCTGTCTGGAGGGTTGGGCGTGACTGAGTGATTAGATATCGCCCCACGTTACATCTCGAGCTCGGCTAAAATACCCCTGTGTAGGTCAGTGAGCCATAATTGTAAGGGAGGTGCTGGTGGCAATTTCCAGTTCATGGCTATGCAGCATTTAGCTACCACCAGTGCCACATCTAAAAACATGTTAAGGGTCTTTCACGCTGCTGTACGGGATGTGAACCCAAAATGAAAGTGCGGGCCGTCTATCGATACAGTTTGTCCCGCAGCCACAGATAAATTCTTGGCTATTGCCATCCAGTAGGATGACACGCGTGGGCACGACCTTATCATATGGGTAAAATTAGCCCAAGGACCATGACAGTGGTGGCAGGAGTCCAGGGCGCCCTGATACCTCCGTGCACGCCTATGAGGGGTGAGATATGTATGATGGAGATAATTAAATTGGGTATATTTAAGCCTAGCATTCATGAAAAAGCATTTTGGCACTCCCAAACATTGCTCCCATTCTTTATCTGTAAACATAGTCGAGAATTCACCAACCCAGTAGGCTCTGAGCATGGTAACAGGAGTCGCCCTGTCCTTGCGTATAGAGTTGTATAATACTGTGACAGCACGATGGCCGGTGCCATGTTCAAATATGGTTTGGAGGAGTCTGAATGTTTTGGGTTCACTGTGTGTTCTGCTTCAAACTCTATGTAAATGTCGGGTAAGAGAGGCATACAAGAGAAAGGAACCCGGTGGAATTCCATAATCATCCATCAAATTCTTGAATGTACAAAGAATCTTGTCAGAGGACAGGTCTCCCCATGATGTGAGGCCTGCATTGGTCCAGGCAATTGCCTCTGCTCTAGAGCCCAGGTCTATGCAACCAGGCATCACCCAGAGGGGCATGGTAAGAGGGAAAATGTAGTTTCTTGTGTAGGTAAGTGGACCAGCAGGATCGGGCGGTAGACCTATGGATATTCCCTACCTTTTCGGGATTGTGCTCACTGCGCCCAATAACCATTCCAATACCTTAATCCGGTGTATTCAATTTGCCCAGCCTCCCAGTTCTGTTAAGTTTTGGCCGGCAGCCCTGCAAATTGGCCATTGCAACTGCTTGGCCGTATAATAATATTTGTAATTCAGGGCCTCTAAGCCTCCCTCCATCAGGGGGGTGTACAGTTTCATAAGGGAAACCCAATTTCTACATTATCCCATATTAAAGCAATTGAGAACATCTTGATATCCTGAAAACATTTCTGGGGGGTTACAATGGGGAGATTGGTGAAAAAATATAACGGTCTGCGTAGGACCAACATCTATGTGACCCATTGGGGAAAGTGGCAACTCAATCTAGAATGTTAAGGAGGACCTGGTGCTAGCTATTGCCCTGCCTAGATTGATGTCCAACAGATCATTAGGTAAGTGGTACACCTGGATCCCCAGATATTTGAAGGAGTCACAGGATCACGGGTGTAGTGTGGATGGGAGAGCCCTCTGTTCAGGAATTAGTAAAGTCATTGGGAATACTAGGGATTTATTCCAGTTTACTTTTAAGCCTGATACTCTCCCGAACTGCTCTAGCACTGCCATAAGGTCTGGGATTGTCGTCACGTAAATATATCAGTGTGTCATTTGCATACAGTGATATTATATGCCACTGGTTGTATCCCTTTATTCCCCAGCTCGTGGCCTGCTGTTGAAGTGCGCAAGCGAGTGGTTCTATTGCTGGTGCAAATATAATCGGGGATAAGGGGCAACCCTACCGGGTGCCCCGCTCTATCCTGAAGGGATCGGAGACTGTAGACCCAGTTCTCATCGCACCACTGGTGAGTTGGACAATAGCAAAATCCACTTAAGGAACTGGGGGCCCATTTCAAACTTAATGAGTACCTCCTTCAAGTAACACCATCCCAGGGTATCAAAAGCCTTCTCGATATCGAGTGAGGTGACCCAGGGACATATACCCATTGTCCAAACCCAGTCCATCATCATGAAAAGTCTACATAGATTTAGGAAGGTTTTTCTACTGGGTATAAAGCTGTTCTGGTCATGATGCATCTAAGTTTGTGTCACCGCGATCAATCTTTTGGCCAACGCCCTACCAAGGATCTTATAATCTGAATTCAAAAGGGATAGTGGTTGGTAGGAACCTAGCAGAAATGGGTCCAAGACCACCAGCACTGCCTCTTGAAGGGAAAGGGGCAACATCCCCCTATCATATGCCTCGGTGTAAGTACTGTGTAGGTGGGGAACTAATTGCATACTGAAAGTGGAATAAAATTCCAAGGGCCAAACATCCGCTCCAGGAGTCCTACCTCAGGCCGTCTGCTTGATGGTGTCAGTTATCCTTGCTTCGGTAATGGGAGACTCTAGCTCGTCACGCTGTGAGAGCAGGATAAGGGGTAGAGCAATACCCTCTAAAAAGGACTGTATCACTACTGGATTGTCCCCCTGGAGGGCAATGTGCAAGGAAACATATTATGAGTAAAAAGCAGCATTGATGCCCTCCTGCATGTTTATAATATGTCCCATGTCATCTCTAATGGCCGTAATCAGGTTCGTAGGGGAGTTGGACCATAGCAGCCATGCCAGCAGTCTGCCTGCCTTGTCACCCTTAGCATGCTGTCTAGCCAAGTGTTCCCTGTGATCCAGGGCACCC
Organism: Calotriton arnoldi; assembly: GCA_963921515.1. Taxonomy (NCBI): domain Eukaryota; kingdom Metazoa; phylum Chordata; class Amphibia; order Caudata; family Salamandridae; genus Calotriton; species Calotriton arnoldi. The sequence goes on from CAWUFW010009848.1 coordinate 163,253, forward strand.
AGTTTTTCTAGGGTTGTCTTGTGCGCTAGTCTCACCTGGGCCAAGGGATCCGCATCCGATTGATCAGTTGGAGATAGCTGCTCATACCGGCGTATCTCAGTTTCCAGGTTATTGAGCTTCCTGTTGAGGGCAAGCCTAGCACCACAAACAACTTTGATTATGTAGCAATGGAGCATAATCCTTGAATGCATCCCATTCTACTCCTACTCTTGATGCAGTACCCTCGTTGTCCTGGAAATAAGATGTGCTATTGTCTGAAAAGGCGGAATGGAGCGGAATGTCCCGGAGGGCCTCCGGAGGCAATTGCCATGTTGGGGTTTTAGGTTCACTTCTCCCCAAGTCAATTGTAATTTTAGAGCACAGTGATCTGAGAGGGTACCTCTCAGGTTTTCTGCACCGGAAACCCTGGTAATGGCTTCCTGTGAGCAACAGATAAGATCAATTCTGGTGTGTAGATCGTGCAACCCAGAGTAATGTGAGTATTCCCTAGCATCCGATTGGGCTCCTGGAAGTTGGGGGTGGGTATGATCTTTGTCAAGATCCACAGTGCAATTGAAATCCCCCCCCCAATAAATTGGAGCCAATGTGTTCTGCAGCAGCGTTGGGGTCACGGATTGCAGGAAGTGAGCTTGATTTGTATTGGGGCATAAAGCAAAATGAGCAATGGCAGAAGACCATTTAATAGGCCATCCAACACTACACATCAACACTCAGGATCAATTCGAGTATAAAGAACCACCACGGGCATTCCGGGTGCCACCCAAATCAGTGCTCCTCTAGTGTAACTAGAAAATGTAGTCCCTATTAGTGTCCCACTCCAGCATCTGTGCAAAGATTCTAGTGTTCACGGCATAAGCTGGGTCTCCTGTAGTAGTGCAATTTGGATCTTACATCTGCGGAGGTATTGGTACACAGGGTACAGCTAATATCATAGGCTCCTTAAATTACAAATATCACAGATGTACCTACAGAGAAAGCTTTTCGCTCTAACATTGTTTTGAACAAACTCAGTGAGATGAGCCTAAGGGCAGCTATGTTGCATCCCAAATCATGCCTAGACTCCATGGGTAAATACAACATATTTTTACTTTTAAAATCCCAAATTTAACTGTTGTAGTTTAGTTGTAACTGAGATTTAAATAGTTGGACTCGGCTGCATTGCACTGAAATCTATAATATAAGCTCTGCTTACAATTATATATGGAAAGGTGCCAATGAGTACCCGTCAATTGTGTCCCTAGACAGCATTTATAGAGGTAATATGAGTTTTAGGGCTATGTTATATATGAGCAGTGTGCAGTTTGTTAAAGCATATTTTTAACTAGCTCCAATTGGGAAATCTTTAGAAAGGTCATTATTGCTGCATATATCCAATTAAGAACAATTACAACAATTATTCATGTTGTATCTTTGTATATAATTTCTCTGTTAAGGTAACGTTTGGAGGTAGTCACTTTATCTGTAAGGTAGTAGACTGTTCTGGTAACCTTAGTCCCTTCCCTCCTACAGTTCAAGGGTAGTTACAGTTTATCAGAGATCTTCATTTCTCAGGGGAGGTGATCACTTCCTACTGATCGCGGCCTTCACTAACTAAAGGCTTGTTTACCTCACATCTATTCCTTCCAAAAGTTTAACTAAACACTTGTCTAGTTTGAGGACAATGGTCATGGAAGGCTTGCAAGAGCCCCATACTATTGGTGGACAGAGAGAAATATAGAGAGACATGGAGAGAGACAGAGAGTCAGAGAGAATTAAAGTCCATGCTCTTTCAACCCATTCTGGCAAATGGGGGACTAAACTCAACTTTGGGGAAGAATAACTGGGCCATGCTTTTGTTCAGTAAAGAATAGAAGGAACATGTCCAGAAACTTTATTTTGATATGCTTAATGTAAGAAATTGGGTTGTTGGTTGAGTAACCACAATCCTTGTCAGGTTGAGGCACAAGCCAACCCTAAATTAACCTATGCTCAACCCCCTGGTAGTTTGGAACAAAGCAGTCAGGTTTAACTTAGGGGCAATGTGTAAAGTATTTGTGTGACACTCCAAACAGTAATACATTGAAAACATCGCACCAAAAGGATCCTACATCAAGTTGGAAAAAGAAAACTTTCCTTAATAAATAAAACAAGACCAAAAAAAAAGAAAATCCAATTAGTATTGACAGAGTTATTCAATTGTAAAGATTTGGGTGAAAATAGCTCCAAAATAATACACAAAGCGCCAATAGTGGATATCTGGTTGCTCTAGACTGGGACAGAATCACAATTCAGGCCGAACGTGATGGAGCGTGGGATGGCTAGGAGAACCCAACTAGGCCCCTGGAACAAACTTCTTTAAATACTGGTTTGTGGAGCATTGCGAGGATCCACATTGAAGCTGCATCGTACAGCTGAAATGATTGATCAATTCTGAGATGCGACAAGGCTGTGATGCGAGGGCCTGCATCGTCATCAAGGATCCTGACAATGGGGCTTGCAATACAAACTCTGTCGTTGAGGATGTGGCATGCAGCTGGGGCAATGCATCGGTTCTGGAGAGTTGTGAGGCTGCGTTGCGGAGCATGTCGTCGTCATCAGGCTGATTTCGCCGAGGAAGGTGAGGGTGTTAGAAATTGGGTTACTGTTTGGCTGGAGTGTGAGCTTGGATCAAGCAGCAAACACAATCCTAGCCAGGGTTAGGCATAAGCACACCCCAAATTGACCTGTGCTGAACCCCCTGGTAGCTTGGAACAGAGCAGTCAGGCTTAACTTAGAGGCAATGTGTAAAGTATTTGTGCAACACTTGAAACACTAAAATAGTGAAAACACCACACAAAAAGATCCCACACCAAGTTAGAAAAATAGAGCTTAATTTAATAAATAAAACAAGACCAAAAAGACAAAATCAAATAATTGGAACTGGAGTTATGCATTTTTTAAAGAATAAACTGCAATATAGGGTCTAAAAGCATTACGAGCCAACTACAGCTAACTGGTTGTGCTGTACTGGGTCAAAGTCAAAAGTTCAAGCTGACCACAATGGAGTGCGGGTTGATACAGTCCCAGATTAGTCCCACTGAAAGTTTACATTCTCAAGTTATGTGTCAAGAGTCCCAATTGCATTGGAGAGGGCTACAGGGAGCACGGAGAACATCGCTGGTGGGGGTTTGCGTGGCGAGAGGAGCACCTGGGCGTCCCGTATGGGTGGGCTGGAACCTCGCATTGGCGGTCCTCCCTGGTGATCGATGCTTGCTGTGTGAAGAGATGTGCTTCGGTGGGCAATGCTTTCGGTGCGAACAGCTCAGTTCTGCTGCAAACAGGCCCATTTGTGGTGTTGGGAGAGCTAAAAAGATTGATTTACGAGCCTGCTGAGCCATTCATGGGTACAGGACCTGAGAGGCACCACTTGGGGTCATTAAGTTGATGAAGATAGGTCCAGGAGCTGTTGAATTGCCTTTTATGTCCCTGAGGCTGAGATCTGGAGGCCAGCAGACTAGCCCTTTGAGTCACTCTGGGATCTTGTGTTCAAGATGGGTTGCAAGTCAAATTCTTCCTCCCCAGGCAAGAGGGCAGCAGGCAGCAGGTCTGCACAACAGGGCAGCAGCTACTTCAGAGTGGCAGTCCAGCAGAGTAACAGTCCTTTCAGCAGCACAGCAGTCCTTCTTCCTGGCAGAATAGCCACAGGTCCAAAAGTGTACTGAAGGGTTGGTGTCAGAAGTCCTTCCTTTATATCCTGGTGCCCTGGTTCTTGAAGGTGGGAGAAGCTTCTAGACAGTGGCTTTGAAATGTATGGAATTTTCTGCCTCTCCTGCTTGGCTCTGAACTGGCTGAAGTAACAATGCAGGGTTGTTAGGCACTTTTTTGTGAAGGCAGGACACAGCCAATTCTAGTGTAAGTGGGGCTGTGCCCAGCTCCTCCATCCCATCCTGCCAGTAATGGCCCATCTTGTCACACCTAAGCTCCCCATTATGTGTGACTGTCTAGGAGGAATACCCAAAGCCTAAATGTCACCCACAATCATTCATGTGACCCAGAGACAGACTGTAGGCACCAAATGGCTAAGACAAGCTACAGATTCTGTCTCCAACCTGTCGTCCAGGCCGTTCCTCACTGAATCCGCACGCTCTGGCTGGATCGAACGAGTCTCCGACTCCCGCGGGCCCTTGCTAGATTGATCTCTCCAGCATCGGACCCGGTCCCTTGGCTCCCGCCCGTGCCTCATTGCTCGCTGGTGCTCTCGGACCCGTGGAGTTGTTTTCCTCGGTGTTCCTTGGATCTGGGCACATAGGATCCCCTTGGGATGGTCGCTATCTCGCCGTCACTTGCAGTCTTGCGCGTGAGTTTGAATTTCTTTTGTTTACATTAATAAAGTTTTGCCCGTTCAGGCCCCCAGCTGATCAGCGGTCCACTTGTGCCTTCACATGACCGGAGCCTTCCTTCTGCCTGAATGCCACCTCATCCCGCCCTGGATGCCTGTCGACTTCTCCGCCTGGCTGACCTGCGTGCCTCCTCGGCTCATCTCTTCGACGGGGCCCCTCTGCCATCGCTTGAGTTCTACAATCCGGACGTGCATACGTCTGACGCTGGAACCTATTGTTCTCCTCTACTGCAAGTATACACTTTTGACTATTTTTCTTCACACCCAGACAATGCAGGGGCTTCTCTAGCCTCTCTCCCCGGCCTCCACCAGAACTGTGTACTGAGACCCGTCGTGAACTATGGCACTCCCCGGATCCCAACGCAGTTCTCCCCCCCATGATGGAGCCTCTGTACTATGACCTGAAAGAGAGCAGGCGCCCTCCCCGGCTCCCTACCGCCGCACTCCTTCTCATGACGGAGCCTCTGTCAGGATAATCATAAAGAGATTGGGCTCTTCGACCTCCGCACGCGGTTGTACCCCCTATCTTTGGATGTCTCGCTACACTGCACGCTGCTACCCTAAGGGCATGCTACCCTAACCTTACGCTCTCCTGTCGGCTCCCTTCATTTCAATTTGTGACTCGAGCCTTTCTCATTTCCTGATTGAGGCCTCATTGCTTCCATACGCTAATTGGTTTGTCACTGCATCCACTATGTTTATTTTTCTATGTTACCTCCTTGCCCTGCTTACTGCTTCCTCCATGCTTGTATTTTGATCTCTGCCCTCCCTGTACTCCCATTAAACTAGCTTTCAAATTTCCCCATGATGTCCTGCTACCCAAAATGGTGGTCCACCGATGATCCTAAAATGGCGACTATCCTCTCTTTCCCCAATGATGGCTAACGTCGCGGACTACTATTAGACCAATACTATTTCCTTCACCTCTTCTTTTTAATCTCTTCATACTAGAAACCCACCCTGTTTTATCCTCTCATCTTTCTATTCTCTTTACCCACACTCTGCTGCCTCCCTCACTCTCTACCCTCCACTCTCCACCCACTCACTGCACTATCCCCAGCCCCTTTGCGCGGGCCTCTAATATTTTCAGTTCCACGCCTTCTCCGCCCATGTCACATTTTGCCCCCAATTGTTATTCCTATTATGCACTAGCCTATCATTCCTAAATCTCCAATTGTTTCCATAATATTTTTGAAATCATTGCTTCCACAGATGTCCCTCTAGGTAACTCTCTATTCTTCCATCTCCCGTTGATTCCTTTTGTTCCCTTCACTCACATGTTTGGATCTTCCCCGCCGCCCACCTAATCTCCTCGCTGTCCTGTCCCTCCTGTTGCCCTCGGTTTTCGCCACACTCCTATCCCGTCCCCTCCCTAAATTCACCCACCTGCTTCCCTTCCTGCTGTGCCTGCCCGCTTCCAGCTCTCCCCTTCCCATATCTAACCCAACATGCCTCCCCTCGCCCACGCACTCTTACCCCCTGACTCTTCCCTCTCCAAATATGGCCCCAACTCCTGGGCTATACTGTACCCTCCCAATATATCTAAAAATGCTAAGAAAAACTTCAAACACAGATTACTTATCCAGAACCCTGAAACTCTTATTGTTGATAACTACCTCAGCCTCACCTCCCCCATTAAAACCAACTACATTTTCTACTCTAGACGCCCCTCTAAATGGAAAAGCATCTTCCTTAATCATCTACCAGCCATCAACACAACCAAAATCCCCTATGGATTTAAACTATCCACTACTCCCTCTCCAGTCTTCCCAGGTAAAGTGGACATCTCCATTTTCAAATCTGGCAACATCCTCATTCAAGCTAGAGAATCCCACCTCTCCATTTTTGAACACCTCTTCTGCTCCTTGTCTCGCCTTTTAGACAAAACTATTCCTAACCTGCCATCCACCCTTCAGCTCTACCCCCTTCCCGTCTCCCCCTTACCTACAACCCCTTTCTCCCCCCCTTATCATTCCCCCTACCACCACCATACTCCAATCGCCTTCACCCCCCTCCCTTGCCACTACAGTTCCCAATGCCAATCCATTCTCCCACTCACCATCTCCCAATCTTCCCTCCCCTAGAGTCCCCCACTCCCTATCTTCCCCCTACCACCACCATACTCCAATCACCTTCACCCCTCTCCCCCTCCGCTGCCCTTCCTTATGCCAATCCTATCGCCCAATCACCTTCTCCTAACTATCCCCTCCCCTTGAACCCCCCTCCTCCTGACACCCCCACCGCACACCCCCACTCCCAATCACTCAAGCTTTTCAATGACCCTTCCTCCCATCCCCTAACACTATTCCTAACCCCCTCCTCCCTCCCTCCCACCGCAACTTGCAGCCGTACCCTCCCCCCCTGGCTCCCTGTTCATGCCACCCTCGGTTTCTTCATATCCCTCCCTGGACAATCCATCCCTCCCTCCCAAGTTCATTCAACCGTTTACCCACGACGCTACCCTTCTCCATACTCTCCACACCTTTTTAGCTTTTCTTTCCTCCTACCCTGAGGTTGTTAATCGCCTGCCTCCCCTCCCAACTCCCCTCGCTCCCCACAGCCTTATCACTCCACAACCCCCCCCGCTGGCCCCACACACCCTACACCCAACAGACCATCCCCCTCTAGCTCTAACACAGAACACCCCCCCACTCCCCTACTCTCTTCCCCCTCACTCCTTCAACCCAGACTCTTCTCAATAATGAACGTGATCTCTCTAAACTAACGAATGAACTCTCCAGACTTAGGAACGATCTTTATTCCCTCTCCTCTTGCTCCCCATTCTTCTGTGCTTGATCCCCCCCCACAACTGAATACTCCCCTCTAAATATAACCCTCCTTTGAACACTACCCCCCTCCGCTGCCATCTGCACAGGCCTCGCCGCTCTTCGAACCAGCTCTCCCCTTCCGACCTTTCTGAACTATGCAACTCATACCTGCCCAATTTAGCAATCATTAATCCCTCACCCCACTACTCTAACATCCCTGTTATCCTTGGAACCAACAGAATCCCCTCCTCACCCTCCTCCCCCAGACCCCGCCTCAACTCACCACTATCCACTCCTGCCCTCCCCCAAAAATCATTCCCAAACCCCTCTCCTGCATGCTGGTTAACTGTCGATCTGCTGTCCGACACGCCATTGAAATTTCTGCATCCATCCTAATTGAATCCATTGACATCGCGTTCCTCACAGAAACCTGGCTCAATGACTACTCTACGAGCCTGCTCGACATACTCCCCCCCCCCCGGATACTCTATCCTCAGAAAAGATAGACCCGACAGAACAGGAGGTGGCCTAGCCATAATTGTCAAAAATGAACTTCAGATCTCTCTCGTTAGTATTTCTGCCCACTCCACCTTTGAATACCTTGAAGCTGAACTAATAATTCAAGGTTCCCTCCCTATTCGTTTGCACAACATTTATCACCCCCCTGGTGATGCCCATCCCTTCATGAATGAACTTTCTGACCTTCTCACCCAATCCTCTATATCTTACTCTAGAAATCTTTTCCTTGGAGACCTCAACCTCCACCTAAATGACTCCAAAGACCCCTCAACCACCCTCCTTTCCAATCTTCTTGAGATCAATGACCTCAAGCAACTTTGTCAGGTCCCCACACACACCAAAGGTGCAATCCTAGACGCCATTATTTCCAATAAGGACCTGGCCTGCCTGACCAATATCATCCCAATTGACTGGTCTGACCACCACCTCATTCTGTTCACCATTTCTACTTCTTCACCTCCCCCTCCGACCCAGTCCATCAAACCCAAGAAATTGACCAGAAACCTTAAACAGATCCCCCAGGTGTTCTTGAGTCCAAACTCCAAGCCCAATTGCTCCTCACCCCTCTCTCTCAAAATGCAAATGATCTTACTGAGCATTTGAATAAAGCCGTCACTGATGTCCTTGACCAAATTGCCCCAACCAAACTTAAAAATCAAAGGAATATCCCGTCCAAATCTTGGTTTAATTTGGAGCTCAATAAGGAAAGACGTTCTCTTCGACTGATGGAAAGAACTTGGAGACAACATCCCTCTCCTGCAAGTCTAACACTCCTTAGAGAAGCTAGAGCAACATACAAGAAACACATTTTTAATGAAAAGGCTTCCTTCTTCCGCACCCAACTCGATCGCGCCAAAAACAGACCTAGAGAACTGTTCAACATTATTCGTAACCAAACCTCCACCTCACCGCTCATCCTGTTGTCCTCAAATGCTAGATATGAAGAAATTGCCCACTTCTTCTGCGAAAAAATTTCCAAAATTGATCAATCCTTTCCCATAACCCATTCCCCAACCAGCCCCGCCTACTCCTAACATCTCTTCTAAACCCTTCACCGCTCTCTCCATACCCCACGATCTCCCCTCTCACCTGCCCGCTTCTCCACCCCTCCTTACCCACCCTTCATACACACCCACTGCTACACCCCCACAGAACCTCTCCCCAATCCCACCCACAACTTCCCCTCCTTCTCCTAACCACTCTTACTCGCAACTAAAAAACAATGCGTCCTGGTATACTTTCCTCCCTGTTACAGAACACGAAGTTCTCAACATCATCACTAAACTTAATCCATCCTCCCACACCAAAGACCCCCTCCCTTCAAACCTTATCCAGGACCTAAAACATATCATTGCACCATCTTGGACCACAATCATCAACTCCTCCCTGGCCACAGGATGCGTCCCTATCTCTCTTCAACTTGGTCAAATCTCACCCATCATTAAAAACTGTAATGCCGACCCCAATGACCTAAACAATCTCCGCCCCATCTATAACCTCCCCCTTCTGTCTAAAGCCCTCGAAAAATGTGTCTTGCTCCAACTAGACAAACACATAGAAAATTTTATCCTACTTGACCCCCTTCAATCAGGCTTCAGAAAGGGCTGCAGTACCGAAACTGCCATGCAAAATATTGTTGACGACATCCACCACTCTCTGGACAATGGCGAAACGTGTCTACTCATTCTCCTTGATCTCTCCGCAGCGTTTGATACTGTCAACCACTCTGCCCTGCTTAATGTTCTCAGAGATCGTTTTGGCCTTAATGGTACTACCCCCAAATGGTTTGTCTCCTACCTTCAACACCGAACACAGCAAATCAAAATTCAGAACTCTCTTTCCAGCTCCACTCCGGTTTCCCTAGGTGTCCCCCAGGGATCTATCCTATCGCCTTTTCTCTTTAACCTCTTTATGGAACCCCTCACTCTTATCCTTAAACAAGCTGGAATCAATTATCACCTCTATGCTGATGACACACAACTGTACTATAAGATTAAAACCCACGCTGATATCTTACACCTTAACAACACCCTTGCCAAGATTCAATCCTGGTTCCAACTAAATCATCTCAAACTGAACCCTAAAAAAAACTGAAATCATTCTCTTCTCCCCTAAAACCAACCCTCTCCCCATCCAAACTTGGATCTCCGACCTCAATACCCTCAACTGCTCTCTCTCCTTGTCCAACTCAGTCAAATCTCTTGATATCTCCATCGACAACAACCTTAATCTCAATTCTCATATCAAAACTTCGGCAAAAGGAACCCTCTTCACTCTCCGCCATCTCAAAAAAGTCAAACCCTTTATTCCCTCAGAAGACTTTAAACTAGTTGTTCAATCCCTGGTCCTCTCGAGAATTGATTACGGCAACGCCATCCTTTCCGGTATCCCTAAGATCCAGCTAGCTCCTCTCAAATCTGTTCTCAACCTTGCAGCTAGACTCATCACTGACTGTAAACGTTTTGACCACATCTCCCCAGCCCTCAAAACTCTTAAATGGCTGCCTATCGAAGGCAGGTCTGCCTACAAAAATGCTTGCATTACTCACAAAGCCCTCCACCAAAACACTCCGCCCTACCTCGCCAACAAACTCTGCATAGCAGGCAGTTCCCGAGCTCTGAGAAGTACGAACGCTCTCCTCCTTGTCCCACCCTTGCTAAAAAAGAAATCCACTCAATCCCGCTCCTTCTCCGGTAATGCCCCAAGCACCTGGCATGCCCTCCCCAAAGACCTGCAATGCAACCCTTCCTATCTCAGCTTTAAAAAGGACCTCAAAGTGCACCTCCTCAACAAACACTGGGGGTATGAACTCTAATTCTCCGATCTTACCTGTTAATGATTTGTAAATTTCCCCTGCTCTTATTTTTTGTACCTGTATAATTACAAACCTTCCCTCCTTTGTAACCTGTTATTATTCCCTTCTGTTGATTTTTGCTGATTTTGTTCCTTTCTAATGCAACTATCCTACTCTCATGTAAAGCGCTCTGATACTTCTGGTCCAGCCAGCGCTATATAAAACTTCTAAAATAAATAAATAAAACAAGAAAATCCCAGCTTTCTAAAAGTGCATTTTCAGAATTGCAATTAAAATCCAACTTCACCATAAATTAGGACTATAATTTTTGATTCTGCAGACAGCAAACATTGAAATATGATTGTTGATTGCAAAGTGGAGCATTGACGTTGGACAATTAAACATTTTTCTTGTAATGATCCAAAAGAATTTTTGAAATAATTTATTAAGATTGGTATATATTTTCTGTGCGCAGTTTTATGGTTATTTTGAGGATTATTGCTTACTGGCTGAAGACTAAAATAGGGACGTTAGGAGTGCCGAGGCACAGTGTTTTTCTAAACATGAACGGGTCACCTGTTCCCATTTCGAAATTACACTTATAAAATGTAATAAGGTAACTCCAATGTTATCTTGCGGGAGAGGTAGGTCTTGCAGTAGCGAAAAATTAATTTAAGAATTTCTCACAACCAGGGCATGTACAACTTAAAAGTGCATGCCCAACTTTTTAAATTCATTGCACCCTGCCCATGGGACTCTCCAGGGCCTACCTTAGGGGTGATGTAAATGTATTAAAACAGAAGGTGTGGGCCTGGCAAACGTATACTTTGCCAGGTTATAATGACAGTCCTGAGACATGTTTAGCGTGCTACTAAAGTGGATGGCACAATCAGAGCTGCAGGCCCACTAGACACATTTAATTTACAGGCCCTCGGCACAAGTAGTGCCATTTACTATGGGCTTACAAGTAAATTAAAGATGCCAATTGGGTATAAGCCAATGTACCATGTTTTAAGGAAGGAGCACAAGCACTTTAGCACTGGTTAGCAGTGGGAAAGTGTGCAAAGTCCTAAGGCCAACAAAATCGAAGTCAGCAACAATAAGAAGCCTCAAGGTAAAAAGTTAGAGGGAAACCATGCCAAGGATGCCAGGTCTACTTAGGGAAAATCACCAGGACACTTTATAAGAACTGCTACAATCACTCTCAAGGCAGAGACCTGAGTAGAGTAGAAGAAGACTAAAGACCAGCCACTGGAACAATTAATTCCCATCCTCTCGGCGAAGGTCTATAGTGATGTGTCTACTGAATAGCTTTGAATCACTGTAATTAATAAGTGCTGTGGTGTCTCAGTGAAACAGCTTTAGACTGACCCCACAAGGAAAAAGGAAGACCAGGAACTATTGGGAGAAGCTTACCTGCTTTTGAAACTTTTTCCCCTGAGGCTCAAAAAGTGTGGAAGATTATAAGGACAAAGTCAGCTGCATCTGCCCAGACGAAATCCAGTAAGAGCAGTGATAACAAACCTGTTGGCAATGGGACTGATATACTTGTGAAAAACTATTTTTTCACTTCAGCATGTGACCTATTGTCCAATAAGACTTCTATTGTTTGGGGACTGTTGGAGTTCCAGAGATGGGGTGGGGTGAGTAATGCCACAGAAGGGAGAGTTCTAGGGTACGCTGCCTAAATGGAAGTTATTAAAATGTCACCTCCCTTCAGTAAACCATGCAGCTGGTCAAGGTTGGTGGTAGCTTTTTCATGTAATGATGTCCCATGTTACTCAGAAGATAACACTCATGATTTGAATCTCCATGCCACTGGAGTCAAGCTAGCCTGGCTGATGAGGGGTGAAACCCCAAAACCAGTCCCAGGATGCTTGTTTCCAGTCCAGGGAGGACCTGGCCTGGCAGTTTGGGCTGGACTGTTCCCATGGGGAACAGGGTCAAGACTGATTTGCATATGGCTGGGTTTAAACTGGAATGGCATCGGGAGAACAAAAACAATGGATTTAGGCCTAGTTCTCTGTACCGTGGTGAATGTTTGAAATTGTTCAACAATCTGTCCATCAATTGTTCTTTTTGCAATTGAATTATAATTCAGCATGGAGGGACCCAATTTCCTAAACACATTGTGAAATCTGAGCATGCTCAGATTGAAGCAAAAGAACATGTCATGCAGGCCTAACTTATTCAATGAATTTGCTTTTGAGAAAAATGTGCAGCATGCGTGCAAGATGAATTGTTTATACTCGGTTCAGCCATGCTCAAAAGTTGACCTTGGGAGATGCTCTGAAGAATGGTGTGCAGAAAGTCATGTTCATTCCTCAGTCCCAGAAAGACACAACAAGCTATTCACTCACTTCTGCCTTTACATACTAATTTCATTTCCTAAGATTACATAGTAAATCCACAAGGGAAGTCACAATACAGAAAGTGGACAAATATGTTCCCAGGCTGCATTGAATGCCCCGCAATTGCTAGGTTTCTAGTGTCCACAATTTCATTTCTATTGTTAAATCTTTCCTTAGTGATAGAATTTGGAACCATTCATCAGAAAACACTTTCAAGAACTTATATCTAGAAGGTGAATGGGGCAGCTGATATGAGCAGGTCTCTTGATCTAAAATTGTGTCTCATGAAGGCAAATTGATACTAAAGGAGAAGGTGTCTGTCTCCTTATATAATCCCAGATTTACTAAAGCTTTGCACCAAGTTTGCCTTACTTTTATAATGCAAACCCAACGCAAAGTGTTATGTTAGGATTTGCTATCCAACGCAAATCAGGATTTGCTTTGGATAGTTCCCCAAAGTAAAGCAAAGTTGTGTTATGCGCTGCTTTGCATTACTTTACATCAAGTGGGCATTCCATGGGTTGTGCATAAGGGTTCCCATTCACCCACCTATGGGTTTTGATTCAAATTGTTATCTACAAACAATCATATGCAGGTATTTGCACCAAACTCCTACCCTTCCTTGAGGCAGGTCCATCGAGGAGCAGTGGCGTAGCAAGGGGGGGTTCGCCCCGGGTAGCACGAGTTTTGGGGGTGGCAGCCTCCCCCTGCTCTTACTTGCGGAGGCCCCAGGTGGGTAAATGCAGTAATCACCAGCAACCCCCGCCTCCCCACCCCGCTCTTACATGCTGCTGCCGCAGGGCGGGTAAACGCAGGGGCCGCCACAGGCAGCAAAAGGTCTAGCTACGCCACTTTCGACGAGAAATGTTTCACTTCTTGTGTTTCCCACTTTTCACCTGTGCTGCACTGCAAATAACGTATACAAGGCAGCACGGCTGTTAAGTGATAGTTTTTGTACTGGAAGGGTCCCCTTCTGGTACAAAACTATTCCATATAGAACACACAGGTCCTTGAACTACGGCACAAGTGTGTGTGCGTTGGCGCATGACATCCAAAAGTGCACCACTGCAGAGACAGAAATAAAGAAATAAACAGTGCCACATCTTAGTAGATATTGCGCTGTTCTGCTCTTTCCATTTCATGCAACACAGCTCAGCAACTTTTGTTGATGTGCTGTAATACATTACTTTTCAGTAACATTGGGCCCTAGTGTTCATGGAGAGATAGGCAGAACCCTGCTGCACTCACTACACAAGCAAATCTAACTCTCCTGAGTACCCAAGTTCCATTTGGAACTCTGCACTCACACTTCAGTTATGCAAGTTCATATTTATGAATGTGGACCTCTTATTGAAAAATGATATATGTACACTGAAATCCACCTGAAATGATGTCCATAAATGTATGCTACATAGATATGCATCACTATATTCCACTGTCCTCAGATGGAAGGAATAGTTGCGCTCAGGTGACTGGTTAGCCAGTCTATCTTTTGTCTTGGTCCCTCTTTTCTCAGTCTGGACATCTGATATTTTTGACCTATGGAATAGGTAAGGCCTGCTGTCTAGGTCTTACGTGTTATGCCTGATTTAAAGAATTGTATTTAGTTTAAAGTTGCAATACATACCACTGTGAAGTCATCTGTTTGTGTTAAAAGAATTGTTATGCATTTGTACAAAATGTAGAAATGGGATGGCAACATGAAAGAAAAACATTTCCCACTGGAAAAAAAATGTAAAGGTTTATTTTCAGCATACTTTTCCTTTATCAAGTCTGCAGAAACTCATTCCAGAGAAAAAGCTTTGATAGAAAAGCCAACCGGAAATCAAACTTTTAGCGTTTAAGTAATCCTTATTGAGAACACCATTGGTCTGGTTAGATTGGTACTGCTTATACTACTGAAACTACTGAAATATTAAAGAGGGGCTGCTTGATCTGATTCAATGCTGTACATATGGGAAGTTCTGATAGGGCTCTTGTATTTTACGCCCAACTTTCCAGTTGGTGGCTTCAGTGTGAGTAGCTGCAGGAAGCCAGCACAAATGAAGCCCGCACAACAGGTAATGAGTGCTGAGATTAAATTCACTTTTACCTGTTAATAGCTCATTCACATCACTATTTCTGATGACTTTTAAACTTTAAAATGCTGCTCTTGACCCACTATCAGCACAGAGCTTAATGGAACACAAGGAAACAAGAAGACATCCAAGTCCGATTTTCTGAATTGCTACTTTCATGCAATTCGTATGGAGTGAGTACATTTTACACCTTGCCTGGAAGCATATGAATCTTCTAAGGCACCCAACTTCCACTACGAAATTTTTCCACTAACTATACCACCCTCAAGTAACCCATATGGAGGAAAGCTTCTTACTTTCCAAAGAGGAATTCTGCAAGTCAGCTGTCACCAACCAGGTTGTCTGTCCAACTTTGCCTCTTGTCTCAGGTCTGTATGCATACACCGGATCTACAAACAGGATGAACAATCAGTGTAACTGCACTTCAGCTGCTAATAATTGCAGATGCCAATTTGAAGATCAGGTCAAATGTTGATGGCCAGTTTATGGGCTAGGCTTCACTTCTAACATGTGAGCTGGTAAGGAGTCAACTATAGGTTACTGTCACTATCGCAGACCTAGTCAAGGCCCTTTTCACTCCCTGAGCACTGTGACAAACAAATATGCCATTGCTAAGACTATAGTAGAAGTGTTAAACACAGTGCCTAACACGACCCCCTTCATTGGTCATCACTGGATTCTAACTGGTGTCCACTATGCAAGGGGCAGCATTTTCTTTAGGTAGGTGGGACAAGCCTTTCATCAGCATACATCTATGATTACTTTTCCCAAAGGCACAATCTAAGACCAGTTTCTGGGCCCTCAAATTCCTAAACCAGCCCTCAGGCTTAGGTCCAACAGGGTATCAGCAGGGAAAGAAGGATTGTCAGACTATAATTAAAGTCTAAAGTCTCACAGGGAGGGACAGGGGGCTTGGTAGGTCCAGCATATGGGCCCCAACCATAGACTAAAGACAAAGTATGCTGTTCATAGGGGGTCGGACGGAAAAAGGGAGGTGATGGCAGTTATTAGTAGTAGTAGGTGCTTGGCAGGACAAGGTGGTTAGTGCTTGTCCGGGGATAGCTCCAATAAGGAGCAAGGGCCCTCACACACCCGAGGGGTGTCATGCTTCATCATAGGGCAGCTCCTCGTTGGGCCGGCGTCTCAATGCCCAGCGGGCCCCGCAGGGGGGCTCTTTGCCAGAGGTCTTCTCGGTTTTGCTGTCGTGAAGCTAGATGGTGTTGAGTGAGGGGAGACCTAAGTGAAGTGAGTAGAGGTGGGACTGTGTGGGTGTGATATAAAAATGGCTCCTGGATTCTCCAAAAAGAGTTTATTCGAGGAGTACCTGGGCCATGAGTAAAACAGACTGGAAAGTCATTAGCTGAGAGGGGAAAATTAGACCTGTGGCAGGTCTAGTGGGTTGTGCAAAGGGTCAACATGTTTCTTGCCTATGAAAAAGTCCATAAGGATCTCAGCAATTCATCAGGACCTCTAATCCTCATCTACTCAAAAGGGGGCGGCAGGTAGTGTAAGGAAAAAGGAGGTCAAAGTCACGTCCCCTTATGTCAGGATTCCTAAGTAGTCCTAGTGTGTGAAAAAACAGCTTGTAAGTGAGGTACAAGTATACCTTCCAGAAATAGGTGCACCTAGAGGATAAAAAAGTATTACATACAGGAAGTTAGTACTTGATGAGACATGGCCTGGGTCACACTGAAAGAGAATTACATGAAGTCATGAGGGGAGGAAGGGGAATGGGCATGTAGATTGCCCATATAGAGAGAGAAAGTAGGGACGGCAAGGAAGCACCTAGGAAAACAAATGAATTGAAATTATAGAACTCGAGAGAGAGTATATCATGATTCCATGAATACGGCGACAAATCATGCATCTACATTGTGACTGTCTCTGGCGTAGCTGTCTAGAAGTGCAGCTAGTGCAGCGTGGTGGTACCTGGTGGTGATTACTAAGAGAGGCATCATCAACATTCAGGAGAAAAACATTTGGAGAACCTTTAACAAAAATATTTTGGGGGGAAAGCAACTTGTAAGGATATCACAGCACCACCACGTCAATAAGTGGTCACACATTTCTTTATACATCAATTATTGTGAGTGTGTGGCCAGGCCACGTGGTGATTCTATTGTTGCAGTGTCAAGGGAAGGAAGGAAGGGGTGGCGAGTGCCCGGTTACCGCTTGTGCTCTCAGAGCGTTTCTTAAAGTGTACGAGTGTGCGAACGTTTTTTTTTTATCTTTTAAAAAAAAAACTTGCTCTTACCGATTTGCTGCTTTGCTCATTTGCACTATACTTGCTCCCCTGCCCCGGTCCACCGTGGCTGGTGCCGTTTGTGTGGAGGGCGGGGCTCATTGCGCCAATCAAGCTGAACAGGGCGGAGCTAACCTCACGCTCACCCATATCAGCTGATGTGCCAGCGGACGCGCAGCGGACGCGCCGAAGGCGCGCCTAAAGCAAGCCCGTCTGCACCCGTCCGCGTCCGGCCCGCGTCCAGCGCCAGCCACGATGCCCGCATGCCATCAACTACTAGAGCATTACTGGCCAGGGAACAAATCCTTGAGCTAAGAGTAAATGGTTGTGCGAGGCCTACCTGCCTGGACTTTGATAGTCTGGACCAGGCTATATCCAGCCAGGCGCCGCATTGTACCTCTTGTTCCTTTAACTTTGATAAAGAGCTTCTGGGTAAAAGGTGTAAAGCTTTAGATAGGGACACACCTTCCAGACAACAGACCGCTGATACTAGGCCAACTATCAAAGCATGCCTAATTAATTGCAGATCCCTTGCTAAGCATGCAGATGATGTGTGACTATTGCTAGAAGATAGATCCTGGGATCTCATCTTCCTTACTGAAACCTGGTTGAAAGAGAGCTCTAATCCTGACATAATGTTGGCCGTTCCTGAGGGCTACAAAATTGTCACGGTAAATCGAGGTGGAAACAGAGCAGGAGGTGGACTTGCCATTATCATAAGAAATGAGTGGGAGATATCTCACAAAAAAATCAACAACACTCACCTTTTGGAAGCAATGTCCTTTAATGTAAAAACTTCCCGTCCTCTTCGGTGGCGGGAATGCTGATTTACAGACCTCCTGACTCCACACCCTCTGAATTATGGGAGATATGCGATCAAATTGCCGATCTCTCATTAAGATATACAAACGTCATGGTCCTGGGCGACTTCAATGTCCATATGGACAATGACCATTCCCCTTGGCCGCCCAATTGGCCGATACAATGAAAGGTTTAAATTTAATTCAAAAAGTATCTCAGCCTACACATGCAGCCGGGCACATATTAGATCTTATTGTTACTAACATTCCTTCCTTAATAACAGAAGACCCCATCCCCCTTATATGGTCAGACCATAGCCTCATACCATTCAATCTCAGCACCATCATTAGTCATGTCCAGAGCAAATCTGAGTCTGAGAAGAGAAGAAATTGGAGAAAAGTTACTCCTGAAGTAATGGGCCCTGCTTTACTAAACACCCTTTGGTATTTACTGGCTGAACCCAACAGGGATGCAGCAACTTTCAACCACTGGGTTACGTCCGCTCTAGACAAAATTGCCCCTATGAAAGCCCAGAAACCAGCCAGAAACAAACCCTCTGCCCCATGGTTTACGCCAGAACTCCGCCAGGAAAAAAGCCTCTGTAAGAAACCGATAATCCTGAAGCCAAAATTGCCTACAAAACTGCTTTGAAACAATTTCACAGGTTCAAACGAAGGTGCATAAAGGACCACATTACTAACCAAATTAATTCTTCAGATAACTCCTCCAAAGAGATTTTTAAAATCATTCAAGGATTTATCAAACCAGAGGCATTGAAAAGTAGGATAATTCCTTCGGCCTCGCTCTGTGAAGACCTCTCGGTTTTCTTTCAGGAAAAGATTAAAATCATTTACTCCTCATTTCCCGGATGTGACTCTCCCAATATGATGTCACCTTCCCCTTCACCTGTTAACACTTGGTCAGAATTCAACCCTTTTAGGCCAGAAATTTCCCTCTCACAATTAGAAAAAATAAACTCTGGCTCTCCTATGGATCCATGCCCAGCCAGGTTCTTCAGTTTACTTGCTCCACTACTAAACCCCCCCTTAAATTTACTCTGGAACACCTCACTGAAATTAAGCGTATACCCCTCAATTTGGAAAACGGCACTAGTCCAGCCTATCTTGAAGAAAGAGGATGCTGACCCCGCGGAACTGAAGAATTTTAGACCCATTTCTCTCTTGCCGGCACCAGCCAAGATCCTGGAAAAAGAAGTACAGAAACAACTATCCAACTTCTTAGAGTCCAATAAATTACTCCATGACTCTCAGTCAGGTTTCAGATCAGGATATAGCACCGAGACCGCACTGCTTGAAGTAGCAGAAACGGTCCGTGAAACTCTGGATAAGGGTGGATGTGCTATGCTGGTGCTGCTCGACTTGTCCGCGGCATTCAACACGGTGTCCCACAAGATCCTCTTAGACAGGCTTAGGCAACTGGGAATGATAGGGACCACCTTAGCTTGGTTCAGCTCCTTTTTAGAAGGTAGAACCCAGAAAACACGGCTTCATCCTTATACTTCATCCCCCCGTCCCCTGATCTGTGGAGTCCCTCAGGGTTCGTCTCTTAGCCCGACTCTTTTCAATGTTTATCTGGCCTCTCTTGCCCCACTTATAGAGCAACTTGGGGTAAGTGTCATCTCATACGCTGATGATACTCAGCTTGTGTTCTCCTTTAAAGACCACTCAGAGGAGGCTTTCACAAGGTTCAAACATTGCATGAGGGAAATATCAACTTGGATGACCGAGAATTGCTTGCGATTAAATACGGATAAAACTGAAGTTTTATTTTTCAATCAACCATCAGCCCCACCATCTGCCCTATGGTGGCCTGCTGAGCTCAACCCTCCGCCTATTCCTGTACAATCGGCCAGGAATCTTGGGTTTAAATTCGATGATACCCTCTCATGGAAGACCCAAATAAACCATGTATCATCGTCCTGCTTTTGGAAAATGAAGGCCCTGCGGAAATTCCTCAATTTTCTACCTTTGGACTGCAGGAAAACAATAGTCCATGCACTGATTACGTCACAATTGGACTATGCAAATAGCCTGTACTTAAGTCTGCCAGCTTATTTAATGAGAAAACTGCAGACAATACAAAATGCAGCAGCCAGGCTTATCAGAAATGTCCCGTTGCGTCATCACATATCTCCTCATTTACGGAGCCTTCACTGGCTTCCAGTGAAAAGAAGGACAGAATTCAAGGCATTAACACTGGCCTACAGAGCAGTTAGAAACACTGGCCCTCAGTATCTAAGGAAGAGACTTCGTAAATATCATCAGTCCAGGAACCTGAGGTCCAATCACCTTGAACTTCTTGCTATTCCCCGCTTTGTTAGGGCCAGAATAGGAGGACGGTCCTTCGCCCTCAGAGCAGCAACCTTATGGAACTCCATGCCAGAATATATTAGGAAAGCCAACTCAGAACTCACATTCCGTAAATCTTTGAAGACCTGGCTCTTTGGTCTCCCATAGCACCCTGAGGTCGTCTGCACTTTGCCCTTCTTCTCTGCTACCAGCGCCGGGACACCCCCGTTGGGGGTAGCTGCGCGCTTTATAAACTACAATAACATAACATAACCATGCAGTCTCTTGCACCCTGTTCACTCACCGGAAGAGAGAGGGAAAGATACCCTAACAAGGGCCAGCCGGTAAACTCACTCAAATTGCGAGGAGGATCAATCTGCAAATTGAGTGTAGATGGTTACCAGAGTTTGAAGCGCTCTTTAATATTGAGGAGGCCCATAACGGGTCTGGATGTAAGACGAGCCCCTATGTAAATGGCGCATTATTCATCTGAGGGGGAGGGGATGATAATGGTTTGCCCCCGGTGGCGGTAGATCGCGTTTACTCAAAACTAAACAAATGAGGTAGATTGTATGCCGCAAGTTGCGAGGTTCCCAGTGTTGGATTGTGTTCCCCAAAATGCGAGGATCCCAGTGTGGGGGCACGATTGCACGGGTGATATGCGCTCTGAGCTGCCCGAAACGGCTACCCGTAGAGCGTCCCCATGATCAAGTGAAATTTAAGCTGAGGATGTTGACAAGGCTAGTCTAAATTTAGGGCGGTGATGGGAGGTCACGGGACAAATGGTGAATGCCAGCATGAAGCAAGAGCGTTTCAAGCTCAAGTCGCTCGAGACGTGCTGTATTGGTCAAGCATCCATTAATTGAAATTACAATCTCGGTTGTGCTCAAGGGGTTAGATGCCTGCATGTGCCCTCAGCCCGTGAGCGGCTCTCACTGTACTGCGAGGACGAAAATGGGACCAATGATTGGTGCCAATTTGAAACTCCGAGCAATTTATGCTCTAGACGCTCAAATTGCGCTTCACTGTGTGTGTAGAGCATTCATTCTGGGCTGTATGGACTAAGTTAAAAAAGCCAGCGGGAACTGTGAGCCGTAAGTGGCTACCGCCGGATACACGCTACACTGCGGGTGCATGTCATATGAAAACAAAGCTGGTTTTGCGGCTCAAGCGCTTGAGCGCGCCTGACTGTAAGTGTAGTATCACCATTCCCAGCTGCGTGGTCTAAGCTGAAAAAGCTGGCGTGAACAGCGAGCCGTAAGCGGCTTTCACCGGAGACGCGCTGCACTGCGGGGGCGCATCCTTGGAAACAAAGCCGGTGTAGCGGTGTAATAAAGGACGATTGTGAATGCCAAGTCGCCGTACATCAGGGCATATGATAGAAATTTAAAACCCGGCAAGACTACACCGGAGGGAGTGACCTATCTTCGGATGAAAGTACAACATCGCGTACACGCAACTCAACTACAAGCAGCAACTCTAGCTCTGGCAGCAGAAACAATGAGGATACGAGGAGGCCTTACCAACCACCACCACTGATGGGATACAGCATGCCACCTTACCAGCATCATCAACAGGGCTGCGACCAATACCCTATGTACCTCCAAGGACCACAGGGTTTCCCTCAACCCTTTTACCAATACCCCCCTTTTTAGGCAGAGGTTGGGGCAAAGGACAAGGAAGAAGAAGAGGGGGCCAACAGAAACACGTTCAGTGGCAGGACCCCAAGGCGGAAACTTCGAGAGTGACCAGGAGCCAGACAGCGGGAAAGAGAAGCTAATAGTTAACCTCGCTACGAGAACCCTCACGGAAGTAGAGAAGAGTGTACTCTGCAAAGGCTTGGGTTTTGTCCCGACCCCTAAGGAGGATGACTTCAGGACGGAACTGGAACTACACCGCTTCTACACTGCCCTAAATGTACACTAGCCTTGTCAACATCATCAGCTTAAATTTTACTGGATCATGGGGAAGCGCTACGGGCAGCCGTATTGGGCAGGTCAGAGCACATATCACCCGCGCAATTGCACCTCTACACTTAGTAATCACCACCAGGTATCACAACGCCGCACTACCTGCACTTCTAGACAGCTACGCCAGAGACACTCACAATGGAGATGCATAATTTGCCGCCATATTCATGGAATCATGATATACTCTCTCAAGAGTTCTATAATTTCAATGTATTTATTCCTAGGTGCTTACTTGCCTTCCTACTTTCTCTCTCTATATGGGCAATCTACATGCCCATTCCCCTTCCTCCCCTCATGACTTCATGTAATTCTCTTTCAGTGTGACCCAGGCCATGTCTCATCAAGTACTAACTTCCTGTATGTAATACTTTTTTTATCCTCTAGGTGCACCTATTTCCGGAAGGTATGCTTGTACCTCACTTACGAGTAATTTTTTCACACACTAGGACTACTTAGGAATCCTTACATAAGGGAACATGACTTTGACCTCCTTTTTCCTCACACTACCTGCTGCCCCCTTTTGAGTAGATGAGGATTATAGGTTCTGATGAATTGCCGAGATCCTGCACAACCCACTAGAGCTGACACGGATCTAATTTTCCCCTCTCAGCTAACGACTTTCCAGTCTGTTTTTACTCATGGCCCAGGTACTCCTCGAATAAACTCTTTTTGGAGAATCCAGGAGCCATTTTTATATCACACCCACACAGTCCCACCTCTACTCACTTCACATAGGTCTCCCCTCACTCAACACCATCTAGCTTCACGAAGGCAAAACCGAGAAGACCTCCGGAAAAGAGCCCCCCTGCGGGTCCCGTTGGGCATTGCAGCGCCGGCCCAATGAGGAGCTGCCCTATGATGAAGCATGACACCCCTCGGGGTGTGTGAGGGCCCTTTCTCCTTATTGGAGCTATCCCCGGACGAGCACTAACCACCTTGTCCTGCCTAGCACCTACTACTACTAATAACGGCATTCACTGAAGTTGTCTGACACCCCCCTTTTTCCATCCGACCCCCTAGGAACAACATACCTTGTCTTTAGTCTATAATTGAATTCTCCCAGTACTGAAACCTTGCTGTCACCCCTGAATGGGATCTCCAAGGACACCCAGCATGGTTTTCTTTGACAGACCAGAGCCCAGTGTACCCACACATGAGCTAAACATCCTATGTCTGTCCACAAAATTGTCTCCTAAATGCCATGCAGGCACATCATGGGACCTTAAATCTGGGTAAGCATTCCTGTCACTTGACAGTTACCCCAGGATATTTCTGAGAACATTCAAGCCGCCTGGTGCTCACTGGGTGGGGGAATACAGCATTCTGCTGTGCACACATGCCTCTCTTAACCTCCATGATCTCAGAGGTCACAGCATGAGGCTGGAACCTCAGCTTGTAGCCAAGCCTAGAGAATGGAAACTTGCCTAGCAGTTCTGAAGGACCATTCAGCACCTGGCACATATTCTTTCCTTTAATCTGATTTCCCCTAACCCGAACATCAGCACTGGATGCTTAGAACATGTTTAATTGGAAGCCTAGGTGCAGGCACTAACTTTAAAAAGCTGAAAATCATTTAATGGATGGGACCTCTCTCATTTGGGCAACTATGTCCCACTACTACTGGATGACTAGAGCCAATATGTGGTAAAGCTTGGGATTATGGGCTCTCAATATCCTCTACCTCTGATTTCCAGATACTGCAACAACATTTCATCTTTTACACCACTGCTTTCTGGCTGACACTTGTGTTCTTCAGTTCCTTAACAGGGACCCTATAGACTGAAGTCTTCGGAAGGTATGTTGAAGGCATTCCTTGGTGTTCTTATGTTCTCACCAGTGGGAGGATCCTTGGTGACAGGAAAAACATACCCTACTTAGCCAGGAGAATTCATAGGGAGTTTCCTCCATGATATTCTCACCTGCCCTGTCAAATTATGATGGGCCCATAACAGCTCCAATTTCCTGGGAAGATCCTTTTAGGTGAATAGTTTGAGGTATGGCAAAACAGCTCTCAACAATCATATCTGTCTCATGGAATTATCTCAGCTACAGTTTGCAGCTTGATTCTCCTAAAAATCTCAGACTTCCGGGAAAGGTTAGAAGTTCAAAGTTAAAGGATTTGACAGGGACAAAGCAACAATCGTACACAGCCGTGGTCCATCATGAGTCACCAGTGAAGGGTATCTAAGTCCTGGTCTACCGAGCTAATATACAAAATAGGACGCTTACTTTCCTTCTATTTTTAAGGTAACAGTTGATTTTGCTATATTGATCCCTATTTTCAATTGTATTAATGTGAAAATCTACTGACTAAATGTGCCCTCTCTGCCACATTTGGTTTGGAATTGTTAGGTTCCCCATTGCTTAACCGTATTGTTGTTTGGGTTTGTTACACGTGCACTACTTGCAAATATCGGAAGAAAGACTTACCACTTAAGCTAATTTACCAACAGTGAGCACATTTTCCTCATAGAAACCAATTATCTGTCAGGGTTTATATTGTTTGAACCTTGTTTAAGCAATATTCCTATAAAGTTCTACTGAAAGATGGCATTGAGCAATAAGCTGCATGGTAGACTGAAGCCCTCATGAAAACTGACTCAGAAATTGCAATTCAAGAGCAAACTGAGGGGTATACTAACTAAAATCTAAAGCAATGCAGTGCAGCACCCAAAGTTGCTGTGCTGCTTTGCAGGACAGGAATAGATAAGAACAGCACCATATCTACCAATATATAGTGCTGTCCAGCTCTTTGCCTAGCGCCAGCACACAATCAGGCTACCTAGTGACATGCACACACCTTTGCACCATAGTGTAAATGTGTCTACATCATGTCTAGCAAAGGTTTTGAACTGGAAGAATATTCTTCCAGTACAACATACTGTACTCAGACAAACTTCAAAACTTTTCCCACTTTGGAAATGTCCTATACAGCACAAACACATGCAAAGTCAGAAAAGTTTGGAGAAAAAAAACATTTCTCCATCTTAACACCTGCCTCAAAGAGGCATTCATTTCTAGTGTAAAACACTGTCTACCAATGTTAGATAAAAAAGCCTTTGTGACAAAAACACAGGAGGTTGCACAGGAACAACCATGTACCTCTTATTGAACGTCCCCTCACACAAAGAAATGCAAAGCAGCACAAAGTGCTGGTTTATGTCACATTCAGGAATCTTGTAACCCAATGCAAAATGTTAGTACATCTGCCCCTCAATTTTGGGCCCTATTCTGGATCACATGTATTGTGAAACATTTCACAGTTTTCTGAGCACAAATTCTACCAGGTAGAACCTGTTGGAATTCATTTATGGATGCACCACTCAGTTTCCCATCTTGAAATGAAGCAAAACATACAGGGGCAAACTAAGGGCTTGTTTTGCCCATGTGTCAAGCAAGTTGAGGGTTGTGTGGCTCTGCGTTGTTTAGTAAATCCAAGGTAATGCAGGGCAGCACATTTCCCTGCCTTGAATTACCTTACAGCAGGGAGGCATTCCATGGGTGGAGTGTGGTTCCTACACACCCACACATGGATTTTGGTGCATTCCCAGATTTACAAAGAGTTGTAAAGCTGGGAATGCATCAAAATTGATTGCCTAGCAGACCCAGGTGTAAAAAAGAGAAATATCTTTATTTCTCCTCGTTAATTCTTTTTCTGTGTGTGATCCATTCCACATCACACATAAAAAAAGGAAAATGCCTTTAAGGATTGTTTTTTTGCAGGGAGGTTCCCCTTTGCCATGGTGCAAGGGTGCCAGTGTTGGCGCTAGGCAGTACACAATGCGCCGGCGGAAAGAGGCAGCAGGAATGCACGATATCTTTGGAAATGTGGCACATTTCAGATTTTTCCCTTTCACACATCGCAGCGTTGCATGAAATGTTAGAAATTCTGCCCCACAGTATCCCCCAGTCTACAGTGTCTAACTTAAACTGATGAGGTAAGTAATAAAGCTCTTGATAAATATCACGCCAGTATACCACTTTGCACTAAATTGTAATAACCTTTATTCATATACAAAAGTGAAGAAACTGGGGGCTATAAAACCAGGCTTAGAAAAAAAATCACAGAATAGTAGTATTGGATGAAAGTGTACATTGTGACTAAGCCTTTCATTATGCTAATGTGCTTTCACTTTATTATCTTTTGGTTTCAAGCCTTGTATGATTACTTCCGAAGTTCCTCACATGAGAGTTGTTTTCAATAAATATGTATTGTGTTTACTAGATCAATCTTCATAGTTTGCACTGCACTAAAGCTGGTAGTGAAAGTTCATTAAATCTGTCTGCCAGCAAGATGGTTCAGCGTGGTAAGTGCTCACTGGTAATACCTGGGAGAGATCAATATGAGATCTACATGTTCGAATCCTAGGAAGGAAAACTCAGCATATAGACTTTTCCAGGTTGCTTAATTGAATACCATTGAATGGGTCATAATGCACGTTCTTTAGAGCGCGTTGAAACTGGCAAACAGTGGAATCAATTGCTATATAAAAAATTTCAGTAAAACGAGGCTTAATGATAGTCTGAAACTATCCTCATTATTACTTGCATGCCTTACCATTGATAGACCATTAATTGTATTATCTTTAATGATAGTCTGACACTGTCATCTTCAATATTAGCATGCCCTACTATAGCTAGTTCATTCTTACATGCCTACTGATTTGCACAGGGAGCTAGTATTAGATCATTTAAAAAATAATAAACATTTTTAACCCCTTAACTGCTGGGCCTTTTCCCCCCCAGTGCTGAGCCCTTTTTTGGCTATTTGTAGTAGTTCGCGATTAGGCCTCTGTAACTTTTGGACCACATAAGGTATCCACGCCAAATTTGCGTCCTTTTCTTCCAACATCATGGGGATTCTAAAGGTACCCAGGGTTTGTGGATTCACCTGGAGGGGTCCCAGATTTTAGCCAAAATACAGCTATATTTTGGTTTTTTGGGGAAAAATGGGAAAAAAGTCCCGCATATAAAAGCGTCTGGGTTTTTCCCTGCAAATGGTATCAAAAAAGGTTTGTGGGGCTGAAATCTCCATTTTCCCAGATTTTAGGGAATGACAGACTTTTGTCAGAAAACCAAAAATTTTACACAGTTTTGGCATTTTTCTGGGACATAGCCTATTTTTGCTATTTTTTGTGCTTTCAACCTCCTTCCAGTTAATGGTAGAAATGGGTATGAAACCAATAATGGATCCTGGAAAGCCATACATTTATGAAAAGTAGACAAAATTCTGAATTCAGCAAGGGGTCATTTGTGTAGATCCTTAAAGTTTTCCTTATAGAAACTAACAGTTAAATAAAGGAAAAATTGAAAATTAGTTGAAAAAAACAGCCATTTGTGTCAACGTTTTCACCTGTAACTTCTTCTAATTATGACAGCTATTTGAAGGCAATATACCGTTATATCCGCTGGACCTTTCTGGTTGTGGGGATATATAGGACTTGTAGGTTCACCAAGAACCCGACGAACCCAGAGCCAATAATTGAGCAACATCTTGCAATGATTTTTTTTTAAGTACCGGGTATATAGCAATTATTTTGGGAAAATGTATACATGGAAAAATTGTTATGAAAGACACCTATGTATTTCTGAAATGGGAACAAAATGTAGATTTTAGAAACAGTAGATATTTGCACATTTCCGAAATTGGGAGTACCCATACTAGCATGAGAATTATAGGTCATTTTTCAAAATGACTTATTTTTTACACATTGTCTTTCATTTGGAAGGCAGAAATGCATCGAAAGTCAATAGGTAATAACAGTTGCTCTACAATTCTGTGTTACCCTAAGTCTCCCGATAAAAATGGTACCTCACTTGTGTGGGTAGCCCTTGTGCCCACAACAGGAAATGGCTCAAAATGCAACGTGGACGTACCACATTTTCACAATGAAAAATTACCCTTTTTTTGCAAAGTGCCTAGGTGTAGTTTTTGAACCCTAGCTCTGCCGGCACCTAGGGAAACCTAGCAAACCTATACATTTTTGAAAACTAGACACCCAGGGGAATCCAGGATGGGGTGACTTGACTGCCTCCCATCAGGTTCTGTTACCCAGAATCCCTTGCAAACATAAAAAATTGTCAAAAAAATCACATTTTCCCCACATTTCTGTGGTGGAAAGTTCTGGAATCTGCGTGGATCCACAAATTTCCACCCACCCCGCGTTCCCCAAAGTCTAACGAGAAAAATGGTACCTCACTTGTGTGGGTCGGCCTAGTGCCTGCGACAGGAAACGGCGCAAAACGCAACGTGGTCACACCTCAATTTCGCAGTGAAAAATGACCCTTTTTGGCAAAGTGCCTAGCTGTAGTTTTTGAACCCTAGCTCTGCCGGCACCTAGGGAAACCTAGCAAACCTATACATTTTTGAAAACTAGACACCCAGGGGAATCCAGGATGGGGTGACTTGACTGCCTCCCACCAGGTTCTGTTACCCAGAATCCCTTGCAAACAGAAAAAATTGTCAAAATAAACACATTTTCCCCACATTTCTGTGGTGGAAAGTTCTGGAATCTGCGTGGATCCACAAATTTCCACCCACCCGGCGTTTCACAAAGTCTTACGAGAAAAATGGTACCTCACTTGTGTGGGTCGGCCTAGTGCCTGCGACAGGAAACGGCGTAAACGCAACGCGGTCCCACCTCAATTTCGCAGTGAAAAATGACCCTTTTTTGGCAAAGTGCCTAGCTGTAGTTTTTGAACCCTACCTCTGCCGGCACCTAGGGAAACCTAGCAAGCCTATACATTTTTGAAAACTAGACACCCAGGGGAATCCAGGATGGGGTGACTTGACTGCCTCCCACCAGGTTCTGTTACCCAGAATCCCTTGCAAACATAAAAAATTGTCCAAAAAACACATTTCCCCACATTTCTGTGGTGGAAAGTTCTGGAATCTGCGTGGATCCACAAATTTCCACCCACCCCGCGTCCCCCAAAGTCTTACGAGAAAAATGGTACCTCACTTGTGTGGGTCGGCCTAGTGCCTGCGACAGGAAACGGCGCAAAACGCAACGTGGTCACACCTCAATTTCGCAGTGAAAAATGACCCTTTTTGGCAAAGTGCCTAGCTGTAGTTTTTGAACCCTACCTCTGCCGGCACCTAGGGAAACCTAGCAAACCTATACATTTTTGAAAACTAGACACCCAGGGGAATCCAGGATGGGGTGACTTGACTGCCTCCCACCAGGTTCTGTTACCCAGAATCCCTTGCAAACATAAAAAATTGTCAAAAAAACACATTTTCCCCACATTTCTGTGGTGGAAAGTTCTGGAATCTGCGTGGATCCACAAATTTCCACCCACCCCGCGTTCCCCAAAGTCTTACGAGAAAAATGGTACCTCACTTGTGTGGGTCGGCCTAGTGCCTGCGACAGGAAACGGCGCAAAACGCAACGTGGTCACACCTCAATTTCGCAGTGAAAAATGACCCTTTTTTGGCAAAGTGCCTAGCTGTAGTTTTTGAACCCTAGCTCTGCCGGCACCTAGGGAAACCTAGCAAACCTATACATTTTTGAAAACTAGACACCCAGGGGAATCCAGGATGGGGTGACTTGACTGCCTCCCACCAGGTTCTGTTACCCAGAATCCCTTGCAAACATAAAAATTGTCAAAAAAAACACATTTTCCCCACATTTCTGTGGTGGAAAGTTCTGGAATCTGCGTGGATCCACAAATTTCCACCCACCCGGCGTTTCACAAAGTCTTACGAGAAAATGGTACCTCACTTGTGTGGGTCGGCCTAGTGCCTGCGACAGGAAACGGCGCAAAACGCAACGCGGTCCCACCTCAATTTCGCAGTGAAAAATGACCCTTTTTTGGCAAAGTGCCTAGCTGTAGTTTTTGAACCCTACCTCTGCCGGCACCTAGGGAAACCTAGCAAGCCTATACATTTTTGAAAACTAGACACCCAGGGGAATCCAGGATGGGATGACTTGACTGCCTCCCACCAGGTTCTGTTACCCAGAATCCCTTGCAAACATAAAAATTGTCCAAAAAACACATTTCCCCCACATTTCTGTGGTGGAAAGTTCTGGAATCTGCGTGGATCCACAAATTTCCACCCACCCCGCGTCCCCCAAAGTCTTACGAGAAAAATGGTACCTCACTTGTGTGGGTCGGCCTAGTGCCTGCGACAGGAAACGGCGCAAAACGCAACGTGGTCACACCTCAATTTCGCAGTGAAAAATGACCCTTTTTTGGCAAAGTGCCTAGCTGTAGTTTTTGAACCCTACCTCTGCCGGCACCTAGGGAAACCTAGCAAACCTATACATTTTTGAAAACTAGACACCCAGGGGAATCCAGGATGGGGTGACTTGACTGCCTCCCACCAGGTTCTGTTACCCAGAATCCCTTGCAAACATAAAAATTGTCAAAAAAACACATTTTCCCCACATTTCTGTGGTGGAAAGTTCTGGAATCTGCGTGGATCCACAAATTTCCACCCACCCCGCGTTCCCCAAAGTCTTACGAGAAAAATGGTACCTCACTTGTGTGGGTCGGCCTAGAGCCTGCGACAGGAAACGGCGCAAAACGCAACGCGGTCACACCTCAATTTCGCAGTGAAAAATGACCTTTTTTTGCAAAGTGCCTAGCTATAGTTTTTGAACCCTACCTCTGCCGGCACCTAGGGAAACCTAGCAAACCTATACATTTTTGAAAACTAGACACCCAGGGGAATCCAGGATGGGGTGACTTGACTGCCTCCCACCAGGTTCTGTTACCCAGAATCCCTTGCAAACATAAAAAATTGTCATAAAAACCACATTTTCCCCACATTTCTGTGGTGGAAAGTTCTGGAATCTGCGTG
Organism: Calotriton arnoldi; assembly: GCA_963921515.1. Taxonomy (NCBI): domain Eukaryota; kingdom Metazoa; phylum Chordata; class Amphibia; order Caudata; family Salamandridae; genus Calotriton; species Calotriton arnoldi. The sequence goes on from CAWUFW010009848.1 coordinate 194,248, forward strand.
GATCCACAAATTTCCACCCACCCCACGTTCCCCAAAGTCTTACGAGAAAAATGGTACCTCACTTGTGTGGGTCGGCCTAGTGCCTGCGACAGGAAACGGCGCAAAACGCAACGCGGTCACACCTCAATTTCGCAGTGAAAAATGACCTTTTTTTGCAAAGTGCCTAGCTGTAGTTTTTGAACCCTACCTCTGCCGGCACCTAGGGAAACCTAGCAAACCTATACATTTTTGAAAACTAGACACCCAGGGGAATCCAGGATGGGGTGACTTGACTGCCTCCCACCAGGTTCTGTTACCCAGAATCCCTTGCAAACATAAAACATTGTCAAAAAAACACATTTTCCCCACATTTCTGTGGTGGAAAGTTCTGGAATCTGCGTGGATCCACAAATTTCCACCCACCCCGCGTCCCCCAAAGTCTTACGAGAAAAATGGTACCTCACTTGTGTGGGTCGGCCTAGTGCCTGCGACAGGAAACGGCGCAAAACGCAACGTGGTCACACCTCAATTTCGCAGTGAATAATGACCCTTTTTGGCAAAATGCCTAGCTGTAGTTTGTGAACCCTAGCTCTGCCGGCACCTAGGGAAACCTACCAAACACACACATTTCTGAAAAGTAGACACCCGGGGCTTCCAGGGAGGTATGGCTTGCGTGGATCCCCCAACGTTTCCTTACCCAGAATCCCTTGCAAACCTCAATTTTAGCTGAAAAAATCACTTTTTCACACATTTGTGTGTGGGAAAGTGTGGCATCACTGGCCTCACACACATTTCCTACCACCCAGCGTTCCCCCAGGTCTCCCGATAAAAATGGTGCCTCACTTGTGTGGGAGGCTCAAGTACCCGCGACAGGCAAGGGCCCACAACGTAGTGAGGCGACCTCAAAATTGCCTATCTCAAAACCACCTGGTTTTGCAAGGGGGTCACCTGGGTTTTTGGCCCCGTGCTCGGCGGCCATCTAGGGAAACCTACCAAACCCACACATTTCTGAAAAGTAGACACCCGGGGGCTTCCAGGGAGGTATGGCTTGCGTGGATCCCCGAACGTTTCCTTACCCAGAATCCCTTGCAAACCTCAATTTTAGCTGAAAAAATCACTTTTTTCACACATTTGTGTGTGGGAAAGTGTGGCATCACTGGCCTCACACAAATTTCCTACCACCCAGCGTTCCCCCAGGTCTCCCGATAAAAATGGTGCCTCACTTGTGTGGGAGGCCCAAGTACCCGCGACAGGCAAGGGCCCACAACGTAGTGAGGCGACCTCAAAATTGCCTATCTCAAAACCACCTGGTTTTGCAAGGGGGTCACCTGGGTTTTTGGCCCCGTGCTCGGCGGCCATCTAGGGAAACCTACCAAACCCACACATTTCTGAAAAGTAGACACCCGGGGGCTTCCAGGGAGGTATGGCTTGCGTGGATCTCCCAACGTTTCCTTACCCAGAATCCCTTGCAAACCTCAATTTTAGCTGAAAAAATCACTTTTTCACACATTTGTGTGTGGGAAAGTGTGGCATCACTGGCCTCACACAAATTTCCTACCACCCAGCGTTCCCCAGGTCTCCCGATAAAAATGGTGCCTCACTTGTGTGGGAGGCCCAAGTACCCGCGACAGGCAAGGGCCCACAACGTAGTGAGGCGACCTCAAAATTGCCTATCTCAAAACCACCTGGTTTTGCAAGGGAGTCACCTGGGTTTTGGCCTCGTGCTCGGCGGCCATCTAGGGAAACCTACCAAACACACACATTTCTGAAAAGTAGACACCCGGGGCTTCCAGGGAGGTATGGCTTGCGTGGATCCCCCAACGTTTCCTTACCCAGAATCCCTTGCAAACCTCAATTTTAGCTGAAAAAATCACTTTTTTCACACATTTGTGTGTGGGAAGTGTGGCATCACTGGCCTCACACAAATTTCCTACCACCCAGCGTTCCCCAGGTCTCCCGATAAAAATGGTGCCTCACTTGTGTGGGAGGCCCAAGTACTCGCGACAGGCAAGGGCCCATAACGTAGTGAGGCGACCTCAAAATTGCCTATCTCAAAACCACCTGGTTTTGCAAGGGAGTCACCTGGGTTTTGGCCCGTGCTCGGCGGCCATCTAGGGAAACCTACCAAACACACACATTTCTGAAAAGTAGACACCCGGGGCTTCCAGGGAGGTATGGCTTGCGTGGATCTCCCAACGTTTCCTTACCCAGAATCCCTTGCAAACCTCAATTTTAGCTGAAAAATCACTTTTTCACACATTTGTGTGTGGGAAAGTGTGGCATCACTGGCCTCACACAAATTTCCTACCACCCAGCGTTCCCCAGGTCTCCCGATAAAATGGTGCCTCACTTGTGTGGAGGCCCAAGTACTCGCGACAGGCAAGGGCCCATAACGTAGTGAGGCGACCTCAAATTGCCTATCTCAAAACCACCTGGTTTTGCAAGGGAGTCACCTGGGTTTTGGCCCGTGCTCGGCGGCCATCTAGGGAAACCTACCAAACACACACATTTCTGAAAGTAGACACCTGGGGCTTCCAGGGAGGTATGGCTTGCGTGGATCCCCCAACGTTTCCACCCAGAATCCCTTGCAAACCTCAATTTTAGCTGAAAAATCACTTTTTCACACATTTGTGTGTGGGAAAGTGTGGCATCACTGGCCTCACACAAATTTCCTACCACCCAGCGTTCCCCCAGGTCTCCCGATAAAAATGGTGCCTCACTTGTGTGGGAGGCCCAAGTACCCGCGACAGGCAAGGGCCCACAACGTAGTGAGGCGACCTCAAAATTGCCTATCTCAAAACCACCTGGTTTTGCAAGGGGGTCACCTGGGTTTTGGCCCGTGCTCGGCGGCCATCTAGGAAACCTACCAAACCCACACATTTCTAAAAGTAGACACCCGGGGGCTTCCAGGGAGGTATGGCTTGCGTGGATCCCCCAACGTTTCTTACCCAGAATCCCTTGCAAACCTCAATTTTAGCTGAAATAATCACTTTTTCACACATTTGTGTGTGGGAAAGTGTGGCATCACTGGCCTCACACAAATTTCCTACCACCCAGCGTTCCCCCAGGTCTCCCGATAAAAATGGTGCCTCACTTGTGTGGGAGGCCCAAGTACCCGCGACAGGCAAGGGCCCAAAACATTTTTTGATAGGCAATGTTGATGTTGCCTCAAAACGTTTTGTGTCCTTGCCTGTCGCTGGTACTTGGGCCTCCCACACGAGTGAGGTACCATTTTATCGGGAGACCTTGGGAACACTGGGTGGTAGGAAATGCATGTCTGCCCAGCGATGCCACAACTTTCCCACCCAAAAATGTGTGGAAAAGTGATTTTTCCACCTAAATTCGAGGTTTGCAGGGGATTCTGGGTAAGAAAACGTTGGGGGATCCACGCAAGCCATACCTCCCTGGAACCCCCGGGTGTCTAGTTTTCAGAAATGTGTGGGTTTGATAGGTTTCCTAGCTGGCCACCGAGCACGGGGCCAAAACCGAGGTGACCCCCTTGCAAAACCAGGTTGTTTTGTGATAGGCAATTTTAATGTCGCCTCAATACCTTTTCGGCCCTAGCCTGTTGTGGGTACTTGGGCCTCCCACACGAGTGAGGTACCATTTTTATCGGGAGACCTTGGGGACCACTGGGTGGTAGGAAATGCATGTCTGCCCAGCGATGCCACAACTTTCCCACTCAAAAATGTGTGGAAAAAGTGATTTTTCCACCTAAATTCGAGGTTTGCAGGGGATTCTGGGTAAGAAAACGTTGGGGGATCCACGCAAGCCATACCTCCCTGGAACCCCCGGGTGTCTAGTTTTCAGAAATGTGTGGGTTTGATAGGTTTCCCTAGCTGGCCACCGAGCTCGGGGCCAAAAACCGAGGTGACCCCCTTGCAAAACCAGGTTGTTTTGTGATAGGCAATTTTAATGTCGCCTCAATACCTTTTCGGCCCTAGCCTGTCGTGGGTACTTGGGCCTCCCACACGAGTGAGGTACCATTTTTATCGGGATACCTTGGGGAACACTGGGTGGTAGGAAATGCATGTCTGCCCAGCGATGCCACAACTTTCCCACACAAAAATGTGTGGAAAAGTGATTTTTCCACCTAAATTCGAGGTTTGCAGGGGATTCTGGGTAAGAAAACGTTGGGGGATCCACGCAAGCCATACCTCCCTGGAACCCCCGGGTGTCTAGTTTTCAGAAATGTGTGGGTTTGATAGGTTTCCTAGCTGGCCACCGAGCACGGGGCCAAAACCGAGGTGACCCCTTGCAAAACCAGGTTGTTTTGTGATAGGCAATTTTAATGTCGCCTCAATACCTTTTCGGCCCTAGCCTGTCGTGGGTACTTGGGCCTCCCACACGAGTGAGGTACCATTTTTATCGGGAGACCTTGGGGAACACTGGGTGGTAGGAAATGCATGTCTGCCCAGCGATGCCACAACTTTCCCACCCAAAAATGTGTGGAAAAAGTGATTTTTCCACCTAAATTCGAGGTTTGCAGGGGATTCTGGGTAAGAAAACGTTGGGGGATCCACGCAAGCCATACCTCCCTGGAACCCCCGGGTGTCTAGTTTTCAGAAATGTGTGGGTTTGATAGGTTTCCTAGCTGGCCACCGAGCACGGGGCCAAAACCGAGGTGACCCCCTTGCAAAACCAGGTTGTTTTGTGATAGGCAATTTTAATGTCGCCTCAATACCTTTTCGGCCCTAGCCTGTTGTGGGTACTTGGGCCTCCCACACGAGTGAGGTACCATTTTTATCGGGAGACCTTGGGGAACACTGGGTGGTAGGAAATGCATGTCTGCCCAGCGATGCCACAACTTTCCCACCCAAAAATGTGTGGAAAAAGTGATTTTTCCACCTAAATTCGAGGTTTGCAGGGGATTCTGGGTAAGAAAACGTTGGGGGATCCACGCAAGCCATACCTCCCTGGAACCCCCGGGTGTCTAGTTTTCAGAAATGTGTGGGTTTGATAGGTTTCCCTAGCTGGCCACCGAGCACGGGGCCAAAACCGAGGTGACCCCCTTGCAAAACCAGGTTGTTTTGTGATAGGCAATTTTAATGTCGCCTCAATACCTTTTCGGCCCTAGCCTGTCGTGGGTACTTGGGCCTCCCACACGAGTGAGGTACCATTTTTATCGGGAGACCTTGGGGAACACTGGGTGGTAGGAAATGCATGTCTGCCCGGCGATGCCACAAATTTCCCACACAAAAATGTGTGGAAATAGTGATTTTTTTCAACAAAATATGAGGCTAGCAGGGCATGTTGGGTAAAAAAACAGTGAGAACCACGCAAGTCATTCACCCTTGTACTTCCCCTTTGTCTACTACTCAAAAATGTAATGGTTTGCCTAGGTGACGACTGAGCTAGGGCAGAAAGTCCCCTGCTACCCATTGTGGAAAAAAATATCTTACAAAAGGCCATTAAACAGACACAAATATAAATCTAACACTCATTTGATAAAGCTAATCCACCACTTACACAGGTTGGTTTTAGCACCTCCAGAAACGCTGGCTTCAAAGCACAAATACTTATCAAAGTATATAAATATTGAAGCCAAGCCTTCTGAAGGGGAGCCATAAAGCCACATCACGGCACCAACCACTTTATGGTCCATTCACACGCCATTCACACACCACACACAAGACTTCCGTACCGCCAGCCACGGGCCCAAACAACCATATCACTTGCACTCACACAAACATACTGCCGCCATGCAAGGGCCCATCACATTTATATGCCACAAGACATAATGACTTTGACTATATTCTACCACCTGTCAAGTCTCCACCTCCTTCTTCCAGAACGTTACCGAACTCATGCCCAGTGAACCTATACTAATGACTTCCATGACAGCCACATGAGGCTCAGGAAGACATGTCTTTCATGCACCTTTAGTGCACTCACTATGCTAAATCCAACTCCTTCCAGTTTGTGGATGCAAGTTGGGGGTGCTCGAGTATGCCGTGAAGCCCATTCCTCGAGCTGAGCAAGCATATCTACCTTTGAAACTAAGGCAAAATGCTGGAAATTTTCAAAAGGTAACATCATAAACTATGAACGGATGAATGTGAAACAAGGGTAGTCCGTGACAACGTAGCATATGTCCAATCCACCGTTATGTGCAGTGACTGTAATGCACTTATCATACAGCAAACTGACCATCTACTAAGTTCTAACGGAGGATGAACATGGCAAGCAGCATTGACCCATAAGTATTGAGTGTGAGTGTGGCAGCAATGGATTTGAATCCATGGGTGAAGAAGAAGTCAGGACGTGTATCTATACTACCTTTACTATCTGCCTTCTACCTTTGCAATATTCCTCGGAAAGCGTACCTACCGTAAGCTGTTCTAACCCATTCGTGTGTCTGTCCTCAGAGTCCTGACTAACCCTGTCCAATTGTTAAGAGACCCTATACTAATGCCTTTCATCTCTAGCTACTTGAAGCTTGAGTGAACATTTCTGTCACGAGCTATCAATGCTCTCACAATGCTCTATCCAACTCCTTCCAGTTTGTGGATGCAAGTTGGGGGGTGCCCGAGTATGCCGCAAAAACATTTCTCGAGCTGAGCAAGCATATCTACCTTTGAAACTAAGGCAAACATGCTGGAAATTTTCAAAAACTTCCTAAAGAGAACATCATAAACTACGAAGAACGGTTGAATGTGAAACACGGGTACTCCATGACAACGTGGCATATGTTCTGCCCACCAGTATGTGCAGCGTGGGGACTATAATGCACTTGTCAATTGGCGAACAGAACAACTACCACGTTCTGAAAGCAGATAAAGGTGTTGAGAAGTCCATGATTTCATGAAGTAGAGGAAGAAATATCCTGCAGCTGCTTGCGTAGTGAAGGAGTGGCCCACAGACAGTAGGTATCCATTCACACCAATTGAAAGGTTATCCTATTGGCAGCTCCACCTCAGTCAATTTCCCAGTATTTTGCTTTAGTGTGATACAACATAAAGCAAGTAGGAAAACAGAAGGCAGGCTTACTTGGGCACTGGGGACAGTAAACACGAGTCTCCTGCCTCTTTCCCTGCATCGAGCACACTTTACAACGACGACATGGTCGCTCCTTTTGGGTGTTGCAGGAATTTTATCTGCAAAGTGTCGCTCCTGCAGCCTTGCCACGTCCTCCAGAACACATGAAGTGGAGGCTTCTGCTTCTGTAGCAGTAAGACTTTCAATTACAGACAACTGAAAGTCAAGGAAAGACATGAGTCTTCCTGTGGTGGTCTCACGATAAACAACATACGCATTGTATGTTGCCATCTGGATCAGGTGCGTAAACAGTTTCTTATACCAAGTGCGAGTTTTACGACTCGCATTGTATGGCTGAAGAACCTGGTCGTTCTTGTCCACTCCGCCCATGTACTTGTTGTAATCAAGTATACAGGTGGGCTTGTGGACTTCGGCCATCTGACCCCAAACCGTGACAGGGGAAGTGCTCTCAGCATGAATTGTAGTGAGCATGTACACATCGCGCCTATCTGAGAACTTAACTGCGAGCAGCTCGTTGGAACGCAACGCAGTGCTCTGGGATTTCTGGAGCTTCTTGCAAACAAGCTCCTGCGGGAATCCTTTGCGGCGACAACGAATTGTACCACAAGCCACGGTGCCAGCTTTGTAGAGCTCACTGAATAGCTCTACTCCTGTATAGAAATTGTCCACATAAAGGTTATAACCTTTGTGAAGAAGTGGCTGGACAAGCTCCCATACAATCTTTCCTGTGACCCCTAGCATGGGAGGGCAACCTACAGGGTTAAGAGTTGTGTCCTTCCCTGTATACACTCTCAAGCTGTACACATAGCCAGTCGAGCTCTCACACAGCATGTACAGCTTGATGCCATAGCGAGCGCGTTTGCTCGGAATGTACTGCCTAAACAGCAGCCGCCCTTTATACAAGATCAAGGACTCATCAATGGCTATATTCTTTCCAGGAGTATAAACCTCTGGAAACCTGGCAGACAAATGTTCCACGACAGGCCGAATTTTGAACAACCTGTCATAGTCTGGATGGTCCCGGGGCAATGCAGCAGAATTGTCATTGAAATGCAGCATGCGCTGCAATAGCAAAAACGATCTCTGCTCATGTATGGTGCAAAGATGGGGTTAACCAAACCGTGCGAGTAGACCAGTAGGATAGCAAGGTTGGTTTATGCACTACCCCCATTTTAAGTGTGAGGCCCAAAATATCTTCAACTCCCCTAGTGAAGTGGGAGTCCACTTGCGCGCCCTAGAATGAGGCCCAAGAGTGCCTCCTTGCTCCCTCAGAAATTGTTCGGCACGCAAATTTGTTTGCTGCACAATTTCGTCTAGGAAGTCAACACCAAAAAAGAGATGGAAGTAGTCAATTGGCAAAAAATTTGCCGTATCTACTTTACATCCAGCGTCACCAGTGAAAGGCGGAATTTGGGGCTGAACTAAATTGGGAGGCTGCCAAGACAGCACTCCGTCTGTGCTTGCGGCCGCACGTGCCTGCACTCTGGGTTGCTCTAACCTGTTACGGGTGTCCTGCTGCACAGACTGTGCTGGCAAAGGGACAGCACGACTGACATCGTCTCCTTCAGAATCGCTGGACGATGAGTCATCGGATGGAACTGCGCCGACTGAAAAGTCACTCCCAGATTCGGCTCCATTGTCCTCTCCCTCAGATGCTGTCTCAGTATCTGCTGTCTCAGTCTCTGATCCTGCCTCAGAGCTGGACTCCAGAACCAGATTTAGGGCCTGGGCAGCATCCATCCAACGATATGCCATCTCTGCTAGTGCCTAAACTATCCTTTTAAAACACAATCCTACGTAGAAGGCAGATAGGTTGTTGGTTTTAAAGTGTAGGTGGGTGTGTGCGCGTGAGTGAAGTGTTTAAGTCAATAATGACGAAGTCACCTTACCTTTGCGAACTCTGTACGCTCTCCAAAAAGACTAAGAAAGAGAGAAAAAGACACAGTATTACTTTACCTTGCCACATACCCATCATCGCAGCCTTTTAGCGCTGGTGGGAGCCATTGCAACCATCATTTTGGCGCCAAGATGCCTACGGGTGAACGTGTGCTTTACAATTGCACACTATGACCTCCTTTGATGCGCCCACTACCATCCTTGCAAACGTGCCCCTCATCTCTCCATAGCCCCTCTCTCACATAGACAATTAATTCCCAATGTCAGAGCGCTCAATACCTGGTGCAGGCAGCAACGGGTAGAATCCTTACCCGATATTTAAATTCAGAAACACAAAGGATGCCGCACTCCAAGATCGGTTTCAGAGTTGCTTTATTTTCACCACCACTACCACCAGTCGTGGTGAAAATAAAGCAACTCTGAAACCAATCTCTGGAGTGCGGCATCCTTTGTGTTTCTGAATATATATATATATATATCCAAGCTCCGTTTCCTTGTTTCCCAAAACGAAAAACAGCACTCGCGTGGGCCAATAAACTCTAGCAACTGCCCCCGCGAGTGCTGTTTTTCTTTTGGGAAACAAGGAAACAGAGCCTGGATAAATATCGCGGGCGCACCCCGCATTTGTGAAGCACCCGTCCGCAAGTGCGCCGTTCACTGTGCATCAAGGAGCATATATATATATATATATATATATATAGCAACTGACAGTATCCCAGTGCGAGCGCGCACACATGGGACCACGGACTCAAGATTAAGCTGTAGCCAAAATGCGTGCTTACAAAAGAAAGGTGCAGCCTCAGACGCGTTTCGGACACCGACTGTGTCCTTGATCACATATATATATAAACCATTTCCGAAATCTTCATAAGAATCGGTCACCGACACAAGGGTAGCATTGCCATTCAGGCTTGACGTTTATTCGATACCTTTGCTATAATATATATATATATATACACACACACACGGACACATATATATATATATATATATATACATAGATTTTATCACTACATATATTTATATACATCTATATACATATATCTATACATATATATGTATATGTATATAGATACATATATATATCATTCACTCTTTAGACTTATGTATATATATGTATCTATATACACATACATATGTATATAGATACATATATATACATATATCATCTACAGAGAGAAAGAGACTCTCTCTCTCTCTCTCTCTCTCTTCTATATATATATATATATATATATATATATATATATATATAAAGAAAGATCTCTCTCTTGCTCTAATTTTTTTATAGCTATGGCTTCCCTGGGGGCCGATTGTGGCCCCCACGGAAAGCACATAGGTATAAAAAAAATGCCCCCACAGGGGGTCGGCCACTGAGCAGGAGGACCGACCCCCTGCCAATATTGCCACCATTGTACTTTTTTTAAATTATTTTTAGCATTTTTGGGGGCGATCATGCCCCCAAGGAAAGCCAACATGGGTAAATAGAAAATATGCCCCCACAGGGGGTCGGCCACTGAGCAGGAGGACCGACCCCCTGCCAATATCGCCGCCATTTAAAAAAAAAAAAATCGTTTTTTCATTTTTGGGTGCGATCGCGCACCCCAAACAAAGCCAACTTAAAAAAATTAAATAAATATGCCCCGGGGGCCGACCCATTACCACGAGGGCCGACCCCCCAAAGACATCCCTGGTGTCTAGTGGGGTTTCCTGGCCGTGGATCGCATCGCTGCCGCGATCCACGGCCAGGAAACCCTTTCAGGAAGGCCTCGTTTGAAAGGGGAGACTCTCCCTTTCAAACGAGGCCTCCTGAAAGCTGGGGAGGCCGTTGGCCGGATTTCCCATCGGAGTCGAGCGCGGCCTTACCTGCTGCTGTCCTCGGCTCCGGTGGGAAATCAGTGACGCTGCAGAGCGCTCGCGGCGCGCTGACGTCACAGATGGGCGGGAGGGGCGGGGGAGACGCGGAAAGCCTTCCACGTCTCCCCCAGGGGAATTAAAAAAACAATCTCCGGTGCGATGCACCGGAGGTTTAAAGGGGGCCCTCCCTGGTGACGGCCAATGGACGTGCGCCGCACCAGGGAGGTAGTGCTAGCGCCGGCCATTGGCCGACGCAAGCACCAAAGGGGTTAACAATGTTATTTTGTTTACAGGTATGATACAAGAACAATACAGGAATGAGGGCCGAATATCCGAGTCAAAATCAGATGTTAAAATAGTCCCAAGAATAGATAAAACAGCAATAAAGTAAATATCAAATTGGACGCCGAATCTAGTGAAGGTTGAATCGTACCCACTTCTTCTTATGTGACTATCCCAATTTACAAATATACTCAGCTGAACCGTCCTGACATGTTTTATTTAAAAAATTGCTTCCTATTTTTTCTCATACTTAAGGTCAACATTACATAAATTCCTATACTACAGCGATCTCACCTTTTTTATTGTGATAAAGTAAAACCCCTGCCACCAGTTCTAAGATTATCAACTCCGTAAAGTGCAGAAAAACGCACACACGATTAGCATCATTCTGTTTTCATCCTCTCTCACTTGAGGATCTGTGTGAGTTACTTAACTTCTAAATACCATCCGCACATCAGCCATGATACTTAAATTCATGAAATAGTTGTTCATGTTTGCTTTTCTTCTTCAGTTTTTCTACTTTCTCAAACTTAGGTAAACTATTACAAATGCATCAGCATAGGTAATTTCGTCATTCAGTTGATGACATTGGCTGATTAATGAACGTGTTTTTATAAAGCTGCAGAAAGAAGGCAGACTTAGCTATCACGTATAGATAATCAGTGTCCATGTAATAAGCTATTATATTCCTCAACAACCATGTAGATTTTTTGTAGATTATAAAATTATGGGTTAAAAACATGTTCGCTCGTCCTGCCATGCGTCGTATGATACATTCGAAAGAGCTATTTCCTTCAGTTGCTTGATTACATTCCCTAGTGTGCTCGACAGAAAATAACCGACAGAAACTAACCCCATGAGAAATATTGTTCTTGCATTCACTTTGCCAATGTGACAGATACACGATTTACTGCCAGTGCAGTGCCTAATTTACATGTTTTCAACACCCAGCCCCACTCACCTACTTATTTCACTAATAACCACTTGCTTAAATTATACCATTTTTAATAAGATGTCTAATTTCTAAGACATATTATTATTATTTTTTTTTATATTTGTATTTAGGGATAGTTCATCAGAGCATAATACAGTAATACATTATTACACCGTCTTCTGTTTCCACATGATTAAAAAAATTAAAAACATATACAAGATAAAAGGCAGAAATAAAATATTACACAATTCAGATCGAGAATCATGTACAGCATTTCTTAAACCATAGTTATTTTGTACCCCACCTATCGACCCACCAAGTGCATACTAACTGTTAGCACAGATTTTCCCATAGTTTCGCAAACATCTTCTATGAACCTGATCTTAGAGCATATTTTCTTTCGAATTCCTTATTCCTATATAATTTACAAAGTAGCTGCTGGAAAGTTAGGATATCATTGGACCTCCATCTTTGAAGGATCAACTACCGAGCAACCAGGATCAGAATATATATTTGGTTTTTTTTGCAGTAAATTAGCTATTAAATCGGGTGAGTATCCTAGCACAACAGTTTGGGTGTCAAGGGTCTGCTGAACTTTCAATCTGTTAAAACAATACTGATTGACTGCTCCCCAAAATCCATTTAGTCTAGGGCACTCCCAGATGATGTGTCCAGTTCTCTCTTCCCTTTATATTGCAACGGAAACAGTTTGCAGAAATCTGAGGATTTATTTTATGTAGAAAATCTGGCGTTCGATATAAGAGCCACTTGGTGTAATATTGCATCCGTCTAAGGTTGACAGCTTTCAATAAATAGTAATTAAACTTATTGATCTGTTTCCAGGCCAAGGTGGAGATCTGTAGCCCTTCCTGGGATTCCCATTTTCTCTGCGCTTTCAGATACAGTTTACCTGCCGCCCGGTCTCGTTGGCGGGTGGCCCAGCCACTAATTGTTTTACGATTTTTAGGGTCTAGCAATTGTCCAGCTAGCTTGATGGTCTCATTAATGTGTATAGGGATGAGTTCCTGCAGGAAATGTCTAATCCTAATGAAGGATCATTGAAAAGTAATTTTACTGTGTTCAATGCATGGCTCTATTTCAGTCCAGGTTTTCCAGTTCCCATTTAAAAAGTCGCCTATTTTGCTAAATCCCTGACTTCTACATTTAGCTATGCCCGCCGGATCTAGCAATGGATCTTGGCCTATATATACGTCAGAGAGCAAAGTTTCTCCATTAATATTGGGAATCGCATAATGGCTAAACAATTGTTTTTTCCGCTTAAAACTCCATTGTAATGTTTTATATCTGAATTTTTGGGGAATTTTTGTTAAAAGCATAAAATCCTTGATTTCATATTCTTGGTGGATTAGATCTAGAAAGAAATTATCATACCTATTAATATTTAAAATCTTTGTTGTTCTGTACATGATATGTGCAAAATTCGTAAAGTAGTATTCCCTTAAGTCAGGAACAGCTAAACCACCTTCTTCACCAGGTCTATATAATGCATCAATAGCGAGTCTTTTTTTTTTTTTTTCATATTTGTTTTTTTTTTTATTTACATTTTTTTGCAGCACCATAATTACAGTTACACCTTAGTACATGAGGAATTATCAATCTTTCTTCATAAAAAAAAAAAAAGGGAAAAATATAAACCCAGACGAAAAAGAAAAGACAAAGGAGAGAGACAGGAAGAGAGAAGATATAATTTGGATTAATTCTCATCCCATTTTTCCTTCCATCTGTAGATTGGTGCCCAAATACGGCCGCCAAGCTTTCTTCCATTTCTACCCTTTCTCTCATATATTCCTTTTTCCAAATTAAAAATGGAGAGTAGCCTCGCCAGCCATTGCTGGAACGATGGGGCCGTCTTATCAAGCCAGGCAGAGGCGATACATATTCTCATCACTGACATAGCCACAAAAATAAAATAATAAGCATGATCTTGCATGTTCTCGCCATTGAGCCCCAAAAGAATTAATTCGGATGTTAGTGCTACTTTTAAATTCAAACTTTGTTCCAAAAATTTCCCAATTGCATTTACTAATGTTTTGAGCTGAGGGCAGGTTGAAAACATATGTATTATATCCGCATCAGTGCTGTTGCAGCGAGGGCATCTAGTCCCTTCCTGTCCCCCCCCATTGTGCAATCTTGGCCGGCGTATAGTATAATGAATATAGTGTTTTGAAATGCTGGGCTTGCAGCCCCGCTGAGCACAAAATAGTCTGTCCTAAAGCTAACGATTCAGAAAATATCTCTTGGTTTATATTAAGCTTTTCCGCCCATTTCTCCCCATGTTTCTCTATATCATCCTGCTTTAGAACAGACAATTCTGAATAAATTCCCCTAATACTGCATCTCTCGGTATCTCTCACCACCTCAATTGTTTTTACTTCATTAAAGCCAATCAAACCCCCTTTTTTACTTTCCAAAAAACTCCATACCTGAAGATACTTAAAAAAAAACCTAGTCTCCAATTCAAATTTGGCCTGGATATCCCCAAATGTTCGAACTCCCTCAGGCCCTATAAAGTCGCCCACTTTCTGTACCCCGTGCCTCTCCCACTCTAACATTACGCCATCCGAGAAAACTCCAGGAAACATGGGGTTTCTGTACAATGGGGTATAAAAATTAACTCTACCTAATCCAGTTTTTCTTTTAAATGCGGCCCAGATCTTGAATACCGCCATCAATGTTTTAAATCTCGTCTTTTTATAGTAACTGGGTTCGCTATACTTCAATAAACAATTCTGCACTTCTTCCCCTAAAAGTAGCTTATAAACATCTGGGGATCCTTCTTTTATCCATGGATCTTCAACAGTCCCTCCTAACAAACCCCGCATATATTGAAGGGCGGCAGCCCAATAATACATTCTGAAATCCGGGACCGCCCAGCCTCCCCTTTCCCTTGATAACGTCATGTACCTTAAGGCTCTCCTTGTTTTCCCATGCGCCCAGATAAACCTATTTAGAATATTCTCCAAAGTTAAAAACCAGCGTTTCTCAAATTCCAGCGGAATAGCCCTAAATAGGTACAGCACCTTGGGTAAGAAAGCCATCTTTATTACATTACAACGCCCCACAATGCACAAGTGGAGGTTATGTATCCTGTCAAAGTCTTTTTAGCCTTCTGAATTACTGGGGTCATATTTTTTTCCACGAGCTGTTCCAAATTAGGTGTAATGGAAATGCCTAAGTATGTTACAGCGTCGGTGACCCGAGGATCATCTAATTCAACCTTCCCATTCTTTACTACCTGAGTCTTCTGCCTATTCAGCGCATATCCTGAAATTATTCCAAAAACCTGAGCTTCCTTTTCGATTGCCGTTAATGCTGTACAAGGATCAGGGGTAGCCACAGCAATATCATCCGCGTAGGCCAAGATTTTAGTTTCTAGCCCATATAATGTCATTGGCTTAATTGCGCTATTTGCCTCCATTTTCCGAACCAAGGGGTCGATGTATAACGCAAAAAGCAGAGGTGAGCAAGGACAGCCCTGCCTAGTACCCCGTGTGATTAATATTGGTGCGGTCAGACCCCCGTTCAGCCTCAGTTGTGCCATAGGTGCTTTATATAAAGCCTGTATCGCCCCAAGAAAAGAATTGCCGATACCGTACCATTTCAGAACCATCCACAAAAAGTCCCAGGAGACCCTATCAAATGCTTTTTCAGCATCAAGTAATATTAAAGCCATAGGGTCCCCTGAGACTTCAGCAGCATCAAACAATGTTATAACCCTACGTATGTGATCAGTTGTTCCCCTCCCAGAAATAAACCCATGCTGACGTGGGTGAATCACTTTCCCAATAACGGCATTCAAACGAGTCGCCAGAGCTTTAGATAATATTTTAGTATCACTATTCATTAGCGTAATTGGTCTGTACGAGCCTGGTTCTCTAGGTGCTTTACCCTTTTTAAGAAGATAGTAATGACTGCCCCGGCCCAAGAATCAGGAACAGAGTTCCCCTGCTGAGCTTGACGGACTATATCTACTAAATCTGGCCCTATTACATTAAGAAAAGTTTTATAAAATTCAAGTGGAATCTGGTCTGGGACGGCTGCTTTCCCAGAGGGGAGACCACTGATTGCACTGTAAACCTCGTCGGTAGTCAGTACAGTTTCCAAAGCTTCCTTATCTTCAGAGGTTATGCACTGTATAGGTATATCCCTCAGGTATTCTAAGATCTGGGTCTCCTCCCCTGATTGCTCCTTACAATATAAGTTTTCATAATACTGCCGAAAAACTTCCCGAATTTCAGGTGAATCCTTAACTAAGTTTCCTCTTGTGTCGAAAACTTCAAGAATCTCTCCTGCTGCACTTTTTTGTCTTAATCGTGCTGCCAGGACAAGGCCCACTCGTTCGCTATACTCATAGCATAGCTCCTTTTACCAAGAAATCTTTCAGCAACCCTGGCTGCTGTTACGTCTCCAACCTCCGCCTTAGCATTTGCTAATTTTAACAGTATGTTATCTGTAGCAACACCTAGCGTCAAGGCAGCTACAAGTTCTTCTTCCACATCCATTAGTTTCTGATACATCATTTGCTCTCGCTGTGCCTCTTTCTTTTGCCGATGTAAACTGAAACTTAGTGTCTCCCCCTTACCCCAGCCTTAAATGCATCCCATACAATCCCCAGGCCTGTGCTCCCTCTATTAATATCCCAGAACCCTCTTATCCAGTTGTTCATATGAGCCACATATTCTTGATCCTTTAAAAGTTTTCTCTCAAATGTCCAAGTCCGCTCTAATCTCTCTACCCTTGCAAAAGTTACTGCAAGTATTAGGGGACTATGATCTGAAATAATCCTTGGATGTTTCTCGATTTTGCAGCTAGCAAGTAACTGATGTGAGGCAAAGAAGTAGTCTAATCGAACTACTAACTTATGAGGGGCTGAAAAAAACGTACTACCCGGGTCTGCAGGCCTCAAGTATGTCCACACATCCATAAGTCCGTTATTCTGCACTAAATTAGTAAGAGCAGCAAAGACCTTTCTCTTTCGTCCTGAATAATTATGACCTACTTCCCCCAGAGTCCTCCCAAACCATTAATATTAAAATCACCACACAATATAATGGGAGTTGGCCATGATGTAAGCTCAGTGTCCAAAAATTGAAAAAGGTCTGGATCATCCGCAGTTGAACCGTAGACTGAACAAATGGTAAACATAACCCCTTGAAATATACATTCAACTATCGCCCAACGACCCCATTTGTCAGACTGACTTTTCTTAAAGAGTATGTCCCCCCGCCGTGAAAGAATAGCCACCCCTCTTGTTCTACTCCCTGCTTAGTGCAAACAATGAGCTTAAACCCCAATTGTTCAATAATACTCCCTCTGGTGCCCTCAATATGAGTCTCCTGGAGGCATATGATGTCAGCCTTAAGATTTTTTAAAACTATTGCCGCTCTTTGTCTCTTACCTTGGTCATTCAGACCACATATATTCATTGAGATTATTCGTATACTCATTAACGTAGCTTGCTATTGCCTTTATTTTGAGAGCCAATATCAATTCTTTTGTAAATCAGCCTAACACTTTCATTTTCGTTTTCCCCTTTATCCATATATTCCTCAATTGCTGTGCTGCCCCTCCCTGTACCCACCACCCCAGTCCCCCCTAAGAACCCTCCCAGCCTCCCCCCTTCCCTACCCCCTTTACGGGCAAATGGGTCTGCAATGACCCAGATGTGGCGGCTGTGTCTCACTGCTCAAGCTGCCGAGAGAGCCCCCCCAATCCATTGATCACACTACACTGCTTCTGCGCTAAAGCATATTATAAACTTCTATAAAGTTGTGCCAATCTTAAAACTGAGAAATCACCCCAAAAGGAGAAAGAGAAAAATAAAGAAGCTTAGTGAGTCTCATCCTAGGATGGCCCCCCCTGAAGAGATCGTATAGTCCCAAGTCCGGGCCGTCCTTTAACTTCTCTCAGTTCCAGTAGGTACTCCTGTGCCTTAATCTCTGACATAAACACTCGCACTTTCCCACTCGAGATGACTTTAAGGCGAGCTGGATACATTAGAAATGCTTCACATCCGATCCCTTGAAAGGGAGATATCATTTGCCGGAGTCTCCATCTTCTTTCAACCGTAATATGGCAGAAGTCTGGACGAGCAAAGAAAGTGTGCCCATCATATGACCGCTTTGCGTTCGGCTTTGCTCTGTCTATTATCGCCTGTCGCAGAAGAAAGTTACCTATGAACAGTAGGACTGCCCTGGGCCGTTGGTCCGTAGAGTTATTTTTTTTCTGTATCATTGGAAAGCGGTGAGCCCGCTGGACCTCGTTGTCCCAATTCCATTGGGAGAGTTCAGGAAATGCTCCCTTCAAGAGGTTCACAGTGAATAATCTAATATCATTTCCTTCAATATTTTCCGCAAGGCCCAGCAGTCTGACATTGTTTCTCCGCTGCCGGTTTTCAAAATCTTCCAGCTTCCAGTGTACGTCCTCTACTTGCTTGTCCTGCGTCTCCATATGTAGTTGTAATTTCCCAACATCTTCTTCCAAAGTTACAGTTCTAGTTTCCACCTGAGCTACCCTTTCCGCGATGTCGGTACATACTTTATTCACTTTCCAGAGTGCCCCCTGCAGTTTTTTAGTTGCTTGTTGGGCCCTGCGGCACTCCTGCCTAGCCTCCCCCTGCATTTGTTTCAGGGTGGAGTACACCAAATCAAGTGAAGGTAAGTCGGTGATTTCAGTGGTAGACTTTGATAAAGTAACTATGCCCCCCTGAGCTGAAACATGAGTATAATCATCGTCATCGTATACTTGGCTAGTAGAAGAGTAGTCCCATTTTAATTCGCGAGCTGTGGCTGTATCCGACTTGGGAGGACTCGCTCTCACCTTACTTCTGCGTTTCTGGGTGAGAATCTTATTTCTTTGCCCCAGTGGAGCATGAGAAGGATCCCCTGAATCAGTCTCATCAGCCGTATTACCCTCACTGAGATTAGAATTGTCAGTATCATCCGTTAAAGAGAAAAACTTATCTCCATCTAGTGATCCCAACACAGGTTTAATCCACATTGAGTCAGATTTTGAGCCAATACCCCCACCCGGTGGCCAAGTTAGCTCCGAAGCATCAGGAATTATAAGAAGTTGTTTATCTTTACCTTGTTCCTTTGATTCCCGAGGTTCAGTCCCGGTCAGTTCCAATATATCCCCCACAGTGGCAGCCTCAGCCCCCAACGATATCTCCTGAGCCGGTCGACCATCAACCTCCTCCACCGTTGCTCCCAGTTCCAGTCCGGACCGTCTGCGTAGCTGAGGCAGCATTATATCACCAGAGAGCGAAGGAGGGGGAGGCTCCGGGTCGTCAGTAGTCTTCACTACCCCAGGACCTGTCACGTCTTCCGTATCTACCGCGCCACCAACTAAAGCGGGCAAGAAGACCTCCGCAACAGAGGGCTGGCGTAAAGCGCCCTCAGAGGTAATTACTCGCGGTTTATTCCGCCCGTCCATGGCTCCATCCCGCACCTTCAGTGCCGCTTCCTCAGTTCTCTTTCCACCACGTCGGTGCGGTGCCGAGCCGCGTCCCGCTGCCGCACCTGCAGTTGCTCCTTCCTTTGGTCTAATTGTTTTGGGAGCCATCGCCCGTCCTTGGTCAGTATTTCTCCAGCACACACCGCCACCAGACTCCGTTTCCAGCGGTGTTTTAACGGCAGAAAACAATGCTCTGAGACTCCGTCTGAAGCTGCTGCCGTTCCACCACGATAGCACTCGGCTGGCCAGGTAAGTGTGTATCAGCATGCCGGTCAGTCAATACGTCTTGGAGAGAGGGTCCTGTCAGCAGCTCTCACTACAATCAGCCAGCGGCCATCTTGCCCCAATAGCGAGTCTTGATACCTTATTTGCCCAAATAAATGTAGAAAACAAGCCTTGCACTTCTTTAAATAATTTCATTTGGTCCGCATTTGGAATGGCTAAAAAGAGGAAAGTGCATAAAGGTAAAATCATCATACGAATTATAGCTGCCCGACCTATTATTGATATAGGAAGGTCTTTCAATTTTATAAATTTTTCCTTTATTTTATTATAGAGAGGGATATAATTTAAGGCATAAAGGTCATTAATATTCTCCTTGAGATATACGCCTAGATACCTCTTAGGCTTAGTATTAACTAGTGGGCTCAATTCTGCCAATAAAGAAGCAGAAGAACAATTGTAGAGCAGTATCTCTGTTTTTGATTTATTTATTCTGTAACCTCCGATAGATTGGAATTCCTGGCAAATATTAAATATTTTATTTTGAACTGCTAATTTAGGTTTTAAAAAGAGAGCGATATCATCAGCGTAGAGCTTAATGATTGTCATACCAGGCCTTGGAGATGACAAACTGCTAAGTGAGCAAATGGATATGGCAAGGGGCATTATAAAACACGCAAAGAGTTAGGGAGATAAGGAGCAGCCTTGTCTCGTTCCTCTAACAACTCTACAATTACCAACTTTATTAGTGTTTACAATTATTTGTGCCGTGGCCCCTTATAAAATTTAGAGATTACAGATATCAGCTCAGAAGGAAAACCGAATTCGGCTAATATGTAAAAGAGACTTTCCCAGCATACAAGGTCAAAATCCTTTTCAGCATCTAATAACATAATTTGAGTCGGAATTTTGTTTTGAATAAATTAGTCCAGGGCCTCAACTAAAAAGGTGGTATTGAAGGATAGTTGTTGTCCAGCAACAAATCCGCACTGGTCTGTATGTATAATTGACCTTACGCAGCTGTTCATTCTATTTATTAGTAGTTTAGCTATAATTTTATAATCTGTTTTCAAGAGGCTAATAGGCCTGTAAGAATTCACATCCTCTCTGTCTTTGTTTTTTTTTCAAGAAGCTAACCACCACAACCATGCGAAAGGAAGATGGTATCTCTCCACCCTGTAATATATAATTAGCTAACAAAACTAGTTCCTGATTTAAAATTGCACTACATTTTATAAAAAATTCAGCTGGAATGCCATCCTCCCCACATGATTTGCCATTAGCCAGAGATTGAACGACCGCTTCGATTTCTTGTAATGTAACACTAGCGATCAGACTTGTGCTTTGACTAGCCTGTAATTTTGGAATTTGCAATCTATTAAGAAATGATTCTAGTTTCAGGCTGTCCAGCTCGTGTCTTGTTGAATGGCTTGATAGTGTTCTAAGAACACCTTTCGTATTTGCTCTTTGTTAGTAATACGAGTTTTAGTAATTTTGTGGGTCAGGGCGTGAATCATATTCTGAGCCTGTTTATCTCTTATTTGCCAGGCTAAAAATTTACCAGAGAATTCAATCTCCTCGTAAACTCTCTGGAGATAGGCGGAATTAGCCGTATATACTTTAGTATAGTAGTAGTCCTGCATAGCTCGATGACCTAGGTCTAAAGCAGATTTGTTCTTACTATTTTTCTCCTTTAACATTTTTAAATATTGTTCATTAGTGCTCCTGACTTCAGCTTCAAGGTGTGCTCTCCTTCTAGTTTGAGCCTGTCTAGTTGGAATCTGTTTAAATGTTATAGATCCACGAATAGTGGCTTTAAAAGCCTCCCATACTTTTTCTATTGTGGCCGTGTTCCTATTTATATGGAAGAAGCTTTCAATCTCCCTTTGGATTTCAAATTGTGGCTATGGTTAGTCTAATATCATTAATTGAGCCATTAACTAATCCACACCTTCCCTCTCTATCTATTTGAGAGTATAAAATCTAAAAGGGGAAAAAATTGTTAAAAAAGATAGCTACCCCCTTTGTGCTGTAGTTGTCGATGAATAATGGCTGCCACCTGCCCATTGCTGAAACATATTAAATGTAAATTTCCTCTTATCTACAAAATGCGTTTCCTGTATCAATATGATATCTGGGGTATTACTTTTTTATTATTCAGACCATTGGCATTAAAAGAAAGAATTCTTGCAGAATCCTCGGATACCTGCTGATGGGGAGCCATCAGGGGAAACGGATCATATTCAAAGTGCCTTGTGCTTCTAAAAATATCTGCACTTTAAAACGCATTAAGATGCTGGCCTTGCAGTACATGATCCAGTTATTAAAGTGTTGTATGCATACTGAGCAAGTAAAGTGACAATGCGATAGGAATAACAAGTAAAGTGCATAAAATAATTCAGCATTAATAGGGTTATCTGAAGAGTTGAAGTAATCAATCTTTCGAATCCGCTTACCTTATTTGTCTTATATCTGACAGTATATAATTTAACTATAAAAAGTGTCTGTGCATAAGAGATAAATAAAGTGACAGTGCGGTACAAAATAGCATATAGGGCGCTAGAAATATTCAGCATTACTGCAAATAGCAGAAGAATTAAAGAATCTTTCGACCCATGGACCTCACTTATCATCATAATAACAATGCATGACATTGCTAGTTAAAGTTACTGTGCGTAAGAAGCGAATAAAGTGACAATGTGGTGCAATTAGCATATAAAGTGCATGATAATATTCTGCCCCAATGCAGATACCTGGAGAGTTAAGGTAATCTTTCCGTCCATTGACCTTTCGTGTATTGTATAAATTCCTGATTTTTACCAGTGCCATGTGGACATATCGGCATTTAGATGAACTATCCCATTTTTCCATCCTGCAGATCCACCCTTCCCTACCCAAGTGCCAACTCTCTCCCACCCTGAATGCCCGATCCCTGACCGGGCCCCCACCCTGTGAGAACTGTGGGAGAATGGCCCACATCTCCTCCCAACCCCATTCTAGTGCATTAGGTGCCATGGCGCTGCACCCCTTGAGGCGCCTCACCTTCCACCGGGGGATCATGTCCCCCGGATCCTGGTCATGCCCCCCCCCAGGAAATAAAGAAAAGCAAAAATGAATTAAGTTTGTCGTTGTGGCACGGCAAACTACACTCTTGGCAGCTAATTAAATACACAAATCAGTTGAATATCAGCAGAAGCAGTTTTTGTGCCTTTGCCACATTGTAAAAATAAAAAAAATTGACAAAGAAACAGAAAGAGAATTAAATCGTGGCATGGGAAACTACATTCTTAACAGCTAATTAAATACTCTTTTCAGTTCGATATCAGCTGAAGCAGTTCTTGCGCCTTTGATACATTGTCTATTATATGGATTTTGCCATTTGCAAGAACCTTCAACTTTGATTGTTGGACGATGATTGCCTGCGCCCCTTTAGACTTGAAGGAATCAATCATTCGGATAAATTCTCTCCGCCCTTTAGCTTCTATTGCTGACATATTCGAAAATATTTTAAATTGTGAAATTTCTTGAGTTGACAGAGTTCTCTTTTTGATTGCCTTGGAAAGGATTTTTTCCTTGATTTGAAAGTCAGCAAAATTTAACAAAATGGTGCGCGGATACTTCGCGTTATTGGGGCGGTGGAATGGTACCCGGTGGGCTCTTGTGATCTTTAGATTGCCTGATAGTTCTGGGATGTTTTTTTTTAGCAGGTACTCGACCCAGTCCTGAATCTGTGGCCCCTCTACTGCTTCCGGAACCCCCACTAGCCGTAGATTTGACCGCTGATTGTTGTTTTCCATGTCTTGTAGCTTTGATTCTAATACTTCCATATTTTGTCTGATCTGTAATATTTCCTGCTCACGAGTTACCGCATTGTCCTCAAAACTGGAAACTCATTGCTCGGCTACAGCTAGCCATCCTGGGACCCTTCCCATTGCATCCTCTATTTGTGACAATCTTGTATGCAGTGAGGCAATCTCTGGTGTCTGTATCATTCACAATTCTTTGATCTCTGCTAGAATCACATTAAACATATCCTTAACCAAAGGATTTGGATTTTTTCCGCCCCCGCTTACTGGGAGAGTTCCTTGTTGTCTATCCTGATGGTATCAGGTTGAGAAACAGATTGAATGTTCGTTGCTGTCTCTTTTGGCCTTACCACCTGTTGTACTGAGGCTGTTATAGCTACTGCTGTCGTTGAACTTGCTTCTTGATTGGCAGTGTTGACAATGTTGGGAGCTGCTACAGCCATATGAGATTTTGAGAACAAAGGCTACTGTTTACAGCAGGTAGGGGTGGAAAAGGATTCGGAAGGCTCAGATATGGGCATCCAATGGAGATCGCCATCCTCCATATTACTGTTAGACTCTTCGGTTCTTCCCAGACTCCCAGAGGAGCTTGCCATCTGTAACTTTTTATTTACATTGTTTATATTAACATCACCATTTTCTGTATCTAGCAGAGAGTCTGCGGCCTGTAGCCTATCAGCTTCCAGCAGCTGTTGCACCTTAATATCAATACTTTGCTGTGCGTTACATAAGATGCAGGAGGTCTCCACTGTCCTCTCTAACCCACCCTTGTTTTGTAGCTTTGGAGCAGGGGTAGCTTGACTGACCAGAAGTTGATTGGCGGTTAGAGGCTTACGATTAAATGTGCGCATGCTTCAAGTTTCTTTATCTTAGGTTTTCCTTCCCCCCCCCCCACCCCCGTTTGAACCACTTTTCCGCTGCTCGCCTCTTAAAAGTCAGTACCAACTTGCAAACAGCGGCTCAGGGAGAAGTTCTCACTTTCAAAGGTGAGCTGGCACCGAATTCCCAGGAGACGAATAGAGTAGCACAAGCAGAAGCACTGCTCCCCCGTATTGTGCAATCCTATCCTCTGTTTACTGCACCTATTTAACTCTGTAGCCAAAACCACCATGGGCTGCTGCTGATGCGCTGAGACATAGGCCCCCTGCCTTAAGTGGGCTCTTACACCCCCTTCTCTCTTAAAAAAAACTGTCCAAAAAAAAAATATTCCAGTACTCCAATAGAGAATGAGAGAGTGAGGGGCCCGCCAGCTGTTAATACAAGTCACCTTAGTGATTGTCAAATGGCCGGTAATACATTTCATTTAGTGACTCACCAGGCCATACAGTATTCCCACTCGGGCGTTTCTCCGTTACACTCTAATGGGGCTACGAAGTACCATGGCCGAAATTACCACGAGAAAGCGGGGGGAAGCTTTGTTGTCTTCTCCCCGAACTCTGCTTATCCAATAGGAATCAAAGATGGGAGTTGGAGTACTGAAACTTTCAATGTTGTTGTGCACAATTACTGCTTGCGATAAAGCCCAGATTGGGCCCCATCCGCTGATCGAAGTCATAATTCTGCAACGTTTCCCCGCATATGCGGAGGGTGAATCACTCGTTGCAGAATTATGACTTTGATCAGCGGCTGGGGCCCAATCTGGGCTTTATCGCAAGCAGTAATTGTGCACAACAACATTGAAAGATTCAGTACTCCAACTCCCAGAATGCCAAAGAATAACGATGGCCCTATTCAAGGGCGGGACATGTTATAAATGCTGCTGGGGGAGGAGAAATAGCACCTACCTTCTTGAGCCTCTGAGGAAGAAATTTTTGAAACGCGTCAGGCTAAAAGAAAGGCTGCCAATCATGTACCAGCTCCTGAACTTGTCAATATCTTTTGATTTTAGGTTGGTGACCTTGCACGTTTCCCGAGTGCTTCTCGAGTGAGTCACCGTGTGTTTGCCATTGATAAGTGGCCTCTCAGCCGCTGAGGATGCACCACCCCAGTATCCAGAGGGGGCCGCGTGGAGTGATTCACCCTCCGCATATGCAGGGAAACGTTGCAGAATTATGACTTCGATCAGCGGCTGGGGCCCAATCTGGGCTTTATGGCAAGCAGTAATTGTGCACAACAACATTGAAAGATTCAGTACTCCAACTCCCAGAATGCCAAAAAATTACGATGGCCCTATTCAAGGGCGGGACATGTCATAAATGCTGCTGGGGGAGGAGAAATAGCACCTACCTTCTTGAGCCTCTGAGGAAGAAATTTTTGAAACGCGTCAGGCTAAAAGAAAGGCTGCCAATCATGTACCAGCTCCTGAACTTGTCAATACCTTTTTATTTTAGGTTGGTGACCTTGCACATTTCCCGAGTGCTTCTCGAGTGAGTCACCGTGTGTTTGCCATATATATATATATATATATATATATATATATATATATTTTTTTTTTTTACACACAAGGGACGCGGCACTCAGGAGTGAAGATTATTCAAATGAGTTCATTTGCACAACTCAACCAACGCGTTTCAGCCCTCTCACGGCTTTGCTCACGGTTAGTGAGTCCTTTCTTTGTTGCACTATTTAAACCCAGCTGGCCTCAATGTGGCATTCTGGGACATGTAGTGCGTTACATTCAACAATACATTATTTACAGAAAGGAAATATAACTGTTATTGTTATTTTCAATGGAGGTGAGTTAGTTCTTAGAGGCATACTTATATTATCTCATGATATAGTATCCTGCGACATTACAATTATTACCAATTTAACACACATCATTGATTTTTATGATGTTTTAACAAGATGACTTGAATTTCCGAGTTTAGTACTCAACATTTGTTTTTTAGACACATTTTATACTAGACACATATTTTACTGTGTTTTTAATAGGATCTAGTATCCTGTAGTTTTTTACCGAGCATTGATGTTTTGGCATTTTAAAGATAGTTACAATAATGTTCTATGTATTTTATTTGATGTTCATTCCAAGTGTGTATAAAGCTCTTCGTCATTGTTCATCCCCCTCGGGGTCTTTGTTTTGAGTCTGACAATATAACGTGATTCCATCTGACGTAGTTTTTTTATTCTGTTTCCACCACGTTCATCCAGTGTGATTGCCTTAATGCCATAGTAGCACATCGCTCTCCAATCTCCTTTTTGGCATAATATCATATGCTTGGCAGTTGCATATGAGAGATCTTTGTTCTTCACTGCTCTGATGTGCTCCAGAATGCGCTTCCGCAAGGTGCAGATCGTGCTGCCGATGTATTTACTACCACAATTACATTCAATGATGTATATCACATATTGTGAGGTGCACGTGATTTTTTGGTTTAGAATGATC
Source organism: Calotriton arnoldi (assembly GCA_963921515.1). Classification (NCBI taxonomy): domain Eukaryota; kingdom Metazoa; phylum Chordata; class Amphibia; order Caudata; family Salamandridae; genus Calotriton; species Calotriton arnoldi. The sequence goes on from CAWUFW010009848.1 coordinate 221,024, forward strand.
GTATTTCCATTAGGTTCCACAATGGTTTTTTTGTTTTTACCAATCTTACATGCCTTGCATGAATTGCATTTTGTAAAGCCATTTTGTTGTTCCATTAGCCAGTTGGTGTCTAATCGCTGTTTGAAATGGCTTTTTGTTAGCATGTCCTTTAGAGATTTTGTTTTTCTGTAGGTCACAGTTGGTTTTGATCCAATAAGTTGTCCTATATCAGGATCTTTTCAATTAAGTGCCAATGTTTTTTGATCTTTCCCATGATCTTTCCACTTTCTTTACTATATGTAGTTATGAAACGTGGCGCTTGTTGTTTTTCACAATTTTCCGGTTTTTTCTTTGGTATCAATGTGTCATTTCTCGTTTTTTGATCAATTCTTCTTTTGCTTTTTTTCAGTGTTGATTCTTTATATCCCCTTGCTTTTTGCCTTTCCATGGTTTCTTTGATTTTTTCTTCAGCATCCTCTGGTTTGGAACAGTTCCGCTTCATTCGCATGAATTCTCCATATGGTATATTTTCAATTAATGATTTTGGATGGAAACTTGTCCCATGTAATATACTGTTGGTGGACGTTTCTTTTCTGTAGAGTGTGGAGTGTATCTCGTCATCCTTAATATATATTAGGGTGTCAAGAAAGGCAATCTTCGTTTTGTTTGTATTGCATGTAAAAGATAGACCAATTTGGTTGTTATTCAGTTTTTGAAAATATCTTTGAAAATCTTGTTCTGTCCCGTTCCATATTAGGAATAAATCGTCTATGAAACGGACCCATAGTATTATTTTGTCTAGATCTTCTTGATTCTCCACATCCCACGCCACCAATTTCTCCCACCACCCCATTGTGATATTGGCATAGTTTGGAGAAAAAGAAATGCCCATGGCAGTACCGCAACGCTGTTTAAAAAGTTCTTTATTAAAATAGAAGATATTGTTAGTGAGACACAGTTCGATCATGGTGAGTAGCATTTGGGTATGTTTCATCTCCGATATTTTTCTCTGTCGTAAAAAATATCTGCATGCATTTAGGCCAATCTCATGTCGGATCGAAGTGTATAGCGATACCACATCTATTGTTATTAACAGGAGTTCACTATTCCACGTGATGCCTGTGAGTATCCTTAAAAAATCACCCGTATCTCTGATGTAAGAGCTCATGCTTTGCGCAATTGGTGCTAGAAATTGGTCTACATACTCAGAGAGGTTCTCATATAGAGAATCACATGAGGATACGATTGGCCTTCCTGGTGGGTGGTGGAGCGTCTTGTGAATCTTCGGCAAGAAGTATATCGTCGGGATAACTGGGAAGTCTTTTGTCAGAAAGTTTAGCTCATCATCATTGATCAAATTCTCATTATGCCATTTTTTTAGATTAATATTCAGTTCCATTATCATTTTGTTGATCGGATTATTTGGCATTTTGCAATAGTTTGTAGTATCTTCTAGTTGTCTATATGCCTCTTGCAGGTAATCCTTTATATCCATGAGCACTATGTTTCCCCCTTTGTCGGCTCGTTTTATTATGAGCTCCTTGTTTTCCATTAGTTTTCCAATTGCTTCCCGTTCTTTCTTACTTAGATTCTCTTTTTGATTTTCATTTCTAGTATTTGTTATTTTTTCTAGCTCCTCTATTATTGCCTCACTGAATTGATCAATTCTGTTTCCAGGAGGTAAAACAGGGCAGTATTTCGATTTCTTTTTTAGTCCGCTCCCCACTCTTTGGTTTGTTTCAATTTCAAGATGTTCAAGGACTTGTTCTTCCGACATTTCGTCCTCATTTAAATTGTACAGTAGGTCAAACATGTTTTTCAAATCCTGTGCTATATATACGCTTCCATGTTTGTCCTGATTTGAAGACGCACTCCACTGCAGGCATTTCAACAGAAATCTTTATTTTCAGGGAACTGGCATGTTAATTCCTGATTGTTCATGCCTAACACGTTTCGGAGCCCCTCTGCTCCTTACTCATAGACTGCTTGCAACTTCACAGAAATTCAAAGACCACTTTTATTTTCCTGCAACGAAGTCCCATTTCCCTCTGGTGGGCTACACAGGTGAGTTCAATCTTTTCAAAGGATGCTGGAATCTGTAGTGTTCTTTGATATAATTCTTACCCTTCGGTGGGTTCTGCAGAGCTGCAGTGATTTATTTCTGTATTTCGAGCCCTCCAGTGGGCCTCAGGAAACAACTTGCCAGTTTATTTAAAAGCACTGCTGTGTCGCTTTCAAAGCTGAAGAAAGTTCTTTAACCTTGCGACCCTTTATTCCATTTAAAAGGTGGTGCAGTTTTCCACGGCCGGACTGCCGTGATATTATGCTTCCATGTTTGTCCTGATTTGAAGACGCACTCCACTGCAGGCATTTCAACAGAAATCTTTATTTTCAGCGAACCGGCATGTTAATTCCTGATTGCTCATGCCTAACACGTTTGGGAGTCCCTCTGATCCTTAGTCATAGGCTGCTTTACATTCACTGAAAAAACAAAGGTTATAGGGACGTTATAGTTAGGCTCAGATATCAGACGTACAAAACCAGTGAAAATCAGCAGTTATAGTTACCTGAACTAACTATAACTTACGTCCCAGAAATGCACTACTTATGACCTCACATATTACAATTCAATTCAATTCTTTATTAAAGTTTGGAACTCAAAATGAGGTCCACTTAAAAATTCCAAGAAAAATCACAAGATGAAACAGAAATGTACATTATACATATAAAACCTTTACCAAAAAATTTTATTGATAAAAATAACAGATGGCAAATCACAAATTTTTTTTAGAGAGAAAAGAATGCAGCAGTATTTCATGAAAAATCAAATTCGTACAGACAAAATCTCAGCTTGAGAACAGCAAAGGATATAACTTAAAGTAAAAAAAATAAAGAACATATACAATCATAACGGGGACATCATTCAATGTAGCAGCAACAGTTGAGTGCAAAATTCTGCAGGTTGTATAAAGATACTAAAGGGACCAATATTACAAAAGATGAAGACAATAATCGTAATGAAGTTGAATTTTGAAATACAGTTAAACATCCTTTAACCGCAACGGGTAAAAATAATTAATTATGTACACCATTTCATAGTGATACAAGTAGAGAAAATGGGTGACATGAAATCAAATTAGTCTGAACCGAAAGTAAAAGAAACTTCATTCATTCTAGCGGCAACAGTTAAGTACAAAATTCTATAAATAAAATAGGAATACTAGAATAGACAACAGAAAAAAGATAAAGACCAATAATGCAATGAAAAATGGATAGAAATATATATTTCCTTTACCGCAGCAAATAAATAGTTATGTATACCATTTTATAGATCTAGCCCACAATTAGGAATGAGAAATGTTACTGAAAGATAGAGGCTAGACCCCTTATCTAGGGCAAAGATGTTAAATAAAGATTGAGAATGGGATATGATAAGATAAAGTAAATGTCCTGCCTCCTGCCATAGAGACCTCCTATATAAAGTGGGGAATTGGTATAAATGGCTTAAAATACTATTATAACCTCACATATTACATCATTCATAACTAACCCCGGGCGTAGTGTGCGTAGAGGGGCTACGCGGAGGTCCATGGAGTTGAAAACAAACTCCGTGGAACTCCACTCAGCTACACACACCCGCCTCCACCCCCCATTATAAAAAGTAATTAAACATTATTAAAAAATAAATTTAAAACCACTTACGTGGCATGCAGCGTCCCCGGGCTGCCATCCTCCTCTTCTTCTCTGTCTCGCTAATCCTTGTGAGAACTGCGCATGCGGGGGTGGAGGCGGGGGCTGGCCAAATCCGCTCCACTGCGGAGTGTGCAGAGATTTGCCTTCTCCGCATTCCCGCGGAAACGCAGAGATGGCAAATCTCTGCACACTCCGCGGGCGGAGCAGAGGTCTCCGCCCGGGGTTATTCATAACATGACTGATGACATCACTGATGACATCTCACATGATATCACTGATGACATCAGTGATGACATTATCTAGTGAGAGTATTTTCTAAGGGTTTATGATTGTTAAACATTTATACTAACCTACTACAAAAGTTAAATTAGTATACTTGGTGCACTACTACTGAGTGATACTGCTTCTAACTTATATACTGTGAGTGCCTGTGCGGTGTGACTGTATGTATCCTTGTGTGTATAGGTGTGTGAGTGGCTGTATGGGTATATAAGTGGGTGTTTGAGTATCTCCCACAAAGCAAAAGCAAACATAACTCCATTTCTGCAAGCCGGATCTGCCAGCAAGTGGGGTTTTTATCTGTTTCTCTGCATACAAATATGAGTGCAGAGGAACAGATGAAAACATTGCTCTGGCAGACAGGATGCTGCCTTTTAACAGCCCCTTCTCTGCCTCAGCAATGCTGGCTCCTGCAGAAGGTGGTGAGCCAACAGGGACGATGGAGGCCTTGAGGCCGCATGGTCCCGCTCCCCATTATTTAATGGCTGGGCCCCCGGGATGGGGTCCCCAAGGCCGACATTGGCACGGGGGCTGTGTGGGGTCCCCTCTCCTATTTAAAATTCATTTTATTTAAAAAGGCTGGGGAATGGGGACCCTGAGTCCAAAATCAGCTCAGGGACGGCGGGCCGCCTCCCTTAATAAAAATACATTTTCTAAAAATGCTGGGCCCGAGGGCATGGGATCCCTGGGGCCTAATCCGGTGGTCCCCCCTGCCCTAATAAAAAAAATAAGGCTAGCCCCAGAGAAGTTGCGGAGTACCCGCTCCCGTTCTATACTACCCTGCAAAGGGGCCTCCTGGCACACAACTTGTTGGGAGATGAAGACTCCATGGCTGCTGATTGTCCTTAGGCGCCAATAACCCCTCCTGTTACCTTCAGTAATTCCCATAAAGTGGAAATGCTGAGAGGTCATCCAAGGCCTGGTCCCCTTTCTCCACCACTCTGCAAACACGCCTCCTGGTGCACTACTGGTTGGGGGATGAAGTCCCCTCAGATGCTGAGGGTCCTTGGGGGCCAACAAAACCCTCCTGTTACCTTTATGAAGTCCCACAAGCAGGATTGCTGAGAGCTTGTGGGAGTCCATGCCCACTTTCTTCCCAACTTTGCAAATGTGCCTCCTGGCACACTACTGATCGGGGGATGAAGTCCTTCCATGAAGTGAAGCAGAATTGCTTTTGGGTAGAGGGAGCTGCATGTTTGCAGCTCCCTCTGCACAAAAGCAATGCCGGCTCCTGCAGGAGGCGGGGAGCCGGCAGGGACTGCGGGGGCCTTCAGGTTCCCCCGTGGTCCCCAACGATGTGGCCAAGCCTGGAGATGGGGTCCCCGGGGTCGATAATGGCCCCAGTAGGAGGGCCGTGCAGGCCCCCCTTTCCATTTTGTTTTTAAACTAAGGATGTGGCCATGCTCCGGGGGATGGGGTCCCCGGGCCAATATTGGCCTCAGGAGGGGGGCAGCACGGCCCCCCTCCAAAAATAAAAAATAAAGGGCAGGCCCCGGGGGATGAGGTCCCCGGGAAGTGGGCCCATTCGGCCTCCTTTGCTTAACAAAAAAATGGCACAGCCCAGGGGATGGGGTCCCTGGGGCAGAAATTGGCCTCTGGATTGGCGCTGTGTGGCCCCACTCCCATCTTATTTTTTTTTTTTTTTAAATGGGTCAGTCCCTGGGGGATGTGGTCCCAGGGCCTAAAAAGGATCAAGGGAAGGGGGGACACACAGCCCCCCTTCATAAAATTAAAGAAAAACAAAGCCGGCAACTCGCCAGAGGCCCCGCCCCTCTTTGCACTACTCTGCAAACGTACATCATGGCGCTCTCTTGGTTGGGTGATTAAGTCCCCTTTGCTATTGAGGGTTCTTAGGGAGCAACTAGCCCACTTGTTACCTTCAGTAAGCCCCACACAGTGGGAATGCTGAGAGGTGGTCAGAGGCCATGCCCCTTTTTCCACCACTCTGCAAACACACCTCTAAGCGCACTGCTGGTAAGTCCACTTTACTCCAGAGGCCCTCCTGGTACCTCCTGTAAGTCCCATGCAGCGGAATTCCTGAGAGTTGTTTGGAGGCCCAGCCCCTTTTCTCCATCACTCTGCTATTTAAAAAACCTTAGAAATTCCCTGAAAAAACTAAAGGTTTCAGGGACGTTATAGTTAGGAATTAGCATTTAAAAAACCTTAGAAATTCACTGAAAAAAAACACAGGTTTCAGGAAGTTATAGTTAGGAATTAGCATTTGAAAAACCTTAGAAATTCACTGAAAAAACCACAGGTTACAGGAAAGTTATAGTTAGGCTGACATTTCACTCGTACAAAACCTGTGAAATTCAGCTGTTATAGTTAGCTGAGCTAACTGTAACTCGCGCCCCCGCAATGCACTGCTGATGACGTCACATATTACATCACTTATGACATTGTCAGTGACATCACTGATGACATCAGTGAATATATATATATATATATATATATATATATATATATATATATATATATATATATATATGCAAAAAAGAAGAAGAGCACTCTGGGTAGTTCCCAAATTTAGGTGGAAGGCAGCTTCTGTATAGAGAACCCTCAACACCAGCGACACTCAAGATTTGCTGACCTCAAATGTCTGCTTTTCTATCAAAGTTTTTAAGCATAGGATTAGCAGAGTGCCTTCCACGCCGAGTTAGAAAGGGACAAAGTCTTTTGCCATTTCTACAGCAAAGTATTTAAGCATAGGAATAGCACAGTGCTATCCATGCCGAGCTGTTAAATGACAGAAGCCATTTACCACTCCAGGCACAGTATTACAGCTTTGGACTGGCAAAATACCATCCAAAATATCAAACAAAATCCTTGGGTCTGATAAGAGAACACATAAAAGAAGACACTGACAATATCACACAGACCTAACAGTGGGATGATCCCTTTTAGGACAAATATCCCTCACCCACCAAAGGTGGCATGCTTCATCATTTGGGATTCTCCTCTCAGAGGAAACCTAGTTCCTCTGAGGGCTACAACCCCCTCTCTGAGAGGGAGGAGCACAGGGATGTTTTGATGTCTACTCTACACGGATTTTCTAAATCCACCAAATGAGAGACAAAGTGTGGGTGAGGGCGCAGCGCAAAAGAAAGAGTTTTGTGAAGGGAGTGGTGTTAAAACTAGCTAGAGAGAACACAACACATCCTTTATTCATATGTTCCCACTGCCAGGATCAAAAACAGTGCACCTGCGGTATGGATTTAAACCACATGTGTCAGACGAAATCGTTTGGTCAACATGTTTCAGTCATAACGACACACAATGTGTCAAGGCTTTCATCAGGACCTCAAAGATGCTGCTGCTAAGTGATATGTAAATGCAAAAGAAAATTAGAATCAGATACGGAACCAATTGGACTTCCGGTTTCTGTTCTCAGTAAGGTGACTGTACCTAATGGGAAACAGATACAGAAACACATGTGATAAAGTCAGTGACTAACAACACACGACATACAATGAAACATGTAAGTGGGACGAACAGATTCCTCTCCTTACACCATACACCTTGTATGTGTTTAGACTGTAAAATTAACATCAATTTCTTACCCGTAACAACTGGGTAGAATGCTTCACCTCAACCTGGCGACAGCTCAGGAAAGGGGGCACCACTCTACAAACAAGTGTGGAGGGTGCAAATGTCAAAACAACGTTGTTTAGACATGTCCTATCACACACCATTTCAAGAACAAACATGAGTCAAGGAAAGAGAAAAATCTATGTAAAAACCCAAAGTTCATTAACAATTAATTAAAAACTACATACTTGCTGATGTGCTAGCACATACTAAACTACCGGTCACCACACGTGGTGGAGCAACTATGTGATCGAGTACGTTTTGTGACTAAATGAGCATTAAAGATGGAAGTAATGTTGTTTAGATATATAAAACAGACACGCTCTCTGTCGCTTTCCTAATGAAAATAAACAGAACCCTTGTTAGAAGAAGACTTCTCAAGGGTTAAAATATTTTGTGCTTCGCTCGTACACCATACTACTAATTAGCAGTGGCAGACCAAAATATAGACGAGAAAGGCATGGTGAACCCAATAGTTTAAGCTAATGGGAACTGTAAGGTCTAAAACCATAAAACATATTACGTATTGTACCCGCAACACTCACCTATCCGTCGGTACCCCAAAACGGTTTTGAGCCTGTGACCGGAGGTAAAAGTAGCCAGCTTAGGTTGCGCTTTAAATACGGAATCCTAGTAATTAAACTCGGACCCGGTGGGTGCTCCTGCTTAATCTAAATACAAATGCGCATGCGTATACCAATGTCTCACTGATCTGCATGCGCGCGACCACCAGTGCCTATCGGGACATGTAGTAACAATCTTATGCGTGCCACATCATAAACAGAAAGCTAATTCTGTATAAGTCTAACCTCCATGAGAGCACAGTGGGTGTTTGGATATTTCAAGGCACAAACCGCAACGTACACTTGCAGTAAGTGCCGACAAACAGCTCCCAATGAAGGCTGATAATGCCTGACCTGCAGAGATGACTGATATAATTGGTAGGGAACAACCCTACTAGCTCACAAAAAAAGCCCCACTCAACTGAACAGTCCAATACAAACACAATGGCGTGCAGTGGTGTTAGATAAACAAAGAGACATTAACGCTATCTTACAAATGCCTTACTCGGTTCAACGTGTTTAACACATACATGTGAAATATTCATGGCATCATTTGAAGAATTGCGGTGACACCAGCAGTGCTCAATGAATAAGAGGGCATCTAGAAAATTATAGGCATCATCATATGTGCCTACTTAGTAGCTCGTGTCAGTGCAACCTACTCTCCTAAATGGTATCCAAACCTACAAGGAAACCCATGGAATTTCATCATTCAAAACCACATTATCACTATTGAGCCTGTGTACCCATCGTTGTTCTCACCTAAACAGGTATGTAGAGATGTCCGTGATATGGGCAGGGATGTATGGTTTTTCTAACACCGTCCATTTTAGATCTTCTGGGGAATGGTTAATGTCTAAAAAATGGTTTGTAAGTTTGGTGGCAGCCTTTTTGCACCGGATGGTGCTCTTATGTTCTAAAATGCGAGTCTTCACCTTCCGGGTGGTCATGCCCACATATCTTAAAGCACACGGACAGGTGATCAGGTACACAAGTCTTTCACTGTTACAATTTGTATGTTGTACCTGCATCCATGGTTGTGTGGTCCCGATATCAATGGAGACCGTATGTTCTGTTTGTGGGCAAGCTGCACACATTCCGCAAGGGAAATGTCCTTTAACAGCAGGTAGATTACAGAGCGTGTTCTGCTCTCTTGGTTTTCTGTTGCACGGATGTGTGTGCACTAACTGATCCTTCATATTCATGCTCCGCTTGAAGGCAAACAGTGGTCGAGGTGTGGTGGTGTTCCCAATGTTCAGTAATTTCCAATTGTGAAGAATACTCTTATTAATTTTATTAGAGAAACTGCAAAAGGTGTTTACACATGTCAGCCTGGTGTTAACTTCCTTCGGTCTACTTGGTTCGATGAGTGCTTCCCTGTTGTTGTTGGCTGCACGTTTCATTGATCTTTTTATCAGCTTTTTCGGATAGTCCCTCACATTGAGTTGGAGAGCCAAATTTTGAGCATGTTCTTGATATTTAGAGGTTGAAGAACAATTCCTCTTAATCCTCAAAAACTGCCCGAAGGGCAGATTGTCGCGAAGGGCTTTGGGGTGGTAGCTCTTGTACGATAGCAGGGGATTCCTCGCCATGGGTTTCCTGAAAAGTTCAGTGCCCAAACCACCACCACCCACAGGAAAGATGCGAATATCCAAAAAGGGTAAGTTGATGTTACTAAATTCACAAGTGAATTTAAGGAAATCATTCCTGTTATTCAACCATGTCTGGAATTCAGTGATGGTAATAGGTGTGCCTCACCAGATGACAAACACGTCGTCAATATAGCGTTTCCATAAAAGTATGTGATTTTTGTATGGATTGTCATCGGAAAAAATGTGAACTTATTTAAAGAGGTGTACGGAAAGATTAGCCAGACTAGGGGCAAAAACACTGCCCATGGATGTTCCTGAGATTTGAAGGAATAGCTGATCTTCATATTGAAAGAAATTCTCTTTCATTGCCAGGCGAGCACAACTCATGATGAATTGAACTGGAGTGATGGTATCCAAAACTCTGTTCTCAAGAAGGGTTTGTTTGGCCGCTAGTGTCTCGTCTTGAGGAATACAAGTGTACAAAGACTCGACGTTGAAGGAGACCAGGTAATCGTTGGTGATATCAAACAGAGTCTCTTCCAGAAGTCAGAGAATATCTGGTGTCCTGTAGGTATGTCGCCATCTCCATCACAAGAGGTTGGAGGAAATGATCCACAAACGTAGAAAGAGGTTATAAAAGTGATCCCAGGCCGGAGATGATTGGGCGACCGGGAGGTGGTCTCTGTTCCTTGTGGACTGTGGGCAATGAGTAAAAATATGGAATAACAGGATGTGCCTTCACTAGAAAAGAGGCTTCTTGAGTGGTAATCCAACCATTGTACTTAGCCTCATCTACTAGCATCTTGATCTCGGATTGTAACCTCTTCGTAGGGTCTTCTCTTAAAGGTTTGTATTACCAAGCTGCTTCAAACATTCGGTGCGGTAAGCCAATGTGTCCATCAGGACAATAGCTCCGCCCTTGTCAGCCGGCTTGATCGTGATTGAAGTATCACTCGCCAGTGTCTTCATCGCCAGTTGTTCTTGTCTTGTTAGGTTCTGATATTGCCTCTCCTCTCCTTCACAAATGGTCTGGACCTGAGCCATTACAGCTTTCTCAAAGGTCAGTACCTGTGGGGGAATCTGATGTGCAGGTAGATTGAAAGTGGACTTGTTCTTGAGCCCAGTGTTAATACATGTCTTCTCTGTTGTTTCTTGTACTTTGTCTCTAAAGACAAAGTTCAAGCAAATTTTTCGAACAAAACTGGGACAGTTCTTGCTTGATCACAAAAGTGTCACCTCTGTATTAAGGCACATAACCCAATCCCTTATTCAGGAGCGCCAGTTCATCTGTACTCAGATGTTGCTTGCTCAGGTTTATGACTAAGTCATCTCGTGGCTGCTCCCTGCTTGTGCTTCTGTCATGCTCCGAGTCGTCCGTGATGATGATGGAGGACTCCAATGCACGTGAGCTTGTTGGTTCCGATGTTTCCCTCTGGATTGGCCCCGGCCAGACCCTAAAAAAGGCTGGCTAGGGAAGAACTGTGGTTGAGGTTGATAAGGAAACATCTGCATTTGGAGGGGTAGATTAGGATATCCAAATGAACCTTGTGGCCACCATTGTGGTGGTGGAGGCGGGCCACCTCGAAAACCTCTCCAGTTGCCTCTGTTTCTACGATCGTTTCCTTTATTCTTAGGGTCACCATGGCTTGAAGTATCTGAGTCGCTGGACCAATCATCACTTCCCGATGTCGAATAATTTGAGCCATATCTTCTGCCCTTATGGTTGAATTGTGCTGGGACAAAATTGTTGCTGGTGTATGGATACACCTTTTCCATTGAGAAACGTGCAAGATCCTTCTTGAATTTAGTGATCTTTGAAGCTAGGATCGAGTCTTTGAACTCTCTGTTGGTTTTATTGGTCTCCTCAGCTTGTTTCTTAAAAAGAGTTGTTGAAATTGCCACTTTGATCTGGGATTCTAGAGTTTGAATTTCTATAAGAATTGTGTCTGTGATCCGTTTGGCAGTGTTAATAATAAGGATCAGCCAATCGCGGGTGCATCGCCACGAGAGACCAATCCTTAAGAAATACTTTGTCCTCTAAAAATAGACGCAGTGCATTAGTGACTATCAATCCTGAGGGGGCGCAATTCCCCCTAAGATATTCAGTCATTATTGCTCCATGAATGTAAATGCGGGAATGAGGTTTTTTTAACACCAATAGCTTTGACCAATCATCACCTTGTGTTGAAGTCCCACCTTGTAAAGTATCTATTATACTCGGTGTGGTCAGAATGGATTGTGCCACAGTGTCGTCAAAGGCTAAGCCCTGTCGTTCTGCCATTCTTAGACGGGAATGCCAGCAAATGAAGGGGTTTCAAACAGAGAATCTCTATCCATCAAAATGACTCAAAAAAGTCTAAAAAAAAAGGGTGTGAATAGTGTGCTAGGACAACGAGTCTCACTTTTGGGGACTCTGTGAAAATGGACCCGCAGCCGAAGCTGCTCAAAGATACCAAGCAAAGAAAGATTTAAAAGGAGGGTCCTAGGGAAAATTTTAAAGACCTGCACAGGATTATATCCCCAATTCTGTATACCAAAATATCAAACAAAATCCTTGGGTCTGATAAGAGAACACAGAGTGCCCTGCTGCTGCTGCCTGGATTGCCTGCAAGGGGACTCCATTCCCCAGAGACCTTTACACTCCCAGGAGGGAGGAGGAGCCGCACTCGCGCTTTTAAGCGCTACAGTTCTCCTGCGACGCGGGACGCCGTTTTTCTGTGCCCTGCTGCCGCTGCCTGGATTGCCTGCAAGGGGACTCCATTCCCCAGAGACCTTTACACTCCCAGGAGGGAGGAGGAGCCGCACTCACGCTTTTAAGCGCTACAGTTCTCCCGCGACACAGGAGGCTGTTTTTCGGTGCCCTGCTGCCGCTGCCTGGATTGCCTGCAAGGGGACTCCATTCCCCAGAGACCTTTACACTCCCAGGAGGGAGGAGGAGCCGCACTCGCACTTTTCAGCGCTACAGTTCTCCAGCGATGCGGGACGCCGTTTTTCTGTGCCCTGCTGCCGCTGCCTGGATTGCCTGCAAGGGGACTCCATTCCCCAGAGACCTTTACACTCCCAGGAGGGAGGAGGAGTCGCACTCGTGCTTTTAAGCACTACAGTTCTCCCGAGACGCGGGACGCGCAGAGGCTGCGCCCGGGCGAAGCCCAGGCCAAGGGCGGGCCCGACCTTGCCTGTCAGTGCCAGGCAGAGGCAGGGCAGGGCTACCCCCCTTTCATCCAACACTGGGTCTGGAACGTAGAACTACCTACAATCTAACAAGGTACTGTGCCATGTGACATTGACATTGAGCCTACCAGGGTCCTCCTTTCCAATTATGTTTTAAACAGGACCTTTATGTGATTCAGACATTGTAAGCTTCATTTAGGGCCCTTGGTCCCAGAAGGAAAAGTTGGACTAAAACGAACATTTGTCTTGGGTATTGTGGGTAGAAACATTCTGAGGGATCATTGCTTTGCATTGCAGTGCATTCTGGTGACATATTAACCCAATAGGGGCTATAAGATGGGTAAAAGAAAATCGATGGAGGGAGCGGGGGTGGGCAATGGCTCTAACGGGGCGACAGGGAAGGGTAAAAAAGCAAAGAAGATACACAAACTTGCTACCAATAACTGTGTGATGGATAGGATAGATACCCTTATCCACGAGTGTGAAGACATTCTTGACACAGAATTGCCACCATCCAATCCAAATACTCAACCATCACCCAAAAGTGCTAGTGCACTCCATACATCGACTATTCCTAAAATGTTTCGGAAGCAATCCCGCATGGGAGCATCCGCAACCAATAATGAAACACCATTGGAGTCCACCAAAGCGCAGACGACAGAACCCCCTTCCCATGTCCCTTTTCCCCAACTTTTAAGCCTTCCAACTAGAATTGGCGAAAGTCAGCCTGGCCCCCCGTTCTTTGCACGAATATGTTCGCAGTCTTGGCAGATATCCCTGATGCCGTTGAGGCCGAGACTACGCATTCATCACCCTCAATTCCAATGGAGAGTAGCAAAGAGGTGATAATATCATCACAAGACCTCCACCAGCTTGTTAGCTCTCTCAGGTTGGAAATTGGAGTCATGAGAGATAAGATCGAAGAGCTCATTACTACTGTCAAACTCTTAAACTCGAAGCAGTCCTCACATCCATTGTTCGAACAGTGCCCACAGGTCCAGTGAACTTGTCCACCTACTTGGAAAGAAAAAAGCCCAACAGGCGATAGATCCATTGTGCCCCCTCCAGTAACACACAAACAGGCTCCACCAACCCTTAACTCAGGACAGGTCGTTAATTCGAAACCTCATCTCCAAAACCTAGTCCCTCGACAGGCCCCTGCACATTACACAAGCCAGCGAAATGTACCCACAGCCACATGTCCCACTGCGATAAACTCCCAACAGAGGAAACCGTCAGTACCTATTCCCACTTCAAAGGCACAAATAATCTTTATGGTTAATGTCCCTAAATTAGACCTAGTGGGTGGTTACGAAAATGAGGACTCATTAATTAACAAGTCGATACACTGGATTCGTCATGTTAGGGGCTGTCGATCACTTATCCGAGAGGACATTGTTAGGGCTCGGAGATGTACATCTCCCACGCAACCATTGGACTGCATCGAGCTCACCTTGACCAATGCTGATCTGGCCGAAAATCTTCTTATATTGGAGTTTCGCCCTTGTCCGCCAGGTTCCTCGTTAATACAGCTTAGGCGATTTCCAACTGCAGCGCCACCAGAAAGATCAAATGGTATGCATTTGCTAAATGCCCCCAGAGGCCAGACTCCATTGGAAACTGTCGATTGACTGCTAAACGAGACTCAGCCACTCCAGGCCCCACAGATTACTTCCTCACTCACTGATCATAGCCCTAGAAACAACTCAATCCCTTATCTTGATTTTGAACTACCATTAGCCAGCCCGGAATTTGTTACTCAAACTCCTCACCATATGGGCATCACGAGGGCCCAGAAGGCTATTGTCCTAGTGGCCACTGATTCCCTTGTTTTGCCGCTAGCCCCAGTCCACACTCCCAATATAGAAATAATTTATGACACAGTCCCTCCCCAACAGCTAAAAATCATTTCCTGGAACGTCGCTGGCCTTAGCAGTAAATTATCTTTGCCCCACTGGAATGATCTAATAGAGGGCTACGACATCTGCGCTTTCCAGGAAACGTGGAGCTTGGTTCCTTTATATAAATCAGGCTATAGTTGTTATCATATACCGCTACTACTATAGGGAAGGGCCGTCCCTCGGGAGGGCTGATCGTATGGGTTAATATTGCTCTGATATGCAGAATTTTCGAACACCAAAGCTCGAGCCCGGACATTATGAGGCTTTCAATTAAGAGACCAAGGGGGGGAGAAACAATGGATTTATTCAATGTTTATATAAGGGGGACTGCTGGGGGCAAACCTTCACCCATTGTTACACTACTAGAACAAGGTCTGTCTAGCTGCTTGTCCCATTCCAGAGTTGTGATCGCAGGCGATTTCAACTGCACTTTCGAGCCTCTTAGTTAACCCTGGGCGTAGTTCGCGTAGTCGCTCTACGCGAAGCTACGCGAAGACGTCGAAGCGCTACGCGAGCTTCGCATAGCTTCGCGAGCGTGCGTAGCTGCTTGGCGCGCCCGTTCGCGATGCGTTTTTCTTGCTCGGGAACGCGTCGTTCGTGTTCGGGACGCTGTTTACGTGCTCGGGGGCGCGAACTTACCCATGCGGTCGCCTATGGGCGCGGCCATTTTGATTTTCACTTGTCCCGCCCGTTCGCGATCCCTTATTTCCTGTTCCGGGTCGCGTATAGCGTGCTCGCGATGCGCATTCCATGTTCGGGAACGCGTTGTACGTGTTCGCGACGTTTTGTGCGTGCTCGGGGAGAAATATCGCGCGAACTTACCCATGCGGTCGCGATGGGCGCGGCCATCTTGTTTTACCACTCTATGCTATGGTTCTGGGCCTGCTTTTCTATCCTCCCTCAATCTTTGCAATCCTTAGTTTTTACACTGTTTTTCAATTTTCTTTATTTCTTACCTATCTCTCTCTCTGCCTAAGTCTATATTTTGCATTTTTTTCTACTTTTTACTGTGTTTTTTACTTTCCAACTGTTTTATATAACTTTCTTCTTTAAGCTCCTACTTCTTCCCCTAACTTTATTTTTCCCTTCTAACTTTTCTTTTTCACCTCCTCCCACCCCAGAACCATGGCGAAGGGTAGCAGCAGCGGGTCAAAGAAGGGCAAGGGCGTGCGCCCAATCGCCGCCTGCCTTGCGGCAGACTGCGCCCCGCAGGCGTGCAAGCCCGCCAGCTGTTTACGGAGGAGGAGGTGGCCGCCCTTGTTTTTTTATTCAGCGCCACCTCCCCTTGACCTTGGCAGCAGGCGGCAGGCCAGGCTCCGGTTACCCGACCCAGGAGCGTCACCGTCGGTGGGCGAAGGTGCGTCGGGCAGTGTTTCGCTGCTCCGCGGTCCGGCGCACACATAACCAGCTGGCCCACCGGTGGTCAGACATTCTTGACCGGGAGCAGGACCTGTTGGACCTGCTAGGTGTCGAGGTCGTGGGGCTTGGTGAGTAGCCAATATATATAGTAGTATAAGTATTGTGATTTGTGTATACATTTTTACAAATAATAACAAGAATAATGCTGCTTACATTGCAGGTAAATTACGTTTCAAAATCTTCTGTGATTGTAGGACACAGGTGCTGGGCGGTACTCTTACTTTTTTGCAACTTTGCGCTCGCTTGTCATTATTATGTAAGAGTTTACTTTAGAGAACTTCAGTTAGGTAATGCTATTGCTAGAGAGACTGTAGTCTTTCCTTTGTCCTCCTGTCAAATAGTGGTAGATGGATTTGATACTAGGTTTAGTTACTATTAGTTGATAATTTTTGAGCGGTCTGCGTGGCGCATCCTCTGTCACTGAGTGCTGCTTACCCCAGTCCTTTTGTAGTTTGTTTAGTGAGTGGTACTGGTAAGCTTAGCTTAGCAGTGTCAGTCAGCTGCAGAACATCAGACGCAACCAACCAACAATTTGATGTATGCATTATGCACTGACTTTATGCATGTGTCCTCCTTCTCACCTATGCATTTTTGATGGAAATAAAAAATTGAAATGCATGCTTAATGAACAATTGGCCCGCCTGGAATAGGTGGGCTAGGTCAGGTGGTACTTAGGCTTAGTTAGTGTTCTGGATTTTATTTGAAACAATCAGAATGGAACACTGAATTAGTGTTCCCCAATAAGTAGACTGTCCGTGAATTCCGCAAGCCAGTAGGCGATCGGATTAGATAGGTCAATTTTATAGCAATTTTTGTTTCCTAAAACGTTTTTGAGCGTTTTTTTAAGATAATTTATTTGTTTCACAGCAATCATTAATGTTTGTGTCTTTCTTTTTCTTTATTATATCTTACATGATCACTGATCTGCAGCACCCAGGGGCAAGAAGACGGGGTCCGAGTCGGCGGGACAACCACCAGAGGACCGCTCCTCTACCGAGGGCCCTGCTGCTGGTCCCAGTAAGTCCTCCAGTGGTTATATTAACAATTATATTGCCCTAACTTTTACTGGACCTTATTTATTCTGAACTATTAATTCTGGCTCCACTCCCTAACTATCTTTTTTACAAAAGATTCTTTGATCAGTTGATCTTGACTTGACTATCTGTTTCTAAATTCTGGTTATCCCTGCCTCTAAGTTCTAACTGCCTCTGCTATGAATGTCTGTACTCTGTACTACTAATATTAGTCTGTCGCTAAGCTTTCCCAGTTTGCATTGCCACTCTTTATTGTACGGTTTTGAATAAAACTCAGATTGACCAATACTAATAGCTCTAGCCACTGAGTCCAGTCCTTTCGGTTGTCCTCTTCTAGGCTTCTTAATCTTGAGGCTTTGACAATTACCACAAACAAAATGCACAACCAGATATTTGACTATTTTTGATAGGAATAGGATATAGTACATACTACTTGTATTCTGCACAGCCCCATGCAGAACTATGCACAATGAAAGAGGATGTTGGTGATGAGAGTTTGGAACTTGGACGTTCCTCACACCTCAGTCAGAAGTGAACCCACAATCCCCTGAACGACTAGCTAGTGTCTCATTAGGTCCCCGAAACCCCACCCGAAGATACCCAATGATTATGATTCCACAACCCAGAACATAACACACTTTCGCTCACTCACTCGTGTAAGTCCACCACCACCACCACACCAAATACCACATAGTCTATGTGTAAGTTCAAAAGGTTTATTTTCAAATGACAACTTCTGTAGGTTGTTCTATAAAATTCAGTGTACTCCAGCCAGCTCCAACAGCAAAATGCATAAGATTAAAACAATAAAAATTGTTGCAACAAGTGCATGCTGATATAGACAAAAGATCTGTGTGAATTCTGGGCGACTCCTCACCGTAGAACGTAGAATTACTGGTTACATGCATCATTCATAAGCTCTGCAAATCTCTGGTTCGTACTCGTAGAAGGGAATCCTCTGCCTGAGAAAAATGGTGCGTGTTAAATTTAATGCAAGCATTTGTCAGTCCTGCCAAAAAACTGTAACATGTTACCTATGGCTAAGTAATACGGACTAACGGAACTCCATAACAAAGTGGCTTGTTTTCCGACCTCTTGTACGCAACGCTCAGACAGTAGCTGTATGTGCTCATGTGGGCTCAAAAGGCGTCTTACTGTTACTGCACAACAAGCTGCGAGGTAACATGCGCAAAAGACATGAAGCGAAAAATGGTTGCATGGCTCAGGCTAACTTTGCAAAGAGTAGAGTATAGTATAATAATGACCTTAGGGACCATAATAACACTATTAGTGTCTGTCTACTGACTGTACTCTAGTACCCGATTTGGACTATTGAATGTGATTTATAATAATAAATATGTATTAACCTTTTTCAATCTTGCTAGTGAAAAATAATAAATAGGGAGGTGTACAGGCATCTAAAAATGTGTCATGTTTTTGCTAGGCGTACTACCGACCAACAGTGCCGGTGGGGCCAGCGGCGATGTCGTTGCGGCCATTCCGGAGGGGGCAGGAGATACAGGGGTGAGCCAGCAGCAGTGGCGGGCGGTGGTAAGTTATATTCATGACTTATTGACATTGCACTAGCTGGAAGGGTGTGTGGAGTGGACTTCACTCACTGTACTGTTGTTGAGACTTATTAGGTATGAAGTTGTAGTGAACATTATACAACGGTTAATAAAGAAGACACCCTTTACTTAGCAGCATGAGCAATGCAGTACCAATAGCATTACCAGCGTGACTTCATTAACCAATGGCCTCTTATATCTGACTCCAACTCAGCTGTGAAAGTTTTATGGAGGAGACTAAAAGTCAGATCAGATGACCTTGATGGATGTGTTGAACAAAAAGGGAAAGAAGGGTGGAAGGAGGAAGGGGCGGGCGAGATTTAATATGATGACTGGCAGAGAAGGATACGTTGGAAGCATGGATAGGTGGCTGATAGGAATCAGATGCATGTGTTGTTGAAGGATGGGTGGAAGGTGAAAGAAGAATGGATGCCTGCCTGGGTGGGCGACACAGTATGGGTGGATACCGTGGATAGCAAGAATCATCAGCGGTGTTTGGGTGAAACTCAAAGCCAAGGCAAGCAACGGAGTGAGTGGACGCATGCGTTGTTGTTGGTGAAACAAAGTAAGGTTTGTGGAGAGATTAAGAAGAATGATTGACATTTACTTAGAATGGATGGATGCCTGTATGTATTCATCATAGACAGCATAGGTGGAGACTGTCACGGGATGCTCAGTTTTAGGGAATGTTAAAGAAACCGCGCCAGCGTACCAAAGCCGATGTGGGGAGGGGCAGGGTGGGGGTAGTAGTAAACAATGTATTACGCGGGCAAATACAGGTAACTTTACTGTAACATACAAATAAATAAAGTGAATTTCATTGTGCGCACTGCACCGCCAAATGGGATGCAGTGTGCGCAACAAAATTAGTTTCATTTATTTATATGTTTACTTACCTGTAATTGGCCGTAATCCATAGTTTACTACCCCCATCCTGCCCCTACCCACGCCACCGCCCGGCCAAACTCCCCGAGTCCCACCAACGACCGCTACTGACCTTATGTCGTTGTCCCATATAAAAGCAACGATCATTGGATCAGATATATAATCTGCCTTTTTGTAGTAGCCAAGGCACTGTGAAATTGAGCAATTGCCCTCCATGTAACAGAGAGTATGGCCAGTGCCACCCGTAATAGAAAAATACGAGCTTCCCCACCTGCAAACAGTAGTAAATCAAACTAATGTTACTCTGCGTCATGACTCGTATGTTTGTCTTGGCTTCAAGCATAGATGACCGAGCTGGCAATGCCGGCTACAACCAGGTTATGTCATTTCCCTAAACTAGAGATAAGAAGAACACTGGTGTACTGTGTACTGCTTGGAGTCCATAGTGCTAGTATAATGCCTGAAACTCCCACAAATGTTAGAGGCCGAGGAAGTGGGAGGATAGATAGATTATTACCACAAATGTTATGTACTGTGCTTCTTGCTAGTGCTACTGTGCCATTATGTGTTGAATTAATTTTGTGTTACTGTTTATGTAAGAGTACTGGTTACAACAATATTTTCTTTCTTTCTTTTCCCAAGACAAACCATCGCGGAAGGAGTTGGCAGTCAGGGCCCGGCGCCGGAAACTGGAGGCCATATGCCGGGAGTACCGGAGGCTGGTGGCTCTGGCGGGAGGAGGAGGAGGCGGCAGCAGCTGCAGCCTCGTCCGATGCCCGGAGCCCCAGCCAGGCCCCAACTCCAGCGGTACGGCGCCGCGGTTTGATAGCCAGCCGCCGCAAATCATTAACAGCCAGCACTGCTGCTGTCCCCCATTGTGGATGCCACTGCAGGGCATTCCGCAAGAAGATTCTCCTCCGGATGGCACGGCAAGAGGAGCAAATGGAGGAGCGGGTGAAACTCCTGGTGGACAAACACCTTAAAGCCCGCCGATTATAACATCGAGGACCCTGTTGCTTTGCCCCTTTTTATTCCTTGTTTTGGTGGGTGGGAATTGGGCGTTGGGGTTTCGGGACATTCTTTGGACTTTTTCGTTTTGGACATTGGTTGGGGTTAGGGAGAGGGGTGGGTCAGGTGTGGGATAGTTTATTTTTGTTAGGGTAATAAATTATATTTATACTTAAACATACAATGTTAATGTTTTGTGGGGGTTACTGTTTTACGAATTAACGTCACATTGGTTTGCTTGCTGCTGCAGGGCCGCAGCCAGTGTTTGATTTAAATAATCTGCCGATGATGTATAACAAACAGATAGATGCGGTACCCCTCACCGAGTTATTTGTCCTACTAGTATTCTACCTCCCACCAAACTTATCTTACCTGTGATTGATGATGACTACGTTCGGCACAGCGATGGCTGCATGGTTTCCATAGAGAATGTAGAAGATGCCATGGTTGTGGTGGTAGTACTAGAGTAGACACTGGCAGTAGCATTTGCTAAAAATTTTTAAAAGAGACAGTCACTTGCCTGAGAAAAACTGTGGGAGGAGTAGTCGAGCGAAGTGAAATACAGTACAGAAGACGACTGCCAAACAAACAATATTGCAGTTGCAACTGCTAAAGTCAAATTAAACATAATGGTGGCGGGGACAGCCTAGTACAAGAAGTTATAAACTGCAGTTGTGCTGTCGAGTGAGTCACTTAACTTAACACAATCGTAATTCGTAACCTTTACTGCTGTGTGGTAGGAGTTTGATGATTAATGCAATCAATGACGGCAATTAATTATGATGTACTACTATTAGCCGTTGACAATGCACATAGACTGAGCATGGGTGGCCAAGCAGAAGAAGCTCCTCGCCCTGCCTTGCAATTGAATTAGTGTTGCTTTCACCACATCTGCCCCAGCAAGCGTGTGATCAATTGGTGTACATTTTATGTAGTCACATCACACCTCAATATAAATCACAGCCCGGGGAAGAGGGTTAGGGTTTGATGAATGGATGGGAAGGGGTTTGGGGAAAGGTTTGAAAATGAAAAACAGTTTGCATGGACAACAAAAGCAAAGCGCAATCTTGGCAGACGACCATGATCTTATCCAAAAAATCAATAAAGCGAGAAAAGGGAAATGCATGCGTTAATGATGAAGATTAGATAACTTGATGGTTAATGAGTAGTACATAATAACTCCTACTAGACAATTAGACAGTACAGGGCACCAGTATATTCTATTTCTATGCAATTTGCCTTGCCTGTAATATGCCCTCAGAGACCCAAATTCCATGTTGTACTGGGCTTACTTGTAAAGATAGCAAAGACAATTAACAAACATTTGTAGGGATCAATTAGCAAACAAACACACAACACACAGTCCTAATGATTGCAGAGAAAAAGGAATCAAATTAATTAAAAGATGAATGATGAATGATACTAAAGTTACTGTATTATCATGCTAAAATTGTGGAGTTGAATCTCGTCCTTCCTCTTGGTCCTATCTTCCATGGACGCTCCGCACATCAATCTTGGTGGCCTTCCTGATGCCGATTGGTAAGGTAAATGTGAGTTGTGTCTCCCAGTATAGCAAGCACAGGGTAAAGGCCGGCCTGTAACGTCTAGATGGAAAAACAAAAGGGGTATTGAGAAATCAATGAATAAAAAAAAAAAAAACATCAGTTACGGTGGAGTCCAAGAAGAGAGAGAGAACACTTTCAGAGTGAGGCGGCTTGGCTATTTATCGTGTAGATTCTGTTTACAGCATTAAGCTACAACAACAACAGGACAGAACAGGCCCACCACAGCACCAGCCCGGCCGTGACCCAACCTCCAATTACCTTAATTTTTGACATAGCCAGACAAAAGGCATACACAGCAACTTAGCATTTTCCTAATTAACTGACAAAATTGATGCTCCGCTGTCAGTCATCACTACACTCGTGACTCGACTAGACCACTACATGGACATGTAGGTCTGCTGTGTTTACTACTTTCTTGTTGAATTGTTGTGTTTATGTTTACCTTATGCCACTTCATGAAATGCAATTAGTCCTTGAATCATCTCCGATCCAACTGAATGACTGCGCGCGAAAAGATAGTATGGTCATCATCATGGTGTGGTACGTGTTGTCCAACTACAACTCAGTCTGTATTGTTGACTCCGATTAAGTCCATATTCCATATTAAAAAATTGCAACAGATATTGGCCTGCACCTGCAGTAGTAGGAGTACAATTTGGTTATTAAACAACAAGAAAGGAAACATTGACTGTCACTTATTTACTTGAGTCACTTTGTAGATTAACTAGTAGAGTAGAGTTCGACTTCATGCACAACATCAACAACAAACAACAGCAATCGCTCAGAGTCTGCAAACATCCAATGCATTCCATCATTACCTGTCTTGCTCTTCTCTTTGGCTGTCAGATCATCAGATGCCTAGTGATGACATTTTTTTTTGTTTTTGCGGGGCAGTGGCCTCATCATTATTACTCCAGTCCACATTCATTTTGAGTGTTAGGCGCTGTTTCGGTTTTCGTCGTATTCATCTGTGGCACCTTTGTCACAGTTTAAGTTGCTTCCCATGGTCAGCAGCACTGTGATGATGGTCCGCGGCCTGTGTAGTGCTCATTGCTGGTCATTTGAGTTTGCACAAATGTCAGCAAGTTTCTTCGAAGAGTCTATTGTCTTTCTCTGCCAAGTACCTTCTGTCCTGACAGTGAGGACCTTTGGATGCCTGCTGAGGCTGTAGCCTTCGGACACTGATGAGTTTCAGCTTGAAAACAAAACGGAGGATAGCTATAGTAGTCACGTTTCACTTCTAATGGAGGCGGGACTGGTAAAGGCAACATTTATTGTACTAATGTCTGGCTTGATGGAAATGTACTCGTGCGAGACAGGAAGATGAAGCAGGACTCTGAAGAGTGGACAGTTAAATGCACAGACGTGCAACTCCAATAGGGAAATAAAAGAAGACGGTGGTGATGGTTTTGTTGTGATTTGATTTGAACCAGAAAGACAGATACACAGACACATAAAGGAAGGAAGAAAGCAACAATTTGAAAGCCTAGTTGTCAGGGAAGAGGAGCTCGTCCTCAAACTCTGGTGGTTCGGACAGAAGTAGGTCCTGTAACGCACTATTTACGTCATCCAAGTCGCTCTGCTCTTCCTGCTGTGATTCACGTATTTTGTAATCCGGTGGTATAAAGTGCTGATTCATTTTGATCATGGTTAACCTCTCCACGCTTTGGGCCGAGAGACTGGTCCTTTTCGAAGTTACAATGGCACCAGCAGCACTGAAAACACGCTCAGAAGAGACACTTGCGACAGGGAAGCGAGATACTTTATCGCCAGCCTGCTGAGCACTGTCCATTGGCTTCTTTTCCCATACCAATACACCAATGGGTTTCCATCCATGAAGACCTCTGTTGGGTCATCCAGATAGGCCTGGACCATCCGCTCAATGTTAAGGGGTGCTCGGATGTGCTCGGCCGGTTTGCCTTTGCATCAGCACTGGACTTACCATACCCCTGCTGTAGAAACCAATCAGTTGCACATTGTGCTGCGGACGATCCTGTTCTTGATGTTATTGTTGGTGTAGGTGACTGCTGGGAGGCAAATGCACTGCCCTCAGGCTCCGAGTATAACTTGACTCTGGATGCCCTGTAGTACTGGTTATGGCCTGTGGTGGGGGCCTGTAATTAACAGCCGTTCACTTTCGAAAATAGTTGCTTCCTTAGCTATCAAAGTTTTGTAGTTGGCAACATCCACTTCCGAAAAAGGAATTACTGCCTTGCTGTTCAGAAATACTTTGTACCGTGGATCCAAAATTGTGGCACTAATGTAATGTGGTTGTGACAAAATTTTATTTTTAATCCTTGTATTTTCCGATAAGCGGCGGCTAAGGTCTCCGCCAAATGATATGCGTCTTGTTTGTCATCCACACCTGTGTACGTTTCAGACACATCCTTCAGCTGTTGCTCTAGCATGTGCAACAATGGGATAGCTTGGCCCATAGTACAGTCCTCCCTGCTGACTTCACGTGTGAAGATCTCAAAAGGAAGTAGCATCTCAGTCAGGCATTTAATGAGGTCCCATTGAGCCATCTCAACGGTCATGCCTCTCACAGTAGGTTCCCCTATTCTTTGCATGACATAAGCATTGAGTGGTATGTACAGTTCAAACAGACGATCAAGCATATAATAAGTTGAGTTCCAACGTGTTGGCACCTCCTGGATGAGCGCTTTGACTGGCAGTTTATGCTCACGTTGAATGACCCTCAGCTGCTTCCGGGCTTTAAAAGAATGGCTGAAATGTGTGCATATTCTTCTGCAGGTGACCAGTAAGTTGCTGACTTTTGATTCATTTTTCAAAAGTCTTGAACAACAATGTTAATGCAGTGTGCCAAACACGGGACCCTGAAATAGCCACCATTGCGCATGGCCAAAACTACATTACTGCCGTTGTCCGTGGCAACAAAACCAATCGTAAGCCCTCTTGGGCGCAGCCACTCAAAGACCTTGGTGTTAAACTCTTCCAAAATGTTTGCAGCAGTATGAGATTTCTCCATGGCAAACATGGCTACAGTTGCATGTTTGCGAGTGGCATGAAAAATCTCTGCAGTATCAACACCAGCAGATAGCTGTTCTCTAACACCCACAAAACTGATCCAGTGTGCAGTGATGCACATGTAATCTGTGGCTTGGCAACTGGTCCACATGTCTGTAGTCAGGTGGATACTGTGAACAGCACTCTGCTTCAAGGCCTTTCCTAGCAATTCCAGCACGTCGTGATGTAGTGCTGGAACTGCAACTCTGGCAAAATAGTAGCGGCTGGGAACATGCCATTTTGGGCAGATGGTTGACACAAATTCCACAAAACCCAACCCTTCAACAAAGAAAAAGGAGAAGGTCCAGTGCTAACATTTTAGCCAGCTTCGCATTGTACAAACGTGCTATTGGGTGGTTGCGTTCGTACTGCCCCTCACCCCCAAACATGCTGATAATGGTAGGCTGCATGGTTTTCCTTTCTCTTAGGCTCAACGCACTTTTTGGTAGTGCGGACCTGGTACTTCTTGGTGTCTCCGGCTGACTCTTACTCTTGTGCCACTGAGATGTTGCTGAAGATGTGTGCAACGTTAAGACTGCACTGCTGGGGTCAGGGACACCTTGTGTACCACTAGTGAGAATGTCTCCCTGTCCTTCCTCTTCCACCGTGATCGGATCTTCTTCTACTCCTTTATCCCCACCAACACCAGTGGTTGCCGTTTTTTCTGTCGCGAAGGTGGTCCTCCCAGCTGATCAAGTGGTGTTTTTTCAGATGGGTCATTTGGCCTCCGGTACCATAGTTTGTACCAAGCTTACCACGACTAACAGAGGTATTACAAATGGAGCATATAGCAATGTTCTCCTCCTTTTCGCTAACCGTAAAGAAGTCCCAAACTGGGGAGCTTAACTTTGGCCTCCTGCTGGAGGTGCCACTTCCAATGCCGGATGATCTGTAGGGTGTGTGTTGAATTTGACTCTGTGCTGCTGTACCACTACCTACTCCTACAGAGGTGGTGGTTGTGCTGGATGTAGGTCGCTGCCGGGCCTTTGCTAATGCAAATATGGAAGCTGTAGGTCGTGTTGGTGTTACCTGTGGAGGTATGCGTGCTACATCCCTCGCAGCGATTTTGGATAGAGTAAGAATGTTGGTCTCCATCTCCTCGGGGCCGGGAGTGATGTTCATGATGACTGGCTCGTCGTCATCATCATCATCATCTTGCTGTTCTACATCGACCTCCATAAGTGTAAGGCTTTCTGGAACCTTCCTTTTCCCTAGCTTGGTCTTGGAACGTGGCTCCCTCTCAGACTCAGTTTGAGGCTTCCAAGTGGCATCTAGATCATCAGAAGGGGGCTTGGCGAAGAACTCGATGGACTACCCCTCCTTTTCCTTGCTGGGGATTTGGAAGACAATGGATCTTCTGAATGAGTGGCTTCTTCTTCTACCTCTGCATGAGGCTCAATTTCCTGAACTGCCCCTACTTCAGGAGGAACAACAACTACTATTGCGGGCGGTGGTTGCGGCTGTTGTTGTTGACCACTTATCTGCTGTGTTTCCTCCTGCGTTGATTGGGTACTACTTTGAGATAGCGATAAGTTTATCTCCGGCTCAGCATCACTGCTTTCCACCATTAGGCTGGCTACCTCTTCTCCACTCATGTGCTTGGCCCTGGGTTGGTGGGTTGGGTCCACTGATGTGGATGTGCTGCCCCAGCTTGCCCCCGGACACCGCTGCTGCAGGCGCAATTTTTTTCCCAAAAAGGTACTGGCCGGCACACCAGACTTCAGTGTCACTTGCTTCTTCTGTTCCTTCTTCTTCTCAATAGCAACTTTCTTGGTACTGGAGGACCTGGTACCTGCTTTCTTTGGGCCCATCTTCTTCAGATGTCAGCAGCACTCAGTTGCAGAGATGTCTGGTCAGTCAGGTCACACGTCACGTTGTGTGTCCAGCAGCAGGATGTCTGTCTGGAAGTGCAACAGGCAATGTTGAGAGACACACCTCCTCCTCAGTCTTTGTGCACCTAAAAGCAAAAAGGCAGAACATCAGTCAAACATAGCACAAATCAAACAAATAGAATATAGAACTTAGTGTGTGGTGGCCTCAATTATTAAATTTCAGAAACTCTTCCAACAACAACACACAGTGTAGCCATTTGTGAGACGTTGACAACAAGGCCAGGGCTTTCCTGGCTACTGTACACTCTGGAAGAATAAGAATATTAAAGAACTAAAACTAAAATGTACTGGAGCATGTTTGGCATAAATTTGTGCATCACGTCACGTGTGATGTATTATATAGCAGCATCAGGGAGCTGCAGCTGGCAATGGGGATGGATTTGGCAGCAGTAAAACAAGAGGAAAAATGGAAAGACACGCAGGCCTATTTGGCAAAAACAGCACACTAATAACTACCACAACAAAATGGCCCCCAGAAACATGGTGACTCACAGGCACAAGGCACGGCAAACAATGAACTCAAGCAGGCCTATATATGGGCAGACAAAGGATGCCTTATAAAACACACACCGCTTTCATGCAAAAACAAAAATCCACATGGCTAAAAACACTTTGGAAAGTTAGACAACCACTACAACAACACTATTATAATGACAGTACACACGCAAAAAATGCATTTATTTACCACACCCAATAAGTGAAATAGTCAGACCCTCCAAAAAAGCCAGATTTCGGAATTCAATTTAATCTATTCAATGCCATCTAGGGCCTAAATGATGCCAAAGTTACACAGACTACACAGAAACAGTTTTATGCACCCATGGTGACTACCTCTGGGCCTACTGGCATACTGGGCCGTAAGCTTGGAGGCCTATGGCAAAAGCACAGTGGCTGGTTTAACAAAATGGCCGCCGCCCACATGTCCAGGCCACCCAAAATAACAAAAGTGAAGACAAAGGACAGGACCAGGCAGTTGGAGACTGTGGGAAACTTGCTACCTCTTGGAAAAAATTGTAAAACAAAGAAAAAAATGACTCCTTGATCACCAAACTACATCTAAATGACAACCTGAGGAGTTTTTGTGCAAAATGAACTAAATCAACATTTTCGAGAAGGTTTACTGATGCTCGAGAGATATTGTTCGCCAGATTGTAAATCCTGCGTGTTCGGCATCGCGATCGTCACAAATTGTCGTTATCGCGCGCAGCGTACATTGAGCGCGAAGAAGTTAAAAAGTGTAAGTCCGCGTTGTCGCGCAGTGCGGACTTGCCCAAAGTCCGTGAGCTGAAGGCCCAGGGTTACCTACTGGCTGAAAAGGCCTATTTATTTAACAAACACCACAAAAAAGAAAATACGCTCCAAAAACCACTTTTACAAATTAAAAACAATGCCATCCATGGCCTCAATTATGTTACAATTCAACAGACAACAAAAAACAGTTTTTATGCACCCATGAGGATGACTACCGCCGGGCCTACTGCCACACTAGGCCGCAAGCTTTGAGGCCTATGGCAAAAGCACAGTGGCTGTTCACACAAAATGGCCGCCAACAACAACAAGAAAAGGAAGACAAGACAGACAATGCAGGCCTAAGGCAAAAGCACAATGCCTGGCTTCACAAAATGGCTGCCACCCACATGGCCAGGCCACCCAAAATAACAAAAAGTGAAGACAAAGGACAGGACCAGGCAGTTGGAGACTGTGGGAAACTTGCTACCTCTTGGAAAAAATTGTAAAACAAAGAAAAAATGACTCCTTGATCGCCAAACTACATCTAAATGACAACCTGAGGAGTTTTTGTGCAAAATGAACTAAATCAACAGTTTCGAGAAGGTTTAATGATGCTCGAGAGATATTGTTACGCCAGATTGTAAATCCTGCGTGTTCGGCATCGCGATCGTCACAAATTGTCGTTATCGCGCGCAGCGTACATTGAGCGCGCGAAGAAGTTAAAAAGTGTAAGTCCGCGTTGTCGCGCAGTGCGGACTTGCACAAAGTCCGCGAGCTGAAGGCCCAGGGTTACCTACTGGCTGAAAAGGCCTATTTATTTAACAAACACCACAAAAAATAAAATACGCTCCAAAAACCACTTTTACCAATTAAAAACAATGCCATCCATGGCCTCAATTATGTTACAATTCAACAGACAACACAAAACAGTTTTTATGCACCCATGAGGATGACTACCGCCGGGCCTACTGCCACACTAGGCCGCAACAAGCTTTGAGGCCTATGGCAAAAGCACAGTGGCTGTTCACACAAAATGGCCGCCAACAACAACAAGAAAAGGAAGACAAGACAGACAATGCAGGCCTAAGGCAAAAGCACAATGCCTGGCTTCACAAAATGGCTGCCACCCACATGGCCAGGCCACCCAAAATAACAAAAAGTGAAGAAAAAGGACAGGACCAGGCAGTTGGAGACTCTGGGAAACTTGCTACCTCTTGGAACAAATTGTAAAACAAAAAAAAATGACTCCTTCATCACCAAACTACATCTAAATGACAACCTGAGGAGTTTTTGTGCAAAATGAACTAAATCAACATTTTCGAGAAGGTTTAATGATGCTCGAGAGATATTGTTCGCCAGATTGTAAATCCTGCGTGTTCGGCATCGCGATCGTCACAAATTGTCGTTATCGCGCGCGCAACGTACATTGAGCGCGAAGAAGTTAAAAAGTGTAAGTCCGCGTTGTCGCGCAGTGCGGACTTGCCCAAAGTCCGCGAGCTGAAGGCCCAGGGTTACCTACTGGCTGAAAAGGCCTATTTATTTAACAAACACCACAAAAAAAGAAAATACGCTCAAAAAACCACTTTTACCAATTAAAAACAATGCCATCCATGGCCTCAATTATGTTACAATTCAACAGACAACAAAAAACAGTTTTTATGCACCCATGAGGATGACTACCGCCGGGCCTACTGCCACACTAGGCCGCAACAAGCTTTGAGGCCTATGGCAAAAGCACAGTGGCTGTTCACACAAAATGGCCGCCAACAACAACAAGAAAAGGAAGACAAGACAGACAATGCAGGCCTATGGCAAAAGCACAATGCCTGGCTTCACAAAATGGCTGCCACCCACATGGCCAGGCCACCCAAAATAACAAAAAGTGAAGACAAAGGACAGGACCAGGCAGTTGGAGACTCTGGGAAACTTGCTACCTCTTGGAAAAAATTGTAAAACCAAACAAAAATGACTCCTTGATCACCAAACTACATCTAAATGACAACCTGAGGAGTTTTTGTGCAAAATGAACTAAATCAACATTTTCGAGAAGGTTTAATGATGCTCAAGAGATATTGTTCGCCAGATTGTAAATTCTGCGTGTTCGGCATCGCGATCGTCATAAATTGTCATTATCGCGCAGCGTACATTGAGCGCGCGAAGAAGTTAAAAGTGCAAGTCCGCGTTGTCGCGCAGTGCGGACTTGCCCAAAGTCCGCGAGCTGAATGCCCAGGGTTACCTACTGGCTGAAAAGGCCTATTTATTTAACAAACACCACAAAAAATAAAATACACCCCAAAAACCACTTTTACCAATTCAAAAATAAACAAGGCCATCCATGGATGCCCGGCCTACATGATGTTTAAACTTTAAATTCAACAGACATCACAGAAACCTGCACCCATGGGTACCTCGGGCTCTAGTCTGGGCCTACTGGCTGAAATTCCAATCAAAGAAAAACAACTAGGCCCCTGCAGAAACTACAGGCCACAACAATACATTTAAAAAAATATGGAAATCCCCCAAAAAATGTAGGTACAAACAAGCCCCAATCAAACAAACAAGTACACCAATTCTCCAACTTACTTGTAAAATCTCAAATCCAAGAGTCCTCAAATCCAATCCAATGATATGATGCAGCAGACAGACACAAAAAGTGATCCTTCCAGGTCAAAATCAAAATGCAAGTGAACAGCACATGGACAAAACACTGGGAGGAGCCTGCTGGACAGGAACAGGAAGTTTGAGAATCAGGGGCACTTCCTTCCTCTTGGAAAAAGAGAAAAAGGACTCCTTGCTCACCAAACTACATCTCTAAATGACAACCTGAGGAGTTTTTGTGCAAAATGAGCGAATTCATCTTTTTCGAGAAGGTTTTATGATGCTCGAGATATATTCATCGCCAGAATGTAGTTTCTTCGTGTTCGGGATCGCGATCTTACCAACACTGCCGCCGGAAGTCAGATCGCGCGTCCGAATGACGTGTTCGCGATCGCACACTCTCGCGGGAACTTGCGGCCGGATTCCAAATCTCGTGGCGCCCGCGAACGGATAGGAAGTCGTGTCGGTGAACGCAGAATCACGGTAGGTCGTTACCGCGTGCGCGAGAACGTATATTGAGCGCGCGATGAAGAAAAACAGCTACGCTACGCCGCAAATTGCGTAGCGCACGGTAGCTTCGCGTTCTACGCGAATCGCGAAGTTACCGCAACTTCGCAGGCTTCGCGAGCGTAGCGAATTTCACCGCCCAGGCTTACTCTTAGTACAGAGGACATATTTGGTATAGAGGAAGATGATAGAAAATGGGCCGTCCCGCCGTTAAGCATACCACCTGTAAACAGATGGTCACAGATAGCAATTCAATTTAATGCACTGACTATGGAATTTGGTTTGAGGGCAGTGAACGGCAGGACTAAATCTGATACCAAGGGGGCGAACACCTATAATAGAGCTAGCTGCCCGTCTCGTATCGACTACGTCCTATTAGACGTAAGGCTTTGGGGGCTTGTAGTGGACATGGAGGTGGGAAGCACAATTGAAAACGACCATAACCCTCTCTGCGTGACCATGAAGCCCCTATGGGCGCCTCCCTGCCCTATTTCGAGCATTCATATGCTATCTGCAACAAACGAGGTGGTTCCCTCAAACTCTAGAAGAGCCCTCAAATGGAACAAGGTTGCTCTACAAGACGCGAAGTTAGAGGCCATCAGGCAGATGCTGAGTAGGAACACCATCGAGCTACGAGTTGGGCTCACTGATGTTCCTACTATTCATTTGCGCACAATAGAGCAGATCAGTGTACACTTTCAAGCATCCAAAAGGTCTATTAAGTCCGTTGTGCAACCGAGGAGCAGGCAATCATGGTATACCAAAGACTGCAGACTTAAGAGGAAGGCTTTAGCAGCAGCCATTAGAACTAAGAATTGCTCTGCGATCAAAGCAACAAGGAAAGATTATAGAGCGGCCCTGCTTTTAGCAAAGCTAGATTGGGACAAAACCCGCTGGCAAGACCTAAAAGACGCTAGCATAGCAAGGGACACCAATCTCTTTTGGACTCTTGTCAGACGGGCATACACGGGGGAAATAGACCAAATCTCCAACCACATTCCATCTCAGGTCTGGTATGACCACTTTGGGGAACTCTACTCTGGGCCCAACGATGTAAGCATGGATGGCCCACGTGACTATTCCCTGACTTATTTTGGGGATGGCATTAGTGATCCATTCACGTTGAACGAAGTAGAGTCTGCTATAAGCAGGATAGTCCCTGCCAAAGCCCCGGGACCAGATGGTCTCCCTGCAGATTTGTTCCTCGCAGATCGCCGAAACTGGGCCGATTATATTTTGCTCCTTGTTAATTCTATCTCAAGCGGATGCCCAGTCCCGGAATCTTGGAAGGGTGCGGAGGTTTTTTAAGAAGGGAGCCAGAGAGGACCCTGCCAACTATAGACCAATCAGTTTGATTGATGCAATGCAGAAGATAGTCGGCAGGGTCATACTGCAGAGAATTCAATCTTGGGCAGAGGCAGAAGATGTCCTCTCCCAATACCAGGCGTGATTCCGGGCCAACACAGGAACTGTGGACCAGGTTTTCAGGCTCCTTTTGATTTACTGGAAAGTGGTAGTGATTGGCAAGGGCAGTCTCTATCTCGCTTTTATTGACCTAAAGACTGCCTTTGATTTGGTCCCTAGGAAAAGGTTATGGGAAATATTGAGAGACATGAGCATCCCACCACTAATTCTCAACCTGCTTATGCGGCTCCACGAGGGTAATTATGCACAGGTTAGGTGGGGGTCTCAAGGCCAGCTCACGGAAAAGATCCAAGTAAACAGGGGAGTACGCCAGGGCTGCGTGATGGCACCCACCCTGTTCTCTTTATATGTGAACGGGGTGGTTAGCTTCTTGCAAGAAACACCAGCCGATGCCCCGGCCCTGGCGGGAAACAAGGTACCAACTCTCCTGTTTGCAGACGACACATTGCTGATCTCTAAAACTCCAGCTGGCCTCCAAAAACTATTGAACAGATTTCAGCTATTTTGTAATTCTCTGGGGCTGGTCATAAACACATCTAAGACAAAATTCATGACATTCAATCCCCATAAACCGTTTAGAAATAACATCACCCTAGATGGGATACGCTTAGAGAGAGTCAGTACTTTTGATTATCTTGGGATACGACTCTTGGAAAAAATGCAGTGGAGACCCCATCTGGATAAAATGCTTTTGAATCACAAACGTGCCGTCGGAGCACTGAGCAAAGAACACCGCTCTTCATTAAGTAGACCGGTTGCCCCGGCACTTGTTGTTTATGGCGCAAAGGCAGTTAGCTCGGCCCTTTATGGAGCCGAGCTTTGGGGTTTCGACAATGTAGAAGAGATCAGCAGGTCAGAACATAAGTTCTTCAGGGACCTGATCATGCTACCCCGGGGTGTCCCTCTAATCCCCTTGACATATGACTTGGGCAGGCGCTTTTTAGGCGACTTGGCTAAACTCCGTCCACTGCTTTTTTGGGCTCGCCTAAGGCGTACCCCAGAACTCTCAAACTATGCAAAGGCATTCGCAGAAGTAAAGAACTTAGACACCAACCTGGGGGTTAAATGGATTTCTAATGTTAAGGCTCTAATGATAACTCTTGGTCTCAAGGAATCCTGGGACACCCAAAACCCACCAAGCAAGGCGGAGCTCAAACACATTTACTGGGACTGGATAGATGAAAGGGATCTCAATAATCCAAATATGGGAAGGCTAACGGAAGAATTCTTCCAGCATAAACAATCTAGAAGCCTTGAACCATACTTGGATATAATCCAGATCCCAAGAGACAGAGCACTTTATACCCAATTTAGATTTGGCTCACTCCCAGTCCACGAATTTACCGCGAAGTGGCGCCCTCCATATCAGATCACTGAAGACTGCCCTTGCTGTGGGGCATCGAGAGAGAGTGTCGCTCATCCTATGCTTGCCCAGGGTATGTAAATGCAAGGTCTAGATGGCTTGAGCCAATTTGCAAACAACTAGGCACTCTCGATCATCGTGTTGCCCTCGAATACTAAAATCCAATGCGAGAACCCTCTTTGCTTGCGGAGCCGCCAAGTTTCTAGGCTGTGCCTGGATTATCAGGCATAGAGCTATACGAAGGGTGACCTAATCTCACCTCACAAGTTCCATGAGCAACACAGCTGAGCCTAAGAAGACGTCCAATGTAATGCGAATTTCCTGGTATGCATTGCTTTGCACATAGAACATCAAATATTCTCATTTTTAAGTTAGGTTTTATCGCTTTTTATCCAAAAATGAAATATTTTAGTTATGATGAAATGTTTTTATATTCTGACTATTTTAACTCATGCATTGTTATGTTTTAAAATATAAGTTTTAACTGAATATACTGTTTCTTTTTTTTTTCTCTTCTTATACACTGATGCTTTTATGATACTTGCTATCGAAATAAAGCTATTTGACTTGACTTGACATAAAAGAAGACATTGACAATATCACACAGACCTAACTGTGGGATGATCCCTTTTAGGACAAGATCCCTCACCCACCAAAGGTGGCATGCTTCATCATTTGAGATTCTCCTCTCAGAGGAAACCTAGTTCCTCTGTAGAGCGGTGCCCCCTTTCCTGAGCTGTCGCCAGGTTGAGGTGAAGCATTCTACCCAGTCGTTACGGGTAAGAAATTGATGTTAATTTTACTGTCTAAACACATACAAGGTGTATGGTGTAAGGAGAGGAATCTGTTGGTCCCACTTACATGTTTCATTGTATGTTGTGTGTTGTTAGTCACTGACTTTATCACATGTGTTTCTGTATCTGTTTCCCATTAGGTACAGTCACCTTACTGAGAACAGAAACCGGAAGTCCATGTGGTTTAAATCCATACCGCAGGTGTACTGTTTTTAATCCTGGCAGTGGGAACATATGAATAAAGGATGTGTTGTGTTCTCTCTAGCTAGTTTTAACACCACTCCCTTCACAAAACGTTTTCTTTTGCGCTGCGCCCTCACCCACACTTTGTCTCTTATTTGGTGGATTTAGAAAATCTGTGTAGAGTAGACATCAAAACATCCCTGTGCTCCTCCCTCTCAGAGAGGGGGTTGTAGCCCTCAGAGGAACTCGGTTTCCTCTGAGAGGAGAATCCCAAATGATGAAGCATGCCACCTTTGGTGGGTGAGGGATCTCGTCCTAAAAGGGATCATCCCACAGTTAGGTCTGTGTGCTATTGTCAGTGTCTTCTTTTATGTGTTCTCTTATCAGACCCAAGGATTTTGTTTGATATTTTGGTATACAGAATTGGAGATATAATCCTGTGCAGGTCTTTAAAATTTTCCCTAGGACCCTCCTTTTAAATCTTTCTTTGCTTGGTAAAATACCATCCAAGCCAACCTGAAATGAATAAAAGCAACCCCTGACATGTGTTTCGCTGTCATTACAGCTCTTCAGAGAGGTTTAGCTCTGTCCAGGCACAAGGGAGCACCCAGTATAAGTGAAAAGAATACCCTTGCAGGCATAGAGTGACGCCTAAATTATGCAAAAAAGAAGAAGAGAACTCTGGGTAGTTCCCAAATTTAGGTGGAGGGCAGCTTCTGTATAGAGAACCCTCATTTGCCGGACGTATTTGCGGCTCGTAGGAACCCCACATCCGGAGGCTCTGAATCAGCTTAGAATTATCCTTGAATCTACTAAACAGAACGTTATTGAGTTCATTTATCTGCACCGCATTACCTCCAACTCTGGAAATACAGATGTAATATTCGGTCATACTCTGATAACGCCACGTTATCTTGTTTCTATGGTGACGCCCAATTCATCTTTAGCCTGCTATCCATTAGACATACAGCAAATCTTTATTGGAATACCATGAGGACTTTCTGTTTTCACCTTCTTATGATACATTGAAAGCGTCCTTTTGCCTTTGATATGTAAGATTATACATCAAGAGCCGCATTGTCTTCATTGACCGCTTAACACGATTGGTCTCTCATACATCATCTTCAGTAGATTCATCAATTGTGTCGACTGTGGCCTTCTTCCTGACGAAAACACCTCTGCTGTGCCGAAACGCGCGTAGATTACCACCAGTCATTTGAATTTGTGCCACTCACTTTGTTATTGAAATTGCTTTTTATATATTCTGTGAATTTACCATTGTAGAGCAAAATGTCATCATACTTATAATGTTTTTAAATGGTTTTCAGTGTGTCTGAGAGTTTGTATGATGGACATGAAAGTGAATGAATGATCACTATATTTTTCCTAGTTGTGTAATACTTAATAAATGCTCATTTTGTATTTCTGATAAACAATTTGTTGTCTTTGGTTCTTTCTGATTCTCATTGTTCACTGATCAGCTTTTAATTTCTGTTTACTGAATGGTTGCCTTAAATCTGTACATTGGTAAAGAACCCTCAACACCAGTGACACCCAAGATTTGCTGACCTCAAATGTCTGCTTTTCTATCAAAGTTGTTTCGCTTGTCCCTTTCTAACTCGGCGAACTACACAGAGTACTCTTCTTCTTTTTTGCATAATTTATGCGTCACTCCATGCCTGCAAGGGTATTCTCCCTGAGACCTAGGTCACGGTTTATATATATATATATATATATATAGATCTGAAAAACCCAATGTACAGGGACGTTATAGATAGGAAATGGAATAAAGAAACGTAGAAATGTACTGAAAAAAACAATGGTTAGATGGACGTTATAGTTAGGGTCAGGTTTCACTTGTACAAATACAGTGAAATTGAGACGATAACTCGTGACCCCATAATGCACTGCTTTATTTTTGGCTGGAGTAGCCCTTCCCACAATAATACCCCATTTTCTGGCAGTATGTTAATAACATTTATGAAGATACTTACTCTGTAATGAATGATAAGTGATATCTGCAAGAGAATAAAGTCAATTAGTATAAGCAATACTGTACCATAACAAACATGGATTGAATATATTAGTATTACTTTATATGTTCTTATGTTATAGACACATGTAAAGCCAGTACTACACTCCTAGTGAACCCACCCCTCAAAGAAGTTAAGTGTGATCTTTTCAAAAGTTATTCTCAATATAATGGTGGCTTTTCCTTCTATTCACAAGAAACAATGTTCCAGTAGGGTACATTATTTTTATAGAAATATAGTCTTGTGGCAACAGTATTTAATGTGTTAATAGTAGGTAACTGTACATTTAGGGACCGATTACGATGTCGGTCAGAAAACCTCCTCTCGAAAGTCGGAATCTTCACGACCGACCAGCTCGGACGGTTTACATTCTGACCGCCCAATAACGATGTTCCCGGTCGGAACATATACCTCACGTCATTCAGAAGCAGTTCCGAGCGATTCGCAGAGTATTTGTGTTGGTCGGAACCGCATCGTACACCCCTATGGACAGCTTTACCGCTGTCGGGATTACGATGTCGATTTCCAACAGCCTTTCCACGTCGGCTTGTCTGACACAGAAAGGCTGTCGAAAAGTGACTTTGTGGGACCCTGCCAGGGCCCCCTAGGCCCTGCGGCCTACGGTTGATAGCAGAGGGGGTACCTAAGCTACCCCCTGTAAAAACCTGCACTGTGTGGCAGGCACGGTGGGGTGCCTGTGACAGGGTGCAGGGTTTTCCCAATTCCGAGTCAGTGTGGGTAGCCTGTGCCTAAACACAAAGATTAATGCAGAGGTGCAGTGAACAAGTGCAGGACGTGACACAGATCTAGGGTAATTGCATACAAAAAAACACTAAATCAGAATAATTTAGAGCCCAGTTGTGAGTAAGAAATCTGAATGTAGACAATTTGTGGTCAGTTCATAAAGCTTTCGACACCAGAGTGAAATAAGTGTGTATAGCAATATTAACATAAAGTTCCACTGAAAGATGACATTGAGCTATAAGCTGCAAGGTAGACTGAATCCATCATAAAAACTGACTTAGAAATTGCAATTCAAGAGCAAACTGAGAGGTATACTAACTATAATCTAAAGCAATGCAGCACAGCATCCAAAGCTGCTGTGCTGCTTTGCGGGAAAGGAATAGATAAGAACAGCACCATATCTACCAATATATAGTGCTGTCCAGCTCTTTACCTAGCGCCAGCACACAATCACGCTACCTAGTGACACGCACACACCTTTGCACCATAGTGTAAATGTGTCTACAACATGTCCAGCAAAGGTTTTGAACTGGAAGGATATCCTTCCAGTATAACATACTATGCTCAGACAAACTTCAAAACTTTTCCCACTTTGGATATGTCATATACAGCACAAACACATGCAAAGTCAGAAAGGTTTGGAGAAAAAAACAATTCTCCATCTTAACACCTGCCTCAAAGACGCATTTATTTCTAGTGTAAAACACTGTCTACCATTGTTAGTAGATAAGGCTTTGTGACAAAAACATAGGAGGTTGCCCAGGAACACCCATGTACCACTCATTGAACATCCCCTCACACAAAGAAATGCAAAGCAGCAAAAAGTGCTGATTTATGTCATATTCACGAATCTTGTAAGTGCAAATCTTGCTTTGCAATGGAACATTTGCTAGTTTTGATATGTAAACCCAGTGCAAAATGTTAGTACATCTGCTCATCAATTTTGGGCCCAATTCTGGATCACATGCAATGCGAAACATTTCACAGATTTCTGAGCACAAATTCTACCAGGTAGAACCTGGTCTAATTCATTTATGTATGCACCACTCAGTTTTCCAGCTTGAAATGAAGCAAAACATACAGGGGCAGACTAAGGGCTTGTTTTGCCCATGCGTCAAGCAAGGTGACACAAGACAAGGCAAGCCCTTAACTGGGATTTACTTAGCTATGCAAAGCCATCTCGTGTGGCTCTGGGTTGTTTAGTAAATTCAAGTTAATGCAGGGCAGCACATTTCCCTGCCTTGAGTTACCTTAAAGCAGGGAGACATTCCATGGGTGGAGTGTGCGTTCCTACACAATCACCCATGGATTTTGGTGCATTCCCGGATTTACAAAGTGTTGTAAAGCTGGGAATGGATCAAAATTGATTGCCTGACAGACTCAGGTGTAACAAGGAGAAATATCTTTATTTCTGCCTTTAAGGATTGTTTTTTGCAGGTAGGTGGCCTTTCGTCATGGTGCACGGGTGCCAGTGTTTGTGCTAGGCAGTACACAAAGCACCAGCGGAAAGAGGCAGCAGGAATGCACCATATCTTTGGAAATGTGGCACATTTCAAATTTTTCCCTTTCACACATAGCAGCGTTGAGTGAAATGTTAGTAAATCTGCCCCACAGTATCCCCCAGTCTATGGTGTCTAACCTAAACTGGTGAGGTAATAAAACTCTTGATAAATAGCACACCAGTATACCACGTTGTACTAAATTGTAATAACATTTATTCATATACAAAACTGAAGAAACTATCGGCTATAAAACCAGGCTTAGAAAACAAATTCGCACAATAGTAACACTGGATGAAAGTGTATATTGTGACTAAACCTTTCATTATGCTAATGTGTTTTCACTTTATTATGTTTTGGTTTCAAGTCTTGTATGATTACTTCAGAGGTTCCTCACATTAGAGTTGTTTTCAATAAATATGTATTGTGTTTACTAGATTCATCTTCATAGTTTGCACTTTGCACTAAACCTGCTGCCAGGTAGTGAAAGTTCATCAAATCTGTCTGCCAGCAAGATGGTTCAGCGTGATAAGTGCTCACTGGTAATACCTGGGAGAGATCAATATGAGATCTACATGTTTGAATCCTAGGAAAGCAAACTCAGCCTATAGACTTTTCCAGGTTGCTTCATTGAATACCATTAAATGGGTCATAATGCACTTTCTTTAGATCGCATTGAAATTGGCAAACAGTGGAATCAATTGCTATATGAAAAAAATCAGTAAAACTAGGATTAATGATAGTCTGAAACTACCTTCTCTATTACTTGCATGCCTTACCATGGATAGGCCAGTAATTGTATTATCTTTAATGATAGTCTGAAACTCTCATCTTCAGTATTCGCATGCCCTACTGTAGATAGTCCATTCTTACATGCCTACTGATTTGCACAGGGAGCTAGTATTAGATCATACATATTTTTACTAGTGCTATTTTGTTTACAGGTATGAAACAAGAACAATACAGGAATAAGGACCGAATACCCGAGTCAAAATCAGATGTTAAAATATTCCCAAGAATAGATAAAACAGTAATAAAGTAAATATCAAATTGGACGCCGAATCTAGTGAAGGTTGAATCGTACCCACTTCTTCTTATGTGACTATCCCAATTTACAAAAATACTCAGTTTAACCGTCCTGATATGCTGTATTTTAAAAATTGCTTCTTATTTTTCTCATACTTAAGGTCAACATTACATAAATTCCTATACTACAGCGATCCCACCTTTTTTATTGTGATAAAGTAAAACCCCTGCCACCAGTTCTAAGATTATCAACTCCGTAAAGTGCAGAAAAAACGCACACACGGTTAGCTTTATTCTGTTTTCATATTCTCTCACTTGAGGAACTGTGTATGTTAATTAACTTCTAAATACCATCCGCACATCAGCCATGATACTTAAATTCATGAAATGGTTGTTCATGTTTGCTTTTCTTCTTCAGTTTTTCCACTTTCTCAAACTTAGGTAAACTATTACAAATGCATCAGCCTAGGTTATTTTAGTCATTCAGTTGATAACATTGGCTGATTAATGAACGTGTTTTTATAAAGCTGCAGAAAGAAGGCAGACTTAGCTATCATGCATAGATAATGAGTGTCCCCTACGTGCTGGTCCATATAATAAGCTATTATATTCCTCTACACCCATGTAGTTTTTTTGTAGATTATGTAATTATGGGTTAAAAACATGTCCGCTCATCAGACGCCACTTCCTGCCATGCCCTGTATGATGCATTTGAAAGAGCTATTTCCTTCAGTTGCTTGATTACATTCCTAGTGTGTAAACAGAAAATAACCCCATGAGAAATATTGTTCTTGCATTCACTTTGCCAATGTGACAGATACAAGATTTACTGCCAGTGCAGTGCCTAATTTACAGGTTTTCAACACACAGCCCCACTCACCTACTTATTTCACTAATAACCACTTGATAAAATTATACCATCTTTAATAAGATGTCTCATTTCTTAGACTGATTTTTTTTTTTAAATATTTTTATTTAGGGATAGTTTATCAGAGCATAATACAGTAATAAATGATTACACCGTCTCCTGTTTCCACATGATTAAAAAATGTAAAAAACATATACAAGATAAAATATTGCACAATTCAGCTCGAGAATCATGTACAACATTTCTTAAACCATAGTTATTGTGTACCCTACCTATCGACCCACCAAGTGCATACTAACTGTTAGCACAGATTTTCCCATAGTTTCGCAAACTTCCTATATGAACTCGATCTTAGAGCTTATTTTCTTTCAAATTCCTAAATCCTATATAATTTACAAAGTAGCTGGTGGAAAGTAGGGATATCATTAGACCGCCATCTTTGAAGGATCAATGACCGAGCAACCAGGACCAGAATATATTGTTTTTTTTGCAGTAAATTAGCTATTAAATCGGGTGAGTATCCTAGCACAACAGTTGGGTGTCAAGCGTCTGCTGAACTTTCAATCTGTTAAAATAATATTGATTTAGTGTAGGGCACTCCCAGATGATATGTGTCCAGTTCCCTCCTCCCTTTATATTCCAACGGAAACAGTTTGCAGAGATCTGAGGATTTATTTTATGTAGAAAATCTGGCGTTCGATATAAGAGCTACTTGGTGTAATATTGCATTAGTCTAAGGTTGGCCACTTTCAATAAAGAGTAATTTAACTTATTTATCTGATTGCAGGCCAAGGTAGAGATCTGTAGCCCATCCTGGGATTCCCATTTTCTATGCGCTTTCACATACAGTT
Source organism: Calotriton arnoldi (assembly GCA_963921515.1). Taxonomy (NCBI): domain Eukaryota; kingdom Metazoa; phylum Chordata; class Amphibia; order Caudata; family Salamandridae; genus Calotriton; species Calotriton arnoldi. The sequence continues at coordinate 263,309 of CAWUFW010009848.1, forward strand.
TACCTGCCGCCCAGTCTCGTAGGAGGGTGGCACAACTACTGATCGTTTTACGATTTTTACGGTCTAAAAATTGTCCCGCTAGCTTCATGGTCTCATTAATGTGGATAGGGCTGAGTTCCTGCAGTAAATATCTAATCCTAATGAAGGACCATTGAAAAATCATTTTACTATGTTCAATGCATGGCTCTATTTCAGTCCAGGTTTTCCAGTTCCCATTTAAAAAGTCTCCTGTTTTGCTAAATTCCTGACTTCTCTATTTAGCTATACCCGCCGGATCTAGCAATGGATCTTGGCCTATATATACGTCAGAGAGCAAAGTTTCTCCATTAATATTGGGAATCGCATAATGGCTAAACAATTGTTTTTTCCGCTTAAAACTCCATTGTAATGCTTTATATCTGACTTTTTGGGGAATTTTTGTTAAAAGCATAAAATCCTTGAATTCATATTCTTGGTGGATTAGATCTAGAAAGAAATTATCATATCTATTAATATTTAACATCTTTGTTGTTCTGTACATAATATGTGCAAAGTTCGCAAAGTAGTATTCCCGTAAGTCAGGAAAAGCTAAACCACCTTCTTCACCAGGTCAATATAATGCGTCAATAGCGAGTCTTGATACCTTATTTGCTCAAATAAACATAGAAAACAAGCCTTGCACTTCTTTAAAAAATGTCATTTGGACCTTAATTGGAATGGCTAAAAAGAGGAAATTGCATAAAGGTAAAATCATCATACGAATTATAGCTGCCCGACCTATTATTGATATAGGAAGGTCTTTCCGTTTTATCAATTTATCCTTTATTTTATTATAGAGAGGGATATAATTTAAGGCCTAAAGGTCATTCATATTTTCCGTGACATATACGCCTAGATACCTCTTAGGCTTAGTATTAACTAGTGGGCTGAATTCTGGCAATAAAGAATCAGAAGAACAATTGCAGAGCAGTTTTTGATTTATTTATTCTGTAACCTCCGATAGATTGGAATTCTGGAAAAATATAAAATATTTTATTTTGAAATTCTAAATCAGGTTTTAAAAAGAGAGCGATATCGGCAGCGTAGAGCTTAATGTTTGTCATACCAGGCATTGGAGCTGCCAAAATGCTAAGTGAGCGAATGGGTATGGCAAGGGGCTCTATAATACACGCAAAGAGTAGGGAAGATAGGGCGCAGCCTTGTCTCGTTCCTGTAACAACTCTACAATTACCAACTTTATTAGTGTTTACAATTATTTGTGCTGTGGCCCCCTTATGAAATTTAGAGATTACAGATATCAGCTCGGAAGGCAAACCGAATTCGGCTAATATGTAAAAGAGACTTTCCCAGCATACAAGGTCAAAAGCCTTTTCAGCATCTAATAACATCATTTGAGTCGGAATTTTGCTTTTAAAATAGTCCAGGGCCTCAACTAAAAAGGTGGTATAGAAGGATAGTTGTCATCTAGCAACAAATCTGCACTGGTCTGTATGTATAATTGATCTTATGCAGCTGTTCATTCTATTTGCTAGTAGTTTAGCTATAATTGTATAATCTGTGTTCAAGAGGCTAATAGGTCTGTAAGAATTCACATCCTCTTTCTCTTTGTTTTTTTTTCAGGAAGCTAACCACCACAGCCGTGCAAAAGGAAGATGTTATCTCTCCACCCTGTAATATATAATTAGCTAACAAAACTAGTTCCTGATTTAAAATTGCACCACATTTTTAAAAAAATTCAGCCGGAATGCCATCCTCCCCCATGCTTTGCCATTAGCCAGAGATTGAACGACCGCTTTGATTTCTTGTAATGTAACACTAGCGATCAGACTTGTGCTTTGACTAGCCTGTAATTTTGGAATTTGCAATCTATTAAGAAATGATTCTAGTTTCAGGCTGTCCACCTCCTATCTTTTTGAATACATGACTTCATAGTGTTCTAAGAACGCCTCTTGTATTTGCTCTTCGTTAGTAATACGAGTTTTAGTAATTTTGTGGATCAGGGCGTGAAACCTATTCTGAGCCTGTTTTTCTTTTATTTGCCAGGCTAAAAATTTACCAGTGAATTCACTCTCATAGTAAACTCTCTGGAGATAGGCAGAATTAGCCGTATATACTTTAGTATAGTAGTAGTCCTGCATAGCTTAACGAGTTAGGTCTAAAGCAGATTTGTTCTTACTATTTTTCTCCCTTAAAGATTGTTCATTAGTACGCCTCACTTCAGCTTCAAGGTGCGCTCTCATTTTGAGCCCGTCTAGTTGCAATCTGTTTTGATGTTATAGATCCACGAATAGTGGCTTTAAAAGCCTCCCATACTTTTTCTATTGTGGCCGTGTTCCTATTTATATGGAAAAAGCTTTCAATCTCCCTTTGGATTTCCTCGCACCAATCTTCATCCTTTAGATGTACTCTATTAAATGTCCATTTGGGAGATTTTTATCCCTTCCGAGTCCAGGCACTTCAAGTTTCACAAGAGCATGATTCGAAAAGCTATTTTGTATGTAGGTACATTTAACAAAATTTAGTCTCCTAGAAATTAAAAAATAATCCAACTTAGCAGCTTTTTTATATTCGGCTGAGAAGCACGAATATTCTTTTTTCATTGGCCTGCCAGCTGTCTATCAAGTCTAGTTTTTCCATACACTCTGATAGCACCTCAGCTGTGCGTGGTTTATTTTGTTTCCGTACCCAAGAAGATGAATCTAAAATAGGATTGTGTAGGAAGTTAAAGTACCTACCTATTATTACCATACCAGGAAGTAGTAGCAGTGCTTGTGTTGCAGGGATTCTGCACATGTACAGAACTATGGGGCTGATTATGATGGCGGATGGACTGGAGTCCGTCCGCCATCGTGGTGGAGACTGGGACCACCCACAATACATGCAGGGGTCCCGCACACCAAATCAGGATGTGACCGCCACCATGGCGGTTGCATCTTGCATTTTAACATTGCTGCGGGTGCTGCTGACAGCAGCACCTGCCGCGAAGCTAAAATGGCATGTTGCGCATTTCACTGCACTACGTGGCAGGCACCTCACGGTGCCTGCCACTTGGTGCAGTGAACTGTTGGGGGTACCATGGGTACCCCGCAGTACACCCACACCTCCCCCCAACACAAGGGGGGGCCGGCAACGGGCCCCCGAAACCAATCTCCACCAGCCTTTCAATGACGGTTTACCCGCCACAGAAAGGCTGGCTTCTGCCAGCATCGTAATTTGGCGGACGGTGCCAGCTAGGCACCGCCACCATTTTAGGCATGCTGACCACTCCGCCAGGCAATTGGAAGGATTGCCTGTGGCGGACGGTCTTTGCGACCGCCGCAGTCCGAAAGCGATTCCCATCGCCATTGTAATTTGGCGGTGGGAAAATTGCTGTCAGATGGCGGAAGGATCGCCACCGCCGGGCCATCGTAATCAGGCCCTATGCGCGGGATTATGGGACCTCGGTGTATAGGGGCTAAGCCTTCCCACCACCTTAGTGCCCACGAGCCCTGGACCGACTAGCTATAGTGTCTCACTCGCTCTCCCACACACTCACAGAGAAGCAAATGATTAGACACCCCAGAACACAACACTCCCGATTCTCTCAGGAATCGTGGTAACGAGGCAAAACCCTTTCGCTCGCACTCTTGTTTTTTGTCCACAATAAAGTCTGACAGAGACACGAAATAGTTTAGAATAATTATTTGAACTATCGTGCTCTATAATGCAGTATGTGTGCCACAACAAGCAGAAAAATGCATAATACAAATATTGTAAGCATAGCAGCAAGGCCATATATCATGAAGGGAGATGTCATAATGAAAAGACAATAGAGAGAATACAGTTCAGCCTAACCTCCCTCCCCTTGCTAGGAATTAGTATTATTATATAACAGAAGATCTCTGGGTTTTGTTAGCAGACCCCACACCTTAGTGCCTAGATGGTGGATCTATATCACAAAAACCGCATTGCTCTTCTCCCTGGAGAAGTCCCTCTCCAAGTGTGTGTTTTTCATGCGTGCATCCCCGTAATATCAAAATGCTAGTCTCCCACCAGCTGCATTGGTATGTTGTGTCTAAGTGCTAGGGCCTGACCAGAACAGAACAACAAGGGGCATTGTTTATCGACCTTGCTCACAATGTTCAGACTTAACTCCGGGAACAGGCCGAGAACGAACACAGCGAACAGTTCCCATGTGAAAAGTTCGGACAGAGACGTTGCAAAAATAAAAGCTGCTAGTAACGTGTGTAAAGCTGAATCATGGCTGAAGGGCTCATGCTAACTTAGTGATGTCGACAATGTCCCCACCGGCCACATGACACATGTTACAGGTCCAACAAGGATGCAGGATTGTCTTCTATTGGGGCATAAATCGTGGCTATGGTTAGTCTAATATCATTAATTGAGCCATTAACTAACCCCTACATTCCCTCTCTATCTAGTTGAGAGTATAAAATCTGAAAGGGGTAAAATTTGTTAAGAAAGATAGCTACCCCCTTTTGTGCTGTACTTGCCGATGGATAATAGCTGTTACCTGCCCATTGCTGAAACATATTAAATGTGAATTTCTTCTTATCTACATAATGCGTTTCCTGTATCAATATGATATCTGAGGTAGTACCTTTCATCCATTCTTCTACAGCCCGGGCTTTTATTTTATTATTCAGACCATTGGCATTAAATGAAAGAATTCTTACAGAATCCTCAGATGTTATGTTATGTTATGTTATTATAACTTCTATAGCGCACGATTACCCGGAGGTGTCTTGGCGCTGACTAAACCAACTCTGCCGCTCCTGCGTTTCTTAATTCTGGAAAAGCCACGTCTTTAACTTTTTCCTAAAAACGCCCAAAGAGTTGGCGGTTCTGATTTCCTTTGGTAGAGTGTTCCAAATTTTAGCCGTGCCATATGCTATGCTTCGACCGCCCCAGCTCGCTGTTCGAATCCTGGGAACTACCATCAGCCCAACATTAGAAAACTTCAGTAGTCTGCCTGGGTTATACCATAAGTATAGGCTTTTCAATGAAGCCAGTCCTATGTCATTCAGGGCTTTGTATGCTAAGCAAAGCGCTTTGAACCTAATTCGTTTTATCACTGGCAACCAGTGGAGTCTTCTGATTTCTTCCTTAACCGATACATATTTAGGTATATTCAGTAGGAGCCTAACTGCCGCATTTTGCACCATCTGAAGTCTTTTTAAAAATTGTTTTTGTAGTTCAAGATAGAGGCCGTTGCAATAATCCAGCTTCGACAGCACCATGGTGGTGACCACTGTTCTCCTTGATTCCGGAGGAATAAAGGGGAGAACCTTCTTTAGTTTTTTTATCAAATAGAAAGATGCTGAAACTGTTGCATTCATTTGTTGAGAGAAGGTTAGTTACTATCTATCAGCACCCCTAGGTTTTTGGCTTTTCCCACTGGTATTGGTATTTCTCCAATTTCTGTTGGCCACCGGTGAGCGTCCCAGCTTGGCTGGAGATTACCGAAGGTTACCACTTCGGTTTTATCCGAGTTCAGCTTGAGGCAATGCCCTCCCATCCATCCACTGATTTCTCTCATACATTTTTGGAACTGAGTTGCTGGAGAGGGGGAATTTTTGTACGCCGCGATCACAATCTGGGTATCGTCGGCATATGATGTTAAGTCAAAACCAAAGTCTCGAACCAACGGAGCCAGTTCTGCTACATAAATATTAAATAAGGAAGGGCTCAACGAGGAGCCTTGGGGAACCCCACAAGGGAGCACATAAGGTGTTGCTTTGAAATGGTCAAGGGTCACTGTCTGTCTTCTATTTTTCAGAAAAGATTATATTAAAGACAGTGCCAACTCCTTGATCCCTAACTTTTCAAGACTCCGGAGCAGCGTGTCATGATGTACGGTATCGAAGGCCGCTGACAAGTCCAAAAGGATAAGAACCGCCGCACCTCCTTTGTCCATCACTGCTCTTATCTCCTCTGTTGCCTTAATAAGCGCTGTCTCTGTACTGTGACCTGGACGGAAACCGAACTGAGATGGATCGAGTAAATCGTTTTATTGTAGGAATTCGGTTAGTTGGCTGTTCATAATTTTTTCCACTGCTTTTGCTGGGAGGGGCAGCCTGGCAATTGGCCTATAATTGCTAGTTAATAATGGATCCAGATTGGCTTTCTTCATTAGCGGCAAGATGGCTGCATCTTTCCAAATAGCCGGATAAATGCCTGACGCGAACATGTTATTAAATATTTTTGTTAAAATGGGGCCCACCTCTCTGGCAATGTCTCTTAGCACCGCAGGCGGGCAGGGATCAAGTGGGGATCCTGATTTGATTCCTAGAATCAATTCTTCTACCAGCTCGTTTGAAACCTCTGAGAAGTTTAAAAAGACGCTCCTTTTCGTCTCATTACCCAAGGGTACCTTCGCTGTTTTATTGGGTGTGGTCAGCTTGAAGATGTTGTATATGTCATCAACTTTATTTCTGAAAGCCCTAGAAATGCTGTCACAAAGAGATTGACAGTTCACTGAAACTTTATTTTTCGGTGCAGTGGTGAGTTTCTCAAGTACCCCAAAAGTTCTTTGGTTGAATTTTTTGCTTTCTCAATCTGTTGAGTAAAGTAAGACCTTTTTCTGTGGTCAGTAATAATTTATAGTTCGATAGGGCATGTTTATAGTTATTTTTATCCATTGTCTCGTATTTCAGTCTCCAGCGTCTTTCCATTCGACGACAATTTTGTTTTTCTAAACACAAGGCTTCAGTAAACCAAGGGGAAGATGGTTGCAGAGGGTTCCCTGCATTTGTGCATATGGGAACTGTATTCCTAAAGGCGTCCTTGAGCCAATTAGTATAATCTTCTGCTGCTTGGTCTGTGTGGCTACTCAAGAAAGGCTGTGTGTTATCCAGCAGAATGTTTAGATTATTTATATCTAATTTACTCCATGCTTTATAGGTGCTTTGCTGTGGTTTGGTGACTCTGTTTTTTTTTATTTTAGGGACTACATAGTCCATTAAAATAAGTGAGTGGTCTGTCCAGACCAATGGAAAGATCTCTTTAACTGCCAATCCCGGTACCGATGAAAAAACCCCATCGAGTGTGTGCCCTGCCTCATGCGTAGGTTTATGAACCATCTGAGTTAACCCCAGCGACCCCATGGTTTCCATTAGTATGGTTGTATCTTTATCTACTTGATCTTCAAGATAAAAATTAAAATCACCCAGGATTGTAAATTCATTGGTGGTCAGAAAGGGTTCCAACAAAGAATCTAAGTTTCCAGTGAAACTGGCTCTTGGTCCTGGGGGGCGGTAGACCAATAAGCCTTTAAAAGTGATTATTGGACTTAAATCAAGTGCAAAACTTTAGGCCTTCATAATGGGGCTCACCTGCGGGAGAGAACTTGGCACGAAAATGTTCCCTATAAATTACTGCTAGCCCTCCTCCCTTCTTTATTAATCTGTCTAGTCTGAAAAATGCAAAACCCAAAGGGACTGCAATCACAAAGTCAGGGTCTGATGCCAAATCAGCCCACGTTTCAGTAAGGAATATGATATCCAAATTGTATTGTAGAATGACTTCTGCTATTTCAAATTTATGTTTAGATAGTGATCTCACATTGACTAGTCCACAGTGTACCTCTGTCCCTTCTATATTTCCTGTCTGAGTTGTTACTAACTTAGTATCTGAGGGCCTGCCCGGAGGTAATCATATATTGTTCAGGGAGGGTGAAGCCACATGCACAGGAACAGCAGCTTAAACTAAGCCCTGTATCCAATATGTATCTTTTGCAGTCAGGGTGTGAGCCTACTTTCTTTAGGTCCAACAGCTCTTTACCTGAGTATAGTATTCGATTGGACTTCATTTGTACAGGGTTTCTTGCCCCTAGCCCCGTTCTGGCACGGACGGGCGCAGACGGGCTTGCCTTAGGCACGCCCGCTGCGCGCGTCCGCTGCGCGTCCGTTCCATGTGACCTTAAATAGAGGTTGTGGCAGAAAAACTAGACCGCACACCCCCGGAAGTGTAGAGTTCTCCCTTCCGGCTTCCCAGCTCCCGTCTGATCACCGTTGCCCTCCGTACAATCGGCACTCTGCTGTGACGGACCGGGGCGTGATCTAGAGGCTGAGGCACCAGATGAAAGTGTGCAAATTCGCAAATTTAAAAGTAAGATTATTTAAAAACCCAAATTGCGACAGATAGCTGCTGATGGGGAGACATTAGAGAAAACAGATCATATTCAAAGTGCCTTGTGCTTCTAAAATATCCACACTTTAAAATGCATTAAGATGCTGGCCTTACAGTACATGATCCAGTTATTAAAGTGTCATATGCATACTGAGCAAGTAAAGTGACAATGCAATAGGAATAACAAGTTAAGTGCATAAAAATATTGAGCATTAATATGGTTATCTGAAGAGTTGAAGTAATCTTTCGACCCGTTTACCTTATTTGTCTTATGTCTGACTGTATATAAATTAACTAGAAAAAGTGTCTGTGCATAAGAGAGAAATAAAGTGACAGTGCGGCACAAAATAGCATATAAGGCGCTAGAAATATTCAGCATTAATGCAAAAAGCAGAAGAATTGAAGAATCTTTCGACCCATGGACCTCACTTATCATCATAATCACAATGCATGACATTGCTAGTTAAAGTGACTGTGCGTAAGAAGCGAATAAAGTGACAATGAGGTGCAATTAGCATATAAAGTGCATGATAATATTCTGCACCAATGCAGATACCTGGAAAGTTAAGGTAATCTTTCTGTCCATTGACCTTACGGGTATTATATAAATCCCTGATATTTACCAGTGCCATGTGGATATATCAGCATTTAGATGACCTATCCCCTTTTTCCATCCTGCAGATCTACCCTTCCCTGCCCAAGTGCCAACCCTCCCCCACCCTGAATCCCTGACCGGGCCCCCACCCTCGGAGAATGTCCCACATCTCCTCCCAACCCCCTTCTAGTGCATTAGGTGCCATGACGCTGCACACCTTGATGCACCTCACCTTCCACCGGGGGATCATGTCCCCCAGATCCCGGTCATGCCCCCCCAGGATATAAAGAAAAGTAAAAATGAATTAAGTCATGGCGCGGCAAACTACACTCTTGGCAGCTAATTAAATACACAAATCAGTTGAATATCAGCAGAAGCAGTTTTTGCGCCTTTGCCACATTGTAAAAATAAAAAATATTGAAAAAGAAACAGAAAGAGAATTAAATCGTGGCATGGGAAACTACATTCTTAACAGCTAATTAAATACTCTTTTCAGTTCGATATCAGCTGAAGCAGTTCTTGCGCCTTTGCTACATTGTCTATTAAATGGAATTTGCCATTTGCAAGACCCTTCAACTTTGATTGTTGGAGGATGATTGCCTGCGCCCCTTTAGACTTGAAGGAATCAATCATTCAGATGAATTCTCTCTGCCTTTTAGCTGCTATTGCTGACATATCTGAAAATATTTTAAATTGTGAAATTTCTTGAGTTGACAGAGTTCTCTTTTCGATTGCCTTGGATAGGATTTTTTCCTTGATTCGAAAGTCAGTAACATTTACCAAAATTGTTCGTGGATACTTCGTGTTATTGGGGCGGTTGAATGGTACCCGGTGGACTCTTGTGAACTTTAGATCGCCTGATAGTTTGTGGATGGCTTTTTTCAGCAGGGACTCAACCCAGTCCTGAACCTGTGGCCCCTGCATCCGGAACCCCCACTAGCCGTAGTTTGACCGCTGATTGTAGATTTCCATGTCTTGTAGCTTTGATTCTAATACTTCCATATTTTGTCTGATCTGTAATATTTCCTGCTCACAAGTTACCGCTTTGTCCTCTAAACTGGAAACTCGTTGCTTGGATACAGCCAGCTGCTCTGGGACCCATGCCATTGCATCCTCTATTTGTGACAATCTTGTATGCAGCGAGGCAATCTCTTGTGTCTGTGTCATCCACAATTCTTTGATCTCTGGTAGAATCCCATAAAACATTCAGCTTTTTCCACCCCCCACTTCCTGGGAGAGTTCCTCGTTGTCTATCCTGATGGTATCAGGTTGAGAATCAGGTTGAAAAACAGACTGAATGTTAATTGCTGTCTCTTTTGGCCTTACCCCATGTTGTACTGAGGCTGGTATAGCTAATGCTGTCATTGAATTTGCTGCTTGAATGGCAGTGTTGACAATGTTGGGAGCTGCTACAGCCATATGAGATTTTGAGAACAAAGGGTACTGTTTACAGCAGGTAGGGGTGGAAAAGGATTCAGCAGGCTCAGATATTGACATCCATGGAGATCGCCAGCCTCCATATTACTGTTAGACTCTTCGGTTCTTCACAGACTCCCAGAGGAGCTCACCATCTGTAACTTTTTATTTACATTGTTTACATTAACATCAGCATTTTCTGTATCTAGCAGAGAGTCTGCGGCCTGTAGCCTATTGGCTTTCAGCAGCTGTTACACCTTAAGATCCATCCTTAGCTGTGCATTACGTAAGGTGCGGGAGGTCTCCACTGTCCTCTCTAACCCACCCTTGTTTTGTAGCTTTCGAGCAGGGGTAGATTGACTGACCAGAAGAGGATTGGCGGTTAGAGGCTTACGCCTAATTGTGCGCATGCTTCAAGTTTCTTTATCTTAGGTTTTCCTTGCCCCCTCCATTTGAATCACTTTTGTACCGCTCGCCTCTTAACAGTCAGTACCGGCTTGCAAACAGCGGCTCAGGGAGAAGTTCTCACTTTCAAAGGTGAGCTGGCACCGAATTCCCAGGAGACGAGTAGAGTAGCACAAGCAGAAACTCAGCTCCCCTGTATTGTGCAATCCTATCCTCTGTTTCCTGCACCTATATAACTCTGTCGCCAAAACCACCATGGGCTGCTGCTGATGTGCTGAGACATCAGCCCCATGCTGTAAGTGGGCTCTTACACCCCTTCTCTCTTCAGAAAAAAAACTGTCCCAAAATTTGTTTCCCAGTACTTCAATAGAGAATGAGAGAGTGAGGGGCCTCCCAGCTGCTTACTACAAGTCGCCTTAGTGATTGTCAAACGGCCGGTAATACATTTCACTTAGTGGCTCACCAGGCCATACAGTATTCCCACTCAGGCGTTTCTCGGTTGCACTCTAATGGGGCCTGGAAGTACCATTGGCGAAACTACCAAGACAAAGCAGGGGGGAAGCTTTGTTGTATCGACAGCAGTCAGCTGAAATCGGGAGTGCAGCAAGTAATAAAGCGGCCGCTATTGTTCGCAGCCCTGTGCAACCGGCATCTGTTTTTCCAGCTTTGGTTGTGCGACCACGTCTTTTCTTGGAGCTCGGATCTCGAAGATCTTCAAAAATCCCAAATCTGTTTCAAGGAAAAAAACTCGAAGAAGTGCTAGGAGACCGCACTTCAGCCCAAGGAAGGGCCCGCTGGTGCCGCCATGGTATCAGCATCTCCATCCTTTCTAGCAGTCTTCATTTCCAGGGGGCATGACCGGTGGTGAGCGCATTAGCCGTTACACATGTGGGCAGCGTCCTCAGCACCCTATTCTTGTTTTTATAAAGCTGCAGAAAGAAGGCCAGACTTAGCTATCATGCATAGATAATGAGTGTTCCCTATGTGCTGGTCCATGTAATAAGCTATTAAATTCCCCTACACCCATGTACTTTTTTTGTAGATTATAAAATTAAGGGTTAAAAACATGTTCACTCGTCAGACTCCACTTCCTGCCATGCCCAGTATGATGCATTCAAAATAGCTATTTCCTTCAGTTGCTTGATTATATTCCCTTTTGTGCTCGACAGAAAATAACCCCTTGAGAAATATTTTTCTTGCAATCACTTTGCCAATGTGACAGATGCACGATTTACTGCCAGTGCAGTGCCTAATTTACATGTTTTCAACACACAGCCCCACTCACCTACTTATTTCACTAATAACCACTTGCTAAAATTATACCATCTTTAATAAGATGTCTCATTTCTTAGACTGATGAAGTGTAATTACTGTAATTGTATTTAACATGGGAGAGGTTGAAGTCATCAATATCCAAACAAATCATTCCTTTACTTCTGGCATTCCGATATTCCTATTTTTTTGCAAGGAACATAAAAAATATTTGTTTCGCAGTAGTGATTCCAATTCATTTGAATAAACATCTGCTTCTTTGTTTTAATAGCATTTTTGGATTTCCGTAACATTACCAGTTCGTCTGGCTTCCTTGTCCCAGAACTTACATCATGGAGCTCTGCTTCTATGAGACAAGTTACCAAATACAAATATTTATATCTGTATCTTCTATATCTATATCTCATTCTCTGTGGACATATATTCTGTTTCTGTTGCCAAATAAATACCCGATAATATATTGCTACTTTGGAGTGGTTGTTTTCTTTGATGCGCGCTCAATGAGGATTTCCATTGGAATACATAGGCGGTGGCGACCGCCGAACCAGCCCCAACCCGCGAGGCGAGGCTGCTTCATTACCCAACTTCATGTGAGCACGATATATATATATATATATATATATATATATATATATATATATATATCTATATCCACCATCTCGAGTTTTCCCATTAAGGAGAGCCACAAGCAGGTAGGTAATCTTCCATTTAATTATGAAAGTTGCAGCGCAAAGGAGGGAAAACAACCAAATGTCCAATACAGCCTGACGCGTTTCATGCATACTCGCATTTCATCAGAGGCTTCAGTTCAACAAAGCATGAAGCAAATGGCATCGCTTTTTAAGTCTCACCACCTGCCACAGTGGGCGTTGGCTCTCCCAGAGCCTGATGGTCATCGTAGTGCCTTTAGTGTTGCTTCCGTGAGCTGCTTTCATGCGATGCACAGTAGAGAAAATAAAAATAAAAACCCCAGTGGGTCTGGAAAGAGTCCCGCTCACATTGGACTGCAAATTAAATCTTCCATAAAACGACCTCTCTGCCCTTTCCGCCGCTTGCCGATTGACAACAGCTCGGTCCACTTCCTTGTGGCATGGCTCCCCCACGACCGGAAACAGCCGTATACAAATCCACCATCTCGAGTTTTCCCATTAAGGAGAGCCACAAGCAGGTAGGTAATCTTCTGTTTAATTATGAAAGTTGCAGCGCAAAGGAGGGAAAACAACCAAATGTCCAATACAGCCTGACGCGTTTCATGCATACTTGCATTTCATCAGAGGCGCTGCAACTTTCATAATTAAACGGAAGATTACCTACCTGCTTGTGGCTCTCCTTAATGGGAAAACTCGAGATGGTGGATATATATATCTATATATATATTCACTGAAAAAACCATAGGTTTCAGGCACGTTATAGTTAGAAATTTGCATTTAAAAAACCTTAGAAATTCACTGAAAAAACCATAAGGTTTTAGGGACAGTTATAGTTAGTTGGACATTGCACTCGTACAAAACCCGTGAAATTCCCCCGTTATAGTTAGTTCAGGTAACTATAACTCGCGCCCCAGCAATGCACTGCTGATGATGTCACATATTACATCACTCATGACATGGTCAGTGACATCACTGATGACATCACTGATGACATCTCAAATGACATCACTGATGACATCACTGATGACATCATCCAGTGACTGTGTGTTTGTGTAAAGTTTAAATATGTTTAATATATATAGGGAAAGGCGTATTGAAGAATGAGTGGGTGTATAAGTGTCTGAATGGATGATTTAGTAGGTGCGTGACTGAGTCTATAAGTGAGTGATTAAACGTATCTTACTGGATGCATGGGTGAGTGACTAAACTGTGTGAATGTCTGTATCCGTCTGTCTGTTGTTGTGTAAGCAGCTGCATGGGTTTCTGACTAGCTAAATGAGTGTCTATATGGGTTATGGATTGGTTCTCTGAGTATCTGTATGGGTGCCTCAGTGTTTGTGTGGGTGGGGTGAGTGTGACTCTGTTCATAGATGTGTGAGTGGGTGATTCACTGGGTGCATGGTTTCAAGAGTGCGTCTGTGATGGACTGTATGGGTGGGTGAGTGTGTGTATGGGTGTGTTAGTGATTGAATGTATATCTCAGTGGTACATGTGTGAGTAACTACATATGTGAAAGGCAGTATATATGTGTGTTGGAGTATATAAATGGCTATAAGTGAGAGTGTGTGATTGTGAGAGTGGCTATATGGAAGAGTGTGTGCTTGCATCAGTGATTGCATAGGAGCGTAAGAATGTGCTAGTATTTTTATGAGTAAGTGAGCTGGTGTGTATAACTGTATAGGTGAGTAAATTGGAGTGTGATTAATTATTTGCATGACTGACTAGGTGTGTGAGTACCTCTATGGATGAGTTGCGTTGTGTGAGTGTTTATATAGGTGTATTAGTGCATATGATAGTCCTGTACTGAGTGACTGTAAGTATGAGTAACTGTACGGGTGAGTGAGTAGATGTGTGTGTGTAGACCTAAGAATCAGTGAGTGGGTATGTACTTATTGGTATTGGAGTGTGTATGGTTTTGAGAATGGCAGTCTGTAATTTAGAGTGGGTGTTTCAAAACTTATATTAGGGTGTGAGAAGATGCATTAAATTCTCACATGGATGATGTCATCAGTGATGTCATCAGTGATGTCATTTGAGATGTCATCAGTGATGTCATGAGTGATGTCACTGACCATGTCATGAGTGATGTAATATGTGACGTCATCAGCAGTGCATTGCGGGGCGCGAGTTATAGTTACCTGAACTAACTATAACGGGGGAATTTCACGGGTTTTGTACGAGTGCAATGTCCAACTAACTATAACTGTCCCTAAAACCTTATGGTTTTTTCAGTGAATTTCTAAGGATTTTTAAATGCAAATTTCTAACTATAACGTGCCTGAAACCTATGGTTTTTTCAGTGAATTTCAAAGGTTTTTAAATGCTAATTTCTAACTATAACGTGTCTGAAACCTATGGTTTTTTCAGTGAATTTCAAAGGTTTTTTAAATGCTAATTCCTAACTATAACATGTCTGAAACCTACGGTTTTTTCAGTGAATTTCAAAGGTTTTGTAAATGACAATTTTTAAATGTATTAATTGTTATATTTATTTTTTTCATACTGATTTACTACATTTTTAGAAACAGTTTTTTTTACATATTTTATTTTTTAAATTACATTGTAATTACATTATACATTACAAAAATACTTTCTCAGAATGAATTACTTTAGTTTAAATACTTTGCACATAGGCAATAGACTTTTAAGTACAGTAGTTACAGTTGTTGCAATGGGCAACACATTTTCAAACACAATGCAACATTCAGCTCAATGTGAATTTCTAGTTAAATGCAATTAGTTACTTTATGGATTACTTTTCTAACCACAGGACTGGATCCTAGATTCAGTCCTGGGACATCTCCTGTAAACAGTTGAGTAAAAGCGTTTTGGTTACATTAGTGATTTTTAAGGAATATTATTGTATTTTAAAAGTTGACACTTTGAAACTTTTTCTCATAGAATCACCAATGTTATCCTATGGAAGGAAATTCACTTAGCAGGTAAAAACTGTTATCGTTACTTTTTCTTACTCAGTGTTGGATCCTGGATCCAGCACTGGTGCATCTCCTGTAAACAGTTGAAAGAATGCGTTTAAGTCATACAGGCGATTTTTAAGGAATATTTGTAGTTTGTGAAAATCGACACTTTGAAACTTTTCAGCTGAAAACCAGACAATGGATTCCTATGGAAGAAAATATAAGTTACTGGTAAGTACGGTTAAAATTACTTTTCAGGGTCAGTGCTGGGCTAAAAGATGCAGCACTGAGGTCTCTCCTGATAACAGGTGAGTAAATCGGAATTCGTATTTCGGCTGATTTTAGAGGAATATTTTAAAGTTCCAAAACTCCACACTTAGAAGAATTTCCAAGTGAAACCAGTCAATGTTAGCCTATGGAAGGAAATTCAAGTTACTGGTAAGTACGGTTAAAATTACTTTTCAGGACCAGTACTGGGCTGAAAGATACAGCACTGAGGTCTCTCCTGATAACAGGTGAGTAAATCGGAATTTGTATTTCGGCTGATTTTAGAGGAATATTTGTATGTTTCCAAAATCAACACTTAGAAACTTTTTCAGCAAAAAGCAGGCAATGATATCCTATGGAAGGAAATTCAAGTTACTGGTAAGTACGGTTAAAATTACTTTTCAGGATTAGTACTGGGCTGAAAGATGCAGCACTGAGGTCTCTCCTGATAACAGGTGAGTAAATCCGAATTCGTAGTTCGGCAGATTTTAGAGGAATATTTGCACAATGGTGAAGGTAGGGGCGGGGCCTGAGGTGACATCTGTGCAAACGCGCCCCGTGGCGCGTTTTAAGTTGGGGGATTAAGTCCCCTTGAATCATGAGGGTCCCTAGAGGCCAACTAGCCCACCAGGAACCTCCAGTATGCGCCAGGGGCTGCGTTGCAGAGACGTGTAGAGAGGCCACACCCCTTTTTACACCTCTCTGCAACGCAGCTCTGTGACGCTTTCTGGATGTACCTGTTGGGCTAGTTGGCCCCCAGGGACCCTCAGGATTGAAGTGGATTTAATTCCCCATCTTAAAACGTGCCACGGGGCCTGTTTGCACACATGTCACCTGAAGCCCTGCCCCTCCCTTCACCACTGTGCAAACGCACCCGTGGCGCGTTTTAAGTCGGGGGATTAACTCCCTTGAATCCTGAGGGTCCCTGGGGGCCAACTAGCCCAACAGGTATATCCAAAAGCGCCACAGAGCTGCGTTGCAGAGAGGTGTATAAAGGGGCGTGGCCTCTGTACACCTCTCTGCAACGCAGCCCCTGGCGCATACTGGAGGTTCCTGGTGGGCTAGTTGGCCCCCAGGGACCCCCAGTATTGAAGTGGAATTACTTCCCCATCTGCAAACGCGCCAGGGGCGCGTTTGCAGAGTGGTGAAGGAAGGGGCGGGGCCTGTTGCCCGATCGTTTTTTTTTGGGTTTTTTTCCCTGAAGGGGGGCTGTGTGGCCCCCCTTCCTTTTTCCTATTTTTGGGCCCTGGGGACCCCATCCCCCAGGGCCTTACCCCCTTTTTTTTTTTTCAATTAAGCGGGAAGGGGGCCGCGTGGCCCCCTCCCCAGGCCGAATCCTGCCCCGGGACCCCATCCCCCGGGGCATGGCCACCACTTTTTCTTTAATTTTTAAGGAGGGGGCTGCGTGGCTCCCCTCCTCAGGCCTCCTTTTGCCCCGGGGACCCCATCCCCCGGGGCAGGCCTTTTTTTCTTTTTTACTTATTTCTGGGGAGGGGGCCGCGTGGCCCCCTCCCGGGCCACTTATGGCCCCGGGGACCCCATCCCCCGGGGCCTGGCCTCTCGTTGGGGACTGTGGGGGGTCCCCAAACCCCCCACAGTCCCGCCGGCTCCCCGTGTCCTAAGGGAGCCGGCATTGCTTTTCCACACGGGGAGCAGCTAACATGCTGCTCCCCATGTGGAAAAGCAATTGTCTTTGGATATTGGAAGCGAGAGCAGGTTTCCTGCTCTCTCTTCCAATATCCAAAGCAGTTTGCAATGACAGGACGGGAGACGCGAGGCTCCCGTCCTGTCATTGCAAACAGCAGTGTCCCGGGGGTAGGCACCCCGGGACACTGCAGGAGCCGGCCCTGGGGGTGGTGGTCCCCAGGGCCACCACAGGCTCCAGGAGGGGGGCCGCGCGGCCCCCCTCCCCACATCAGCAAAGCCCCGGGGAGGTGGTGGTCCCCGGGGCTTCGAGGGTCCAAACGGACCCCCATTTTAATTTGTTAGTGCCCCGGGAGGTGGCGGTCCCCGGGGCGTGTGGGAGGGCTCAAGCCCCCCTCCACACAGGAAAAAGTTTTAAAAAAGAAGCCCCGGGGAGGTGGTGGTCCCCGGGGCTGCGGGAGGGCTCAGAGCCCTCCCGCACCATTTTAAAAGAAAGCCCCGGGGGTGGCAGTCCCCGGGCTTGGGGAGCCCTTGAGGCCCCCATACATAAATTTAACCCCCACCATGCCCCCGGGACTTGGGCCACCCGGGGGCAAAATACAATCGAAGCGCGGGAGACCGCCCTTCGATTTTTTTTTTTTCCGGCAGGATTCGCGCTACCTGAGCGCATCCTGCTGATTTAAAAAAAAAAATGCTTTTTCTGCCCAGGGGTTCTTGTGGGACCCCCTGAGCAGACCTAGGTGTCAGGGTGTTTCTACCCTGCCCCCTTTGTGCGTTTGCGCCATTTTTTTACTGCTTTCTTGTTCCTCGGTTCTACCGAGAACAAGATGGCTGCCAACACTTCCTGGTTTGGAGTGTTGACAGCCAATTAGCAGAACAGCTCGTGATCGGGAGGGTGCGCGAATCCGATGCGGCCATAGATATATATGTACTTTTACTTTTGATTTTCTCAGCAACTACTGAACGGATTTACACCATTTAACAAAAAGGGTTCTTTCTGAACCAAGAACTACCTCTTTGCCAAATTTGGTGTAATTCCGTTCAGCAGTTCGGGCTGTAGCCGTGTCTAAAGTTTCCTACGGGAAAATGAATGGGGAAAACACGTTTTGGGACCCCCTTTTTCTCGGCCCCCGCTTGACGAATCACCCTGAGACTTTCAGGGTAGGAGCGGACCGGAGCGGGCCATAAAGTTTGAAAATTTCGCGAAGATTCGTCAACTCGACGCAAGAGTTATTTCAAATAGAATGTCGCGGATTTCCTATGGAAAATAGGTCCTAACTATAACTATCTACTGGCGACCGCCAGTAGATATATATATATATATATATATATATATATATATATATATATATATATATATATATATATATATATATCCAAGCTCCAAGTTTGCCCAAAGCAATGAGCCGCACTCCAACACCGTCACAAAGCACAGCTTTTATTCCGGTATAAACAGCAAAATGTCTGCAGATTCCTTTAGCAGCTGTCCCATTGAGATTCAGCCTGACGCGTTTCAAAGGATTCCCCTTCTTCCTCAGAGGCTCTCAAAGACAGTTCGTGCTATTTCCGGTTCAGTCCCAATTAAATAATGCCCAATTCCACGCCCCAATGGGCTGCTCAGCTGAGAAACTGCGGGGCATTCTGGACACTGAAGTCCCGGAAATATTCCATGCACTAATTCACTGCCGGCAACAACATTTCAAGCCCGCAAATGGACCTCCACAGGCAGATGCCGTCCTCAATCCTTGGCGGTGTTTCCCACAACAGGGCTCGGTAAATACCGGCCCAAGGGCCCCCTCCTTCCTGGGGTGGTGCGTGCTCGGCAGCGGGGCACGCCGCCAAATATCCAAGCTCCAAGTTTGCCCAAAGCAATGAGCCGCACTCCAACACCGTCACAAAGCACAGCTTTTATTCCGGTATAAACAGCAAAATGTCTGCAGATTCCTTTAGCAGCTGTCCCATTGAGATTCAGCCTGACGCGTTTCAAAGGATTCCCCTTCTTCCTCAGAGGCTCTCAAAGACAGTTCGTGCTATTTCCGGTTCAGTCCCAATTAAATAATGCCCAATTCCACGCCCCCAATGGGCTGCTCAGCTGAGAAACTGCGGGGCATTCTGGACACTGAAGTCCCGGAAATATTCCATGCACTAATTCACTGCCGGCAACAACATTTCAAGCCCGCAAATGGACCTCCACAGGCAGATGCCGTCCTCAATCCTTGGCGGTGTTTCCCACAACAGGGCTCGGTAAATACCGGCCCAAGGGCCCCCTCCTTCCTGGGGTGGTGCGTGCTCGGCAGCGGGGCACGCCGCCAAATATCCAAGCTCCAAGTTTGCCCAAAGCAATGAGCCGCACTCCAACACCGTCACAAAGCACAGCTTTATTCCGGTATAAACAGCAAAATGTCTGCAGATTCCTTTAGCAGCTGTCCCATTGAGATTCAGCCTGACGCGTTTCAAAGGATTCCCCTTCTTCCTCAGAGGCTCTCAAAGACAGTTCGTGAATTGGGCATTATTTAATTGGGACTGAACCGGAAATAGCACGAACTGTCTTTGAGAGCCTCTGAGGAAGAAGGGGAATCCTTTGAAACGCGTCAGGCTGAATCTCAATGGGACAGCTGCTAAAGGAATCTGCAGACATTTTGCTGTTTATACCGGAATAAAAGCTGTGCTTTGTGACGGTGTTGGAGTGCGGCTCATTGCTTTGGGCAAACTTGGAGCTTGGATATATATATATATATATATATATATATATATATATATATATATATATATATATATATATATTCACTGAAAAAACAAAGGTTACAAGGACGTTATAGTTAGGCTCAGATTTCACACGTAGAAAACCAGTGAAAATCAGCAGTTATAGTTACCTGAACTATCTATAACTTACACCCCAGCAATGCACTACTTATGACCTCACATATTACAATTCAATTCAATTAAATTCTTTATTAAGGTTTGGAACTCAAAATGAGGTCCACTTAAAAATTCCAAGAATAATCACAAGATGAAACAGAAATATACATTATACATATAAAACCTTTACCTTAAAATGTTATTCATAAAAATAACAAAAGGCAAATCACTAAGTTTTTTAGAGAGAAAAGAATGCAGCAGCATTTCATGAAAATTCAGATTCGTACAGACAAAATCTCAGCCATGAGAACAGCAAAGGATGTAACATAAATTAAAAAAAATAAACAACATATACAATTATAATGGGGCATCATTCAGCCTAGCAGCAACAGTTGAGTGCAAAATTCTGCAGGTTGTATAAAGATACTAAAGGGACCAATATTACACAAAATGAAGACAATAATCTAATAAAGTTGAACTTTGAAATACAGTTAAAAATCCTTTAACCACAACAGGTAAAAAGAATTAATTATGTAGACCATTTCATAGTGATACAAGTAGAGAAAATGAGTGACATGAAATCAAATTAGTCAAATCTGCAAGTAAAAGAAACATCATTCAATCTATCGGCAACAGTTAAGTGCAAAATTCTATAAATAAAATAGGAATACTAGAATAGACAACAGAAAAAAAGATAAAGACCGATAATGCAATGAAAAATGGATAGAAATATAATTCCTTTACCGCAGCAAATAAATAGAATTAGTTACGTATACCATTTCATAAAAATTACAGAGAAATGTGAGTGTCATGAAACAGATCAATGTAGCCAGCAAGTAGAAATGAGAAATGTGACTGAAAGGTAGAGGCTAGACACCCTATCTAGGGCAAAGATGTTAAATAAAGATTGAGAATGGGATATGATAAGATAAAATGAATGTCCTGCCTCCTGCCATAGAGACCTCCTATCTAAAGTGGGAAATTAGTATAAATAGTTTAAAATACTATTATAACCTCACATATTACATCATTCATACCATGGTCAGTGACATCACTGATTACATCTCAAATGACATCACTGATGACATCAGTGATGACATTATCCAGTGAGTGTGTTTTGTAATGGTTTATGATTGTTAAACATGTATACTAACCTACTACAAAAGTTAAATTAGTATACTAGGTGCACTACTACTGAGTGATACTGCTTCTAACTTATATAATGTGAGTGGCAGTGTGGTGTGGCTGTATGTATCCTGTATGGGTATATAAGTGGGTGTGTGAGTAGCTATGTGGGTGAGGGAGTTGCTGTGTGAGTGGTTGTATTGGTGAGTGGTGGCATGAGTGGCTCTATGGGTGGGTAAGAGGGTGTCTAAGTGACTATATGGATGAGTGAGTTGCTGTCTGCATGGCTGTATGAGTGAGTGATTGGGTGTGTAAGTGGCTGCATGGGTGAGTGAATTGCTGTTTGAGTGGGTGTTTGGTTGTGTGTTAGTGTGTGAATGGCTGTATTGGAGAGTGTGTGTCTGTGTGAATGGCTATATGGATCAGTGTGTGGATGTGTGAGTGCTTTTATGGATGTGAGAATGGGTAGTTAAATGGTTGTGTGGGTGTGTGAGTGAGTATGTGACTGCTTGTATGGGTAAGTGAGTGGCTCTGTTGAGAGGCTGTATGTGTGAGTGATTGGGTGTATGAGTGACTGTACAAGTGAGTGAGTTGGTGTGTGAGTGTCTCCATGGAGGAGTAAGTGGGTATGTGAGTACTGGTATGGGTCTGTGAATGGGTATGTGAGTGGATGTGCAGGTGTGTGAGTGGGTGTCTGATAGGTTGTATGGGGGTATGAGTGGGTGTGTGACTGGTTCTGTGGATGACATCATCAGTGATATCATTTGAGATGTCATAAGTGATGTCATTGACCATGACAGGAGTGTTTTCTGACCCCCAAGGACCCTCACCATCCAAGGGGACTTCCTCTCCCAACCAGCAGTACACCAGGAGGCGAGTTTGCAGAGTGGTGTGGAAAGGAGGTGTGGCCTCTGAAGTCCTCTCAGAAATCACGCTGTGTTGGACTTACTGGAGCTAACAGGAAGGCTTGTTAGTCCCCAAGGACCCTCAGCATCCAAGGGAACTTCATTCCCCAACCAGCAGTGCACCAGGAGATGTGTTTGCAGAGTGGTGGAGAAAGGGGGCATTGCCTCCGAAGACCTTACAGTAATCCCGCTATTTGGGACTTACTGGAGGTAGCAGGAGGGCTTGTTGGCCCCAAGGACCCTCTGCATCCAAAGGGACTTCATCTCCCAACCAGCAGTGTGCCAGGAGGTGTGTTTGCAGAGTGGTGGAGAAAGGGGGCGGGCCTCTGGTGACTTATCATGAGCCCCGGTGACTGCCACCTCCCAGGGGCACTTTCAAATATGTGTGCGGGTGGGCTCGCTGGGCCTGCCCATGCCCTGGGGACCACCAACTCCCAGAGGCAAGTGAAGTTAAGTTAATGCAGAGGGCCCGTGTGGCCCCCTCCAGCCCCAGGGACTGCTCCCTTCCCGAGGCAAAGAATAAAATCAATGCTGGGGGGCTTGCACAGACTCTCCGAAGCCGCGGGACCGCCAACTCCCCAGGGCAATTTATTGAATTTATGGGGGGCCATGCAACCCCCCTGCAGCCCCGGGGACCACCACCTCCTGGAGCTGAAAACAATTAATGTAGGAGGTCTGCCGCAAACCCCCATCCCTAGGGACTGCCACCTTCCTGGTGCAAAGAATTTAGATGGAGGGGACCCCCTTGTGTAGCCATTTATGGCTCTGGGGACCTCCACCTCCCCAGGGCTGACTTCTGCTACCTCCCGAGGCGTCCACCCTCAGGAGTTAGCTGTTTGCATTTGCTTAGTTGGAGCTGACAGCTCCCACAAAGCAAAAGCAAACATAACTCCACTTTCTGCAAGCTGGAGCTGTCAAACAGTTTTCATCTGTTTCTCTGCATGCAAATGTGAGTGCTTTCTAACAGATGAAAACCTTGCTCTGGCAGACAGGATGCTGCCTTTTAACAGCCCCCTGTCTGTCGCAGCAATGCTGGTACCTGCAGAAGGTGGTGAGCCAGCACGGACAACTGGGGCCCAAAGGCTTCCCCACGGTCCCCAAAACAGATTATTGGGTGCCCTAGGGGTACCCAAAATAAAAAGCCTGGGCCCCGGGGGCCAAAATCTGCTCAAGGAGGGGGGCCGCATGGTCCCTCTCCCCATAGTGTAATGGCTGGGCCCCAGGGGATGTGGCCCCCAAAGCTGACATTGGCGCAGGGGCTGCGTGGGGTCCCCTCTCCTATTAAAAATTAATTTTATTAAAAAAGGCCGGGCCTCATGGATGGGGACCCTGAGTCCAAAATCAGCCTAGGGAGGGAGACCCGCCTCCCTTAATAAAAATACATTGTCTAAAAATGCCGGGCCCAAGGGCATGGGATCCCTGGGGCCTAAACCGGTGGCCCCCCTCCCCTAATAAAAAAAAATGAGTACTGCCCGGGAGAAGTTGCGGACTCCACACTCCCTTTCTATACTACCCTGCAAAGGGGCCACCTGGCACACAAAGGATCGGGGGATGAAGTCCCCTTGGCTGCTGATATATGCAAAATATCGTTGTTTGACGAATCTTCGCGAAATTTTCAAAACTAATAGGGCGGTCAGGTCAGCTCCTGTGTTGAAAGTTTTGGGGTGAATCGTCAAGCAGTGGCAGAGAAAAAGGGGGGGCCCCAAAACGCGTTTTCTCCATGTTAATTTCCATAGGAAATTTTAGACACGGCTACAGCCAGAACTGCTGAACTGAATTACACCAAATTTGGCAAAAAGGTAGCTCTTGGTTCAGAAAGCACAATTTTTGTTAAATAGTGTAAATCTGATCAGTAGTTCCTGAGAAATGTTAACATTTCTCAGGTATCTATATATCAACGCAGAGGATTCGCGAACGCTCCCGATCTCGAGCCTGAGATCTGATTGGCTGCCAACAGTTCCAACCAGGAAGTGTTGGCAGCCATCTTGTGACTCGATTGAACGAGACACAAGGAAAAAGGTTCAAAAACATTCAAAATAGAGAAAAGGGGCCAGAGTAGAATCACCCTGACCCCCTAGGCCTGCTCACGGGGTCCCACAGGTACCCAGAGGGCCCAAAAAAACATTTTGGTTTTATTTTTTGGGGAATTTGCGCTGGGTGAGTGAATCCGCCCAAAAACCTTAAAGAAGCATGTTTTCTCTAAGCCCCCCGTTTGTGCCAGGTCCCGGGGGCAATTATTAAAATAGATGCAGGGGCCTGCATGGGCCCCTGCAGCCCCGGGGACCGCCACCTCCCTGGGGTTATGTTTATTAAATGTGGGGGGCAACTTGGGCCCCCTGCAGCCCCGGGGACACCACCTCCCCCGGGGTTTTAAAAAAAACTAAATGCTTGGGTGGGTTTCTGCCCCCCATGAAGCCCTGGGGACCGCCACCTCCCTGGGGCTATTTTTATTACAATAGGGGGGCATGCACCCCCCCACAGCAACGGGGACCACCACCTCCCTGGGCCTATTTACTAATTAGGCGTGGGGGGCTCCTACCACCTCACACAGCCCCGGAGACCGCCACCTCCCCAGGGCTATGCTAAAAATAATGTGTGGGGGGTCAAACCCCCCACACAGCCCTGGGGGCCACAACCTTCCCGGAGCTACTTTGCATATTGGAGGGGGGTCATGCAGCCCCCCTCCTGGAGGCATAAAATGCCCTGGGGACCGCCATCCCCCAGGGCCGGCTAAGCAATGTCCCGGGTTGCTCCTGCCAAGCTATGGCAAACACTGCTTCACTTCATGGAAGTGAGAGCATTGAAAATGCTCTTGCTTCTATGAAGCGAAGCAGAATTGCTTTTGGGCAGAGGGCGCTGCATGTTTGTAGCTCCCTATGCCCAAAAGCAATGCCG
Source organism: Calotriton arnoldi (assembly GCA_963921515.1). NCBI lineage: Eukaryota > Metazoa > Chordata > Amphibia > Caudata > Salamandridae > Calotriton > Calotriton arnoldi. The sequence goes on from CAWUFW010009848.1 coordinate 288,369, forward strand.
GCTCCTGCAGGAGGCGGGGAGCTGGCAGGGACTGCGGGGGTCTTGAGGCTCCCCCCGCGGTCCCCAACAATGTGGCCAAGCCCTGGGCAATGGGGCCCCCGGGGTCTAAAATGGCCCCAGTATGGGGGCCGCGCAAGCCCCCTTTCCATTTTTAAAAACAAAAAACAAAAGGATTTGGCCATGCCCCGGGAATGGGGTCCCTGGGGAAATATCGGCCTCAGGAGTGGGGCCCATGGCCCCCCTCCAAAAAAGAAATACAGGGCAGGCCCTGGGGATTGGGTTCCCAGGGCCAAAACTGGCCCAGGGAAGGGGGGCCACGTGACATCCCTTCCTTAAAATAAATAAATAAATAGAAATGGCCCGGGCAGAAATCGGCCTCAGGAGGGGGCTGCATGGCCCCCCTCCTGTTTTATTTTTAAATTTTTCAAAAATGGGTCAGGCCCTGGGGAATGGAGTCCCAGGGCCCAAAAAGGATCAAGGGAAGGGGGGCCACACAGTCCTCCTTCAAAAAATAGAAAAAAACAAAGCTGGCAACTCGCCAGAGGCCCCGCCCCCCCCTCTTTGCATTACTCTGCAAACGCGCTCTTGGTTGGGGGATGAAGTCCCCTTCACTGCTGAGGGTCCTTAGGGACCAAGTAACACATCTGTAACCTTCAGTAAGCCCCACACAGTGGGATTGCTGAGAGGTGGTCAGAGGCCATGCCCCTTTTACCACCACTCTGCAAACGCACCTCTCAGCACACTGCTGGTGGGGGTGAAGTCCACTTTACTCCAGAGGCCCTCCTGGTACCTCCTGTAAGTCCTGCGCAGCGGAATTCCTGAGAGCTGGTTGGAGGCCCAGCCCCTTTTCTCCATCACTCTGCAAACGTGACTGCTATTTAAAAAAAACTTAGAAATTCCCTGAAAAAAACAAAGGTTTCAGGGACGTTATAGTTAGGAATTAGAATTCAAAAACCTTAGCAATTCACTGAAAAAAGCACAGGTTACAGGAACGTTATAGTTAGGCTGACATTTCACTCGTACAAAACCTGTGAAATTCAGCTGTTATAGTTAGCTGAGCTAACTATAACTCACACCCCCGCAATGCACTGCTGATGACGTCACATATTACATCGCTCATGACATGGTCAGTGACATCACTAATGACATCTCAAATGACATCACTGATGACATCATCCAGTGACTGTGAGTGTTTTTAAAAAGTTGATGACTGTTAAATATATATATCAAGGAGTATTGCTGAATCAGTGGGTTTATGAGTGCCTGTATGAAGGATTCAGTGGTTGTTTAGGAATTTTATTGTGTTGTGTTCTTTACATTAAAATTTTTGGTACTGCCTGAACTTAGCACAAACTTCTCTGGGGATTTCCTGCTACTGGTGCCATGGCTACAAGAGTTTAAGCAGAGGGTCTATGAGAATTGTGTTTTGACCTAATCAGAATGGGTTTATTGAATTGGCTGGAGTAGCCCTTCCCAAAATAATACCCCATTTTCTGACAGTATGCTAATAACATTTATGAAGAAACTTACACTGTAATGAATAATAAGTGACATCTGCAAGAGAATAAAGTCAATTAGTATAAGCAATACTCTACCATAACAGACATGGATTGAATATATTAATATTACTTTATATTTTCTTATGTTATAGATACATGTAGAGCCAGTACTACACTCCTAGTGAACCCAACCCTCAAAGCAGTTAAGTGTGATCTTTTCAAAAGTTATTCTTAATATACTGGGGGTGGCTCTTCCGCCTATTCACTAGAAACAATGTTCCCCTAGGGGACATTATTTCTATAGAAATACAGTCTTGTGGCAAAAGTATTTAATGTGCTAATAGTAGGTAACTGTACATTTAGGGGCCGATTACTATGTCGGTCAGAAAGCCTCCTCCCAACAGTCGGAATCTTTGCGACCGTGTCAGAGCCCTATCGACCAACTTGGACGGTTTACATTCTGACAGCCCAATAACGATGTTCGCGGTCAGAACGTAAACCGTGCAGTCATTCTGAATCATTTCTGAGCAACTCCCGGAGTATTTGTGTCGGTCGGAACTGCATCGTACACCCCTATGGACAGCTTTACCACCGTCGGGATTACAATGTCGATTTCCAACAGCCTTTCTGCATCGGCCTGTCTGACACAGAAAGGCTGTCAGAAAGTGACTTTGAGGGCGCCTGGCAGGGCCCCCTAACCCCCGCGGCCTACGGTTGATGGCTGAGGGGGTACCTAAGGGAACCTTGTAAAACCCTGCACTGTGTGGCAGGTACGGTGGGGTGCCTGTGACAGGGTGCAGGGTTTTCCGCACACATCCCATTTCTCCATAGGAGCCTGAGTTACGGCTGGTTGTCAGGCGTAACACGAGCTCCCATAGGAAACAATGGGAATCCGACCGAACAGTGTTCGGTCACATCGTAGTCCGGCGGTCAGAACCACCGACGGCAAGTCGGTCCGTTGGTGGTTCCGCCGCCCGATATAATAAAAAAAAAAAATAATAATAATAAATATATCGTAATGAGCCCCTTAATGTTTACATTTTGAAAAGTAGACTGTGCCTAAAACACAAAGATTGGTGCAAAGGTGCAGTGAACAAGTGCAGGAGGTGAAACTGACCTAGGGTAATTTTATACAAAAAAAACACTAAATCAGAATAATTTAGAGAGCCTAGTTGTAAGTAAGAAATCTGAATGTAGACAATTTATGGTCAGTTCATAAAACTTTCAACACCAGAGTGAAATAAGTCTGTTCTTCTTTAGGACAAATACATAGGTCAATAGCCATCAAAGATATCCAGTCAAGGGAAAATTAAAAAAAAAAACAGTGGAGTGGATATCCCAAATGTACATCATAGGCAGCAAATTGGACAAGTAACTCAAAGAATCATTTAATACTGTGGAAGACAGAACTGAACTAAGGCACTGCTGACCCTAAGTCAGATGTGTACTGCCACAAATATACTATGCCCTGGTTCCGCTGCAGGTTTACTTGCTTGCCGTGTATGTTTTTGTCTTACACCTATTCAAAGTATGTTTCCAATCTGCGGTCTACCAGGTCTCCAGGAAAAACCTGGTGCAGCACCTCCTGTGTAAAAAAAGCAATCCATCTATATGGAGCAATTATCATTTATCTGTCTTCTGTAATGTAGACACCAAAGGTTATGTAAATATTTTATGATGGGAATTGGTGGCATGGGTCCCATCTTTTACTATGTTCAAAAAATGGCTTTTCAATCAAATGTGACACTATCAAAAATGTTATGTTCTTTTTATTTATTACTTATCAATCTGTCCATGGCCTCAATACGCCTATACACCTACACCTACATATAGATTGCACAGCTGTCCTTGATGAACTGGAAAGAGCTCTGTTTTGTAGCAATTGTCACTTGGGGTGTTTCACTAAAGTAGCTGTGGTCATCCAGTCATTATATTAAGAGGTCTGTATCAGGGTGAAGCTCAGTCTGTTTCTGAACATTCTTATACTGGAAAGGGACTAAATTAAAGATGTTTTCTTGTACACTTTTCAGGATGTAGACTAGCACTGCTCTGAGAAAATACTAGGTATTTTCAGTCAAAATTATGAGTAGTACAAGTTCATGTCCAACAATAATCTAATGGCACATTGGCAATAGATGAAACCCACAGAGGCTTATTACAGGCCATTAAAGAGCTAGATGCATTTAATAATGCTCGTATGACAGTATGCAAAATCAGTAAGGCTAAATTCATGACTTTTTGAACAAATCAGAAAAAAAGTCACCTGTGTGTCCTTAATGAGAAAGGAAAATAAAAACTACATCTAGTAATGCCGAAAGGTAAGGCTTCTCTAACTTTTTCCTCAAAAATAAGTTAATGTCCCCAACATACCCTTGATTCCGGACATAAGAAAGTTAAAATGTATACCCTTAAAATTGATGATTTAAAGTTTGTTGCATTAAATTCAACTTAATGGGTAAAGAGGAATCAAGCTATATTATTCTATGGCTTGATGTTGATCATTATTTGTGGTACAAATACATACAATGAATCAATTGTCCTGCTTATATTTAGCACTCCGACATCTCCTCAGACTATAATCTACACTACTGAAAAATAAAGAAAAATCCTAAAATTGGAGAAGTAGGTGTGAAAAAATGGTTGATTGATGCAAACATCTTCATACACAGATTTTCTAAGAAGAACATCATCTTGGAACTGGATCTTACAATGGGACATGACACAGAGCAGAGACAGGTACTGCCTGAACACATACAGACGCATACAGATTTTGTGCTCCTTGTATATACACTGACCACTAGTAGCTATCGATAATTAGTAGTAGGCCTGGGTATAAAATTCCACTCCGCTCGTGGAGTTTACAGAATTCAGGAACTCTGCACTACTCGGAGAACGTGGAGTTCCTGATAAATTCCGCTTTCTGGCTCGTGGCGGAATTTGCTTTCCTGCTGGCGCCCTCAATATTTTTTTCACACGCTGGCAAGCACAACAAGACTTGCTGGGAAGTTGCAAGCCCCCATGAGATTTGCCAGCAGCTTGCGAGCTGTCGCAAGATTTGTCAGCCATTAGGGCGGTTTGCAACCATGCCAGCGACTTCCAGGGCCCTTTTTGTGACGTTAGCAAGCGTGAGCGGCTGCACCTTAAGCAGCTTCTCTCCTTGAGTAGCAGCTAAATCTACTTGAAAAAAACATTTTTGAGTTGCTGTTCAAGTTGTTTTTTAGTGTGAGAAGTCTTTTTTTTTATCTTACTCTTTATTTCAACAAGGAGGAAGTGACCCAGAAACTCGAACTTCCTGTTCCTGTCCAGCAGATCCTCCCAATGCTTTGTCCATCTCCTGGTCACTTTTCATTTGGATTTGTGTCTGGAAGGATCACTCTCTTTGTTGGCTGTATCTATATCATTGGATTTAAGGATATTGTTTTTTTTTTATTTCACAAGTAAGTTAAAAAACTGTTGTCTAAGGGTGTTGTTTGTTTGACAGAGGGCATGCACCAGGATTTAGTTGTACTTTTATTTAATTTTTAAAATGTATTGTGGTGGGTGGCCTGCAGTTTTAGTAGGGGCCTAGTTATTTTTTTGCATTTACTTTTTCTTCTTTTTATAAAGGAAACATTTTGTACACCTGTACAACAATGTTGTACATGTTCTACATTTTTTTAAATACATTTTCAATATTCATTTTTTGTACTATGTGGTCCTAGTCTGCCAATAGGCCACCAAGCCAGTAGGCCCAGTACTAGTCATGGGTGCATGAAACAACAGTTTCTGTGTTGTCTTTTGAATTGAAACATCATTTAAGCCAAGGATGGTATTGGATTAAATTAAATAATGTGGTTTTTTAGCGTATTTCAAAAAACAATTCTGCAAAAAGTGTATAGTTGGGATAATATATATTTGATGCCTTTGGAGGATGTGCGTTGTAAAACTTTACAGCTCAGTTAATTTTTATTTTTGCTATTGTTGAATTAATGCTGTTTTCTTTTGTGTTACCATGCATCCTTTGTCTGGCAAATTGTGTGAGTGTGTTTGCCATAGGCCACCATTTGTCTTTGTTCCCCATGCCATGTGGCCAGGGGACATTTTGTATAGTCAGCGTCCATAGGTCTGCATGTGTTCTCTGTTTGTCATGCCTCCTTGCTTGTTGTTTGACCATGTGGCCTGTGGCCATTTTGTCTAGCCAGCCAGTGTGCTTTTGCCATAGGCCTGCATGTGTTCTTTGTTGTGGCCATGCCTCTTTGCTGGTTGTTGTTGTTTGACCATGTGGCCGTGGCCATTTTGTGTAGCCAGCCAGTGTGCTTTAACCACAGGCCTGCATGTGTTCTTTGCTGGGCCATGCCCTCTTGCTGGCTGTTGTTGTTTGACCATGTTGCCCGTGGCCATTTTGTGTAGCAAGCCAGTGTTCTTTGACCATAGGCCTTCATACGTTCTTTGTTGGTTGACCCATGTGGCGGTGGCCATTTTATGCAGCCACCCTTTTTTTCAGTTTTCAAAGCCATTTTCTATGAAGATTGATAGGAGAGACCTACGCGTTTTTGTTTGTGTTAATTTTTTTTACTTTTCCCTGATATCAGTATAATGGAGGCCTAGTCGCTCACGGTAAATGTATTGCATATCATGATTATTATGAACAGTGATCTTATATGATATGCTTTTCACCTGCATCTCCTTGCCTCCCAAGTCCCAATGGGTTTCTCACAGCCAATAGTACACCAGCAATTATTTTTTTTCAATGTTATTTTTTTGTCAACTTTTCATTTTATTAATTTGTTTTTATTTTTGTTTCTTTTTATTCCATTTTTTATTTTTCTAAACTGTTTTAATATTTTGTCATTTAAAAAAAGTTTTCATTTTTTTTTTTTTTACATTTTCCTACCATCCATTAATTCTCTGCCTGTAATAGGTGCACAGGGTGACAACAACATTCCTTTTCTAAGGATTATTCAATTTCCACCTGCACTACTCAGAGAGTCACATGTGTCTCCCTAGATGAAGCACATAAAGCAAACAGTTACATCTGGATGTTGCTGTTATACTTCCTGATAGTATATTAAATATTATGCTATGTTGGTGAAGTTTGACTTTGGAATGAATACACTATATTGTTGTTAATTATTTATTTATATCTTAAGTAACCACATTAAAATATATTGTCTTTGTCTGTACTAATTCGAAACTGCAACAGTGCCACATTTCACTAATGTTTCTCTTGCTTGTTTGCTTTTAGATGCTCAAGAGAAGAGACATCACCCACAGCACTGCCAGATGGAAGGCTAGTAAACTTGACGTGTAACCACACAAAAACATGTGACGTCAGTCCGCCAATCTTTTCAGCTTGTGGAGCTAAGTGCCACTGCCAACAGACAGCTTTAAGATGGCCCCAAAGAAAGGTGCTGCCAAGTGAGTAGAAGTAGCTTTCCATCACTGGCATGTCGTCCCAATCCTTTTTCGGGCAATGCTGTGTGCCTGATGCATCGGTCTCCAGGAAGCAAGCTGAGAGCAGCACTCCCACATCAACTGCACCACCCCAACCTAGGCCCAAGCCCATGTCTGGCATAGAGCCAGCCACTGCAATCTCAGCAATACCAATGAGCAGTGATGTTGAATTGGATTTAACGCTTTCGCAAAGGAGTACCCAATCCTAGCCAGAAACTTAGCTAAGTGGACAACAACAGCTGCAGCTAGCAATAGTAGATCTTCCCAAAGCAGGAACAGAACAGGTGATTGATCTTCCTGCTGAACAAGTAGAACCCCCTCTTTCAGAAGATCCATTGGCTTCCAGATCTCCAAGCCCGCTTCTGATGACCTAGACGTTGATTTCAACCCGCCTCAAACTGAGGCATACCAGGAAAGTTCATGAAAGCCTTGGAGTTATGGATGAAGAAGAGGAGGATGATGAGCCAGTCATCATCATAGACGCTACAACCCGGAGGAAACTGACATTACTCCTCTATAATCGGCTCTGAGGGGTGTGGCACTGATACCACAACCACTGCCAACTCCCATATTTGTAAGGCCCTTCGACCTGCATCCACAACTAGCTCAGTAGAAGTACACACTGCAGAGAGGCAATCATCAACATGTCCACCTACCTCTATTCTTCGGGCATTGGCAGTGGCACCAGTGGCCCAATGAGAAAGTTGACCCCCCCCAGTGTGGGACTTCTTTATAGTTAGCAAGCAGGAGTATAACATTGCCATATGTTCCATTTGTCATGCAAGTGTTCAATGAGGTAAGCTTGGTACACACTATGGTACTGGAGGCCAATTAACCCATATGAAAAAGAAAAGGGGGGGTGTTGTATTATGGGAGACAATGGTGCCTACCGAGTATGTGTCAATCTAAAAAAAGGGGTCTATATGTCTGGTGGTGCAAACGGTGAGGGAAACACCCTAAGCCCTCCTGAAAGACTCTAGAGTCAAACCAACTGTTAAGCAAGGCTATGTGCACGCTTCTTATACTTTATAGTTATAGTAAACATTAAAACAACATGATAGAAATGACACAAGTAGAAAGAATCTCCGTGTGATTTTTGTTCTTCCTTTCTTTAATCCGAAAAGATTGCCCAGCCAACACGTGTTTCGTCTTAGGGAGTACCCTTTGACTTCTTCAGGGCTGTTAGGCTATCTGTTTCCAATGCTCAGAATCCTCACCACCGGTTTTACTTCCATCCCGGCTGCTCCCACTAAGTAGTACGATCCACAATTAGTATTGCCAGTCCTTGTTATAATGCACAATATCGCTGTCCCTTATGATAACTGTAAATGTATCCTGTATATCCAGCGATCGGTTAAAAGTGAAAGTTAGTCCAAAATTTCATTGTTCCATATTCTGACTCTGTCCCCGTATGCGGGTACCTTAGGCGAGTATGCCGATCCACCGTAACGTGCTCTGTCTGTTTCCAAACCCCGACATTACTCCTCTATAATCTGCTCTGAGTATGGTACTGGAGGCCAAACAACCCATATGAAAAAACATCCGCTGGGAGATGCACCTTAAAAAATTGCCGCAGGTGGTATGGGTGAAGGTGATGAGGAAGTAGAGGGTGACATCTTCATGCATAGCAGCCCGTCCCCAGCAGCGCACTTGTACCATCCACATCAGTAACAGCGAAATGGCAAAAGACTCAAAGTCAGATGGAGACACCACAGCAACAGCATAGAGTGACTGCCCTGAGATGCACATCTAGCCCACCACCTTCTCCCTAGAAGTCACCTGCATCAGTGGCACCAGAAAAGAAAACAATCCAGGCTACTATAAACTCCATATTTAGGCAGGAGGGGCAGTACGAATGTAACTACCCAATGGCACATTTTTACAATGGGAAGCTGGCTAAAATGTTAGCAGTGGACCTCTTCCCTTTTTCTTTTGTGGAAGGAGTGGGTTTTCTAGAATTTGTGGCAGCCATTTGCCCGAAATAGAAGGTTCCCGGCTGGACCTATTTTGCCAGAGCTGTTGTTCCAGCGCTCTATCATGATGTACTGGAAAAGGTTGGACAAACTTTGCAGCAGGGGGCTGTTTGCACTATCCAGCTGATTACAGACATGTGGATGAGTTGCTAAGCCGCTGATTAAATGTGTATCACTCACACTGGATCTTTTTTTGGGGGGTTACAGAAATTATATCTTCAGGTTTTGACGCTGACAACATTTTTTAATACAGCTGCAAACATCTTGGAAGACTTTAAAAGCAAGGTCTTTGAATGGCTGTAACCCAGAGGGCTTAACATTGGATTTGTTGCCACAGACAATGGCAGTGTTATAATTAAGGCCATTGCAGATGCTGGCTATTTCTGGGTCCTGTGTTTGGCACACTGCATCAACATCATTGTACAGCACTTTATCAAAAAAGAACACTAAGTCAGCAACTTACTGTCCACTTGCAGAAGAATCTGCACTCCTTTCAGCCATTCTATTAAAGTCCTGAAGCAGTTGAAGATCATTCTGCATGATAATAGAGTGCCAGTTAAAGCCCCCATGCAGGAAGTTCCAACACGTTGGAACTCTAACTATTAGATGTTGCAACATCTCTTTGAGCAGTACAGAACGATCAATGATTATGTCATGCAAAGAGGGGTTGTAACTGGGAAAGGCATGATCATTGAAATGGACAAATGGGGCCTAGTCGCATGCCTGACAGAGACGCTGCGTCCATTTCAGGTTTTCACACAGGAAGTCAGCAAGGAGGACAGTGAGATAGGCCAAGCTATTGCATTGTTGCATCTGCTACATAACCAGCTAGAGAGGGTGTCTGAAATGTACGCAGGAGTGGATGAAAAGAAAGATGCACATGCGTTGGTGGAAAGCTTAATCCTTCGTTTGCTGATAATACAAGGCTGCAAAGAGACATTGTGTCATCCAGGCAGTACATCTGTGCCACAATCATTATTCCACGGTACAAACAATTACTGGACATTTTCATTATTTTTTCAGAAGAGAATGTTTCATAATACAAGATGTGGATTGCTGAGGAAACCAGTGACATGGAAGAAGAATGACCGGAAACTCGAGACCCACTCCCGGGCAGAAGTTCTGGGGTGCAGCCTTCAACTTCTATAGAGGGCAGTGCTGTTGACTCACAGCAGCCAGCACCAGCAACAAGAACACTGGCAACAACTGCAACCACATCAGCCCTAACCTCAAGTGGCAGGTCTTAAGACCCATGCAGAGGCGAAGACAAAAGAGGTTGAGCAAGTTGCAGCACCAATGACCATTCAGAAGATGGTCCAGGACTATCTGGATGACCCAACAAATTTCCATCTGGATCTGAACCCATTGCTTTACAGGTATGTGAAGAAGCGCCAATGGCCACTGTTCAGCAGGCTGGCAATTAAATGTCTGGCTTGTCCCGTGTCCAGTGTGTCTGCTGAGCATGTGTTCAGTGCAGCTGGCAAAGTGGACACAGTGAGAAGGACCAGTCTCTTGCCTCAAAATGTGGAGAGATTTACCATGATCACAATGAACCAACACTTTATACCACCGAATGACACCGGACCTGAAATAACACAGGAGGAGAATGAGGGTGATTGATCAGACTCAAATCATAGTAGTGTGCTAGCTGACCAACTTCTGGGTGAACCACCTGAGTTTAAAGGCAATCTCTACTTCCCTGACTGAGTATGCCTAGGCCACCATAGAACTTTCTATTGCCGAACTTCTTTGTCAAAAATGGATATAGCTAGAGGAACATTATATATTTTGTTTGTTTGTGTCTGACTGACTTATGCAGCGACACCATTTTAGGCACATGTATGGCCAAATTGGAGTTGGTCCAACTCCAATTTGCAGTGAAGAAGCCTTCCCCCGTTCCCTTCAAAGACATTGGAGAGACAATGCCTGCCTCTGTACCATGCCTATCTTTTTTTTCATCCCCTAGCAGGACTGCCCCAGAACATTTGATTTACAAGACTGCCCAATGTGTGTTGCGTGCATCAAAGAGGATCAACAATTGTATAACACCATGCTTGGATTGGAACAGGTAACTATTGTACCAATAAGTAACATCGGAGTGATTGTGAGTGATTGCAGGTAGTGAGGGAGGGTGTTCAACTATATTTTGTAAGCTTGATTGTGATGATTTGTAATGTTTGTGGCCTGATGGGTGAACACATTTCCTGAAGATGATTGGTCGGTCCCCTTATACACTTAGCATGATTTGCTTCTTGGGTCCACTCCTCTGTTTTCTGGTTCACACTATTCAAAGCCAGACCAGTCCATTTAGTTTCCAAACACAAATCTATACAAAACAATTACTCAATCTTTCTCTTCTTGTTCATCAACATCAGTGCACTACAGGTCGATCTCTTTCATTTGGGTTGGGAGTTGGATTTGAGTTGGACATATTCATTACTCGGAATCAGGAGGATGATGATGTAAGGGCTGAGGGTGGGACTACCACAGCAACAGCAAGAAGAGGGAAGATATCAACTTCAGAGAAACATAATTCATCAGCATCATCATTCAGGCTTTGTGTTGCGTAAACGCTTAACCTTGTCCACTCCAGACTTTGAGTCCACTTTTCCTGACTCAAGGATTTTGTAACTTTAGTTTAATTAAATACTAGCTCCTCATTGCTCAGAAGAAGTTACTATTGCTATCTTTTGCTATATTATCAGATATTCTTTGTTGTGTCATGGTGCTAGTAGTCTGGTCCTAATCTTTGTAAATCTATGATATAAATATAACCCTCTAACTCTATGTTTGTCTTTCAATTTAGTTGCCTGTGATGGATAATGCTTTCAATTAATCCTACAGATGGAGCTCAGCTTGGTGGGACTGGCACCCCACGTGTGATACCTTCCCTGTTGACACACTAGCTTGCTGCTACTACCACCACGATTAAGAAATGCACCTTGGGAAAGCCTACAGTACCAAAGGTTTTGGAAGAGGTAGCAGCCATTGCTTCATCTATTCAGGTAAGAGAACTATGGAGTGAAGTGAACTAGTTTAGTTAGTAACTAACTTCTACTGCAGGTAGGTAATTGTTTATCTAGGTTGTTGTAGGCATTATAGGTCATGGCAGCATATCCCCTAATGGTCAAGATACTTACAGAGGGTAGGAAGACAAGGGTATATAACTAACTATAACTAACCGGTATACACTTTAATAAGCAGATTAAAAAAACAGGCTGCACAAAAAGGCATCAGTGCAAAGTAAAAGTAAAACATGAAAAAACTACCTCAGCCATAAAGTATGATAAAATAATTTTTCCCTTCACTTTTTAACAGCAAAAAACCCACCATCTCCACCCACAACACACCCGCCCCTCTCCCCAATCAAATCGCCCCATCCCCAAACAATGTCCAAAGAAAACAGTCCAACAAAGTCCAAACTCCTGGTCTCAACTCCCTTCCCAATCCCCACCCTCTCCACCCACAACAAAAGTCCCTATCACCAAATAAAAAATTAAAAAAGCGTTAAAAGAGGGCAAGATCTATGTGGGTTCGGAGGCGATCAAGGCTCTGCTCCATCTGGGCCATCTTGCTTTCAAAATGGTCCATCTACTGCAGGACACAATGCTGGAATTTGCAGTCTGAGTGGGGGGGAGCAGCAGTAGCGGTTAGGGCCCCTGACAGATCTCTGCAGCAGTGATGTATTGGCTGGGAGGCTGGGGGCTGGGGGTGGTTGGATGAACTGGGGCCCTGGGCAGGTGATTCCACCTCCTCCTCCTCCAGAGCCACCACCTGGTGGTAATCTACCTGGATACTCTCTCTGGCCTCTGCCGCTGCAGCCAGGTCGCTCTCTCCTGCCATGTCGGTGGTGGTGGTGAACCAGCAGGAGTAGCTATATCAAGAAAAAAAGTACAAATTATAAACAATGCTGTGTGCAAACACTTTTTTAAAATTAAATAGTGGCACAGTAGCAGTACATTGTTGGTACCCAAGGGCCATTGGAATTTGATGTGACTAGGAGAGTCACAGGGCCATTTTTTACCCACACATGCCTCACATATAAAGCACTGAAAGAATTAAGGCAGAATACCAGATAACAAAAAAGAGTATATTTAAAACTAAACATACACTTTGTGTGGAAAAACAAAAATAAATTACCTCTCATTAATGAGTAAGGCATTTTTCACGATGCAGTACAAGATATTGTGCTAAATTAATGGAGGCATGCTAGCCAGAGCGTCAGGTACTTTGCTACTCTCTGCAGCTGGGGAAGCTGTAATGGACAATTATCTTACTTTAATTCCAATGGCCCTACTCTTGTCCAAATGCCTTTCAAATTCTACCCTAACTCCAAAGAGGCAGATAAATAATAAATATGATACTACGTCACCCATGTCACATATAAAATGCAGATAAGTCTGCCGTAAGTAGACAATGGGAAAAATGATTTACTGCACTAAAGGAAAAGAAACAGGATATATAGATTGTAATTTACATGTTCATTACAGAGTATCCCATCCACCAAACTTGAAATCAAGCACTTAGTCCCACTTTACTCCCTGGCCTCGTGCTCCACCACAAACTATTTCAAACAAATTAATTTGCTTGGCAGTAAGGAAAGGAAACTTAGCTTACTCTACTGCATGGGTAGGTTAGAGGGATCAGGCCAGGTAAGTAGAGCTTTTGCTATAGAATAGTGAGGTATCATTGATCATCAACATTGCCTAAACATTGGCTTATTCACTCACTGTAGTTTACGAAAGTCAAAAGGGAAACATTTGAACAGGCGTAAATCTGGTATGGAAACCATGAAATATAGGTGGGAGGCAAGATGGTGTGTGGTTAGTTGCTCGCAACCCGCCATCCTCCCTGAATGGATCAATGTGATGGTCAGCGACTGGTTGGACTGGCTAACCTAAGGTCGGACACAGCGCGGGAGACTGTGGATGTTCTTCTCCTACTGCTACGGATAGTTCTGCGGGTAACAGAGACGTGTTTGCACCGTAAGAGGACCGAAGTGGTCAGTCGGGCGCAGGGGAGAAAAGTCTTCCGAATTATGGCAGCAAGGGGCGGCAAAGTGACGAAGGCTCGGACCGGCGCTGGTAGCTCCGCGGGGGGTGACCCCACTTCTGCGGCAATGGTGAACTTAAACGAGGCAAACGAGAGCGGGCGCACCGGAGAGTCTAAGCAACGGGCCGGTACCGGCAGAGGATTAAAAAACCCTGGAAACAAGAAGGCAGTTGGGAAACCAGGTCGGCAGATGGAGGATGACCCACCGCAGCCAACTCTCATTACTATGTTTAATAACCCGCCGGCATCAGGAACTGCAAGTAAGGAGGAAAGTCGTACTCTGACACATTTGACACTTGGGACAGAGGAGAGTGGGTATTGTGGGGAGTTGGGCATTGAAGTAATTGGCCTGATGAACACAAAGAGTGATGTAACCATAGGAAATTTGTGCCCTGGCCAAGATGAGGGTGTAGGTGGGAAGGCAGCAGGAGGAGATGACTATTGTGCTGTTTCCAAATTACCGGATGAAAAGGAAGGCAAGAAAGACACCCCAATGAGCGAAATATGGCTCCAAAAGTATGCTAACGAGCAGAGGATAAATCAACGGCTGAAAAAAGAGACATGATGAGAGAGGGGCAGCAGATCAGGAATGAACTTTCACCTGACGGGGTAGGGGACAAATGTTTCTCTTTAACGGACGAATCTGACCCTTCTGGAAGAGATGATACTTCTTCGATTAGTAGTGAAGGGGGCTTAAAACAGATGACTCCTCTTTAGGAGATCACTTGCAAACAACACAGCGGAAGAAGAGTACAGGGGGGCGTAAAAGGAAAGATAGCCAGAGATGGCCAGTAGGGAGACAATTGAAATGGGATTACTCGGACACGCGGCCTGTCCAGGATGAAGAGGCGACGGAGGAGGCAAACGAAATGGTAGAACCAGGGGCCCAAGGGATAGAACCCTCATTATCAATGATACTATGTTCTATTCAACAGATGCAGGAGGAAGTAAGGGCGGATGGTCGCAGGGCCAGAGTTGCCAACAAAAAGGTACAAGCCGGGATCAGGAAAATTAATAAAAAATGGTGGGACTTTGCAGAAAGGCTAACGATGGTGGAAACACAGACTGAGGTCCTTGAAGTGGAAGTAGAGGCACTAAAGGAACAGAACGCTGGACAGAGTGGAACTCTACCTGATGTCATGCTCAAGTTGGAAGAGCAAGAAAATAGGCAGCGGAGAAATAACTAACACTTTTTGGGGGTACCAGAGAGGGTGGAAGGCAGTAATCCGAGGCTGTATATTGTGAACTTGCTGAAAAATACCTTTCCGGAGCAAGTGAAATTGGATTGGAATAATGAGATACAAAGAGCCCACCGGTTACCCCTAACAATGAGGAAGCAGCCCCAAGATCGACCAAGGGCCTTTTTAGTGTTTTTTAGCCAGACTTTGCCCATGCGACGGTGGAACGACGCTGGAGATTTAGACAATTGATAACACCTTTTCAGAAAGCAAGGGCAGAGGTACTCCTACAGAACCTGGCCAGACTTAAAGTGAAGCATAAGGGTGCTACTCGTGTGTTTGTCTCAGAAATTTTGGCTCAGGGGTACTTAAATGAGATTATAAAGTCGGGGAAAGGTGTAGAGAGCCCGAAGATGGGAGGCCAGTAGGTCTTCAAGGCTATGATTGAAAGGAGAAATGAAATGTCGCCCTTTTTTTTTTCTTTCTGGCTAGTCCAGGGCTAGCACAGGAGGGATGGCGGGGCAGTTCATCAGATGCACATCATTCAGGCTCTGCCTGACTGCCTAGGTTTTGGGGGAGGGAGGAGGGAGGGTGGTTCTTGGGAAGGGGGAGAAGGGGGGGCTGTGTGAGGGTGGGGGGAGAAAGAGGAAGGGGAGGAGGCAAGACCAATGGGGAATGGGCACATTGCGTTAATAAGTCCTTATTGTGGAGTTGGGATATAAATCTATAGATGGGTAAGCTGAGGATTGGATCAATAAATATTTGTGGCCTGAATGATATTAAGAAAAGACAAATAGTTTCCCAAGGGTTGAGATTATTACAAGCCGATATTGTTTGTCTCCAAGAGACCCATGTGGAAGGAAGTC
Source organism: Calotriton arnoldi (assembly GCA_963921515.1). NCBI lineage: Eukaryota > Metazoa > Chordata > Amphibia > Caudata > Salamandridae > Calotriton > Calotriton arnoldi. Next base: position 304,370 of record CAWUFW010009848.1, read on the forward strand.
AGAAAGATCTTTTGAAATATTTGGGGTACAGCGTAATAGGAACAACAACACAGGGTGCAGGTACTAGGGGGGTGGCAATGTTGGCCCGCAATAAAGCTATTCATTTTTCTTCAGTAAAGGTAGATACAGCAGGGCGATGGGTCATAGCTAGCTGTAGTGCCCCTGGTTTATTTAAATTTACGCTATGTTCTCTTTATGGGAGTAATCTTGATGATCCAGCCCTATTGGGATGGGTGTCAAACGAATTGGCGCACTGGGAATTACCAATCATAGTGTGTGGAGATTTTAATATCAATCTTCATAGTGACTGGAAGGTGGGGGAACCATATTTTGGAAAAAAAAACAAAGTTTATCAGGCTTTATGTAATATGTGCCAGGAGCATGGGTTGTGTGATGTGTGGGGGAACTGAGACCGCAAGATCAAGGGTATACATATTACTCTGCGCCCCATCAGAAACTTGTGAGACTGGATTACTTTTTTGCCTCACATACAATCAGGCAGAGAAGCGCAATCGAAAAAGCTCCGAGATATCTTTCAGACCACAGTCCACTAGTGCTGGAGATGCAGGGAATGGGGGATCAGGTGAAATTATGCCCATCTTGGACATTCGAAAGAGCATTATTGGTGGATGAGGCATATGTGGAGCATATGAGGAAGTGGATACCAGAGTTTCTGGAAAGGAATCTGGGACCGGCCTCCTTGGCCATAGTGTGTGATACATTAAAAGCAGGGGCATGAGGGGAAACAATGCAATTTGTAATGTGGAGAAATAAAATCAAGAAAGCTGAACTACAGAACCTGCAAAGGGGCTGGCTCAAGCCGAGTGTGATCTAATTAAGGCTATACAGCAGAAGGAAGACATAGAAACCGTCAGCTTAGGGGTAACAATAAGTAAAACCTTAATAGGTGAGAAACTATTAAAGAAAGCAGTGGATAAGGCAACAGTGTACCGCAAAGAAATGTATGAATGCAGCGAAAGGGTGGGGCATTTCCTCGCGGTAAGAACAAGGCAGGAAGTTACCCGAAATGAAATTAGGGCAATCAGGGATCGCTTTCCATTGATTATTACTGAAAGGTTTGAGTATTGTTATTCAGTTAACCTAGAATCAATTCTGTACCCTACAGAACCAACATTATCCACATTCTCATACACCCAGGTTCTGAGGGGCACTGGGTCACCCCATTATACTTGATGCACTTAGGTCATGGGTTGCAAAATGCCACGGACAGGGAGGGAGATGATGAAGGAGGATTGGTGAGATACATATCTGTCTTGCTTAACAAATACAGAGAGTGAAGGGAGTAGACTAAAGATTAAAATACCCCCCAATTTGAACCGTAGCTTTGATAAAACCAAATAAGTGAAGATGAGCATGCAGCTATCCACAAAAGCTTCCTTATTTCTTCATCCAAGCAATTATTAATTTATCCTTTATTCTTCAATATTCACACATTGATAGCACCATTTAAGCTTTGCTTTCTCTCAACCAAAGTTTCCAATCCAGATGTCCATGTATTCAGTATCCACACTTTCAACCATTCTTTCACCCATCCATCCATTTATCCAATACCCACCCATGCATCCTTTCACCCACCCACTCATCCTTTCACTCATATACCATTTTACCATTTCACACATCCTTTCTTTGAACCTTCTGTGGAGTTGAAGATGGAAAAGGCCCTAGGAGCTCCACCGCTGTAGCTGCTAAAGGGGGGGGGGGGTTCACAAGTCTCCTGAGTCAGAAGAAAACTAGAGACCAGTACAGACAATAGAAAGTCAGCAACAAAAAAAATCACAAATTATGGAAAAAAGGAATAATGCAGGGATAAAAATAATTAAACAAAAATTTGATAGGGGAGTTTGAAAAAAAAGGAAACAGTATAAGAAAATAAACAAGGCAAAATGAAAAGTAGTGAAATAGTGGGCAGAGACAAACATTAGGGAAATAATAATAAGAAATAATAGGACTTACTAGGATGTGTAGAACCTTCAGCAGTGATGCTGGAGGCAGGGCCAGTTTCAAGACCCTTCTCAGAGCTGTCCTTCAGCTTACCCTTGGCAATAGAGAAGATTAAAGAAAAGCAGATTAGTGGTACAGTTAATTGTCTCCAAAAATATTTTGACAAGCAAACGCATCAGCATTGTACTTTTCTAAATCAGATCGCCTATAGTACTAGACTAGTATTGACTATCGAGTTGGCCATACTAAACCTAGAATCCCTATTCCAAATTTAATTAACAAAAACTATATTTAGAACTAAAGCAATGAATGAGCTTTGATTCTATTCTCATTTCTGAACCATTTGATGGACCAGCTCAGTCTTCCTTTTTTGCAATGCATAGATGCATACTACACATCACTGTGAGATTGCTTGGGACTGTACAAGCTACATGAAGAAAGTCACAGAGAACACCAACTCACTGATATCACTAATTAACTATCTTGGTGGCAGTAGGACACTGGAGTCTGCAATGGCTTCTTAAATAAGTAGAAAAAAATGACAAACAAACAAAAAAAATTCCAAACGTAAAATACACAAACACAAAGGCCCACACTGATACAGTAACTAAAAATGAGGGGAGGGTGAGTTAGATATTAAAAAGATTAAAGAAAGATTGAAAAAACAGGCCCAGCTCCCTGCAAAGAACAGAAAACAAAATGGACGCGCCCATTTGTACCATGTGGTGCCATTTGTGCGCAGTTTCCGGTGTGAGGACACGCTTCACACTTTATAAAACATAAAACATCACAATCGGGTGTGTCGGGCAGCTCTGCCTTCTTGTGGACCTACGCAAAGCAGAGTTTTTGCGGCACTCTGTGGAAGTCCGTGTAGTGCGACTCTGCGAGCTCCGCCCGGGCTTAATCAGTAGCCATGAAAGGTAAAGGGTCAAAGAGTTCTCTCTGAACCAATTTCTTGGGATGCACATCAGCACTCTCATCCACTTCTTAGACAGAATTGCAGCCCCACTAGAGTGAAAAGCCTCCAGCATCTGACTGTCAACAACATGTCTAAAGTATTAGATAGCAAATAAACTAAGGTGTTTCTGATATTTTGACAAAAATTAAGCATGTATTTTATCTAAATTCCATAAACATAGTGGAAGATTGTTGCTCTTCCACATCCATTTGTTAATGTTACGCGGGAGTGTTTAAAAAAAAAAACTTTGCTGGTGGGCATCTGCTCCCCAACAAGCCCTTAAATATTTGAAGAAAATAGTGCACTACTCTGTAGGAGACGATGTTCCTCCAAAGATAGAAGACATTTTATTTTTTATTTTTATTTATTTTCAATTTTATTGAGCACTACTCAAACTATAGAGTGTCTGCCTTTAGCACATATGTTCCTGTGCGCCAAGGAAAATAAACACCAATTCAGGTTATAAAGCATTCATCTAAACATTTTAATATTGCAGGAAATCCATATGCTAGAGTGAATGTGGTGCACACTCCTATTTAGCAGATAAGATTAAAAAAATGAATATATCTTGAGATCTTGGATTTCAACTAATCTCTTTACCAACCAAAGAAAGAAACTTTCAACAAAACTCACAATAAGTCAAAGCTTTACAATGCATCTATTCAATGAAAATTAAACATAATTGACAATAGCACCCGTAATGCGCATCACGAATATAGCCTCAGAATTATGACAAACTCATGGAAATCTCAAGAACTAAACACCTAATAGCCCACAAATCAGAACCAAGCAGCCAGAAAGTATGTATGCACTGTAATTCATGACACCACAAACTGTACATGCATTCAAACTACAAGAACCACAAAGCACTGAGGCAAGCCACAATCCATCAGACTCATCCTCCATATAGATACTCACTTTCCCCTGCTCAGAAATAGCTCAGGAGCACCAGAATATTGCAAATAATACAATTGTGGGCAGACTTTAGGAACCAGAAAGCAGAGAGAAATCCAGAAGGGGAAAATGTATTTTTAGATTTTATTTAATCTATCATCTGATATGTTATCTGTATTTACATATTCTCCACTAGAACTGCAGATGCTATTTTAGGTAATCTGATAGATAATAGATAAAGAATCTTCGCAGGGTTATCCTCAAGAATAGATGAGGTAACGTACTCCTAAAAGAAACAAAACCATCATAAAAATAGGCAGTATGAAATAAGTCATAAGAATCAAAAAAAGGCAAGATGAGGGAAAGTTAAAAACAAAGAAGGATGATTAAGTAATTTTAAAGTGCAGTACAAAAGGCAAAAACAATAGTCAAAATACAAGATGAATCAACATAGTGAATTTGCATAAAATTCAATCAAATGCAGCAAAGAGTCTGACATGAAGTAAAATCTCGAAAAAAAAATATTCCTAGTCCTAAGCAAAAGACTAACATGGCTCCACTCTCTAAATCCAGGAAAACTAGACCCATTTCTCACCTCCAAATAGAAGTACTTATTTAACAAATAACACAGTGAAGATAACACTTTCAGCATAAGGTGATTTAATTGAGAAATCAGAACACAATGTAATACAGCATCATTCAATACCTTCCCAACACCATCTCCTAAACAAATATTAATACAAACCCATTTGACCTAATGTAATCATGTGTAAGTACAAATCTAATTACACTCAAAACAATAACAGTCTCATATTGTGAACAGGCCCACAGTAGCTTAAATGGAAGGTCCTTGAATTTGGTGTATATAGGAAAAAGAAAGCTTCCACCGGAGTTCTTTGAGAACGGCATGTAAACACAGAAGGGCACATATTGTTACATGTGTTGAATAGAGCAATTAAAACACACATATACATCGTGGCTGCGTTAGAATTCAAGATGGGGATGAGGCCTAGTTGGGCCTCATTTAGTCAAACACAGAAAAATACAGTTCTGCAAAGTACAGTGTTTTCATTTTAGTGCATAAAATGTTCAATGCCAAGCACACAATTTTTAATAAATCAGAATCATGTCTACCAGTGATCTTTTAGAAACATCTATGATGAGTGTTGAAACTGTTTGAGGGTCTCAGTCAGGTAAATGGCTTGCAATTGGTATGAAATTCAGTTTTCATTTTTTTTACATTCCAGCGTACTTCGATGATTCTGCACTACTACCGCCAGCTAGAGTTTTTACTGTGCCTGCTCTAAGACAGTAACCTGGGGGTACTCTAATGTATGTTGATAATTGATTGAATGTGTATGTTATGTCAATATTCGCTAAAGACATGAATGTCAAGACTGAAACCGAAGACTGTGTCTGAAATAAAGGTGCTGTGATGAGCATTCACTGAGCTGCAATTTTGTAGCATTGCTTTAATAATCATAGGTGTGCCATTCTTGAAGGATGGAGATGAAATTGGCCTGCAGATGTCAGTGAATCATAAGATCCTCTACTAATGATTTATAAACATTAGCGGGTCATTTTACATTCCGGTTTTAACTGCGGTATCACTGAGGTGTATATCAATCAGGAATAAGAATGTTCTTTTTTATTAGTCCTGACAATCTGTATTCTCCATAATCTACTATCTAGAATATATTATTTCTCTCTCCCGATTAAAAAAAGAAAATTGTCTTATAACACAGTAACTACATCGAAAATTTGCTGTTATTAACTAATATTTCTTTAGCACAGTTTGAAATTTCCTCATTTAGATATTTGTCTCTTTTTTCAATGGATATAGAGAGAGCATAAGACCTTCTTAAGTACTCCAACTCCTACCTCTACATTAACTAAATCTGTAAATGAGTCAGCTGTGGGATTCTAAAGATGCTGTATTGGCATGTTTCAAAAGAGCATCTTGTATTCAAAAGATGAGATAGTCCATCTGCGCCTCTTCTTGGAGAACTGTGGGACAGTAAGTCAACATGGAGGATTTCAGAAGACTAGACATGTACATTTGCAGGCAGTAGATCAACAGCTTTTATCTGAAAAACAAATGTGCAAAATAGTTTTTTTAGTCCAGTAAATATAGATTGCTAATAAAAGATATTTCAATAGTGCGACTGCAATTATAAATACTATCATTACAAAAGCAGCAGCAGAACAAAAGTGGAGCTGTATTGGAAAGCGACTTTAAACAGCCCCAAATCTGTTTACCCTTTAATCACTCTTAAGAATATGCTTCTATTTATATTGAGTAAAGAAAAGAGCAAAAGAGAGCTGTAGTTGAAGAAAGAATCTAATCTCAGGATGAAGGAAGACCGAATTACTTGAGGTTATATGTTATAATACGGGAATACAATCAATGTATTCAATTTAATCATACCCTGCTACCTCAAAACTGGAATGAATTTGTAGAGTGTAAAGGGGTCAAGGATCTGGCAGAGAACACATTGCTCGGGTTATAAATCTGCAGTAGTAGAAACAGCTCTATCAATAAAATACAAGTGGCAGATCCACTTTTTCCTTGAACATGACATTTTAACAAACTGGTCTCTTCTGGGGAAACACTGTGACAGGAATACTCATGAGGCACACTGGCATTGCTGAAGGCAGTGAAAGAAAGATGGTAGGCAATGGTTTGTCAGAAAGCGTGCCTGACAGCCTAACAAATAAATAATTCACTACAACTTTATTCTCTAAAAGGCTTGAGACTGATTACAAGCGCATCTGGTAAATAACGATACCACGGGGTTTGCTACTTATTGGGTGTGATAAATAGTATCTATTACGATTTTCAGGGGAATCGCATGAAGATTTTGGTGTTTAACGCACCAAAATCCCCATGGTACGAAAAAAACTGTATGGTTTTCCCCTGTTAAATTTTGTCAGGTTTGACCTGCCCAAATGTAACAAGGGTTGAGGTATTTGCGTCTGTGTTAAATAACGCTCAACTTGTAATTCCGTCTAGTGCATAAAACACTGCCTGACTCCTAATCAGGCCCTGTGTCATATTTTAAATCTAGCTAGCTCATTTTTCTAATTTTCCTGAGAGTGGCGCCTGTTTACATAATAGTTGTTAAACCAACTAGTATGTTTCACCCAACATGCTGAGCTGTAGAAAGGGATTCAGGGGCACTGAGCAAAGTCAAATCTCTTGCATGTGTATATGTGTCTTTCCATACTTATATTGCAAAAACATATCTGTGGAGCAATCACGGATGTGCCGGATAGATAAAAACAAAAACCTAATTGAACAGGGAGAACGCATTCTCTTATAGTGATCTCTGAGGTTGATGCTCCTAAAAAAATATACATTAAAAACATTTTTTAGCCACAGCTGTGATACTGACAATCCAATAGATTTGCCTACAACAAGATCACTGGAATGCATGGCATGTGCATCCAATTAAAATAAAATGCATTCATAATATTTTCATTTGCATCTGCATGTAGATGTGGCTTGTCCAATGGCAGAGCTTGCCAATTTCACACACTGATGCACTGCTATTACACATTTATTCCCAAAACCTTGCTTTAAATTGCATCAATTCTAGAAGCGGGATCACAAAACAATTTTTAACTGATAAGATTTTATGTCCTTAGTGGTAAGTAATGTTATAATATTGTGTTATGTTCTGTTATTTACTTTAGTGAAATCAACAATTGCTGCTATATTTCCTCCAAAATGCAGCACGTTCCTTTAATGTTCCAATCACAAACAACCTCTTACCACTGTGCTAAAATACCCCTGCTCCAGCTTTTCAACTAGTTAAGATACCAGTGAGCCCAACCTTGTGGCAGAGACCTAACTTAAATTAGCACTCCCAGTGCTCACTTTATGAGATGTAGGCCTAGATTTTTCAAAACAAAAATCATTTGCATCCAGGGCTCAATACCGACTCATAGGAGGCTTGCAATCCTTCAACAAACGTTTAGTCATGTCAAAAGAACCGCACCTCTAAAGTATGTATTTTAGGACCCTATAAAGAGGCAAAAATAAATATATAAACAAACATGAAGGTATTCTGCTATAATATCCTGTCAAGCTCTCTGGAATGGATATGTTGTGGTAACAACTGAAAACGCTGCTTAACCTGCAGCCTCCACAATCACCCAATTAGTAGCACAGTTATGTAAATTCAAAGCGGTGGGTTAAGAGGGGAAAATAGGAAAAAAACAAGTGAAAAGGGTTTGATGGTATGATCCAGAAGGTCTGCAAGGTCATGGTCCTGAATAGTTAGGGGAAAAAAAGAAATTCATTAGTTAGCAACAAATTATAGCCAGGCATGTTATGAGTGAAAAACCCACTCACATTTCAACTGATAGAGAACTCTCAAAAAAGAGGCAAACTAGAAAAAGGTGACCAGCATGCCACTGTAGTTCCAGATTAAAGGGAAGAAAAACACCCCTGAGTAAAGTTAAGGACCGCGAGTAAATAAGAAAAGTGTACTAGGAGGAAGGTGGGTGGGAACTGTACGGCAGCATTGAAAACCCACCACCAGCCAAATATTGCACAGCAAAGAGGACAAAGATTCCTTGCCTTAAATACCCAAATTTCTGTGTGTAAAATGTTGGTGCGGCACCATGAAGGAAACTTCTCCATCTGTCCCAGAGATGCCATACACCTAATGTGTGTCATCGTTGTGCCCTAGGACAGGCCGTGCACCCACCATTCATCAGGTAAGTGTCATCCCAACATATTATGCTTTTTTTCTTGCATTATTTTATTAGGAGATTTAGCGTCAATATACTTTTAATGAAATGTTATTATTGGTTATTTGCTGGGACTTTTTATTTTTAGGTTCATTGGGGGATTGCCTGGGTTTTGTTTTTCCAGTATATATTAATATTAATTGGTTAACATCATTTATTTAACTATTGTTTTATTTATTTATTTGTTTGTTTATTTATTTATTTTTATGTGTAATTTGTTTTTTTATTTTGTACATTTATGTTTGGTTTGTGGGATTTATTATGGAATTGGGAAGGTGGTATTTAAAATGAAATTATATATTAACTCATTTTAATTTATCATTTCATTATGTTCATTTTTAAGTTAGTAGTTTTTTCTTACTTATATGCAGAATTATTTTTAAGTGAACCTTTTTGTTTTTAATTGATGAGTCTATGAGGGATTGTGTGTGTAGTGTTTTTCCAAGTATATATTAGCTAATGTTAGCTGGATAATTTGTAAATTATGTATTTTTTCATTTGTTATTTATTTGAGTAGATGATTAATACGTTTTTATTTTTTTTATTCATTTTAATTTTCATGTTACCTGGTTTATTGGGAGAGTGGATGGCCAGTATATTAAATAAAGCTTATATTAATTGATATTAATTGTTTGTTTTGAGCTATGTAGTTTATTGGGTAAATTTACATTTAAAATAAATATTGTGTTTTTTTGGGGAGGTGCATTGATGTCCACCACAAGTAATAAAGTCTTTGTCTTTTTAGGTCAAAGGTTTCAGTAATTGAAACCTGAACTCAAGCCCTGGTAGCTATTGCATGGTGAAGACAGGCTTAAGTTGGTGAAAATGTGTAAAGCAGATCACTGACACAATATCAACAACAATAATATCGTGTAACAAAAATATCATGTGAAAAATATTGTTTACAAAAATATCATCTCCCTATACTTGTAATTGTAAGTACAAAAATATCTTTAAAATATATTGTTTCACTCTAAAATCATTAATAAAACATACAAAATATTGTTTTTTCGTATATAAATAGAATAAAATAGTATTAAATACATGTAAATAATATTAAATGCTGTATATAAATATATACTAATATAAACACACACACACATATGTGTGTGTGTGTATATAAAAACATACGTATTTGTAAAACTATTATTAAAAATACATATTTTATTTAACATACATTTTTTAGGCTTGGTGGTGGGGCCCACAAAGCCAGAGCAAAATTTAAAAATATAACAAGCACAGTTTCACACACTTGTTTTTTTCAAGCACCCCGGGTGGGCCAAGTCTTAATTGGTGTCCATTTTAAATGGTGTTTCTAATGGGCCACAATTGAGAGATCTACAGTTGAGTCTAAAGGCACTGCTAGATTCTCAGTGAGTTAAATCTTACTTAAAATGTAAAAAAATAAAGATTCAGTTACCTACTGCCTCGTGCTGGGTGTTCCTCTTCTTCCTCCATTTGATGGCTCGAACACAGGCTCCTAAAGCCTCATACAACTCCCGTCTACCAATTCTGGTGCTGCCTGAGCAGCATGAGAGAAGCACGAGGATTGGCTGGAATGCACTGGTTTGCCGCTCCTTTAAGCACTGGGGGCCTCGTCTTGGCCCCCAGCTGTCTAAGACAGCAAAGGTTGCAGTGTTTGAAGTGCGCATGTCAGGCTCGACGTCGCAAAACAGCCGGCCAAAGTGACATGCGCACTTTTCTTCCCTGCTTCAGGCCCCGCTTTCAGACTCGGCTGCTGACAGCATGAAAAATAAAATGGTAATACATTTATTTTATTACCATTTTAGCACCTGTGCCCTCATGAAGGCACTGCCTCTGTTCATGCCCTAAGGTAACTATAACACGCGCCCTCACCATGCACTTCTAATTACCCTAAATATCACTCATGAAATTTTCTTTGGCATCATTGACGATATCACTGTGCATGGCGGGGGTGCGAGTTATAGTTACCTTAGGGCACGAGTTATAGTTACGTGAGATAAAGCAAACTATAAGGGATACATTTCAGTGGCATTTAGAGTTTAAAACTGAACATTTCACCTAACTATAACATTACTTTAACCTTTAGTTTTTTCTGTGTGTTTTTGTGTGTGTATATATATCCAGAGAGAGGTCGAAATGCGTCTGTTTGTTGCCATCTGAGAAATAAAATACACTTACTTGAGCAAATTGGAGCGGCTCGTCTTTCCCCGCCGAAGGGCTGTGGGGAATTTTCGGTATGATATATATATATATATATTCACTGAAAAAACCATAGGTTTTAGGGACAGTTATAGTTAGTTGGACATTGCACTCGTACAAAACCCGTGAAATTCCCCCGTTATAGTTAGTTCAGGTAACTATAACTCGCGCCCCCGCAATGCACTGCTGATGACGTCACATATTACATCACTCATGACATGGTCAGTGACATCACTGATGACATCAATGATGACATCTCAAATGACATCACTGATGACATCATCCAGTGACTGTGTGTTTCTATAAAGTTTAAATATGTTTAATATATATAGGGAAAGGCGTATTGAAGAATGAGTGGGTGTATAAGTGTCTGAAAGGATGATTTAGTAGGTGCGTGACTAACTCTATAAGTGAGTGATTAAACGTATCTTACTGAATGCATGGGTTAGTGACTAAACTGGGTGAATGTCTGTATCCGTCTGTCTGTTGCTGTGTAAGTGGCTGCATGGGTTTGTGAATAGCTACATGAGTGTCTATATGAGTTATTGATTGGTTGTCTGAGTATCTGTATGTGTGCCTGAGTGTTTGTGTGGGTGGGGTGTGTGCGACTCTGTGCATAGATGTGTGAGTGGGTGATTCACTGGGTGGATGGTTTCAAGAGTGCATCTGTGATAGACTGTATGGGTGGGTAAGTGTGTGTAAGAGTGTGTTAGTGAGTGAATGTATGTCCCAGTGGTACATGTGTGAGTAACTACATATGTGAAAGGCAGTATATATGTGTGTAGGAGTATATAAATAGCTATAAGCGAGAGTGTGTGATTGTGAGAGTGACTGTATGGATGAGTGTGTGCTTGTATCAGAGATTGTATAAGAGCATAAGAATGTGCTAGTATTTGTATGAGTAAGTGAGCTGGTGTGTGTATAACTGTATAGGTGAGTAAATGGGTGTGTGCTTAATTTTTTGCATGTCTGACTAGGTGTGTGAATACCTCTATGGATGAGTGGTGGTGTGTGAGTGTTTATATAGGTGTATGAGTGCATATAATAGTCCTGTACTGAGTGACTATAAGTATGAGTGATTGTACGGGTGAGTGAGTAGATGTGTGTGTGTAGACCTAAGAATCAGTGAGTGTGTATATAGTAATTGGTGTTGGAGTGTCTATGGTTTTGACAATGGCAGTCTGTAATTTACAGTGGGTGTATCAAAAGTTATATTAGGGTGTGAGAAGATGCATCAAATTATCTTATGGATGATGTCATCAGTGATGTCATTTGAGATGTCATCAGTGATGTCATCAGTGATGTCACTGACCATGTCATGAGTGATGTAATATGTGATGTCATCAGCAGTGCATTGCGGGGCGCGAGTTATAGTTACCTGAACTAACTATAACGGGGAATTTCACGGGTTTTGTACGAGTGCAATGTCCAACTAACTATAACTGTCCCTAAAACCTATGGTTTTTTCAGTGAATTTCTAAGGTTTTTTAAATGCTAATTTCTAGCTATAACGTGCCTGAAACCTATGGTTTTTTCAGTGAATTTCAAAGGTTTTTTAAATGCTAATTCCTAACTATAACGTGTCTGAAACCTATGGTTTTTTCAGTGAATTTTAAAGGTTTTTTAAATGCTAATTCCTAACTATAACGTGTCTGAAACCTATGGTTTTTTCAGTGAATTTCAAAGGTTTTGTAAATGACAATTTTTAAATGTATTAATTGTTATATTTATTTTTTTGATACTGATTTACAACATTTTTTTAAACTATTTATTTTTAGATATTTTATTTTTTAAATTACATTGTAATTACATTATACATTACATTACAAAATATACTTTCTCACAATGAATTACTTTAGTTTAAATACTTTTCAAATAGGCAATAGACTTTTAAGTACAGTAGTTACAGTTGTTGCAATGGGCAACACAATTTCAAAAACAATGCAACATTGAGCTCAATGTGAATCTCTAGTTAAATGCAATTAGTTACTTTATGGATTACTTTTCTAACCACAGGACTGGATCCTAGATTCAGTCCTGGGACATCTCCTGTAAACAGTTGAATAAAAGCGTTTTGGTTACAGTAGTGATTTTTAATGAATATTATTGTATTTTAAAAGTTGACACAGAAACTTTTTCACATAGAATCACCAATGTTATCCTATGGGAGGAAATTCACTTAGCAGGTAAGTAGTGTTATCGTTACTTTTTCTTACTCAGTGGTGTATCCTGGATCCAGCACTGGTGCATCTCCTGTAAACAGTTGAAAGAATGCGTTTAAGTCACACAGGCGATTTTTAAGGAATATTTGTAGTTTGTGAAAATCAACACTTAGAAACTTTTCTGATGAAAACCAGACAATGGATTCCTATGGAAGGAAATTCAAGTTACTGGTAAGTACGGTTAGAATTACTTTTCAGGGTCAGTGCTGGGCTAAAAGATGCAGCACTGGGTTCTCTCCTGATAACAGGTGAGTAAATCGGAATTCATAGTTCGGCTGATTTTAGAGAAATATTATAAAGTTCCAAAACTCCACACTTAGAAGAATTTCCAAGTGAAACCAGTCAATGTTAGCCTATGGAAGGAAATACAAGTTACTGGTAAGTACGGTTAGAATTACTTTTCAGGGTCAGTGCTGGGCTAAAAGATGCAGCACTGGGTTCTCTCCTGATAACAGGTGAGTAAATCGGAATTCGTAGTTCGGCTGATTTTAGAGGAATATTATAAAGTTCCAAAACTCCACACTTAGAAGAATTTCCAAGTGAAACCAGTCAATGTTAGCCTATGGAAGGAAATTCAAGTTACTGGTAAGTACGGTTAGAATTACTTTTCAGGATCGGTACTGGGCGCAAAGATGCAGCACTGAGGTCTCTCCTGATAACAGGTGAGTAAATCGGAATTCGTAGTTCTGCTGATTTTAGAGGAATATTTGTAAGTTTCAAAAATCGACACTTAGAAACTTTTTCAGCAAAAAGCAGGCAATGATATCCTATGGAAGGAAATTCAAGTTACTGGTAAGTACGGTTAAAATTACTTTTCAGGATCAGTACTGGGTTCAAAGATGCAGCACTGAGGTCTCTCCTGATAACAGGTGAGTAAATCGGAATTCGTAGTTCGGCTGATTTTAGAGGAATATATGCACAATGGTGAATAAAGGGGGTGGGGCCTGAGGATACATGTCTGCAAACACGCCCTGTGGCACGTTTTAAGGTGGAGAATTAATTCCTCCTCAATCCCGAGGGTCCCTAGTGGCCAACTAGCCCACCAGGTACCTCCAGTATGCGCCAGAGAGCTGCATTGCAGAGAGGTGTTCAGAGGCCACGCCCCTTTTTACAACACTCTGCAACGCAGCTCCGTGGCGCTTACTGGAGGTACCTGGTGGGCTAGTTGGCCCCCAGGGACCCTCAGGATTGAAGAGGATTTAATTCCCATCTTAAAACACGCCACGGGGCCTGTTTGCACACATGTCACCTGAAGCCCGCCCCTCCCTTCACCACTGTGCAAACGCGCCCGTGGCGCGTTTTAAGTTGGGGGATGAAGTCCCCTTGAATCCGGAGGGTCCCTGGAGTCCAAGTAGCCCACCATGTACCTCCAAAAAGCGCCACAGAGCTGCGTTGCAGAGAGGTGTAAAAAGGGGCGTGGCCTCTGTACACCTCTCTGCAACGCAGCCCCCTGGCGCATACTGGAGGTTCCTGGTGGGCTAGTTGGCCCCCAGGGACCCCCAGTATTTAAGGGGAATTTGTTCCCCAACTGCAAACGCGCCAGGGGGCACGCTTGCAGAGTGGTAAAGGAAGGGGGCGGGGCCTGCGGCCCGATCTTTTTTATTTTTTTCTCCAGAAGGGGGGCTGTGTGGCCCCCCTTCCTTTTTCCTATTTTTGGGCCCTGGAGACCCCATCCCCCAGGGCCTTAACCATTTTTTTTAATTTTTTTTTAATTAAACGGGAAGGGGGCCGCGTGGCCCCCCTCCCGTGGCTGAATCCGGCCCCGGGGACCCCATCCCCCAGGGGATGGCCACACTTTTAAATACATTTTTATGGAGGGGGCTGCGTGGCCCCCCTCCTCAGGCCTCCTTTTGCCCCGGGGACCCCATCCCCCGGGGCAGGCCTTTATTTTTGATTTTTTTTAAATTATTTTTGGGGAGGGGGCCGCGTGGCTCCCTCCCGGGCCACTACTTGCCCCGGGGACCCCATCCCCCGGGGCTGGCCCCTATCCTTTGGGGTCCGTGGGGGACCCCAACTCCCCACGGACCCTACCGGCTCCCCGCCTCCTGCGGGAGCCGGCATTGCTTTCCACATGGGGAGCTGCTAACATGCAGCTCCCCATGTGGAAAGCAATTTGCTTTGGATATTGGAAGCAAGAGCAGGTTTCCTGCTCTCGCCTAATATCCAAAGCAGCTTGCTATGACAGGACGGGAGCCGCGAGGCTCGCGGCTCCCGTCCTGTCATAGCAAACTACAGTGTCCCGGGGGTAGGCACCCCGGGACACTGCAGGAGCCGGCCCTGGGGAGTGGCGGTCCCCAGGGCCATTACAGGCTCCAGGAGGGGGGGCTCCCTCCATCGACAAAGCCCCGGGGAGGTGGTGGTCCCCGGGGCTCTGGGGGTCCGTAATAGACCCCCATATTGAAATTTTTAGTGCCCCGGGGAGGTGGCGGTCCCCGGGGTGTGTGGGGGGGCTCGAGCCCCCCCACACAGGCAATTTTTTTTAAAAATAAAAAAGAAGCCCCGGGGGTGGCGGTCCCCAGGGCTGCGGGAGGGCCAAGAGCCCTCCCGCACCATTATTTTTAAAGCCCCGGGGGTGGCAGTCCCCGGTGCTTGGGGGCCTTTGAGGCCCCCAAAATTAAATATAAACCCACCCCCCGCATGCCCCCGGGACTTGGCCGACCCGGGGCAAAATAGCATCGAGCGCGGAGACCACGCTTCGATTTTTTTCTTCGGCGGGATTCGCGCACCCTAAGCGCATCCCGCTGATTTTCTTTTCTTAAAAAATGCTTTTTTCTGCCCAGGGGGTCCCACAAGGACCTAGGGGGTCAGGGTGTTTCTACCCTGCCCCCTTTGTGCGTTTTGCGCACTTGTTTCTTTTTTTTTCTCGGCGGGATCCGCGCACCCTAAGCGCATCCCGCCGATTAAAAAAAAAAAATAATAATGCTTTTTCTGCCCAGGGGGTCCTTGTGGGACCCCTGAGCAGACCTAGGGGGTCAGGGTGTTTCTACCCTGCCCCTTTTGCACTTTGCGCACTTGTTTCTGTCCCTCGGTTCTACCGAGGATAAAATGGCTGCCAACACTTCCTGATTTGGAGTGTTGACAGCCAATTAGCATGCAGCTCGTGATCGGGAGGGTACGCGGACCCTACTCGGCCATAGATATATATGTGATTTTATTTGTGATTTTCTCAGAAACTACTGAATGGATTTACACCATTTAAGCAAAAGGCACGACACTGAACCAAGGGCTACCTCTTTGCCAAATTTGGTGTAATTCCGTTCAGCAGTTCGGGCTGTAGCTGCGACTAAAGGTTCCTATGGAAAAATGAATGGGGAAAACGTGTTTTGGGACCCCCCTTTTTTCTCGGCCCCCGCTTGACAAATCACCCCGAGACTTTCAGGATAGGAGCGGACCGGAGCGCCCCAACAAGTTGGAAACTTTCGCAAATATTCGTCAACCGGCGCCAACGTTATTTCAAATAGAATGTTGCGGATTTCCTATGGAAAATAGGTCCTAACTATAACTATCTACTGGCGACCGCCAGTAGATAAATATATATATATATATATATATAAAAACGGTCCCTGACACTTCGTAGAAAGGATCCCACAGCACTCCGGTAGAGGTTTTCAATATGCTTGTTTATTTCAGCGGAGGCATAAAACGACAATGCGTTTCGATACTTACAAAGCACCTTGGTCACGAGGTCACATGTATATATATATATATATATATATATATATATTACCTACTGGCGGTCGCCAGTAGGGAGTTATAGTTAGGACCTCGTTTCTATTCAAAAAGCGTTGTTTCTTTTGCCAATATCTTTGGCGCAGTTTGACGAATCTTCGCGAAATTTTCAAAACGCTCCAGTCAGCTCCTGTCTTGAAAGTTTCGGGGTGATTCATCAAGCGGGGCCTGAGAAAAAAGGGGGGTCCCAAAACGCATTCTCCCCATGTTTACTTCCATAGGAACTTTAGAAAAGCTACAGCCCGAACTTGCTGAACGGAATTATGCCAAATTTGGCAAAAAGGTAGGTCTTGGTTCAGAAAGCGCCCTTTTTTTAAATGGTGTAAATCCGTTCAGTAGTTCCTGAGAAATTAGAAAAAGAATAGTTTCGATATCTGAGCACCGAGGAGGAGTCGTGACTCCTCCAGCGCATGAGCTGACTTCTGATTGGCTGCCAACACTCCAAACCAGGAAGTGCTGACAGCCATCTTGTGACTCGGTAACCGAGTCACAGAAAAACAGTGAAAAAAACATTAAAAAAACAAGAAAAGGGGGCAGGGTAGAAACACCCTGACCCCCTAGGCCTGCTGAGAAAAGCATTTTTTTTTAAACGGCAGAATTCGCGCTGGGTGCGTGAATGCTGCCGAGAAGATTAAAAAAAAACAAAGCGCTGGTGGAAGTTCATTTTCAAATGCACGCTGGGATATGAGGTCTCATTTTGCCAAATAACGCCCTCTGGTGGGTTACCTCCGCTGCAGCTAATTATGGACGATTATTCTCGGCCCTCCATTGAGCCTTGGATGATACTCTGCCGGCTTCATTAAAGGTACCCTGCAGCTTCGGAAAGAGGAATCTTCCTCTCCCCTAGTCCCGTTGGTTGCGGGCAGTGCGATCCCTCTGCGGCCTGGAACCGCCGCATAATAAGGGAGGAGCACTGATAGCTCACTAACCACAAACACGCCGGGGAAATGCGGCAGCCATAAATCACCTCCGCTGACACGGCCTCTGAGGAGATGCAAACAGCGGCATCGAAATGCGTCAGGCCATGGACTTCAAAGGGATGTTAAGCTGCCTGCTTGGTTCAAATGGAGTTTGTAACTCACCTGCAGCTGTGTGCGGCCTCAAGCTTCTGGGCGTTTTTGGTTACATATATATATATATATATATATATATATACATTCCCTAAAAAAGCAAAGGTTACAGGGACGTTATAGTTAGGGTCAGATTTTACTTATACAAAACCAGAGAAATTCAGCTGTTATAGTTAGCTGAGTTAACTATAGCTCGCACCCCCGCAATGCACTGCTTATGACCTCACATATTACATCACTCATGACATGGTCAGTGACATCACTGATGACATCTCAAGTGACATCTGACATCATCCACAGCATCTCTGATGTACCCACTCACACCCCTATAGAATTTTTTTTACACCCACTGCCACTCCCACACAACCATTCACAAAGCCATTCACAGAGCCATACCAGTAGTTACACACCTAAGGACCCTCAGCAGTGAAGGGGACTTCATCCCCCAACTAAGAGCATGCCAGGATACGTGTTTGCAGAGTTGTGGAGAAAGGGGAGGGGCCCCGGCGAGTTGCCGGCTTCATTTCTTTTTATTTTAGGAAGGGGGGCTGTGTGGTTCCCCTTTCCTTGACCCTTTTGGGCCCCGGAGACCCCATCACCGAGGACAAGGCAATCTTTATATTTTTAATTATAAAGGGGAGGGGAGCCATGCACTGAGTTATCTATTGTCGAGGTTAGAATTAATTATATAGTTATAATTTTTCAATGTGGTGGTGGCTATTAAATGTCTGCTTTTGTTTTCATTTTTGCAACGTAACCGCGGGGTTCACAACGACCAACGTCATTGCGATCTCTGGCCTCACCGCGAAAATAGAAAATAGGTTTTAGAGATGGTTTTTATAGAAAATCTCTGGATAAACATGTCTTTAGAGAATACTGTAAAAAAACCCTAGTGTGTAAAATACTGTAATATGTGTGGATATATGTGTTTTACACTTTATGGAAAAGGCACGATCGCCACAGTTAACAACATCATCGTGACGTCCTGAATAACCGCGAAAATGGAGAATAGGTCTGAAAGACAGTTTTTAAAGAAACTTAGTACAAAAATATGAGTTTAACCATGCTTTGAAAGAAATATGTATATTTTAATATGTGTAGTGCAATGTTCAGTATGGATTTTTTTACATATTATTTTTGGATGTGTTGGTGGTCATTGAATGTCTGCTTTTGTTTCCGTTTTTGTGACATGTCCGGGGGAATCGCGATTACCAAAGTCATCGCGATCTCCGGAGTCACTGCGAAAAGATAACATTTGTTTTATGGGTGGTTTTTATAGAAACGCTCTACAAAAACATGACTCTAGAGAACACCTAGTGTGTAAAATACTGTAATATGTGTGGATATATGTGTTTTAGACTTTATGGAAAAGACGCCATCGCCGCAGTTAACGGCATCATCGCAACATCCCAAATAACTGCAAAAACAGAAAAAAGGGTCTGAAAGATGGTTTTTTAAAGAAACTTAGTACAAAAATCTGAGTTTAAACTTGCTTTGAAAGAAGTATGCATATAGTAACATGTTTAGGCCAATGTTCAGAATGATTTTTTTTACATATTATTTTTAGATGTGTTAGTGACCATTGAATATCTGCTTTTGTTTTCCTCCTTTTTCACATCGTATCCTGTGGGGATCATGACATCGTCGCTAAGACTGTCAAAAACTAAAGAAAAAACAACCTTTTCGAAAAAAACGTATTTTTGTGCACAAGGGTGGCTCTGACAAGAGCCGTTGTGTTGGTTCTGTGTATATGGCTGCTATACATAAGACCGTATGCAGAGCTTCAGGTTACTTAGAAACACCCTATTGCCTTCATCTGTAAAGTGCACTCCATCATTTCTATAAATTCCATACATGTCAAAATGCAGGTTATTGTTATAGATACAGCCCAGTTTTATTAACATATTTCCTGTCTTTGTCAATCTGTGGACAGAATTGATTTGACCACTTCCATTTCTGTCTTTCGCATATATAGAGTACACCAAGACAGTGTGAGGGAAAACCAACATCAGTTCTGCAAAGGTTTCTTTTTTTAGGATTTCCACCCCTAACCCAGTCAATATGCCTAGGTCATTGCCACCACAGTGCACAATCATGAGGTGAGGAGCTTGGGAATCCACAATGGATTTAACCAAAGCCAGCAACTGATACAACTTTAACCCCTCTGGCCAAACCAAGTAATCTGCACATTGGCAAACCCAAGTCCCTGTCAATACCTCTCTTTTTTGTAGCCTTTTTAGCCTAATAGATATAGCTGTGGCCTACAATCCATACTCAAGCATTTTGAAGTGAAGGAGAAACATTAGTCAGCAGAAGGCTGGAGCAGAATGAGGTAGTTTTCCAAAGGAAAAGCAATTACAATGGAGGTGTTTTAAAAAAAATATATATATACTCAGGGGTCGATAATTTATTGGGAGAAAAAGGGCACTTGCCCTTTATCCATAATGTGTCGATAATTGGTGTAGAGGGGGAGCAATTTCAAACCTATAATGAGCTGATGCATTAGCAGGCTGTCCTTTTATACACTCCCGGCAACGGCGGGTAGGTTACCGACCGAGGGGCGAACTGCGCAACCCACATGAGGAAGTCCCTCATGTATGACTTGCCGGGTATTAAGGAAGCCTTTTAATAAATCGAATAGGGTAGATCCTGCATTATCAGGTAGATTCAGCACTACCAGGTATTTCACATAATTAGTAGTTAGGGTGGACAATAGTGTGAGTTTTTGACCACATCACTACCCTAGGTGAAGATAGATTACATATAGTTTTTTAGGTCCTGACGAATCGCCCCTAGATTCAGGATTAGGCGAGAAACATGTTGACCAGTCACACAAAAGAGCGCCCCATCTGAGACTTAAATCACAGCTTTGCGCCTTTTGTTTTGTTTTTACTCAGGGTAGAAGCCCCACTTATTAAAATTATCATTGTTGGTACTCCTAACCCTGTTTTAATTCACTTATCCTATACACCTTTTTTTACATCTTCACTCACTAGGCCCCTCACCCCCACAGCACCAAACGGCTATTGGAAAAAAGATCTCTGCCAAAGTGCCCCTCATTGGGAGCCCGTCGGGTATTGCAGCGCCGACCCGACGAGGAGCAGCCCGATGATGAAGCATGACACCCATCTGGGTGTGTGAGGGCCCTATATTCCAATAAAATGGATTCCCACCTCTGAACCATTCATGGGCGAGCAATTCTAGATCCCTTTAACTGACTCATTTTTAACCAAACAGGAACAGCATATTACCTGTTTTTCTCATGATTCTGGGCACATGTGCTGGACCTTGCCAAAAGCCCATCGTCCCTCTTTTGTACATCTTTTATACACAGACCCATATCCCCCAACTGACCCCACATATGTCTATACTCATAAGTGTGTACATACATGAAATGTCATTAATGTCATTGTTGCAGTATATGCTAGAGTAATTGAAGGTTTTAGGAAAAGGCACTTGTCACTTTATTCCTCGTAGTTTAAATATACAATATTGGAAAAAGCTAGACAGCAATGAAGTGGGTTCACTTGCACGTATCACTTTAAATGTAATAGTTGCACAGTCACTTTAATTTTCAAATGCCAGGAACATGTATAAATAATGTGTCAATGGCACCAGCAGAAGGTTTGACAAAGACCGCTGCTGCGGTTGAAAAGCATTACCTGTTCTGCTGTGAGCCACATTAAAGCCGTCCTAAGAGTGAACACGAGCGTTCTGGAGCTTGTTCTGTACTTGGAAGCAGGCATGGTGATGATATATATACATATATATATTCACTGAAAAAACCATAGGTTTTAGGGAAAGTTATAGTTAGTTGGACATTGCACTCGTACAAAACCCATGAAATTCCCCCGTTATAGTTAGTTCAGCTAACTATAACTCACGCACCCGCAATGCACTGCTGATGACGTCACATATTACATCACTCATGACATTGTCAGTGACATCACTGATGACATCACTCATGACATCTCAAATGACATCACTGATGACATCATCCAGTGACTGTGCGTTTCTGTAAAGTTTAATATATATAGGGAAAGGCGTATTGAAGAATGAGTGGGAGTATAAGTGTCTGAATGGATGATTTAGTAGGTGCGTGACTGACTCTATAAGTGAGTGATTAAACATATCTTACTGAATGCATGGGTTAGTGACTAAACTGTGTGAATCTCTGTATCCGTCTGTCTGTTGGTGTGTAAGTGACTGTATGGGTTTGTGAATAACTACATAAGTGTCTATATGAGTTATTGATTGGTTGTCTGAGTATCTGTATGGGTGCCTGAGTGTTTGTGTGGGTGGGATGTGCATGACTCTGTGCATAGATGTGTGAGTGGGTGATTCACTGGGTGCATGGTTTCAAGAGTGCATCTGTGATGGACTGTATGGGTGTGTTAGTGAGTGAATGTATCTCTTAGTGGTATATGTGTAAGTAACTACATATGTGAAAGGTAGTATATGTGAGTGTTGGAGTATATAAATGACTATATGTGAGAGTGAGTGATTGTGAGAGTGGCTGTATGGATGAGTGTGTGCTTGTATCAGTGATTGTATAAGAGCGTAAGAATGTGCTAGTATTTGTATGAGTAAGTGAGCTGGTGTGTGTATAACTGTATAGGTGAGTAATGGCAGTGCGATTAATTATTTGCATGACTGACTAGGTGTGTGAGTACCTCTATGGATGTGTGGCGGTGTTTGAGTGTCTATATAGGAGTGTGAGTGCATATGATAGTCCTGTACTGAGTGACCGTAAGTATGAGTGACTGTACGGGTGAGTGACTGGATGTGTGTGTAGACCTAAGAATCAGTGAGTGGGTATGTAGTTTTGGTGCTGGAGTGTGTATGGTTTTGAGAATGGCAGTCTGTAATTTAGAGTGGGTGTATCAAAAGTTATATTAGGGTGTGAGAAGATGCATGAAATTATCACATGGATGATGTCATTTGAGATGTCATCAGTGATGTCATCAGTGATGTCACTGACCATGTCATGAGTGATGTAATATGTGACGTCATCAGCAGTGCATTGCGGGGCGCGAGTTATAGTTAGCTGAACTAACTATAACGGGGAATTTCACGGGTTTTGTACGAGTGCAATGTCCAACTAACTATAACTTTCCCTAAAACCTATGGTTTTTTCAGTGAATTTCAAAGGTTTTTTAAATGCTAATTTCTAACTATAACGTGTCTGAAACCTATGGTTTTTTCAGTGAATTTCAAAGGTTTTTTAAATGCTAATTTCTAACTATAACGTGCCTGAAACCTATGGTTTTTTAAGTGAATTTCAAAGGTTTTTTAAATGCTAGTTTCTAACTATGCCTACAGAGGTAGGACATGTGAAGAAAGAAGAAAAAACGCACAGAAAGAAGCAAAAGAAATGCAGAAAGAAGCAACAGAAGTCCACAAAGACGAAGAGAAGTGCAGGAAGAAGCAAAAGATGTGCAGAAAGAACCAACAGAGGAGCAGAAAGAGGCCTTGTTGCCAAATCATCCTGTGCCCACAACTTTTTCAGACGGGTACTGGTGGTAACTGACTCTGACTAACCAGAGCCAGTGCTATGCTAAAAGACACTTAGAATACAGTGAAAACACCTACATACACTAGGGAACACTATGCGTTGGGGTACCCCTGTGATTAGCATGACCTCCTCTGTAATTCCCTAGTACATAATATGGCAGGGGGATTAAAACTACCTCTTAAAACGTGCTACAGGGCGCGTTTGCACAGTGGTTAAGGGAGGGGGGGCCTGAGGTGACATGTGTGCAAACGCGCCCCGTGGCGCGTTTTAAGTTGCGGGATTAAGTCCCCTTGAATCCTGAGGGTCCCTGGGGCCCAACTAGCCCCCCAGGTACCTACAGTTAGGACCACAGAGCTGAGTTGCAGAGAGGCGTTCAGAGGCCACGCACCTTTTTTCACCTCTCTGCAACGCAACTCTGTGGCGCTTACTGAAGGTACCTGGTGGGCTAGTTGGACCCCAGGGACCCTCAGGATTCAAGGGGACTTAATCCCCCAACTTAAAACACGCCACAGGGTGTGTTTGCACACATGTCACCTCAGGCCCCGCCCCCTCCCTTCACCACTGTGCAAACGCGCCCCGTGGCACGTTTTAATTTGCGGGATTAGGTC
Source organism: Calotriton arnoldi (assembly GCA_963921515.1). Lineage (NCBI taxonomy): Eukaryota > Metazoa > Chordata > Amphibia > Caudata > Salamandridae > Calotriton > Calotriton arnoldi. Next base: position 328,270 of record CAWUFW010009848.1, read on the forward strand.
ACCTTGAATCCTGAGGGTCCCTGGGGCCCAACTAGCCCACCAGGTACTTCCAGTAAGCGCCACAGCCCTGCGTTGCAGAGAGGTGGTCCGAGGCCACGCCCCTTTTTACACCTCTCTGCAATGCAGCTCTGTGGCACTTACTGGAGGTACCTGGTGGGCTAGTTGGACCCTAGGGACCCTCAGGATTCCAGGGGACTTAATCCCCCAACTTAAAACACGCCACAGGGCATGTTTGCACACGTCACCTCAGGCCCCACCCCCTCCCTTCACCACTGTGCAAACGCACCCCGTGACGCGTTTTAAGTCAGGGGATTAACTCCCCTTGAATCCTGAGGGTCCCTGGGGTGCAACTAGTCCACCAGCTACCTCCATTAAGCACCACAGAGCTGCGTTGCAGAGAGGTGTAAAAAGGGGCATGGCCTCAGAACACCTCTCTGCAAAGCAGCCCCTTGGCGCATACTGGAGGTTCCTGGTGGGCTAGTTGGCCCCCAGGGACCCCCAGTATTCAAGGGGAATTCGTGCTGCAAGGAGGGGGCGTGGCCTCCGGCGCGATGCCGGTCTTTTTTTTTTTTTAAGAAGGGGTCTGTGTGGCCCCCCTTCTTTTTGTAATTTATTTGCCCTGGGGACCCCATCCCCCAGGGCCTGCCCCCTAATTTTTTTTTAAATCAAAAAAATTTAGAAGGGGGCTGCGTGGCCCCCGTCCCGAGGCCTTAATCGGACCCGGGGACCCCATCCCCCGGGGCTTGGCCTTATTTTCTTTTTAATAATCTCTTGGAGGGGGGCTGCGTTGCCCCCCTCCTCAGGCCACTTATGGCTCCGGGGACCCCATCCCCCGGGGCTGGCCTTTGTTTTTTAAATTTTTTTATTTTTTTATTTCAATTTTGGGGAGGGGGGCCAAGTGGCCCCCCTCCCGGGCCACTTGTAGCCCTGGGGACCCCATCCCCCGGGGCTGGCCCTCTCCGTTGGGGACCGTGGGGGGGTCCCCAATCCCCCCATGGTCCCGCCGGCTCCCCTCGTCCCTCGGGAGCTAGCATTGCTTTTCCACATGGGGAGCTGCTAAGATGCAGCTCCCCGTGTGGAAAAGCAATCGTCTTTGGTTTTTGAAAGAGAGAGCAGGTTTCCTGCTCTCTCTTCCAAAAACCAAAGCAGTTTGCTATGACAGTACGGGAGCCGCGAGGCTCCCGCCCTGCCATAGCAAACTACAGTGTCCCAGGGGTGAGCACCCCGGGACACTGCAGGAGCCGGCCCTGGGGGGTGGTGGTCCCCAGGGCCATCAAGGGCTCCAGGAGGGGGCCCGAGTGGCCCCCCTCCCAACATGTGCAAAGCCCTGGGGAGGTGGTGGTCCCCGGGGCTCGGGGGTCCGAAACGGACCCCCACATTCAAATTCTTAGTGCCCCGGGGAGGTGGCGGTCCCCGGGGCATGTGAGGGGGCTCGAGCCCCCCCACAAAGGTAATTTTAAAAAAGAAGCCCCGGGGGGTGGCGGTCCCCGGGGCCGCACCATTTTTAATTGAAAGCCCTGGGGGGTGACGGTCCTTGGGGCTTGGGGGGGCCTTAGAGGCCCCCCCACACATTATTTTTATAAACCCCTCATGCCCCCGGGACTTGGCCCACCCGGGGTCCAAATAACAACAAAGCGCGGGAGTCTGCGCTTCGTTTTTTTTTTTTCACGGCGGGATCCGCGCATCCTAAACGCATCCCGCTAAGCAGGCCTAGGGGGTCAGGGTGTTTATACCCTGCCCCCTTTTTGCATTTTGCGCACTTGTTTCTTGTGCCTCGGTTCTACCGAGGAACAAGATGGCTGCCAACACTTCCTGGTTTGGAGTGTTGACAGCCAATTAGCATACAGCTCGTGATCGGGAGGGTGTGCTCAGGGTGCGCGGACCCTCCGCGGCCATAGATATATATGTGATTTTACTTTTGATTTTCTCAGGAACCACTGAACGGATTTACACCATTTAACCAAAAGGCACGACTCTGAACCAGGGGCTACCTTTTTGCCAAATTTGGTGTAATTCCGTTCAGCAGTTTGGGCTGTAGCTGCGACTAAAGGTTCCTATGGAAAATTGCATGGGGAATACACGTTTTGGGACCCCCTTTTTTCTCGGCCCGCTTGCCGAATCACCCCGAAACTTTCAGGATAGGAGAAGAACGGAGCGCCCCAGGAGTTTTGAAAATTTCGCGAAGTTACGTCAACCGGCGCCAAAGTTATTTCAAATAGAATGTTGTGAATTTCCTATGGAAAATAGGTCCTAACTATAACTATAACTATCTACTGGCGACCGCCAGTAGATAATATATGTATATATATATATATATATATATATATATATATATATAGTTCCAATCCTGTATGTCGGCAAAAACACAGGCGCTGACACCGTGGGAGTATATCACGGAACGATTTATTCCATTTGAAGACCAAGACGCGTTTCGGCGGCGGACCGCCTTGCTCACTATATATATATATTTTTTTTTTAACCTACACCGTCTCCACTCATGAAAACAGAAGGCTGTGCACTCGGGCTCAATAATTTCAAATTAATTTATTCCAGTATGCTTCGGGGATCAGGAAGCTAACACACGCGTATCGGCCACCTGGCCTTCGTCAGTGTTAGTCAAACATTAAAATAATGACCTTTAAATAACACACAGTCTCATTCGTCAAAGTGCTATTTACAAAAAACAAACAAAGGACTTCCAAAAAGGTCGCTATGAAGTGATAATATGGCGGCCATTTTAAGATGGGCATGATATCAGGCAGATACCATACAAATAATCAATTTTAGCCAAAGCATTCAAAACTTCATGCTAGAAATCATACTCAAATTATAAGAGGCATAATATACAATAGATAATGTATAATGATATTCCAGAGGGATATTTATCTTGCAATCCTATTAATAGGCCGCCATATTATCACTTCATAGCGACCTTTTTGGAAGTCCTTTGTTTGTTTTTTGTAAATAGCACTTCGACAAATGAGACTGTGTGTTATTTAAAGGTCATTATTTTAATGTTTGACTAACACTGACGAAGGCCAGGTGGCCGATACACGTGTGTTAGCTTCCTGATCCCCGAAGCATACTGGAATAAATGAATTTCAAATTATGAGCCCGAGTGCGCAGCCTTCTGTTTTCATGAGTGGAGACGGTGTGGGTTAAAAGTATTGTCGCGGTCCGCCTCCGCGAGCTGCTGCACCCGCACTACTGAGAGCAGCAAATTTTGGCGGATTCTCTCGTGTGGTATATTACCTACTGGACGTTGCCAGTGGGTAGTTATAGTTAGGACCTCGTTTCTATTCAAAAAGCGTTTTTTCTTTTCCCAATAACTTTGGCGCCGGTTGACGAATCTTCGCAAAATTTTCAAAACTACTGGGGCGCACCGGTCAACTGCTGTCTTGAAAGTTTCGGGGTGATTCGTCAAGCGGGGTCCGAGAGAAAATGGGGGTTCCAAAACGCGTTTTCCCCATGTAATTTTCCATAGGAAACTTTAGACAAAGCTACAGCCCGAACTGCTGAACGGAATTACACCAAATTTGGCAAAAAGGTAGGTATTGGCTCAGAAAGATCCCTTTTTGTTAAATGGTGTAAATCCGTTCAGTAGTTCCTGAGAAATTAGAAAAAGAAAAAATATCGATATCTGTGGGCGCGGTGGGTTCGCGAACCCTTCCGAGCACGAGCTTCATTCTCATTGGCTGCCAACACTCCAAACCAGTGTTGGCAGCCATCTTGTGACTCGGTAGAACTGAGTCACAAGAAAACAGTGGAAAAAAAATGAAAAAAAGAAAAGGGGGCAGGGTAGAAACACCCTGACCCCCTAGGCCTGCTCAGGGGGTCCCACAAGGAAATAATTTCGTCGAAATTCGCATTGGGGTCGTGAATCCCACCAAAATTATTTTAAAAAATGAAGCGCGGGCTCCCGCGCTTCATTTTTATGAGGCCCCCGGGTGGGCCAGGTCCCGGGGGCATTGTGAAAAAATAATAGCGGGGGCTATGCTCATTATGTGCGGGGGGCACGTGGCCTCCCGCAGCCCCGGGGACCGCCACCTCCCTGGGGCTTTTTTAACAAATAATGCGTGGGGGGTCCCACCCCCCACGCTGCCCCGGGGACCGCCACCTCCCAGGGGCATTGTAAATTCGATACGGGGGGCACGCGGCCCCCCCACAGCCCCGGGGACCGCCACCTCCCCGGGGCTCTTGTTTTATAAAAAAAAAAATACATGTGTGGGGGGGTGCAAGAGCCCCCCCCACGCCCCGGGGAACACCACCTCTCCGGGGCACATACTTATTTAAATTTGGGGGTCCGTAGTGGACCCCCAGCCCCAGGGACCACCACCGGTGCTATTTTAGACATAGGGAGGGGGGCGCGCGGCCCCCCTCCTGGAGCCCTCGATGGCCCTGGGGACCGCCACCCCCCAGGGCCAGTTCCTGCAGTGTCCTGGGGTGCCCACCCCCGGGACACTGCTGTTTGCTATGGCAGGGCAGGAGCACGGCCCCCACCCTGCCTTAGCAAACTCTGCTTTGCTTCATTGAAGCGAGAGCAGGGAAACCTGCTCTCGCTTCAATGAAGCAAGCAGGATTGCTTTTCCACAAGGGGAGCTGCATGTCAGCAGCTCCCCTTGTGGAAAAGCAATGCCGGCTCCCGCAGGAGGCGGGGAGCTGGCGGGACCGTGGGGGCATTGGGGCTCCCCCCACGGTCCCCAACAGAGCAGCCAGGCCCCGGGGGATGGGGTCCCCAGGGCCAGAAGTGGCCCGGGAGGGGGGCTACGCTGCCCCCCTCCATCAATAAAAAAATTAAAATAAAAGTAAGAGGCACAGCCCCGGGGGATGGGGTCTCCGGGGCCAATAGAGCCCTCAGGAGGGGGGCCACGTAGCCCCCTCCTTAAAAAATATTTTTAAAATATATATATATGTGGCCATGCCCCTGCGGATGGGGTCCCCGGGGCCAAAATTGGGAAAAGAAGGGGGGCCACACAACCCTTCTAAATTTTTTTTTTTTTTAAAAAGCCAGTATCGTGCCAGAGGCCCGCCCCCTCCCTGCAGCACTCTGCAAACGCCCCATGGTGCGTTGTAAGTTGGGGAATTAATTCCCCTTGAATACTGAGGGTCCCTGGGGGCCAACTAGCCCACCAGGTACCACCAGTATGCGCCAGGGAGCTGCGTTGCAGAGAGGTGGTCCAAGGCCACGCCCCCTTTTTACAGCACTCTGCAACGCAGCTCTGTGGCGCTTACTGGAGGTAGCTGGTGGGCAAGTTGGCCCCCAGGGACCCTCAGGACTCAAGGGGACTTAATCCCCCAATTTACAACGCGCCAGGGAGCGCGTTTGCACAGTGGTGCAGGAGGGGGTGGGGCCTGATGTGACAAGTGTGCAAACGCGCCCTGTGGCATGTTTAAAGTTGGGGGATTAAGTCCCCTTGAATCCTGAGGGTCCCTGGGGGCCAACTAGCCCACCAGGTACGCACAGTAAGCGCCAGAAGCCGCGTTTGCAGCATGGTGTAAAAAGGGGCGTGGCCTAGGAACACCTCCCTGCAACGCAGTTCTGTGGCGCTTACTGGAGGTACCTGGTGGGCTACTTGGCCACCAGGGATCTTCAGGACTCAAGGGGACTTAATAGGGATGTTATAGTAAGAAATTAGCATTTATAAAACCTTAGAAATTAAGTAAAAAAACATAGGATTGAGGCACATTATAATTAGAAATTTCCATTTAAAAAACCATTGAAATTCACTGAAAAAACCATAGGTTTCAGGGACGTTATAGTTAGAAATTAGCATTTAAAAAACCATTGAAATTCACTGAAAAAACCATAGGTTTCAGGGACGTTATAGTTAGTTGGACATTTCACTCATACAAAACCATAGAAATTCCGCCGTTATAGTTAGTTCAGCTAACTATAACTCGCGCCCCGCAATGCACCGCTGATGACGTCACATATTACATCATTCATGACATGGTCAGTGACATCACTGATGACATCTTAAATGACATCACTGATTACATCATCCAGTGACTGCATGTTTCTGTAAAGTTTAATTATGTTTTTTATATATATATGCCAAGGTGTATTGAAGAATGAGTGGGTGTATAAGTGTCTGAATGGATGATTTTGTAGGTGCGTGACTGACTGTATGAGTGATTAAACGTGTCTTACTGAATGCATGGGTTAGTGACTATACTGTGTGAAAGTCTGTATCAGTCTGTCAGTTGGTGTGTAAGCGGCTGCATGGGTTGGTGAGTAGCTACATGAGTGTCTATATGGGTTATTGATTGGTTGTCTGAGTATCTGTATGGGTGCCTGAGTGTCTGTGTGGGCGGGTGGGGTGTGTGTGGCTCTGTGCATAGATGTGTGAATGGGTGATTCACTGGGTGTATGGGTTCAAGAGTGCATCTGTGAAGGGCTGTATGGGTGAGTGTGTGCATGGGTGTGTTGGTTAGTGAATGGATGTCTCAGTGGTACATGTGTGAGTAACTACATATGTTAAAGGCAGTATATGTGAGTGTTGGAGTATATAGATGACTATATGTGAGAGTGTGTGCTTGTATCAGTGATTGTATAAGAGAGTAAGTATATGTTAGTATCTGTATGAATAAGTGAGGTGGTGTGTGTATAACTGTATAGGTGTGTAAATGGGAGTGTGATAGATTCTTTGCAAGACTGACTAGGTGTGTTAGTAACTCCATGGATGAGTGGTGGTGTGTGAGTGTCTGTATAGGTGTATGAGTACATCTGATAGTGTTGTATTGATGAGTGACTGCATGTATGAGTGATTGTATGGGTGAATGAGTGGATGTGTGTGTAGATCTAGGAATCAGTGAGTGCGTATGTAGTAACTGGTATCGGTGTGTCGATGGTTTCAAAAATGGTAGTCTATATTTTACAGTGGGTGTATCAGATTTTCACGTGGATGATGTCATCAGTGTTGTCATCAGTGATGTCATTTGAGATGTCATCAGTGATGTCATCAGTGATGTCACTGACCATGTCATGAATGATGTAATATGTGACGTCAGCAGCAGTGCATTGCGGGAGCGCAAGTTATAGTTAGCTAAACTAACTATAACAACGGAATTTCAATGGTTTTGTACGAGTTAAATGTCCAACTAACTATAACGTCCCTGAAACCTATGGTTTTTTTCAGTGAATATATATATATATATATATATGGATTTCATAGGATGTTGTCAGCTAGTGAATACCTAAGCAAGAAGTCTTATTTTTGGCTGTTGTTTAAGAAAAGAAATGTAATACAGACATGGATATCCTTTTGAATCTGTGGAGTAAAGCACACCTGCTGTATCTTATTTGGAAGTAGCATGCTCCTTCTAGAATGTGCTATGAACTTTTGACCTACTAGTTCCACTGGGTTACTGGATACACTGAGCTAAGAGTGTATTGAGGGAAGGGTGTTAAAGAAGCTGAATTTTTTTTTTTAAGTTGAGGAGTGATGACACAATTTAAGTAATGGCAAGCTTTAATTTCTAACTCAGGACTATGTCATAAACTGTTGTGTAGTATTTACATTTTTTTTTTTTTTTAAATGAAGCTAGATATAGGTTTGAACTCCTGTTTTTTCGCGATTTCTCCGCGATCATCGCAAATTCATCATGAACACACATAGATCTTTTAGAAAGAGAGGGACAAGTGGAGATAGTGTTGTCTAAAATGAAAGACATGGTTTTATTTGCTGCCTTTCTCATGATCACAGGAGTGCAAAGTTGAAGAGGTTGCTTTGTATGAGAGTGATGTACTATTCTTGTGCTTAGTCATTATAAATCTTAACAGTGTCAAAACTATCCGCAAAGAGCTAAAACAACAATATAATCTACAACAATATAATCTGAATTCATTGGTATGTACATAACTTTTTAATCCTTTTTAAAAATTACATTAGAAATGAAGATGTATATGGGAGTTTGATAAAAAAAAGAGTATCACAGTGAAAAGAAAAAATATGTCAGATGAACTGGATCTATTAGAGGGTATGTGTTTGAGAGGCTAGTGGTGTGTACTTTATTGAAACATAATAGTATAGTATTGTGAATAGGTGCAATGAGGAACTAAGAATGTTTTAAATGTCTAAACATCATGTGCAGAATAGATACATCTGTTATTTGCATTCTGGGAGTTGTAGTACTTTTAGTAACATTATTAAACAGGAGTAGTGTAGTCACAAATAAATGATGAGAACATGTTGTCTGCCTGTTTATGAATTAGAAAGAAGTAATGCTTGTTAGGTATGTATTGGGAAGTGTTTGTCAATGTGGTTTTTAACTTATATGACAGCTTTTTATATGCTTAGATGGTGAGATGTGGTTCTTGTGGTTGCACATAGCTATATACAGTGGGACTGTTTAGTTTACTTAAAGATGCAGAGAGGTATATATTTTTGGAAAGATGGCTTGAAGGTGCACATCTATTAAGAAATCGTATATATGTTTATATGGTGATCTATGTTCAGTAAGGCTGATGAAAAGTTCTTGTACATGGTGAGGGTGGTGTTGTTTTTCTTTAAAACATGGTTTGTTTAAAATTGAGGAGGCTCAATAGTGCAGAATGCCTCAAGAGTGCTTGTGCTAGCTTCATTTGGAGTGTAACTTTTGTTTGAGAGATGCTGAATGTGAGAAGCTGGCCTGGTATATGATGTCCACTAATTAAAGTGCCTTGCACCAGTCCAGACAACTCTTATGGTGATTTAAGAGGTCTCAGACAACCTTGGAAAGCTATCCAAGTGTTAGCTGTGGAGAGCAGCCTTCAGGCTTAGTCTTGAAGGAGTGTAAAGCAACTTGTTTTACCAGAATGCAATCTTATAGTATAGATTAAATGAAAAGAGAAAAACACAGTAGTTTGAAAAATATGTATTTATTATATCACACTATCTAGTACATTCCAGTATCTCTTACACGGAGATAGACACAAAGCACACAATACTTAAGCAAATACATAATAGTAAATAGCACTAATACACAGTGGGTCCCAGGGGGGGACCAAACCATATACTAAGAAAGTGGTATAAGAACCACGACTCGAGTCAGGACAATGTCGAGAGGATGTAGAATTGCTGGGACCCCAAGGAACCACCCAAGGTGAGTAGATAGGGACCCCATGGGGTGCGTGTGCAGTGTGTGAACAGGACAGCGTGCTCTGTACAAGTCTGTGTGAAAGTCACGTTTGGATTTCAAAGTTTAAGGCCCCTTCCCAGTGGACTTCGAAGAAACCCCATGGAAGACAGAAGCTTGGAGAGCCATCCCACCCATGGATACCGAAGTACCCAAGTCACCTAACCCAGGGAAGCCGGGTGAATAACTGTGAAGTGGCGTCGGAAACCGCCGTCGAACCCAATGGAGGACTTCGAAAAAGAGCCGCTGCTGGAAGAGGAGAAAATGTCCTGTGGAATCCAAATGTGGATTCTTGTTGAGGAGTACCTGAAAGCAGAGGGGACAGAGTCTGGGTCACTTGAGAGTGACCAGGGGCTCGGTAGACAAATGCCCACCGATGTCGGGTGCTTCAGGATAGTTGACTGGGACCATGACTGTGGTGCAGCTGCAGGGACCAGGCGATGTCGAGGACAACCAAGAGCCAGATACGAGCTGTCCCATAAAGGATGTCGAGTGCAGAGGGGTCGGTATTGGGCGGGGCCACCAACAAGCCTTGGCAACGGCAACCCACGCAGAAGGTCAAGGAAGTATATGGTTTGAAGCAGCAAGGTCCAGAAGACTTGCCACACACAGGGGAGTCAGGGCAGGCCTTGAGAAATCAGGGGAGCCCAAGGAAAGCAAAGTTGACCCTCAAATGGACCCATAGGCTGGAGGCACAGGAGTTGCGAGAGGACCTCGAGCAGCTTCACAAAACAGCAGGCCACAGAGCACTTGGAGTGAAGTGGTTGAAGATTTTTGTAGGAGAAGTTGCCAGAGGTTGGGGATACTCGGAGCCCAATGCACTTGTTACAGAATTTCCAACAAGCACTTGCCCTTGCAAAAGTATGAAGTGCACAGGGGTTTGGGTATTGCAGCCCCCACAAGGAATTCTGACCTCAAACTGAGTGAGAGGGCAGCTCAGGCCCCGAGGGATGTAGGAGCCCACCTCCTGTGTTGCTGAACCCTTCGGAGTCAGTAGAAGCTCAGGAGCAGCAGATCGGTCAGCAGTGTTGAGGTGCCTGTGAATGCAGGGGAGTGACTCCTTCACTCCAATGGAGATTATCTTCCAGTGTCTTGGATGCTCCACAGGTCCTACAAGGTCCTGTATGGTGCACAGGCAGAGACGATGCAGCAGACTGAGAGGGAGATGAAGTCAGGCCCAAACGAAGTCCAGTGAAGTCCAGAGTGCCCAGACAGTCGAAAATGTGTTGGTTTCAGTTTTGAATCTTGTCCAGGACAAATATAGAGTCCTACAGCCAGGTAAGCCCTTAAGTACCCACGGGAGAGGGTTTTAAAGCTTCAGGGGACCCTCCCAGGGGAGGGTCTGGACAGGAGGGAAGTTACTCACATGTACTTTGTCCAGTTTCGCACCAGAGTGGGAGCCAATGGCTCCAAAGACTGGTTTGAACTGGACTATGCACAGGGACACCAAATGTGCCCCTCATGCAGACTTTCAGTCACTGGCAAGCGCACCCAACCAGTCCTAATACACTAAATCCTGTCTGGGAGGTGGTCACACCTCCCTGTGACAGGATGCCTATTGTCCTGCCTTCCCCTGCTTGAGCTAGGCTCAGCAGCAGGAAGGCAGAAATGTGTCTCTGGTCGGCAGCAAGCATTTTGTACTGTCCGGAGCTAGAAGGCTGGTACCGGGAACACCGAGAGCCCACGAAGGGCCTTCCTGGTGGGTTTAATCATACCTCCCACACTGGTTACTGGTGTGGGGGTATGATTCCAACATTTTTGACACCAAACACGTTATGGTTGGTTGCAGCCGTTTTTGAGTTGGTCATCATATGGTCGCATAATGCCCCTCTATATATAGTATATGGCTGCTTCACTGGCAACCTAGGAGAATGGACTCCGTAGGCTGCAGGGGTGTCATGCTCATGCAGGGGCACCCGCTCACTTAGAACCAATAAATCTACCCTCAGGATTGTAAAGGCCTGCTAGAGGGGTGACTTATAGGTTGTAAGTGCAGCGACCCTTAGATATAGTAAACCTATATCTCAAGTAAGTGGTGCATGCACCAACTTACACAGGCTGCAATGGTAGGGCTGTAGTTCCATTTTGAATGGTCTCTCATGGGTGGCATGATACATGCTGCAGCCCATGGGCGACCTCTGGAGTACCTATGCCCTGGGTACATGTGTACCATATACTAGGGACTGACAAGAGTACCCCAGTATCCAATCTGGGGTGTACATAAGTACATGCATAACAGTTTAGGGAGAAAGCAGATAGACTGGGGTCCTGATTAGCAGGATCCCAGTCAGACTAGTCAAAAACAACATCACATCAACCAAAAAGTGGGGGTAACCATGAGGAGCAGATCCTACTTTCCTACACTGAATATATGTTTTAAGCAAAAGAAGTATTTGAGAAATGATGTAGGTATACCATTCCTAAAATGTTTTGTGCTTTGAAACATTTTAAAATGTTGTTTTCCGTTTTAGAAACTGACTGATACATGTGTAGACCAATGCAATGTATGCTCCTAGAGAGCCAGGTATGCAATTATATACCAAGTGTGATATCTAAACTTCACTCACACATAGCTCAGTAGAAGAATATATATACATTAAAACAGGTAGTTTGATGCTGACAGAAGGAGATAACCAATGAATCAGCGATATAGTCACAATTGTTATGTATCTAACAGCAATGAAGGTACTTTCACAGTCAGTCAGGCAGTATTCAGGCACTCATGCAATCACCCAACCGCTAGTGAGGCAGTCATCAAATCAGTGATTCAGTATCCATGGAGTTATTTAATTACCTAGACACTACATATGTACTCTTCGAATCAGGCAGGCAGAAATTATGTAGTCATTGAATTATGGAGGCCCTACCTATACATCCATCTAATCACCCAGTCACTAACCATTAACTTATGCAATTAACAAGGCTGTAGTGATGCAGTCATTGTAACACTTGTGCAGTCATCTAAACATCCACTTACAATCCATGCAGTCACTGAAATACTGAGGCACACGCATGAACTCATGCAAACACTCAGGTACTCCTCATGCACTCATCTAATTACGTTGAGAGTACCATTGCAGTAAACCTGTTATCCATCAAGTAGCTATGCACTCATTTAGTTACTGAGAGAATACCTTGCACTAATACAATCACCCCAGCAGTACATTTACTTTCATCCAGTCTCAAGCTTTAACAATGGAGTCATGCAATCAATCAGATACTAGTCATGCACTCATCTAATCAGCCAGGCACTACTGATACACTTATTCGATTATCCAGGCACTACCTATGTAGTTATCTAAACACCCAGGCACTACCTGGTCACTGAACCAAAAACATATGGGTAGCAGCCATGTAGTCATGCAATCACTGAAACAGGCCTGCATGTCTTCTCTGTTTGTGGCCATGCCTCCTTGCTGGCAGTTGTTGTTGTGACCATGTGGCTGGCGGCTATTTTGTGTAGCCAGCCAGTGTGCTTTCCCCATAGGCCTGCATGTCTTCTCTGTTTGTGGCTATACCTCCTTGCTGGTTGATGTTGTTCTGACCATGTGGCTGGCGGTCATTTTGTGTGGCCAGCCATTGTGCTTTCCCCATAGGCCTGCATATCTTCTCTTTCTTCCCATGCCTCCTTGCTTGCTGGTTTACCATGTGGTCAGTCAGTGGCCATTTTGTGTAGGTAGCCAGTGTGCTTTTGCCATAGGCTTGCATGTCTTCTTATCTTTGTTCCCATTCCCAATGCCTATTTGCTCTGTGTTGTTGTTGTTGATGACCATGAGGCATATGCTTGGATGGATGGTTGAGCAATGAGATAGCAGTTTAATAAATTAAAACGAATGATATGCTTGAGAATAATGTCACTTATTTATACATTTTTTATTTATGTTTTCATGTTTATATTTTTTTTATATTTATTTGTTTTGTTTTTAGATTTTTTTTTACCATTTTCATAACATCTGTCATCAATGAATCAACCCCATGTCTGCTATAACTGCACAACAGCAATCATTGTGTAAGGATTATTTGATGGTCATTTGTCAGCTGCACCTCCCTGAATTCCACATCCCACATGATGAGTTGCACTTAAAGCAAACAGTTACAGCTGTATTGTTTTGTCGTTGTTGTTGTAGTTGCTCTTTCTAATCCTTCCTGAGTGTACAGTCACCATGAAAGTTTGTGTTAGTGTAGTTTTCCGTTTTACGAATGAACACTGTATACTATTGTTAATTATTTATAATAACAGAAGTACCACACTGAATGATATTGTTTGTTTGTACTACTGCTTGAACTGCAACAATGCCACATTTCACTGATGTTTTACTTGCATGTTTGTTTTTAGGTTCACAAGAGAAGTGACATCACCAACAGTACTGCCAGACAGACGGCCTGTGCATAACGTGACATGTGACTGACTACGCAACACGGTCATCTCTTCAGTGTGTTTGTGAAGCTAAGTACCACTGCCAACTGACAGCTTCAAGATGGTCCCAAAGAAAGGTGCTGCCAAGAAAGTGGCTAGTGGGGAGCAGAAGAAGCAGATTTCCACCAATGGCGTGCAGGCCGCAACGTTTTTCAGGAAAGTTGAGCTTACTGCACCGGCCTCCGGAGAGCAAGCTGAGAGCAGCTCTCCTGCATCAACAGCACCACCTCCCAAACCTAAGCCCAGGACCATGTCTGTCAGTGAGGCAGCCAGTGCAATCATGTCGACACCAACGAGTAGTGATGTTGAATCGGATTTGTCCCTTTCACAAAGTAATACACAATCTTTTCAGGTAACACAGCGAAGTGGACAGCAGCCGCAGCCACCAATGGATTGTCTGATGTTGGAGCAGGACAGGAGGTTGAGCTTTCTTCAGAGCAAGAAGTTGAACCTCCTCTTATAGAATCATTGGCTCCCAGATCTCCAGCAAGGAAATGGAAGGGTACTACAGCAAAATCTTCTCCAAGCACCACTTCTGATGATGATGATAGGGACATTGAGTGGATTCCGACAGAGACCAGGAGACAACAGGAGAGGCAAGGGAAAAGAAAAGTTCCAGAAAACGTTAGACTTATGAAAGGGGATGAAGAGGAGGAAGAAGTCATGGTGGAAGGTGACACAGAGGAATCTGACATTGCTAGTCAACCTGCTCCAAGGTATGTGGCACAGGTAGCACAACCACCAGCTCCCATACGTGCAAAGCCCCAGCTGATACCAGCACCAACCCCTGCCTCAGTAGAAGCAGCGAGTCAATCGAAGATGCCCACCTACCTCCAGCTCATCTTCAAGCATTGGAAGTGGCCCGGTAAAAAAGTACTCCTCCCCAGTTTGGGACTTTTTTACAGTTAGCAAAGAGGGGGAGCTCATTGCAGTATGCACCATTTGCCACTCAAATGTTCATCGAGGTAAGCCTGGTACATATCATGGTACTGGAGGCCACACGACCCATATGAAAAAACACCACACAATCAAGTGGGAGGAGCACCCTAGAAAAATTGCTGAATGTGGTTTTGGTGGTGGGGAAAGCCGGGGAACATCAGCTACAAGTCCAATCACGGGGAAAGGTGATGATTAAGAGTAGGAAGAGGGTGACATCTTCACGCAAAGCAGCCCTGTCTCAAGCAGTGTGCCAGCAGATTCACCCACCTCAGCGACTTCACAATGGCACAAGAAGACTCAGAGTGCGATGATGGAGACACCGCGGCATCCAGTGACTGCCCCACCAGCACAACGCACTTTGAGTCTACTACTAGTATCTACTTCTCAAAAGACACCTGTGTCAGTGCCCCAACAAAGAAGAAATTTCAGGCTACTATTATGGGCATGTTTAGGCAGGAGAGGCCCTACAAGCGAAACCACCCAACCACACGATTATACAATGGGAAGCTGGCAAAAATGTTAGCGCTGGACCTCCTCCCTTTTTCATCTGTGGAAGGAGTGGGACTTTTAGAATTTGTGGCAGCCATCTGCCCAAAATGGAAGGTACCAAGTAGGACCTATATTTCCAGAGTGGCTATTCCAGCGCTGCATCATGATGTGCTACAGTTGGTTGGACAAGCTTTGCAGCAAAGTGTTTTCACACCATCCACCTGACAGTAGACATGTGGACCAGTTGTCAGGCGACTGATTACATACATGTGCATCACTGCACACTGGATGAATTTTGCAGGGGTAAAGCAAAAGATTTCTTCAGGTCTTGGCCCTGAAGAAAGTTTTAAGTGCGTTCGGAGGCATGTAATAGTGGCCATGTTCGCCATGGAGAAATCACATACAGCTGTAAACATCTTGAAGGAATTTAAAAGCAAGGTGTGTGAATGGTTGCAACCCAGAGGTCTTAGAGTTGGATCTGTTGCCACGGACAATGGCAGTAACATAGTCAAGGCCATGTCAGACAGAGGCTATTTCAGGGTCCTGTGTTTGGCCTATTGCATCAACCTGGTGGTGCAAGACTTCCTCAAAAAGGAAGACATAGTCAGCAACATACTGACCACCTGTAGAAGAATCTGCACCCATATCACCAGTTAAAGCCCTGATACAGGAGGTGCCAACACGTTGGAACTCCACCTTTTACATGATACAACATCTGTTTGAGCAGTACAAACAGATCAATGACCATTTAATTCAAAGAGGAGGGGATGCAGTTGTGAAAGCTATGGCCATGGATGCGGACAAATGGGGCATAGTCTAATGCCTGACACAGATGCTCCTCCCTTTTGAGGTTTTCATGCGGGAAGTTTGCAAGGAGGACAGTACGATGGGCCAAGCTATCCCATTGCTACATCTCCTACAAGACCAAGTAAAGGAGGCTCTGCAGGTGTGAATGAAAACACAGAAGCACATGCCTTTTTTGAGAGCTTAGTCCTGTGCTTGGCTTCTAATATATAGCTGCAACATGACATCATCAAGTCCAAAGAGTACATATGTGCCATACTACTTGATACAACAAAAATTCTGCCCACTTTCATCCCTTTTTCTGAAGGGGATTTTTTAAAATACAAGAGGTGGGTTGTAGAGCAAGCCGGAGACTTGGAAGAAGAACTGCTGGAACTTTGGGTCCCACCCTGCAGTTCTGGGGTGCCGCATGCAACTTCCAGAGAGGGCAGCCAACAACACCATCAACCAAAACACGGGCAACAACAGCAAAAGAAGGACTGGACCCAACCTCTGCATTGTATTGGTTTCAATTGGCAGGGCTCAAGTCCAGTGCAGAGGTGATGGCAACAAAGGTAGAGCAAGAGGCAGCACCATTGACCATCCACAGGATGTTCCAGGAGTATCTGGATGATCCAAAAGAGGTCTATGTGGATCAAAATACTTCGATGTATTGGTATGGGAAGATGCACCAATGGCCAGAGCTCAGCAGGCTGGCAATAAAGTATCATGCTTGTCCTCTTGTCAGTGTGTCTTCTGAACGTGTGTTCAGTGCAGCTGATGTGGTCATCACAGTGAGAAGGACCAGTCTCTCGTCTCAAAATGTGGAGAGATTGACTATGATCAAAATGAACCAACATTTTATGCCACACAATTACACTGTTCCTGAAACAGCAGCACAGTAGGAGGTAGAGGGTGATTGGTCCAAATTTGAATCAAATGTGTTAGCAGACCAACTTCTGGGTGAACCACCTGAGTTTGAGGATGAACTCTACTTCCTGGACTAAGTATGCCAGTGCCTCCATAGAACTTTTAAAATTTTCTCATTGAACTTAGTTCTTTCTTTGCAAACAAAACTTTAAAAAATGAGCTAGAGAACATTATTATTTTTGTGTCAGATGTATGCTGTCCCACATTTTGTTTTAGTCACATATATATTTCTGGATTGCAGTTGGACCAGTGTGCATTGAAGAAGCCTCCACAATCCCTTCATGACACTGGGGACAATGCCTTTCCCCTCCCATGCCTATTGCCTAATGCCTATCCTTTTTTGCATCAATTAGTACTAGAAGGGGTGCCCCATAAAATCATTTATAATGTACAGGACTGCCTGCCAATACCAAAGTCCAATGTGTTGCCTGCATCAAAGATGCTTGAATACCTAATACCTGAACTACCCATGCTTGGATTGCATGAGGTAATGTCAACTATTGCAATGGTGAGTGATGATTGCTGATTGCATGAGTGATGATTTAAGTTGATTGATGATTCATGTGGTGGCAGACACTGAGGGAGGGTGTGTGTTGAACTGTAATATGGGACATTTTTTTATATGATTATTGATTTGCATTGTTTGGGGCTTGAGGAATGAGCACTTATTTTTTTCCCTGTAGGTGATGATCAGGGGTGTTCTCCTTTTTTCTGATTCTTCAGACACCAGAACAATCACTTTAGGTATCAAACAAAAAACTATGCAAAATACTGCAATTGTGTTTCATTCACTACTTGTTATTCAACAGCAGTGCACTGCACTCCATGTCTATCTTGCTCGGGTCCTCACGATTCATGATGATAATGATGACTGGTCTGGTACGGGGTTGCTCGGAGTCACTTAGGACTGAAGGAGTATCATGGAAGAACTCATGGCCGGACTAGGAGCTTCAGGACTACTTCATCAACAGCAAGAAGCAAGAGGTTATCGAGTATCGACTTCATTTCAAAGGTAAACCAAGAGTCTGAGGCCTTGTACTAGTCAACTATGTGGAATAGAGAGAAGTGCATTTGTGAAATGTTGCTCTGTGTGTGTATGTGGGTGTGTGTGTGTGTGTGTGTGTGTTGGACTTGTGGCAAAAGTGAAACTCTGAGTCTCCCTCTTGTTTTTTTTTGCTCTGCCTCTGAGCCTTCTTATCTTGATATACTCCTCATGAAGCTTACCTTCCTTCTATCCTTCTCCTTGACTCTAAAATACAGTTTCTCTTTTACAATCCACAGGCCTTCTTCTAGTCTCCTTCAAGAACGAAAGGCGAAATCTAGCTGAGCTCAGCAACACTCCTGCTTTCCTAATGGACCAGTGCAGAGAGGCCCCAAAGAGTGGGCATTCCCGAGGAGAATGCGGATGCACCACCCAATTTTGCAATACAGTATCATTTTTCTTTTAACAATCATATTAACTAAGAGAAGTGGGTGGGTGGGTTCACTCCCTAACCTAGAAGACAGAACATTTAGATATATAGTAAATTAGGTCACTGGGGCAAAAAGACTGTTTGCAATGCATTGATCTGTAGTCTGTCATACTCATTCCTTTGTTTCCTTCTAACAACAGATTGATGGCGAATTATGTGCTGCTGCTTATTTCCCAGATGAATGTTGGCCTTGTGTTGTAGTGTTTGTCTTTGTCAAACCTTACCCCAATTCCCATTACCCATCTATTCATCAAACCCCTAAGCCTCTTCCCCCAAGCTGTGTGATTTATTAAGGTGTGGCGTATATTACACCATCAATGGATAACACACTTGGTGGGGCGGATGTGGTGAAAGCAACACCAACTTACTGTAGAGTCTTCGAACCAGTAGCCCACACCAGCCCATTACCAACTTGCGCATTAAAAATTATCTATAGTTTTTTAGATATAGAATGAAGAACATCAGTTGTCAGCATCATCATCATTAAGGCCTTGTGTTGCCTAACCGTAAATGCCTAACCTAAGCTTGTCGAATCCAGACTTTGAGTCCATTTTTGATAAATTGTGGATTTCACAAATAATACTGCTAGCTCTACATTAGCCAAAACTTACTAGTATTGCTATTTTTTTCTATTTTAGCACAATCAGGCATTCTCATTTTGCCATCATCATCACGTAGTACTCAGGTGGTGTCAATTCTTTGTAAATATTTGATAAATATATAACCCACTTACTCAGTTGTTTTACTTCCATTTAGTTGCCTATGATGGATAATCAATCAATCATTCAGATAAATTCTACAGTTGGAGCTCACCTGGGTGGAACTGGAAGTGGGACCTCACTTGTGAAGGTGTGATGCCTCCCCTGTTATTGCTGCACGTATATTCAGGTAAGATAACTAGTATGGATGTAATTTAACTTAGTAAGAAATAAATTAACTGCTATTCTTTTTTATGTAGATAGTTCAGACCCTCAACACAATATAGCCTAGTTCATCTCATCATGGCAGCATTCCCCATAATGGTCAGGATAGTTAGAGAAGTATAAGCCTAGACTCTATAACTAGGTGCTACAGTATCTCTAGTCTTAAGTTACAAGCACATAAACAGGCTGTGTAAAACTACTTGAAGGCAGCAGTGCAAAGTAAAAGTAAAATAAACTACTTCAGGCATAAATTTAGATTGTAAAAAATAGTTTCCACCTTTATTTATTTACAAAGTAACATACCCTCTCCACCCAAACAACATGCCACCCCTCTCCAAAACAAAACTGACCCAAGCCCCAAAACTCAAAATGTTCAAGAAAGTCTCTCGAGTCCCACTCCCAAGTACCTTCCCACCCTCCCCACCCAGTCCCAACAAACAACAAATCTCTCCCACCAAAACAAAATATTAAAAAAGGGTTAAAAGAGAGCAATCAATCAATCAATCATGTCACTTATAAAGCGCACTACATACCCGCGAGGGTCTCAAGGCGCTGGGGGAAGAGGGGGGTGGTGCTGCTACTGATCGAAGAGCCAGGTCTTGAGGAGTCTTCTGAAGGCCAGTAGGTCTTGGGTCTGTCGGAGGTTGGTGGGGAGGGTGTTCCAGGTCTTGGCGGCGAGGTGGGAGAAGGATCTGCCGCCGGCGGTCGTTTTCCGGATGCGGGGGACTGTGGCGAGGGCGAGGCTGGTCGAGCGGAGCTGGCGGGTGGGGGTGTAGAAGCTGAGTCGTCTGTTGAGGTAGGCTGGTCCGGAGTTGTGGAGTGCTTTGTGTGCGTGGGTGAGGAGCTTGAAGGTTATCCTCTTGTTGACAGGGAGCCAGTGCAGGTCTCTCAGGTGGGGTGTGATGTGGCTGCGTCGGGGGATGTCGAGGATAAGACGTGCAGAGGCGTTCTGGATGCGTTGCAGCCGTCTCAGGAGCTTAGCCGTCGTTCCTGCGTAGAGGGCGTTTCCGTAGTCCAGCCTGCTGGTGACGAGGGCCTGGGTGACTGTTTTTCTTGTTTCGGTGGGGATCCACTTGAAGATCCTGCGGAGCATTCGGAGGATGTTGAAGCAGGATGAGGAAACGGCGTTGACCTGCTTAGTCATGGAGAGGGTGGGGTCGAGGATGACCACTAGGTTACGTACGTGGTCGGTGGGTGGCGGGGCTGTTCCCAGTGATGTTGGCCACCAGGAGTCATCCCAGGCTTTGGAACCAAGGATGAGGACCTCCGTCTTGTCCGAGTTCAGCTTCAGGTGGCTGGTCCTCATCCATTCGGCGACGGCCTTCATTCCTTCGTGGAGGTGGGCTTTGGCGGTGTGAGGGTCTTTGGTGAGGGAGAGGATCAGCTGGGTGTCGTCGGCGTAGGAGATGATGTTGAGGTTGTGCTGTCGGGCGACGTGGGCGAGGGGTGCCATGTAGATGTTGAACAGCGTTGGGCTGAGGGAGGAGCCTTGGGGTACGCCGCAGATGATCTTGGTGGCCTTGGATCGGAAGGGGGCGAGGCGGACGCTTTGTGTTCTGCCGGAAAGGAAGGATGTGGTCCAGTCCAGGGCCTTCTCTTGGATCCCGGCGTTGTGAAGGCGTGTTCGCAGTGTGTGGTGGCAGACCGTGTCGAAGGCGGCTGATAGGTCCAGGAGGATGAGGGCTGCTGTTTCTCCGTTGTCTAGCAGGGTCCTGATGTCATCGGTGGCGGCGATGAGGGCGGTTTCGGTGCTGTGGTTGCTGCGGAAGCCGGACTGGGAAGGGTCCAGGATGTTGTTCTCCTCGAGGTAGTGGGTCAGTTGTTTGTTGACGATTTTCTCGGTGACCTTCGCGGTGAACGGGAGCAGAGAGATGGGTCGGAAGTTCTTGAGGTCCTTGGGGTCTGCCTTGGGTTTCTTGAGTAAGGCGGTGATCTCGGCGTGCTTCCAGCTTTCCGGGAAGGTTGCTGTCTCGAAGGAGATGTTGATTATTTTCCGGAGATGGGGCGCGATGGCTGTACTGGCTTTTTTGAAGATGTGGTGAGGGCACGGGTCTAGCGGTGAACCGGAGTGGATGGTGTTCATGATCTCGCTGGTGTCCTCGTCGTTGATGTTGGTCCAGGAGAGCAGGCGGTTGGTGGTTGTGGGGGCAGTGGTCTCGGTGGTTGCCGGGGCGGTCGTGGTGTTGAAGCTGTCGTGGATGTCGGCGATTTTGCGTATGGACTTTGGTCCGGAGCTGGTCCATGCTTTGCTCCATCGATGTGAGCCGGCCCTCGATAGTGTCCAGCCGCTGCAGGATACGGTGCAGGAATGGCCTGTTGCCATTCTGGAGGGGGTGGCAGCAGTTGGCTGGCAGCTGCACCAGTGATGGGATGGCCAGGAGGCTGGAGGATGAGGGGGACCTGCGGCACTGGGGTCTGGCAGTTGTGCATTGATTTCTTCTTTCTCCTCTTCTGGGACCACCAGCTGCTGGTATTCCTGCTGGATGCTCTCCAGCCTCTGCTGTCGCAAACAGGCCGCTCTCTCTTGCCTGTCGGCTGGTCCGGCTGGACCAACAGGAGCAGCTATATTGAGAAAAACAAAAAAGACAAATTGTAAATAATGCTCTGTGCAAACAATTGTTTTAAATAACTGCGTGGCACAGTAACAGTAAATTGCTGGTCCCCTAGAGCCATTGGAATTTATTTGATGTGATGATTATGATTAGGAGAATCACAAGGCCAATTTTATGTTTTCTTTTATCCACACAAGTTGCCAAACATAAAAAATGCAGTGACTGTGTGGCAGAAAAGTAACAGACAGAGAATAACATCACAAGATTAAAAAAACACTGATTGGATAATTTTTTTCGTCTAAAGGCTTTTCTAGTAACTATAAACAGAGTCAGACACTGTGAGTTGAAAAATAAATTATTTCGCATTGATGAGTATGGCATTATGCACTATTACGAAGTACAAGTTGTGTGTGGTGCTAAAATAATGAAGCCATGCTCATTACTAGCCAGCGCCTCTGCTAGTATGCTATTGGCTGCAGCTGTAGTTGACAATAATCTTTTTTAAGTCCAATGGCCCTGCTCTTCACCAAATGCATTTCTCTTTCTACCCTGTCTCGAAAGAGGGTGATGAATAATAAATAAGATACTACCACAGTCATATACCTCATGTATGAAATGTGGATATTAATATATTATCATGTCTGCCGTAAGTAGACGTTGAGGAAAATGAATCTAATGGACTGCACTACAGGTAAGGGTATGGATAATATAGATTTTATTTGGCACATTCGTCACTATGTATCCCATATGCCAAACTTGATATCAAATCATGCACTTACTCCCACTTTACTATGTGGCCTCTTCTGCCACCATGTTTTCGAACAAATTCATTTGCTGCACAAGAACCAAGGAAAGGAAGCTTGATTTTCTCTACTGAAGGGGGTAGGGTAGAGGGATCAGACAGGTAGGGTAGAGTTTTGTTTTTATATATAATAGAGGGGCCACTACACTGATCATCAATTCATCATCTTTGATTTATTCCGTCATGAATTCAATTCAAAAGGGAAAAATCTGAACAAGTGTAAATTATGGGAAACCATGAAATATGTTCTGGAATCACTTCACATGGATATCGCATGATTAAATGTGGCACATGCCAAGAATGGCCCACCCACCCTTTCACTCATATACCATTTCCTTTCTTTTAAGTTACCTTCTGTTCTTTCATGTCTCCCTCAAGCCATCAAAGCTCATTATGTGAGATTTTGCTGCATTGCAGATAGAAGAGTGCATAATAACTCAACTACCACTGTGGCTGGTAAAGCTGGGAGGGAGGGTTTACCTCACAGTCATTTTTGATGACGACGAACAACGCCATGGCAATAGCTTGTGAGCATAGTAGTTGCAAGAAATATGTGACTTACCAGTGCCCGTCTTTGCTGCCGCTTCTCCCCCTGCAACTGACCTGTCGCCGTCTCCTCCTGCAGCGGCACTGGAGTCGGCATCACTGATGTTCTGTGTGGCCAGAATACAAAACATTACACATAATTTAGGTCCCAGATACGCAATCTCAAATACAACAGCAATGCAGCACTACAGCTCAGTTAGCATGCATCTTCCAAGTATCACTCTGGGCATTTCATTGTTTGGTTCAAAAAGTTAGACAAGCCAGGCGTGGAATAACGGTCAATGAAAAACCTATGGTGTTGGGTGGCAAATGCAATGCGAGTGGGACCTCATACTTTTTTTTCCAGCCTTGTTGCACTGTCATTGGAAACTGGTGGTGTACTGTAACTAAAAATGAACGGGTCTGCAACACACTACACTGGGGGGGGTCCATGAAGACCATGGCCACTGTCTCATGAACTGAACGGTGTTAGTGCTAGGCATAAGCAGGAAAAAGAAAGCCTTCTGAGCAAATATACATGGTGATTTTTTTTTAATTTAAAATACTAGCTGCTATCTGAAACTTCACCAATCATGATAGATAGCACCAACATTCCAATAGACAAATAAATACTCCAAGATTCTACGGTTCTACCCTAAGAAGCCCACAACAATCATAAAAGTACTTACTGGGATCTGCAGAGCCCTCAGCAGCGGCACTTCTGGTCGGCGCCTGCTGACCTGCTTGCCCCAGACCCCCTGAATCGTCCCTTTTCTTCCCCTTGGGTGCTGATAAATAAATTAAGAAGATAAATAAAAATATATTAGTGATTCTGTTATTAATCTCAACAAAATGTTTTATGAAAAGCAAACATAGTCGCTAAAACAGATCACCTATAGTCCTACTACTTTCTTTTGACTCGAGTCTTTCGACTGTTGTTAAATTCATATTCCAAATCTCCTTAACAAAACTACATTTGAAACTAATGTATTGCATAGAATGATCTTTGATATTATCCTATTTCCATTTCTCAACACCCTTGATGAGCCAGCTCAGTCTCCCTTTTTTTGCAATGCCTAGATGCTCACTTCACATCATCACTGTGAATTCAATTAAATAGCCTTGAACTGTACAAGCTACATAAACAAATTCACAGAGAGAACACACTACTCAGTGATTCACTATAGGGACAGAAGAAACAGTCTGCAATGGCTCCTTAGTTAATCAGCTAAAGCGAGCAACTGATGAATGGGTTTAGGTAGCGGCACCTGCCTAGCAGAAACTAGAAACTGGATCACACAATAATATACCAGCATAAATTTTACTAAACATAACTCACCTCAGAGTGTGAGCAGCATGCTATTTTGATTTTTTTTTAGCATTGTAGAACACAAAAACAACAAATAATTAATACTCACCGAGCCCCGGAATCTCGACGCCAAGCAGGTTCAGCAGGTCCTGCTCCAGGTCGAGAATGTTGGCTCAGCAGTGCCTCAGCTGCTGGGCTGTGCACTGAACCTCTCTGGTGTACCCCATGCACTGGTGCACCATCTCCCAGCGCCGATGACGCTCCGGCAGGGAGTAGCCACTACCAGGCCTGCGGCCTGCTGCCTACATAGAGGTCACCCGGGGCTGCACACCTGGGCGGTGGCGCCCCCTCATGGAAGCCGCCCCTCTGCCATGGCGCTGGGTGGGGAAATAATAAACTTAGAAGGGAAAGGAAGGGAAAGCAAAGAAGAAAGAAAGAAGGAAAGAAGGGGAAATAAACTAAGTAAATAAAGTCACAAAAACATGAAAACATTTACACCAAAATGTAAAATACACAAACACTAAGACACACATTATTTAAAAAAATTAAAATGAAGGGTAGAAAAGTAATAAAGGAGGAGGATTACAGAGATTAACAAGAGATTAAAAATTAGGCCCATCACCATAACAGAGAGCAGAAAAACCAGATGGCCGCGCCCATGCAGACCACAAGGTGCTGTTCATTGACTTCTCGGTGCTGCTTTGGCTGCAAAGCTCCCATTGAATATGTTGACAGTGTAATGTTCGTCAGCCCTGCATAAGCACTCCCTAGAGCAAATTGTCCTATCTGCAAACAGTTGGGAACTCGCAACCACATAGAAGCCTTGCAAATTTTAAGACCTGATGCTAGACCCTTGCTTGCCTGTGTGGTTGCCAAATTCTTCGGCCATATGTAGGGCATTAGGAAATAAGCCCAAAAGGCAGTTAAATGCTAATTTTAGTATATGCTTTTAACTATATCTTTTATATTTTTAGATTGTCTAGCATCTACTTATCACTTGAATAAGCTTTAAACACATGTGCCCTTTGCCCTGTGGACTCGCGTTGGCATCCCAGTTGCTGTGTACTTGCCAAAATCTAGGGACCGGGGGGGCACCAAGAGATAAGAGTAAAGCTGAGAACGTGTTAACTTTTAACACTTGTCTATCAATTGAATATTTATGCACCTCAATTTTCTAGATGGCCTTTTTACTTTTAATTCCTAGGTCATGTTTTAAATTGGTGCTTTTCTTGAATTTTAACTATCACACATATTCCTGTATTCTAACTGTCAGGTGTTTTATTATTGTATGCATACTGAAGAAGTGAAAACTTTTATGGCATGCATGCCGAAATAAAGTATTCTTAAGATGAGGGAATTGTTGGACGCATTGAAAAAACAAAAGAAGTAGCAGGTGTAAAGTGTAAAGCCCATAGGCTGGCAAAGATTTGGTCACATTAGAATGCTGACTAAATGGCAAGGTATTTTGCCTTACAGAAAGGGACAGTAATTCAGGAAAATGAAGATGAGAATTTTGCAAATGATAATGTTACACATTGTTCAAACAATGTAAATTGTTTCTTTATGGACTCTTTGCAGACTTCTTTGAATGAGGTGAGAGATCTACAGCAAGATGCTCATAATGATAAAAAGTCAAAATGGATAAACTTGGGTTACAAAAAGAATTTGTTTGTAAATAGAGATCTAAAGTATATTCTACCTGATTCGATGTTAAAGCCCATGTGTAAATATGTGTTTCATCAAGCTAATACAGGAAGAGATAGCCTAATAAGGCTATTCAAAATGTATTGGGAAAATACAGGATATTAACATGTTGCTGAGGATGTATGTGATCATTCTCTAGTTATCATCTAAACAGTCAGGGTAAAAAGACTGTTAGTGTCATAAATCACATTGACAAATCATAGGGCCCATTTACGAGATTGCAAGCAAACTTTATTGAGATGCCTCTTTCCAATGGCTTTAAATATATCTTAGTAGTGGTCTGTTTGCTCTCAAAATGAGTTGAGGCATTTCCCACCAGGACTGCAGATAGCCTTACAGTAGCCAAACTGTTGTTGAGGGAGATGATACCATGATTTGGCCTCCCGACTTCTGTTGAAACTGATTGTTGCACTCACTTCAAGACTGAAGTGCTACAGATAATATTTACAGTATTTGACATCAAGATTCCACCATAGTTATCAGCCACAATCCTCTAGTGTGGTGGAGAGAACAAATGGTACCCTTAAAAGCAAACTGGCAAAAGTCTGTGCCTCAACAGGTCTACAATGGCCTGATGAACTTCCTCTTGTGTTGATGAATATGAGAAGTACACCAACAGGAAGACAGGTTTATCTCCCCATGAAATCATTGTGAGTAGAGCAATGAGACATGCACTTGTACCTTCAGCTGCATTAGTTTTAATAACCAATGATATCATTCTGGATTATTGCAAAGGTCAGGCTGATGTGGTAAAATCTATTTTTTTCATCAGCGTGATGCAGTTACAGAAGACCACAGAGATATGCCCTGCCACAGTCTGAATGCAGATTTTCATCTGTAAACATATCCACAAGGAGTGTTGAAATGAACTGTGGAGTTGCCCTCACCAAGTTATCTTGACAACCAATAGTGTGGTTAAATGTGCAGGAGTGCCTCAATGGATCCACACTGCTCAACCAAAGAGTTAGAGCAGTTGAAGCAGTCAAAGAGGAAGAAGATTATGCTCAAGGTGCAAGACTGCTGAATAAAGTGACAGTTTAAGTGATAGTCTGAGGTAAGTCTCTAGAGAGGGGAGAAGTTTCTGGGGTAAGTGGTGAAGATCAAATTGAAAATCAAGTTGAAAATTCAAAGAGATTTCTGAAGGAACAATTTCAAGTGATTGAGAGTTCAGAGAAGAGCTTGAAACTCCAAAAGTCCAGTTACAAAGTGATCAGAGTGAAGGGCTGTTGCCAATGAAAAGAGAAAAGCATGGGTGGCAGCAAGAAGAAGTACACAAAATGGTAAGCTTTAAAAGTTGCAACTGAAAATCAGAGTTGAAAAGACCCCCTTTGGAATTAGAGCATTCACTGTGGAAAGAACAGACATAAGAAAGCCTGAGCAGAGTTTGAGAATTGTTGAGAGCTGAAGTTCTGAGAGAAACAGAGAACTGAAGACTGTCATGGAAGAAATAAGGGCTGAAGAAGTTCCCAGGAACATAACTTGCTGGCAAAAACAATGTGTGTCAGAGTCTGATACAAGAAAGCAGTCAGCCTGGGAGATTAATGAGAGTGAAACATTGACTGGTAAAAGTTCAGCCAGAAGGAGAGTGCCTAACAAGAACTGTGCATCAACAGAGTAGGTGTATTTAGCTAAAGTGTCATTAGAAGATACTGATTAAGATGAATAATTGCAATTGTATAAGTGCCATAATATTTTTGAAAGAAGATCAGATCTAGCAACTGATTGAGAAGAAGAATCACCTTGAAGGTGAAAAAGAGAATTTGGAATCCTGGATTTAGGTGAAAATCACAACAGTGCTTTTGCTCAAAGACTGAAAAAAACACAGAGAATGTTACATTTTTGATGAACTTGACTTTGATTTTGCAATTTTCTTTTCCTTTTCCAAGAACTGTGAATTAAATATAAATGTTTATTATTGACTGAAAAATAAATTAACTTTTGCCACAAACATTTTTGTTTTTTAGTTTCCAACATGAAGATGGGATACAGCACTTGTTTTTTTAAGGGTGGCGGTATTAACTTTAATATTAATAATATTAGTTGGCCTGGTGGTGTGCATACTGACTTCAGTGAGAAATGGTTCAAAACATATAATCAGTGATGTTGCAATTAGAATTAACCATAAAGATTTAGGATAAGGGATACCAGTAGATGAAAGCATTTAGAGATAATGTGTATACGGCAATGATCAAAGAATATATTGAAATTATGAAAGTTGACAATTGTTTTGTGTGTACTTTTCATCCTGAATTGGTTTGGGAAGGGGGAACCTCTGACCATCTGGAGCCTTCTTACTCCCTCTCCTCCAGTGTGTATGTAGCTATTTTTAATTATAAGCAATTGCTTTTTCCATACCTTATTGATTTTAATGTGGCATTGAAGAATCGACTCATTAGTGAAAATGATAAAAAGATAAAATGTGGTAAATATTAAAAGAGATGGGGGGTGGAGCTAGCCGGGACCCAAGATGGCCGCGGAGTAATCCAGCTCCAACGACTGCCTGATTAATACTGGATGGATTCCAGTTTTTAAAACAACCAAATCCCAGCAGCGAGTGGTCACCTGGTAATTCGTCGCCGGAATATGTGCCTCTGCCCGAAATTGAGCCGGCGCTAACACTAAGAGAGGCCGGATAACATATGTGGCCTGGAGCCAGGTGGTGGCGCAGTCTGCATGATAGCTGCTGATCGGAGACGGGCCAAGGCTGCTGCGCAGGCGAACGGCAAGAGGAACAGATGCAGTACACGCCCGCTCCGGGTAAAGGTGGCCCCTGGTTCCCAAGGGGGGCCGTGACAAGCCTCATAAGCGGTCTGTGTCGGGACACAGTGGAGGGCCTGCTTGCCCGTGGAAGTGCGTGCAGGGAGATGGGTGGCTAAACAAATTGAGCCCGGAGCGTGAAACTGTGCGGAGGTGCCGTCCGGTTGGAGTCTCATAGGCTGCTGCGCAGGTGAACGGTGAGAGGAACAGATGCAGTACACGCCCGCTCCGGGTAAAGGTGGCCCCTGGTTCCCGAGGGGGGCCGAGACGAGCCTCATAAGCGGTCTGTGTCGGGGCACAGCGGAGGGCCTGCTTCCCCGTGGAAGTGCGTTCAGAGAGATGGGTGGATAAACAAATTGAGCCCAGAGCGTGAAACTGTGCGGAGGTGCCGTCCAGTTGGAGTATCATAGGCTCTGAGTTGGCGGGGCGCCGCGCCTGAAAAGACTGAGCTGGTTGAGTGCACAGCGCCGGATAGTGCAGTAGCGGCCGCACCGTCTAAGCACATCGACGAACTCTGCCTCAACACTGCTAGCAGGCGGCGGGGTACTGCAGCATACATGGAGGGCCCCGGTGGCCACAGCAGTGAGTATGCGGCATAACAGTGGACTCATAGGCACGCAGAAATACACGAGGGAGGGATATTGTGCTCCCAGGGTATGCTGCAGAGGGGCCCACGTATGTTACAACAAAGGCACAACATCAAGAAAGCATTGGAGGGACTTACAGCCTGTTACACACCGAGGGGATATAACGAGGGCGTATTGTACATTCCATTGAGTGGCACCCCTCGGAGATTGCGCATTAAGTCTCCATCAGGCCGGCGGAGTTGTGGTGCTGTGTGTTACTCGTTGGGCCATAATAAACAGTAAGCATCCTAACATAACTAGGGGAGATGTGGCTGAATTGTGCTTTCCATCAGCATTGTTGGAGCAGCTCCTGGCGGCGGTCTGGGCGCGGCCCCCCCTCCTTCTCAAGCAAACTTAGCATTCAACTGTTTAGGCAGGCGCTTGGCGGCACTAACGGCACTCTACTGTGTGCGTGGCATATGACAAGGGCTGCGTGTAAAGGAGCACCGCCTTAGAGGGCTACCACTGTGCTCGAAGGAGTGCGGTCAAGGCGCTGCAGCTGACACCTAATCTCACGATATGGGGAAAACAGATAAGGCGCAACCCAAACTTAATTTTGAAAAGCGCAAAACAGTGGGCACGCGAGAGGATGACACAGACTCCACCGTGGCTGAACAGGAGAGTGCAGATGGTGTCCCAAGTGGCGATTTAAAGAAGATACTGGCCTCCATGCAACAGAGCCTGACCACTATAGTTGGAAAAATTGACTTGTTGGCATACAGAATGGATCGCATGTCTAAGAGGGTTGATAAACATGCCAAGCGACTAGACATGGTGGAACATAGAGCATCAGAGGCAGAGGACCTGCAGGCGGAGGCTGTCTCAGCGCAGAAACAGATGGATAAGGCAATTACAATGCTGCATTACAAAGCAGAAGATTTAGAAGCGCGCTCAAGGTGCAACAATGTAAGAATTTTGGGCCTGCCTGAATCCACAGAGACAGGGAACATGGAACTGTTCATAGAAAAATTGCTAGTTACTATATTGGGCAAAGAGACATTCCCAACAGTATTTGTCGTGAAGTGAGCTCACCGCTCTTTGGTCCCCAAACTGCCACCTGGAGCCCCGCCCAGACCAGTGGTGGCAAGATTGCTGAACTACCGCGACAGGGACGAGGCCCTCCGGAAGGCAAGGGAGCTACGAGTCCTGAAGTACGAAGGTTCTGAGCTTGCACTATTTCCTGACTTTAAGCCAATGGTCCAAGAGGCGCGGAGGAAATTGGCACCTATGAAAAGGAAGCTTCTCGAACTGCACTTTGAATACTCAATGTTATACCCTGCTAGAATGCGTGTCACGATGGACGGTAAAACTAAAATATATCATGATCCGCAGACACTCCAACAGGAGCTCAACAGGTGTAGTAAGGAGCAACGGTAAAACACAGCTCAGAAGGCGACAGAAGCAGAAGGCGATGCACAAGTGGTCTCGGTCTGAGTAAGGTGGTAAGAGAGCAAGGCATCTAGAACAGACTACATTAACATAAAAAGGAAATTAAGAGACTATGGGGGCAGGTAATAGCAATGTACCTTATTTGTTGTCACTGAATCGTACATTACAAGGGGTAATGTGCCATTGCAAGGCAACAGAACTTGCCAGATGCAGAAGGGGATGCATGTTAGTGCCGATCACAGGTGATAGAAATAAAGCTCAATAAAACTTGATTGTGTGTACAGGCTGGCGGAATAGGTCACAGGGTGAAGTCTGGGATACAGCTTCCACTGCCCCCGAGTGTAATCCACACTGGGTGTTATGTTTGGTAAAAAAGGGGATGTGTTAACTTTTTGAAGTACTGCCAAGTCAAAGGCTATTGGCAATGGTGTGGGTGGGGGGGGAGGGTTGTTGCGGGGGGAAAAGTTGTCAGGTAGCAAAATGTGTAATCTTTATGTGTGTTCATGCGGTTCAGAAGGAAAGCCACAAACAGTGCATGTCAACCATTGGGACAGAGTAGTAGATGATGGCTGACTCTAACAGAACCAATCCCAGAAAATAGGCTAAGTTCTTGACCTGGAACGTCAGAGGTCTTAACGACCACAGGAAAATTTGTAAAGTTGTTGCATACTTAGAGAGGCATAGTATAGATGTGGCCATACTTCAGGAAATGCATCTCCCGCAGGGAACAAATGTGCTATCTTCCAGAAGACTGAGAGACAGAGAATAACTGAGAGGGGCATATATAGACTCAGGGTTCACATTCAACACCAGAGGGTTATTGGTCTGGGTGGGTAAAATGTCTGGACTGAGCTTGCAAGAAATAGAAACTGATAAAGATGGCAGGTTCGGCATAGCTAGATAGAACTTTGAAATCTTATTGGTTGGTGTATATGGACCAAACCACGATGATCCCTAATTCTATCAGGCATTGCACGCTAAGATAGCGCCACTCTCACACATGCACCAAGTCTGGGGCCGGGACTTTAATTGTACGCAGGACCCAGACCTGGACAGATCCAAAGGGCCTCTTAGAAAGCCATCTAAAGCAGCCAGAACAATAGCTGCAATAGCAGAAGCGGCAGATCTAGTGGATGTCTGGAGAACTAAAGCGCCCAAAAGTAGAGGCTATACACATTACTCCACAACACCCACACCAGAATAGATTACTGGTTTGCCTCCCGGGCGATCATGTCCAGTGTAAGCGACTGCTCCCACTTGGCACGCACTTTCTCAGATCACTCCCCAGTGTTGCTCATAATAGACATATATAACATAAAGCGGAGGGAATGTACATGGCAATTCCCACAATATTCTCTTCTGGGCCCAGTGTTTCGCAAGGAACTGGGGGACGCAATAGATGAATTCTTTGCCACAAACCTCGGCAGTGTGCCAAAGATGTGCAGCATATGGGCGACATTCAAAGTCTACATTAGGGGCATGACTATTGTGAAGCACGCTGGGATTCTCAGGGCAATTCGGACACAAATGCAGAAGACAGAAAAGGCCTTGAATGCAAGTTGCAAGAGGGGGGCGGGCCCAAAATACTAGCACAAATACGCCAGCAGATAAACGAATATAATGAGCTTGCCTCTGCTGAAGTAACACACCTCGGTAAATATGCAATTGCACGTGTATATGCTGAAGGGGAAAGACCTAGTGCGACTCTTGCCAAACTAACAAGACCTCCCAGAGGAGAAAATGCGATTATGCAGATACATACAGCTGAAGGCGAACTAGTTGGGGGGACACCTCAATTAGTCGAAGTGTTCAGAGACTATTATAGAACATTATATGCCACACGTGATTCGGAGATACAAGAACCGGACGAGGAATATCTTGCTCATATTACAATGCAATGGCTGGAAAATACAGACAGGAAAAGGTTAATGGAGCCGCTCCGTCCGACGGAAATCACGGCAGCACTCAAAGATATGCCAAACGATAAGGCGTCTGGGTCTGACGGCCTGACTGTGGCTTTTTATAAAGCGTATCAAGACAAACTTGTCCCTCATTTGATGAATCTCTTTGAGGAAATGGCAAAAGAGGGCTGCATGCCTCCAACTATGCGAGAGGCCATATTGATCACACTTCTTAAGCCTGGAAAGCAGCCAGACCACTGTGCCTCTTATAGGCCTCTGTCATTGCTCAATACTGACTCTAAATTGTATGCAAAGATCTTAGCGAATAGACTGGCTCCATTGTTACCAAAACTGATCGGGCCCGAGCCTACTGGGTTTGTCCCGGGCCACTCTCTCACATGTCATGTGCAATTTTTTTTATTCCAAAGTTCGGATTGACAAAAAGACAAAAGCGGCTGCATTATTTATAGATATAGAGAAGGCATTTGACTCTATAGAGTGGCGCTTTCTCTATGCAGTCCTTCACAGAGTGGGAGTGGGAGAGGTCTTCCTTAAACTCATACAGGTACTATACTCTAATCCTGTTGCTCGAGTCAGAGTAAATGGAGTTCTTTCCACAAGAGTTGATATCACCAGAGGAACTAGGCAGGGCTGCCCGCTTTCGCCGTTAACCGCGGCGGCAATTCCGCCAGGGTGCGGCGGTTTAGCGCAGTGGGCGGGGCCGCGTCGGCCAACGGACGTGCGCAGCACTACGAAGGTAGTGCGCGCGACGGCCGTTGGCCGACGCCAGCAGCGAAGGGGTTACTTTACGCCTTAGTGGCAGAGCCACTGATGTGTGCGGTGCGGGAATACCACTCCCACAGAGGAATTAGATCCCCACACTATAATTTAGTAATAGCTGCCTATGCAGACGATACACTGTTATACATACGCAACCCAGAACAAAATGTGCATCCCCTGTTAAAGGAAGTAATGTCATTTGGGCAACACTCTGGATTAAAGATTAATTGGCATAAATCAATAATGTTCCTCTTACCCCGTTGACCGCGCAGGTTAGCACAGAGAATCCCATAGAATGGACCACTGGAGCGGTGCACTACTTGGGGATACAGGTACACACAGACCCTGACATATTAATTCGGGAAAACTATGGCTGCGCCACCCAGAAGCTAAAAGACGCCATAGATAAATGGATACGGCTCCCGTTGTCCCTTCTGGGTCGTATTGCCATAATGAAAATGATTGTGTTGCCTCATTTTCTGTTTTTGTTTGCAAATATACCCATGGTACTGACCAAATCATTTTACCAAAATATTAGAACTCAAATGATAAGATTGGCCTGGGCCAGGAAAAGCCCGAGAGTTTAATGGGAAACTCTTACCAAAGCATATGCTGAGGGAGGACTAAACGCTCCTGATTTGGAAAGATATTACAGAGCGGCCCAAGTGTTGCATGCCCACTACTGATACACGCACCCAGAGACCTGCCTCACTTACATATTGAAAGACATGCGGTAGCACCTAGTCCGCTGCTGAGAATGCTTATGGAGGGAGCAAAGGGCACCCCGCACGTAACAGATCCAACAGCTAGGTTAG
The DNA here is from genome assembly GCA_963921515.1 of Calotriton arnoldi. Classification (NCBI taxonomy): domain Eukaryota; kingdom Metazoa; phylum Chordata; class Amphibia; order Caudata; family Salamandridae; genus Calotriton; species Calotriton arnoldi. Next base: position 362,500 of record CAWUFW010009848.1, read on the forward strand.
TGGTAGCCTCTTCAACCACTTTCAAAGCGGATGCTACTATCTCCATCTATAATAATGGGATAATCCTCATCCAAGCTGCAGACCACCATCTAGGGTCTTTTGAGGTAATTTTTCACATTATCAAAAACTCCATCTCTAACCAGGTTCCTGACACTCCTACGTATGGGCTTTGTGACCCACCCTCGTCTTTGTCCCTACAAACGACCCCCTCTGGTAACTTCACCCCCCCTGTCACTCTCCCCTATCCTCCAATACTTCCAGCCCCCGTCTTTTGCCCATCTCGCCATCATGGCGGAGGGACACGGGTTCTCGACGGGTGAGTGGTATCACCCGGAATGAGGTCATACAGAACATTGCTCCCCTCCTCACCACACTGTACCTCCACTCACCCTGCATTAGCCCTGGCCTAACTGACCCTGCGGTTTACCCTTCCTGCCCCTTGGCTAGAAAGATGTCTTTCCTGAAGCCCGATTCCCCTCCTATGATCTACCCCAACACCATGTCGTCCCTAGGGAATCTAGATGATCAGCTTAATAGTTCTCCCCTGCCCCCCTGCCATCTTAATAACCTTTCCTTGTTAACCAACCCCTACCTGGAGCTCTCTGGCCATCAAACCATGACCTCTCCCACCAGTATTCCAGCTCAGCCTACGGGTTCCCTGACACACTCCTCGGAGTCTCATCTACTCTTTGTACCCTCTGCTGCTTTGGACACTATCTTGCTTGATATCCAACAACTAAAGGCTGACTTACAAAAGCTCATACTCATCACCACTAAACTGGCTAATGATAGATGGACAGACAGATCTTCAGGGATCTACAGACACAATCTTACTCCTGATACTTCCCCCTACTCCAAGCTACCATTCCCCCCTCTACCATTGATTGTTCTCAATCGTATGCATCCACTCATTGGAGAACCATACCATTCCCGAACGCTCCCTCTAGACCCTCTAGATCCATGAATTCCTTCACAGGGAATGATATCGACACTCTCCTGCGCTCCTATAATCCCTCTCTCATGGACAAGCCAGATAATCAGGAACACATTCTAGCCATTCCTCCGAACCCTCTCAGAAAACCCAGTCACAACACTAATGCTATAAATTTCTCTAACCTCAAGCCAGTTCCCATGTCTCAGCCCGCTTCCTCTGTCACCACTCCACATCTGAAGTGCATGCTCATCAACTGTAGATCAGCCGTGAAACATGCCACAGACATTGCTGAACTCATCTTGGCTCAGGATCTGGACATCCTCATACTTACGGAAACCTGGCTAAAGGACTCCTCGGGTCCGATCCTTGACATACTAGTCCACCCGAACCATAACATCATTAGGCTGGACAGAGCGGACAGACCTGGTGGTGGGATCGCATGTATATACCATAATAGTCTCATTATTAAATAATCCCACATAGATGCTGTCTCCTCCTGCAAATACCTCTGCATTGACATCACCAGCAACAGTAGGCCACTATGCAAATTGCACATTCTCTACCATCCGCCTGGTGACAACCTCCCCTTCATTGAAGATATCATGGAAATCAGTTCTTCTAACGCGGGTCATCATTATCCCCAAATCTTCCTCGGAGACTTCAACCTGCATTGTAATGACTTGAAAGATCCGGTAGCGACCACTCTCCAATCCTTCCTGGCGGACCTCAACCTAGTTCAAATATGTGATAGCCCTACACACATTCTTGGCTCGATCCTGGACCTTATTATAGCTAAACCCACTGCTATTCAATTGGTATCGATAGCCCCGTGTGTGTGTCATTATATCTCCTTCCACATCATCGAATCCTGGTCCAAGAAAAGATCACAAGACAAGAATACCAGGCTTTGGAAACGATCCCTCTGAAACTCAAATATGAATGACCTGATCTCCCTCAGCAAGAACACCTTGTGGCCTCCTACTGACATGTCTGAGGTACAGGACCTCACGGAACATTACAACAGCTCTTTACTGAGTATTTTAGACTCTGTTGTCCCCTTACAACTTAAAAGAAAGTCCTCTAAAGATTCCAAACCTTGGTTCAACGAGAGCTTAAGTTCAGAGAGACGCAATCTTAGACTGGCTGAACGATCTTGGATGGGAGCCCCATCCCCGGAGCACTTCCTGCTCCAGAGATCTAGAAGAAGCTCCTACAGTAAACATATCAGAAGGGCAAAATCGAACTTCTTTAGAAGCCAACTAGATAATGCCAGAAACAGACCCAAAAAACTTTTTGAATTGATCAAACTCCAATCCAACTATCTTCCCACCCTTCCGCCATCTCAGGCGCCTACGCTGCCAACCTGTGAAGTGTTTCCCTTTTTCTTCCTTGGAAAGACTATTAAGATTGAAAACGAGCTACGAGCTCTACAAGGCAAACAGCCAACTTTCCTATGCCTGACTAATCCGACATCCCTGCCTCCACCTCATCCTCTGCCTGCTATTGTTCCCCCACCCAAAAATATCTCCTGCTGGAACCAACTCACTCCACCTCAGCCTCTACCGGACATAGGTCTCTCATCAAAAAATAACACCTGCTGCAGCCAATTCACTCCCTATGATGAATTCTCTATTCTCAACTTGCTTTCTACTCTGAAACTCTCTAATCACTTCAGTGACCCTCTGCCTGCTAGTTTCTTCAATGAGATGAAAGGGTCCTTAGTCCCCCTCTGGACCAAAATAGTAAATGCCTCCCTTCGTCAAGGAGTGATTCCTGACTGTCTGAAGGCAGGGCAGGTTTCGCCCATACTCAAAAAACCCACGGTGGACCAAGAGGACCTTAATAACTTTCGTCCTATCACTAGCATTCCAGCTCCTGCAAAGCTCCTTGAGAAATATGTTCTTGTCCAACTTTGTAACCACATTGATCAATTCCAGCTTTTAGATCAATTCCAATCGGGTTTTCGCCAGGGCCACTGTACTGAAACAGCTATTACTCACATAGTCGATGACGCCCTAAAAATGCTGGATCGGAATGAAGCTTGCCTTCTAATCCTCCTTGACTTATCTTCAGCGTTTGATACAGTCAAGCATGATAACCTCCTGGACTTACTGGAACGGAGAATGGGTCTCTCTGGCCCTGTATTAAACTGGTTTGCCTCCTTTCTCATCAACAGAACGCAAAGATTTAAAGTCAATCATTCCCTTTCTAACTCCCTGCCATCCACTCTTGGGGTCCCTCAGGGATCTGCACTCTCTCCCACGCTCTTTAACTTGTTCATGGAGCCTCTTACGGGTTTACTCAATTCATCCAACATTCACTATCACATGTATGCTGATGACACCCAACTTTACCTTAAAATCTCTTCCCCAGACAACATCAAATCACTCAACTCAACCAATCTCAAAACTCAACACTGGCTGACTTCCCAACATCTTAAGCTCAACTCCTCCAAAACGGAATTCCTCCTGATAGCACCAACCAAACAGACTGCCATCATCGCTGAGTACTTGAACCACCTAACAGCTCTCAACTGTACCCCACACATCATTGACTCTGCTAGGTCTCTGGGAATTATACTTGACAAGTCATTGAGCATGCAGGAACAAATTAGCTCAGCCACCAAAGGTGCCAACTTCCACTTAAGTATTCTAAGAAAGATAAAACCCTTCCTCCCCCCGGACGACTTCAAGTCTGCGGTTCAAGCGCTAGTACTATCCAGGCTAGACTATGGCTGTGCAACACTCTGTGGGCTACCCAGATACAAGTTGGCTGCACTCAGGGCTTCCCTGAACTCAGCGGCTAGGCTCATCACAGGTTCCAGAAGAAATAGCCACATCTCGCCGGTACTGAAATCCTTAAACTGGTTGCCTTTGGAGGCTAGGATTCATCTCAAGATTGCGTGCATGACTCACAAGGCCCTTCACTTTGACAGCCCTCTGTACCTAGCCCAAAAACTGGAGCTCTCTGGTGGGAGCCGATCTTCTAGGAGTTCCAGCACTCTGTTGCTGAAACCTCAAAAATTCCAGAAAAAGAAAACATATAATCGGGCGTACTCGGGTATTGCCCTGAGAATCTGGAACTCCTTGCCTTCGCACATCAGACTGATTCCCTCTACAGCTTCATTCAAAAAAGAATTGAAAGTCCTATGGATGAATGCCCTGGTTTGACACACCTACCGTCAGGAGGGGGTCCTTTGCTTTTGACTATATCTACGATGTTGGTTTGTGCTCTACCCCTCTATTCGTCTGTTGAACTTATATGCTCTTTTATTTCCTCTTGCCTGGGCATATTTTACTGCTCCATTACTTTGCTTATCATTGTTATTGTTTTTTACATGCAACGCTGTTTGTACTTCTGTACTTCTGTAAAGTGCTCTGATACCCACTTGGGTCATGCCCGCACTATATAAAACTTTTAATAAATAAATAAATAAGACAGCATGTACTAGAACCCAAATACAAAAGATGGCTAGGTCACAACAGATAGAGCTCATGTACACGCCTAAATGGCCTGTAGAATGGTGTGGCTGGATGCCGATGGGAGAGGAAAAAGTGGTTAAGCAAACCCTGCATAAACTAAAAATTGAGCGCATAGGGGATATATTTCATGAGGGAGTGTTGAAGAAATGGGAGTACGTACTGGAGAAAGCTCCCCAAGCCAACGCTCTTGATGCATTTAATTACCGTAGGCTGCGTCAGGCCATGCGTAAGTTGCTGGGAGATGGGCTGGCAAAACCCCCGGAGTGGAAGACAATAACTTACCTACTACAGGCAACTACTCCGCAAAGGGGAGTCATGGCACTGTATGCACTAAGCAGAGCGTCTCAGGTATCCCCCCTATCAAAAACACAGATGGACTAGCATGTGGAACTAGGGGTGGAAATCACCGAAGCACAATGGGCCAGATGCTCTGCTAACACAAAGACAATATCAAAAAATGGGAGACATAGGCTTATACACTACAAATATCTACAGAGAGTATATTACACGCCCGCCAGGTTAGATAAATATGGCCTGCTAGAAACAGACAGATGCCAGAGATGTAAAATGGCGAATGCAGGATATATACATTTAGCATGGGAATGCCCAGGGATACGGGAATTTTGGAAAGCTGTTTACAACACACTAGTGCAGATGCTTGCACTCCCAATCCCAGAGATGCTGCTAGTAGCAATAATGGGGTATGATAAAGACATACCGAAAGGGGGATGTAGATTGGCGACTATATGCCTTCTATTGGCGAAATGGAGAATCGGCATGAGATGGATGCGCAGCCCTTTGCCAAAGGTCACGGACTGGCTTGCGGACTTAGCACACTGTTCAACGCACACAGATAATTACAACGCCCTCATGCCAGAAAAGAGCAGGCCTAAGGAAATATGGGGCCCATATAGGGAATACATGACAAAAAAAGTGGCGGAGGAGGAGGGTGCAGCAATTACGGGAACAGCGGGAGGTATCGATGTGGAAGGTAACACACCTGAAGTAAATGTAAATGATTGAGAATTCAAATGTAACGCTATAAGGTCAATATGCAATAGTATAAAATGTAAAGTGCGGGGCATGAAAGGTACGTGGTTGGTGAATAACGGGGACTGCTGGGTCTAACGTTGTCCTTACTGTATGCGCTATTGTGGATAAACTTCTGTAACTGTTATGATACATTGCACTGAAATTGAAATGCTTGCCTGACTGTTAATTGAAAAAGCACTAAATAAAGTTATAAAAAAATAAAATAAAAATAAAAATATTAAAAGAGATAATACAAATCAAAGCTAAAACTAATATGTATGTTGTTCATTTATGTTTATTAATTAATAAGGAGTGTGTTTTTATTATGGAAAATAATGGCAGAGGTATATAAGTGGTAAGAACCTTGGAAGAGCATGAGATTCCTTTGAAAGACATCACCGAAGAAGAAAGATTTAGGTTTTCGGGTCTACATCAAATATTGAGCATGGAGTGAGAAAAAAAGGTGAAATGTGTATGCTATCATATAGTTCTATCAAGGGAGAAAAAGTAGAATTTGTTGGTGAAAGTACATGTGGGAAAACCTATGATGTTTGTGTGGAGTTACTAACAGGGAGAGACTCTATCATGAGAGAAAATATTATGGGGCATATTAGCAACGAGGCGATAAACAATTATCGCCGCTTTTGCGTCCATTTTCGGACGAAAAGCGGCGATAATTTTATCGCCTAATCAGCAAGGTCACGCTATCGCGTGAATCTTTGCATTATCGCCCTTTTCCCCAACGCCCATCTTTGCATCTCTAATGAGATGCAAAGTGGGCGAACCCCGGATGGACTACGTTGCAAATATCGCTGATGTTCACATCGCGATATTTACAAGGCAGCCCACATGATTTCAGCAGAGGTTAGATTTCGGCGAAAACGGCCGTTTTCGCCAAAATCTAATGTCTGCTAAAATCCTGACTTAGCCATCCCTAACATAGGGGGTAGATTCTGCTGATACGACCACAGGGTCGTATCAGCAAGGTTATCGCCGTTTTGCAGGGAACATCGCTGGAAAACCAGCGATGTTCCCTGCAAAACGGCGATAACCTCGCTATCTCTGGAATTTTTATCGCCCTGGAGAAGCGCGTTGTTAATAACGTGCTACCAGGGCGATACATTCCAGAGATAGCCTGCGATAGGGAATCTGTCGCTAAGCACGGCCAGCGATAATTATCGCTGGCCGTTGATAATATGCCCCTATGTTTGTAGGAAGACTACTTTTTCAGTTTTCCAAAGAACTGGGTAGGTTTGTGCTATTTTGCTTTAGTTTTTCCTAGATCCTATGATGTAGAAGATTTGAAGCAGGATCACAGTTTACACCTGACGAGAAGTTTTGGGCAAGTAGTTTTGGAAATATTGTGAGCTATTATTTCTCCTATGGAATAGCCATGAATGATGTGAAGCTTAGACATTTGTCTAGAATTGTGGACAGACTTGCCATGTATACAGCAGGGTTTTAAAGCTGATGAATTTAGAGATGTTGGCAATTAGAGCAATGATAATGAAGAACCATCTCACCTTAACATTAATTTGGCGAAAGAGGGCAGTGTTTGTAAGGTAACTGTAGCAATGAAGTGTTGTAATAGTGTCCCTGATTATAGTGGAGTGATTAAATCAAACATTACTAACATAGCTAATCTGACATATGAAACTTAGTCATTAGAAGAGCTGGGTGTCTAGGAAAACGGAGGGTCTTGTATAAAATAGAGAGTAGTTTTAGGAGAGTAGGTGAATGGCTAAGTAGTGTTGGTGATCGAGTTCTGTAAGCTGTTTTAAAATCAATAATAATAATGGTGAGTTGTGCAATTTCTTTGCTGTTCTTATTAAAATTAATTACATGTACACTAAAAGAATATAGTAATAAGAGAGGAAAGAAACAAGATGATACAAAATACTGGAAAAGGAAGAGATCAGAGGACTATTTTGAGCTGGATAATTATCGGGATCAAGAATTTCAACAAATGAAACAGATAGAAGAGAACGTTCAAAGAACTTAAAACTGGAAGACTTTGAAGTCTAAGTATTAATAAAGTTATTAATGGCTTTTTTGGTGAATATTAAAACAGACAAGGGGGCCATTTTAGCATTTTCAAAATTTGCAAAATGTGCAAATATTATGTGAACTTTATTTTTTATAATTAATGTTTTTAATGATTGATAGAGTTGTAACCGATGAACTAATGGTGATACACTTAGAATGAGTTAACTAGGTCAATTGGAAGAGTAAATAATGTTATGAACAGTTATGCAACATTTTCATACAATACACCATTATTTTTAATATGGATGTAGTTTCTGTTGTCCTATTCAACGTGCTCCTGCTCATTTCCCCCTCAAAATCAGTGTCCGGCTGCAAGCCATCTCTCCCCTTGTTTCCACTGAACATCAAGTGAATGACATCAATATATTAGCAATGTACAACATTGGTAGAAAACATGTATTGTGAATGAAGACTTATTCGTGTACCCAAAATAATATTTTCATTCTATTGAAAGTGTTAGTGTAGATGTGCTAATTCTATGAGCCACTGTTTGAGAGATATTATATTTTGTGTTGATTGTCTCTGGAGCACAGTTGCTGAGAGAATAGGTGGAAAATGTCTCTTTCCTTAAGAAATAAATTAGTACTAAAGACTTTTAATTGTGTTGCTGTTTCTGATTTGCCAATGCAACCTTAACCATGATTATAATATGCTGAATTTGCTAAATCTGTTAACAGCTTGTGTGATTTGCCTATAAAACCTTTGGGTTTCTGCCTTTGAAAGGGTTCTTTCATTATTTTCCTTGTGATGGACTTTCCATTTTCCTCCAAGACTCTGTTCATTTTTGTCCTTATACTTGTTAATGGGATGCTGTCTGTACTCTTCATGAGTTTGACACGTGAAAATCTTAATTAGATTCTGCCTAACTGGTGAATGTTAAGTTTTATGATTTTGCGTTATCTGGAATTGAGCCTTCATGGTATTTCATGCAGTTTTCTCACGTTGACTATTCTGCAATTATGTTCACTTTTTGGCCTACTTTTGATCTAGAACTCAGGGGCATATTATCAAGGGCTTTATCGCCGCTTTAGCGGCACTTTTTGCCGCTAAAGCGGCGATAATTTTATCGCCCTATTAGCAAGCTGTCGCTAACAGGCGTTAGCAACAGCTTTCAGGCGTTAGAGGCCGCATTTACCATCGCCTTGCATGTCAGCGATAATTATCGCTAATGACATGCAAGGAAGGCGTTCCCTACTAAAAGCGACTGAAAACAGTCGCTAATCCCACTACCCCCTATTAGCAAGGCAGGCGAAGCGATATAATAGTCGCGCTAAGCGCGTTTATCGCTAGATTCTAACACCTGCTAGTGAGGACGACTTACCTGTTTAAAGTATAGGAGGTGGATTCTAATGCTGAATCCACCTTAGCGTTAATGCGAGAATATCGCTGGTTTTCCAGCGATATTCTCGCTTTTTGCCGCTATCGCTGGAAATATTATCGCTATGGAGATAAACCTTACTAATAGGGTGTTATCTCAGCGGTAATTTCCAGCGATAGGCGGCGTTAACAAAAAACGCGCTAAGCGCGGTTAGCGATAAATATCGCTAATCCTTGATAATATGCCCCTCAGTCTTTTATGCTTCCAATATTTTATTCTGTTTAACTCTGCTAAATTATGCTTTCCTGGTGAGGAGTGTAGTCTCTAACCGCTAGATCAGCTGGAGATACTGGAGTCAAATGAATTTGGTAAAGATTGGGGTGATGAACTATAAGGATTCAGGTGATTATTGGGATTCGGCTCCCACCGGTGTAATTCTGTGCCATATGGTTCCTTGATTCAACCCCCCGCCATTTATGAGTCTAGTACTGCCTCTTTAGCCATCATTACCCTCTTTCCCACTTATTTTTCATCAGTGGTGGATAGTTCACAGGGGGGCATTTTCTCATAGATTGAAATGTATTATATATTTATTGGGCCCCATCTCCATTTTCTCCTATATGTAGAATCTCCACCAAGCACAACATCTGTGGCTTCTCTATAGTCTAAGGGGCCGATTCCGATTCCGGCCGGAAATCTCTCCGACCGAGCCGGACCCAGAGAGAATTCCGACCGAATCGGACCCTAGCAGTCCGACCGGACGAGTACGATGCATTCGCATGCTATCGGACTCGATTCGGTCGGACTCCCATTGAAGTCAATGGGAGCCGGTCGTACGACGCGTACGCGGGCTCCCATTGACTCAATGGGTGCGAGGCGAACAAGGGCGCCCCCTACAGTGGGTACGCGGCCATGCGCATTGCGGCGTACATGCACAGGTGGGGGGACCCATGGGTCCCCCTGTGTGCGACTCGCGTGCCTACGCATACAGGGGGGTCCGACGCGGACCCCCAAAGTCCGGCTCCGACAGCTCTTTCGAGCCGGACGGCGCGAGTCGGTCGGACTGCTTGCGGCGCGCATCGTACTTACCCGGCCGGGAAACGTCTCCATAGCGCGGTGCGAGTCGTGTCCGTGCGAGTCGGTCGGAGCGTGTTAAAGCCGCGTACGAGTCGGTCGGCGATTTCGCGGGAGCTTGCATCGTACTCGCTCGGCCGGACCCGCGTACGATTCGGTCGGGAAACAGGGCTCCGAATCGGATCCGGTAAATCCGAATCCGATTCGGAGCACTACCGGCCGAGATCGGAATCGGCCCCTTAGTATTTTCTGAATTAGAGAGAACAGTAGCCAGTGCTCATTCTCACTGGGGTCACAGACTTCCTTCCATTTTCACCTGCTGCACAAGCATCCTAATAAATACCTCATGGATTTTACCGGTATGCTCACTTAATTAGGTCTTTGTCTATCTCGGTCAGTCCCACTCAGATTGCTATTTCCGAACTGCTTGTACATAGCATTTCCTAAGTGCGAATTGGGCATTTAGGAAATGCTATTACCATTCATTCTGACCTGGTGGTAACCAGGTGCAGACAAAAAAGAATTACTCAAAATGCATCAGGATCATCGTCCGGGTGTGGTGGAAAAACCAAGCGCTGTCTTCTTTAACTGTACCATTGGATTGAGGAATTACAATTGCTCGAATATTTGGTTATAAACGCCCTGATGAAGTCATAAGCAGTAAAAAACAGAAATACTGTTGTTCACCTCTTAAGTCAGTGCACTAAGTGTTGGCCAATCCATAATAGGTTGGTGCCAATGCAAACAATCCCATGCTCTTAACTGCTTGTTCTGCACCATCAGCATGCTTCATGTTGTGTAATGCGCTGCCCAGTTGCATACCATACATTTTGATTTGTCTCTTTGAAGGATGCAGTGTGTTGTAATATGAAAGGGACTGAATGCAAAATGTGTTGCGGGCCCCTTGTATTCTTGCCTACCTACCCAACCATGCACGTCACATCACAAGAAAGTTTCAATTACAGTGTAGTTCTAGCTTGCTGTCAGTGTGGGTGACCCTATTTTCAGCAACAGAGGAGGTTTCATCTGAAACCAGTGTCTGATGCCCTGGGGAGGTCCTACCAAGTGGAGACTCCTGATGGGATGGTACCTCTACCTCGTTGCACCCCATACGCCAGCTTTGTGTGCATCATCTGATAGTTTTCTTATAAAGAGTTTTAACACTCAACTCAATAGTATTCATTCTTGAATGCCAACATAAGCCTAATTGCTGGCCTTGGAATTTAAATAATTGCCTTCTGCAATTGACCAAAACATTCTGTGATTCGAGGTAAATCACTTCATCTGTGTCTGAGGTGGTAAACCTGTGCTGTGTGACATAAAATCCTACTTTACAATGTGGTGTCTAATATTGGTGTAAATACATCTTCTTACTTGCGATCACCTTTTGATGTCTACAATCTGGCATCAACAGGGCCCTGCCCACAATATTGTTCTGTGCTTATCACCTCATGTGCTCCATGAGCCTGATTCTTTAGAGAGTACTGTGCCGCTTCTGGGAGGTAGGTTCCTGTCTTGTGAAACATGCCTAAAATAAGTGAAATTCTCAGAATAATGCAAGGCTGAGCTTATTATATACACGTTACGCTGACATTTGCTCAGCAGGTGATCAGCTCACAGTGGTATGTCACTGCTTTTAAATCACTATCTCACTATGTACAAACTTTGATCAACAGCACTCTTCAAGGCACTAGAGGCTGCGGCTGCTAAAATGGAGCATGGGCCCTAATGTGTGCAGTGTGCGATTTCCTATGAGGAAATCACAATTTAGCGATTTCCTAAATTGCGATTTCCTAAATCACAATTTCCTAATAGTGATTGTGACTCCATGGGAATCGATATTAGGAAATCACAATTTATGTACATTACAATTTGCGATTCCCAAATAGTGATTTCTTCGGATTCACTATTTAGGAATGGTAAATGTGAAATTTCATAAATATGGCCCAATGAGCTTAATATTAAGAGGGTTTAAGGACTCCATACCAGCTGAAGTGCAAGTCTTTATACCTAGGGCTTTAAATTAATTTTGCAGCAGGAACCTCCCATTCAAGCTTAGGTAGGGACAGGGGCAAAGGACGTGCAGTAGTGTTTCCTTTGACTGATGGCATAAACTACACATCAAATTCTCCCATTGCCCTTCATCCTGCCATTTGGGCTTAAAGTCCAAAGAGGGGCACACCCCCGTCTCATTGACAATAGCTTTCTCTTAACGTTCACAGATAGGCAGCCTCAAGGAAGGACTGGTCGTGTTGCTCCTCATACGAGTTTAGCACCAGCCAACCATGTGCTCTCTTGGCTAATGTTTTTTGTCTTCCCACCAACATTGCAGCCTGATGCTTTCAATCACCATTCTCTTAAAGACTTGCTCACTTGTGTCTATCTGCCAAAGTTCTCTAAGGCTGAGCATCTCTATGTAGTCCTCTAAGTACCTTTTAAAGCCGCTTTTCCCTCTTTGGAGGTTGATTTCAGACCACACATAAAAAGCTAATGAGTCCTTAGTAGCACGCCTCTGTTTGTGACAGCATTTTAAAAAAGCCCCTTGCCTGGAAAGGGTTTGCCTTACCAGTGAGAACTCAAGTCTGATTTGCCCAGGCGATGCTGACCTCTGCAGCTGGAAAATTCACTTACATTTCTGTGTTGTGAGCTTATCTAGTAGGCTGGCGTCTAAGCCTGGCATTATATCACCTCCATAAGAAAGGGTTTGGATCAGTTTTGACTTGATCACTGAGACTAAGGGGTTGATATTGTATCCCCAGAGAGATTTTGCTAAGGTCATATAAGCAAAGTTTAGGGCCAATGTTTTCCCTCTGATAACTTCATTTTGCACTGCAAGCATGGCCCTGGAGTCTAACTTGACCCGCAGGTAGACATCCCTACCCAGACACCCTAGCTGATGTCAACATTGTTTGCCGCTCTCAGGCCTTTATCAATTTTGTTGATTAGTTTCCAAAGCTTCTTAGAGTCTTTTTGCTTTGAAGCATAAAAAAGCTTAGCCCAAAATTGTTTCATGCCTATTTTCCTTGAAAGCCCAGACCTCACTTTTAAGGGTTTTCATGTCACTGTGTAAGGATTTGAAAAGGACCAGGTTTTGAAGGAAGCACCGTAGTTGACTGAGGGTTCTGCCAAATATTGATCTTAACAGCCGGATAGCCCATGGCACAGTGGAACTCATTTAATGAACAATGCTCGCCCCCTTGTGCGAGTGCTTAGCTAGATATTTTGGCATCAGGTGGTCGCAGAAGCATTCCCAAACTAGTTTCGGGTTAGGCTCCTCAGTTTCTAGAATCTCTACTGAGGTGAACGTCAGATCAAGGATGGAACTAGATTTCCACTTTAGACACTTTGGTCATCTGTGTAAGCATCCTGGTGCTGAATTCTTACAAAACTGAAATTACTCTTGTTGGCTATAATCCAAATGGTTTGCGGGTGATGATCATTCTCAGGGCGGTGTACAATTTTAAAATCCATAACTCTGTCATGTAGGCTACAGTTTACCATGGAGTAGTCCAGGTATGAAACTGTTTTGTCCAATGACCTAGTCCATAATGGTGGGATGTCACCTGGAAGGTGACCATTCAAGACTATTAAGCCAGACAGCTCACGGGCTCTCAACAGCTTTTCCCCGGTCTTGTCTTGACGCCTATAGCATGAGTAGCATTGATCCGGCTTGACCCTGATTGTGTCTACATGGTCCTCATCTGGGGAATGAAATAGGTTTGAATTAAAATCTCAAGTGACTGTCTCTGCTTTGATGCAGTGAATATCCTATTACTTTCTGAAACTATTTTACGTTGTTACTGAGAGTGCATGGGATCTATCTGTAAATTTGTGATTCCATTAATATAATGTCCAAAAATGGATTTGTTAGAAATAGTCACAATTTGTGCATTGACTTCTAATAAATCCATTGATAATTTGAGAACCGACCTATGTATTAATAGACTGTAACCGGGAAGTTGTAAACAAGGCTAAACAGAAGGCTGGTGCGATTCGTAGATCATCATAACTTGGACATGAACATAAGAAAAATATGAATAAATATGTAATATTGAGATTCATTACAACTTTTAGTAATGGTAATACATATGTTCATAAAATTCTACGTAGACACTGGGAAATTCTTTTATTGCATCCAGATATTAGATTGTTTCTTTCAAAGAAATGTATCATTACATATAAGAGAGTAGCTTCTTGCACAGAGGTACAAAAAACCTGGTTACATGAGCCACGATCAGGCTGCTACAAATCTGGCAACTGCATATGTTGTAAATATGTACTTGATCAAAGTCAGTTTTGCTGATTTACACAAAAAGATGTATTGAAGTTAATCTTTCCTTAATTGTAATAGGAAAATTGTATTTATATGATTGTGTGTATTCGTGAGAAGCAATATGTAGAATCTACGTCTAGAAAATTGAAAAATCATTGGAAAGATCACATTCAAGCTCTGAAAAAATGGGATTTGAAAGATCCTACGGCTATGCATTTTAAGAAAGAACATTCTATACAAGATTTGGGGATTGAGCATGTGGTTCCCAATAAAAGAGGTGGCAATGTGGATCATATGATACAAGTAATTGAAACCTTTTGGATAAATACTTTGAGAACAATACAAGTGGGTCTCAATATTGTCAGAGAATTATACACATTTTAGTCAGTTTGTTTTTACGATAAGACAGGAGCTGTGGCTTATTGACTTAACACTAAGGGGCCGATTCCGATCTCGGTCGGAGGCGCACCCAATACTATTCGGCCGGGAAAAAAGCCATGCGAAAGCCTGTTTCCCGACCGATCCGTACAGCACACCGAACGAGCAAGTACGATGCGCACAACAGCAAAAATTCCGGCCGAGCCGTACTCACCCAAACCAGGTCCTGTTCTCCGACCGAGGCGAATCCGGAAACGCCGAATCGAGTTGCACGGAAGGAAAAATGCAGCCCCGTCCGGCCGGACAAGTACGATGCGCTTCCCGTACGCGCCGAACCCGTCGCTACGCACGGCACGTCAAAGCATCCGGGAGAGGCGCACATAAGCTCCGATTCGCGCCACAACACAATCCACGGCTACGAGACGAACACGGCACCGACGAGGACGACGCGAGGCGGCGAGGACGAGCGGAGCGACGAGGACGACGCGAAGCAACGAGAAGGACGAACGACACGAACCAACCATGAATCCCTTCGTCCCAATCATACCAATATTCTACATCTACTACCGGAACAGGCACGGACGCGTACGGCGCAGAAGGTAAGCCAGACACCAACCACAAAACACATACAACACGTACACGACACATCACACACATACACGGGGAATCTGAATATACTTACACCAGCAACAGCAGCACCATAGGGGCGGGATGCCCATCACCAATGCCACATATGCACACAGGGGCCTGAATGCGCACCACCACCCCAACCCAGGGGGGCTGGATGCCTACCACTACTACCACCCTTAGCCAGGGGGCAGGATGCCCACCACTACTACCACCCTCACCCAGGGGGGCAGGATGCCTACCACTACTACCACCCTTAGCCAGGGGGCAGGATGCCTACCACTACTACCACCCTTAGCCAGGGGGGCTGGATGCCCACCACTACTACCACCCTTAGCCAGGGGGCAGGATGCCCACCACTACTACCACCCTCACCCAGGGGGGCAGGATGCCTACCACTACTACCACCCTTAGCCAGGGGGGCAGGATGCCTACCACTACTACCACCCTTAGCCAGGGGGCAGGATGCCTACCACTACTACCACCCTTAGCCAGGGGGCAGGATGCCCACCACTACTACCACCCTCACCCAGGGGGGCAGGATGCCTACCACTACTACCACCCTTAGCCAGGGGGCAGGATGCCCACCACTACTACCACCCTCACCCACGGGGGCAGGATGCCCACCACTACTACCACCCTCACCCAGGGGGGCAGGATGCCTACCACTACTACCACCCTCACCCAGGGGGGCTAGATGCCTACCACTACTACCACCCTTAGCCAGGGGGCAGGATGCCCACCACTACTACCACCCTCACCCACGGGGGGCAGGATGCCTACCACTACTACCACCCTCACCCAGGGGGGCAGGATGCCTACCACTACTACCACCCTCACCCAGGGGGCAGGATGCCCACCACTACTACCACCCTCACCCAGGGGGGCAGGATGCCTACCACTACTACCACCCTCACCCAGGGGGGCAGGATGCCTACCACTACTACCACCCTTAGCCAGGGGGCTGGATGCCCACCACTACTACCACCCTTAGCCAGGGGGCAGGATGCCCACCACTACTACCACCCTCACCCAGGGGGGCAGGATGCCTACCACTACTACCACCCTCACCCAGGGGGCAGGATGCCTACTACTACTACCACCCTTAGCCAGGGGGGCTGGATGCCCACCACTACTACCACCCTTAGCCAGGGGGCAGGATGCCCACCACTACTACCACCCTCACCCACGGGGGCAGGATGCCTACCACTACTACCACCCTTAGCCAGGGGGGCTGGATGCCCACCACTACTACCACCCTTAGCCAGGGGGCAGGATGCCCACCACTACTACCACCCTCACCCAGGGGGGCAGGATGCCTACCACTACTACCACCCTCACCCAGGGGGCAGGATGCCTACCACTACTACCACCCTCACCCAGGGGGCAGGATGCCCACCACTACTACCACCCTCACCCAGGGGGGCAGGATGCCTACCACTACTACCACCCTCACCCAGGGGGGGCAGGATGCCTACCACTACTACCACCCTTAGCCAGGGGGGCTGGATGCCCACCACTACTACCACCCTTAGCCAGGGGGGCAGGATGCCCACCACTACTACCACCCTCACCCAGGGGGGCAGGATGCCTACCACTACTACCACCCTCACCCAGGGGGCAGGATGCCTACCACTACTACCACCCTCACCCAGGGGGGCAGGATGCCTACCACTACTACCACCCTTAGCCAGGGGGGCAGGATGCCTACCACTACTACCACCCTTAGCCAGGGGGGCAGGATGCCTACCACTACTACCACCCTTAGCCAGGGGGGCAGGATGCCCACCACTACTACCACCCTTAGCCAGGGGGGGCAGGATGCCCACCACTACTACCACCCTCACCCAGGGGGGGCAGGATGCCTACCACTACTACCACCCTCACCCAGGGGGGGCAGGATGCCTACCACTACTACCACCCTTAGCCAGGGGGGCTGGATGCCCACCACTACTACCACCCTTAGCCAGGGGGCAGGATGCCCACCACTACTACCACCCTCACCCACGGGGGGCAGGATGCCTACCACTACTACCACCCTTAGCCAGGGGGCTGGATGCCCACCACTACTACCACCCTTAGCCAGGGGGCAGGATGCCCACCACTACTACCACCCTCACCCAGGGGGGCAGGATGCCTACCACTACTACCACCCTCACCCAGGGGGGCAGGATGCCTACCACTACTACCACCCTCACCCAGGGGGCAGGATGCCCACCACTACTACCACCCTCACCCAGGGGGGCAGGATGCCTACCACTACTACCACCCTCACCCAGGGGGGCAGGATGCCTACCACTACTACCACCCTTAGCCAGGGGGCAGGATGCCCACCACTACTACCACCCTCACCCAGGGGGCAGGATGCCTACCACTACTACCACCCTCACCCAGGGGGGCTGGATGCCCACCACTACTACCACCCTTAGCCAGGGGGGCAGGATGCCCACCACTACTACCACCCTCACCCATGGGGGGCAGGATGCCTACCACTACTACCACCCTTAGCCAGGGGGGGCTGGATGCCCACCACTACTACCACCCTTAGCCAGGGGGGGCAGGATGCCCACCACTACTACCACCCTCACCCAGGGGGGCAGGATGCCTACCACTACTACCACCCTTAGCCAGGGGGGCAGGATGCCTACCACTACTACCACCCTTAGCCAGGGGGGCAGGATGCCTACCACTACTACCACCCTTAGCCAGGGGGCAGGATGCCCACCACTACTACCACCCTCACCCAGGGGGGCAGGATGCCTACCACTACTACCACCCTTAGCCAGGGGGCAGGATGCCCACCACTACTACCACCCTCACCCACGGGGGCAGGATGCCCACCACTACTACCACCCCCACTCATAGGATGGACAATGCATGACACAACAAGCACACCACAACCTAGAGAATGCAAGATTAAGACATCCCCCCACCACCATGACAAGCGTGTGTAGGCTGTGTCAAATGCCTACAACACCGAACATGACTTTGAACATACAATGTGACCCCCTAGCACATGTGCCACACATATATGTGTGTGGCACCCACAATGCAAGCAGCCCATGACCATTGTGGCAATGGGGCCTAAACCCCCATCATCACAGTGACCAAAAGGCAAGTGTGGGGTCCATAGCTGAAGCACATTTTGACCATTGTGGCAATGGGGTCTAAACCCCATCATCACAGTGACCAAAAGGCAAGTGTGGGGTCCATAGCTGAAGCACATTTTGACCATTGTGGCAATGGGGTCTACACCCTCATCATCACAGTGACCAAAAGGTAATTGTTGACAAAGAAAGAGCTGCAACTGCCAAACTGCATGGATCATTCCTGGTCACAGAACCAAAAACTCATCTGTGGCAAAGTAGTGTATGTGTCCCATTGCAACATAAATTGGGGGAGCCAAATACTGCAGTGCAAATGAAACATTCCTTTGGCCATGTGCAGACAAACAACACCCATGGGGGCTGAGACCGTCAACAGTCATCAATGACACAATGACAGAAGTGACCATCAGAATGCAGAACCACATATTTGCACCAATGGGCACACAAATGCAGATATCCTGTGGAGACAGCAGATGTGAGGTGAACAGATACCATACCATGGCAGCAATGGGACACACAAACCATGATCACTGTGCTGACCGATGACCTAGGAGTCCCAGGGACAGCAGGGGAAACACACCAAACAACATACAGCCAATGGCACACCCAAGATATGCCAATGCAGTGGTGCAGATGCACAAACACAAACAGGCAGACCAACACTGTCATCATACACAGCAGGTGAGGGGTGGGGGTGCCAGTGTCCCCAGGCAACCACACAACACATGAGGAGAGCTGAATACCAATCATACAGATGTGCATACACTGCCACACTAAGGTAACTCATGGATCCAAATCCCCTATGTGGGCAAGCAGGCATTGTCAGGTGAGAGGGAGCACAAAACACACATGTCACACAGGCACGTAGGAACAACAACTGACACAGCAAGACACAGACACACCACAGCACCACCCCCAGGGCCCCCACAATGTGGTGACCCTGGGCTGAATAAAAATACCACTGTGATGACAAAGCTAAATGTCGTTCACACTGTGAACCACAGTCAGGTGTCCTGAGCAACAAACTACCATCACACCTACACAAGCACAAATCAATCAGCATGGCCAGTAAGCCAAGGCCAACATGGAGGCAGGGGCCTAGCCGGGCAACAACTCTCATCTGCACACACTCAACACCACACCCCTCGACCTCTGACAATGTGCAGCAGTGAAGTACACATGCACTGGTGACATTGCACATGCACCCATGACTATTCCAGGGTGGTGGGTGGGAACCAAGGTGTAGAAACACATCACACATGGACACTCAACAAGACTCCTGAATGTCTGACACACTGCACACTACGCTGTACATGGACATGACGGCAATACCACACCGACCAATGGGATCCCAGCCACAGTCACACACCAATGAAGAAGCCAAGGTCACCCACAAAGAACACACATAGACAACAACCAACATTGCAGCCCGGACCCTGAGGAGTGCCAGCAGTCACACACACAACGTGTCACAATCACTGAAAGATAACACAAACTGGAAATCACATGACAGGGGCAAACAACAAGTGCCAAGGGGAAACCTGACTGTGACCCATCTGCGTCTGCACACAAACTCAGCCCTGACCGAAAACACACCTATGGGTGACACCCTGATGACCAGTAATGTGCCATGCACCCACATCACAGAGAACACAGGGAGAAGACTTTGGGGGAACATAGCTCAAGTCAGCAAGCATCACAAACAGGTACAACACTAGGGATCACAGCATGCGCAGATGAATGGAAGTGAACACACAGACATGCACATACAACACACACCTTGTGCGCAGGCAATGTCACACGTGTACACACTGCCATGAGGGGACTCCACTTCTGTGTGCGGAAAGCTGTGCCATATGTTGCCTCAGTAGGGCCCCATCATGTCAGCTGAGCACTTGGTCACACAATCAACAATTAGCACCAAATGAGGGCTCCCATCACATCAGCCTGGTCATGGATGTGCCAACGGAATCATCAGCACAGATCCAACACACTTGTATAGCAATGTTGCACTGACTACACGGATGAGTCCTTCCCCATTGATGCCCAAACCTGCATGTCCACTGGAGATGGCTACACGGTCAGGGAAGTAGACAAATGCAACGATGGCAGGCACAACAGATGTGCAGGGGTGGAAGCCACAGATATGAAATTGCCAATGTAAGTAGGAAACCCATTGCCAAATACTGAACACATGACACCCTCAGATGCTGCTATTGATGACATGGATACACCACATGATAGGACACATTCCCCCTGGACCACATGGGTTCCTGCACAGTAACACTTCATAATCATGAGACCAGATATCACCATCACTGCAGCAAGGGCATGGTTAGCAGCACCAACAACATGTACATCTGAAGCATGAGCACTAGAGAAAAGAAAGTTGCTTTATTCAGCATATGTGTTGTTTGATAACGACGTCCAGAAAAAATAGAGCAAAGGCCAATGGCCAGTCCATTGTCAAAGTTCAAACAGGGTGACACTGGCAGATGTCACCCTACGCATGCCTGCACAAAACCAGGGACAATCCACTAGGAGGGGCAACCGGGGGGCAGGCCAGGCACCGCAGGGACAGGATCAGGGCTCACCAGGGGGAGTCAGGGAAGGGGTGGTGGGTGCTGGAGAGCCACTGACAACTGCAGTGGAGGTGTCTGACATGGTGTGTGCCGGCACAACTGGGGGCATGACTCAGATGTCGTGGGTGCCGGCACAACTGCAGTGGACCCTGCAGATGGGGTGGACAGGTCCGCCACTGCAGTGCCCAAGTCAGACAGGGCGGTAGTGGACTCCACTGCAGTGCCTACCTCCAGGGGAGGAGAATGGGGAACAGGCAAGGTGGGTTGGACAGAGGGGGAGGACACCCTCACCACATCAGTGGCACAGACAAGCGCAGCGGGGGGTGGTGCTGGGAGAGCAAGTGGCAGGGGGAGAAGGCCTGATCCTCTTGGGGATGGTATATCTGTGGGTGGGGGAACCTGGGGCAGGGTGTGGTGGGGGCACCTGTGCAGTGGGGGCCTGAGGGATGGAGGACGGAGACCTTGTGCCTGAGCTGCAGGGCGGTGGCGGGGTCTTTGTCTTACCACTCCGGGGGACTTGCGGGTGGGGGCCTCAGTCCGTCTGCGCCTGGGGGAGGGTGTCCGGGGGCGAGGGGCACTCTGCTCCGTGTGGGTGGGCTTCCTCTTCCCCCGGGATGCTGGAGCAGCTTCATCGGTGGGGAAGAGGCCGAGGTCACAGAGGAAGAGCTGCTGTGACTTTGGGGTTGCATGTGAGGCAAGGGAGGGTGCTTTGGAGGGAGAGGGAACTGAGGACTGCGCAGTGCATGTGGATGCGTGTGTGTGTTCCAGGGCCCCATCCCCTGTGAGTCTGGCTTCAGTCCCCTGAATGTGCGTGCGTGTGCGTTTTGTCATTGGCGTGTGTGTCAGTGTGCTGGATGTGTGTGTGCTGGTGTGTGCCTGTGCCGGTGTGTGTGTGCTTGGGACGGGTAAGGTGCTGGGGAGTGTGGATGGAGCAGAGGCAGGAGGGGTGAGGGACCGTTTGAGGAGGGACACTGCTGCCGTCAGGGAGGAGTCCATGGACCTATTGCCCCTCTGTAGGTCAGACATGCCCGATGAGATGCCCTCCATGAACGACACCAGCTGAGTCAACAGCGCGGTGTGCGCATGGAGGACACTCAGCATGGCTGTCTGCCCTACATGGAGCTGGCGAAGGAGGTACACAGACTCCTCACTCAGGGCAGCAGGGGACACAGGGGCAGGGGGTGCGGTGCCTGGCCCAAAGGAAACACGCTCCCGGACATGGGAGCCTCCACGGACCTGGGGAATGGGAGCCGATGGGAGGGCGGTGGTGGTGCTGGTGGTGGCGGGGACAGCAACACTAGCTGGGGTGTGGTGGCTGCTGACACCCGCCTCCACAAGGGAGTCATCCTCCGAGTTGCTCTGGTCCTCAGCTGAGGTGGATGCTGCTGAGGACTCCTCGGTGTGGCTCCCCTCGCCCTCCGTGCCACTGGGTCCCTCCGACCACTCCTCGGCTGCTGACCCAGTCTGGCTCTCTGGCTCCTCCTGGTCCGTGGAGCTGTCCCCTTCCGTGGCCGTGGATGTATCTGCAAACAATGGGGATACAGACAGACATCAGTCACCTGCACATAACGCACACACCACTGTGAGCACAGCACATCACAGAGCAAGCCCTGGCATCATCAGTTGTACATTGCTAAAAGTGCCCTAATTGAACAGGAGAAGTCAATTGTCAGTCTGATGCCAAGCATGGCACTCACATCCCACATGGCCTTGCACCCATCTGTCTGGTGTCTGTTGGATTGCAACACCCCAGTGTTGACACATGCACCAAGTACACAGTAGTTGGACAGTGCAGAGGACACGGTGTGGACACATCACAGCTCTTGCCACTGAGTCAGTACAGGTTTCCGGATGAAAGGGATGCCCAGAGTCAAATAGGAAATGCATGTGATGCATACCAGCGACAGACACCATGATGCACCCATGTCCTGATAGCCAGCGCCACTATGGTGTGCATGTAGCACATGTCACTCCCCTGCAGGCTCACCAATCAGTAGACACATGCCATGGCGGAGGCATGACTGCAAAGTCATACATCACTGTCTCAGTGATGTATGACTTTGCAGCCAGACAACAACACTCTGCACTGTGTCACAATAGTAGGTCATGGGGAATGCAAGTCCTGGAGCTGCACAAGTGCACATGTACATCCCCCCACAACACATCCTCTTAACCCTCATCTGTCCAGGTCATACCTATTGGACATATGGGAGACCTGTGACACTACCCTCTGAACCTGAGCCCCTCACACTCTGCTGTGCATGGGGAACAGCTGCCTGAACTTCACATTCACATGCCCCAGTCTGCATGGGCAGCTGATCAGACACCTATGTGTCACACAAGTATCGTCTCCTATGGTCACATCTCCAGTGGCATGCTGAGCCCCTACCAAGAAACTCCACAGCAGTCCTGGCGACTAATCCACAGCACACTGACACAGAGGCAGACACCTGAGGGGTCAAATCACTGCGCACAATGTGTCAGCTGATACACGGGAGTGGGAGTACAGAGTGTATTGTATGGCCTGGAGTAGGCATGACTGTCCAGCCCCACATGAATGAGGGATGAGCCCTGGACTGTAGGCAGCTGGCTAAGTATGTGTGACACACGTCATATACATACTCCTGGGGCCCAAACATTGTTCCCACCCGCAGCATGGGTGTGTGCCAGATACCCCAGCCACATGTGGTGGATCAGCTCAGCAATTGGACCACAGATCAAAGTAACACGCTGAATACATGTCAGAATACAGGCATTGTGTAAGCAATGGACCCACCCATGATGCCCACCACAGAGTCAGGGAAACAGATGCTGTCTCCCACCTTGAGTCAAGCAAACTGCAAGGACACAGTCCTAAGTGACAGAATTCCCTGCATGTAAGGGCCACACCTGGGTATCAGATGAGGAGTGGGCAGTGCACAATAGAGGGACATGGCTCCTGGACAACATGACTGCTGTACTGTGGCAGTTTAACCAGGCCCGAGGAGGGCACATAGCTTGTTAGACAGAGTACACAGTGCAGTCTTTGACTCACCCCTCCTTGCTGCTCTCTGGCCTTCAGCTGCCCATCCAGGTCTGGAAAGACCACCGCCAGGATCCTGAGCATGTGGGGGTCAGGGTCCGTGTTCCGCCCCTCCTGCGAGGAGGCGACAGCTTCAGCTGGACCAGTGCAATCCTCCGGGTCCAGCCCCGAAGGTCCTGCCACCTCTTTTGGCAGTTGCGGATCCGGCGCTTGTAGACCCCCACGGACCGGACAGCCCGGACGATGTCCTTCCATATCTCATGCTTCCGATGGGCAGAAGCCTGTCAGGATGACAAAGTGATAAGGCCATTACTACACATGCAACATATCCGTGCATGACACAGTTGCATATACATGTCGCAATCACAGGGGCACATGGTGTACACAGGCAGTGCACGGCTGCCCATGGACAGTTTTCCAGAAGTCACTACATGGTATCATTGCATGGGGAGTAAAACCCTGTTCAGAAGCACTGTCACTGCACCATACCTGTCCAGTGCAAGTCACTACACACTATGGGGGGTGACAACTACTCAGTGAGCCTGCTAGCCAGTGGCATGCAGACTTTCAGCCTTGCTAGTCAGACAAAATGCACATTCAGAAAGGAGGTGCACAGAACACTCACCTGCTCCCCTGGTGTCCCATACAGCTTGCTGTACTGTGGAAGTAGGCTGTCCAGCAGGGCCTGGTTCTCCTCAAGGCTGAAGGCTGGGGCTCTCTCCACAGTACGTGCCATTGCAGGGTCCAGAGGGGCAGAGACAGCAGCAGTGCAGTGGCAGATGTCGTCCTGGAGCATGTAGTGCAGGCAAGTGGGCTCTCAGGGGAACAGGCAGCAATATATATGTGCTGGAGAGGCAGATACTGTCCCTTGTGTCCAAAGTGATAGGTCCAAGTCGTTTGCATCTTCTGAATCTGGCCAATCCATGGAATAGCAGCACCAAAACACGCCCACAGCATCCTTCAAAACTTCAACTTCATGACATACATGATTTTGCAACATTGTTGTGGGTGACCAACTGATTTTCCAGCAACCGACTCGTTCGAAATTCGAAAACGCGTCCGTTGCCAGGCAAGCCCATTGTCAATGGGTGCGCACCGATCGGTCCATTGCGGTACAACGCGCACAGGGGTACAACGCGTACCCGCACACATTGAAGGCAATGGGCCGGCCGGAGGCACCGATCGGTCCATTGCAGTTCAACACTCACAGGGGTACAACGCGTACCCGCACACATTGAAGGCAATGGGCCGGCCGGAGGCACCGATCGGTCCATTGCAGTTCAACACGCACAGGGGTACAACGCGTACCCGCACACATTGAAGGCAATGGGCCGGCCGGAGGCACCGATCGGTCCATTGCGGTTACAACGCGCACAGGGGTACAACGCGTACCCGCACACATTGAAAGCAATGGGCCGGCCGGAGGCACCGATCGGTCCATTGCAGTTCAACGCGCACAGGGGTACAACGCGTACCCGCACACATTGAAGGCAATGGGCCGGCCGGAGGCACCGATCGGTCCATTGCAGTTCAACACGCACAGGGGTACAACGCGTACCCGCACACATTGAAGGCAATGGGCCGGCCGGAGGCACCGATCGGTCCATTGCAGTTCAACACGCACAGGGGTACAACGCGTACCCGCACACATTGAAGGCAATGGGCCGGCCGGAGGCACCGATCGGTCCATTGCAGTTCAACACGCACAGGGGTACAGCGCGTACCCGCACACATTGAAAGCAATGGGCCGGCCGGAGGCACCGATCGGTCCATTGCAGTTCAACACGCACAGGGGTACAACGCGTACCCGCACACATTGAAGGCAATGGGCCGGCCGGAGGCACCGATCGGTCCATTGCAGTTCAACACGCACAGGGGTACAACGCGTACCCGCACACATTGAAGGCAATGGGCCGGCCGGAGGCACCGATCGGTCCATTGCAGTTCAACACGCACAGGGGTACAACGCGTACCCGCACACATTGAAGGCAATGGGCCGGCCGGAGGCACCGATCGGTCCATTGCAGTTCAACACGCACAGGGGTACAACGCGTACCCGCACACATTGAAGGCAATGGGCCGGCCGGAGGCACCGATCGGTCCATTGCAGTTCAACGCGCACAGGGGTACAACGCGTACCCGCACACAGTGAAGGCAATGGGCCGGCCGGAGGCACCGATCGGTCCATTGCGGTACAACGCGCACAGGGGTACAACGCGTACCCGCACACATTGAAGGCAATGGGCCGGCCGGAGGCACCGATCGGTCCATTGCGGTTCAACGCATCACTGTACATGTGACTGGCATAGGTCAGCATGCCTGTCTCAGAT
Source organism: Calotriton arnoldi (assembly GCA_963921515.1). NCBI lineage: Eukaryota > Metazoa > Chordata > Amphibia > Caudata > Salamandridae > Calotriton > Calotriton arnoldi. The sequence goes on from CAWUFW010009848.1 coordinate 388,705, forward strand.
GGACATATGCCAGCCACAGATAGCTCCCAGGGAGTGAGGGGCACACCTACATCACGACAGCCTGTCCAAACCTTATCATGAGGCATGTAAGGCTGCATTTCATATTGTGTGTATGTTGGTGTACATGTTGTCCTGTGGGTGTCACCTGTGGGCAGCCACCCCCAGGCTGTGCACGTGTTCATGGGGACAGGATCCTGGGTGTTACGTGTACGTGACCACTGTGATGTGCAACTGTTCATATCTGTGCATGTGTCATGGTCACATTTCACAGTGGTGTTTGTGTATGTCATGTCACATACCCCGTGAGTCCCATGTGGGACGGTATGTTTGAGCCAGGGTGTCCCAGTGGCACAATAGTGATGGCCCTCCACAGTCTTTGTGCATGTAGTGTTTACAATGTCTCTGATTTCATGTGCACAATGGGAGACAGTCTCCACATCCACGTTGTGTGTGCATGGACTCTGATGTTGTGCGTGTGTGTCACAGACGTCCATGTCTGTCCTGCCATGGCAAGTGTGGCCACTACCTGTGGGGGTCATGTGTTTTGCTGTGGTGTACACATGATACTCCAGGTGATGCCAGTGTCCATGTGGCATTAGAGGGTCCCTGGGAATGTGCCTGTCGTTGAGCTGTGGTGCCTGGGGCACATCTGTCCTCACATGTCACTGTGGGGGTGACTGTGACACAGCATCATGATATCCAATGGGCCAACCTGGGACAAATTGATGCCACCTGTAGGACCGTGTTGACAGATGTTGGCCATGTATGTACCATACATGTCGTTCCGGTACTGCACACTTCATGTAGTTGTGCCTCATGATGATGTATGTTGGGATCTTGAGTGTGTTCAATGCCGCATATGTGGGGTGACTGACGATCTTGCTTACTTCTCCTCTGCACTGCAGGGCTCCTGCTGTCCATCGGCCATTCCCAGACCTGGCAACGATGGTGGAACGGGACAGCATCCGACGGTACCGCTTCACCAGGCAGCTGATTGAGGATTTGGCAGTGCAGTTGTCCCCACATTTGCAGCCTGGCCGGCCGTATCCTACAGCGCTGACCCCCAAGGTGAAGGTGATGGCAGCCCTACACTTCTTTGCCACCGGTACCTTCCAACATACTGTGGCGTCTGCTGGTGGGATGTCACAGACCATGTTCAGCCGTGTGCTCCGCGATGTTTTGGCGGCAATGTTGCTCTTCCTGAACCGGTACATCTATTTCCCTAGACTGCGACGACTCACTGACGTGAAGAGTGACTTTTATGCCCTGGGGAGGATGCCGCATGTCATTGGCTCCATTGATGGGACACATGTGGCTTTGGTACCACCACAGGCCCAGGAGCAGGCCTACCGTAACCGCAAGCACTACCACTCGGTCAATGCACTGGTGGTGTGTCTTGCAGACATGACCATCACACACGTGTGTGCCCGTTTCCCTGGTTCAGCACACGATGCCTTTGTGATGAGGAGTAGTCGCATCCCCAGGATGATGGCACAGATGCAGAACCAGCGTGCCTGGCTTGTCGGTGTGTACTGACTTTGTGCCATTGTGTGTGATCTGATCTGTAGTATTCCGCCCACTTTTCCAAGTCAGCTGATGTGCACTTGTCTGTCCGTAGGTGACTCGGGATACCCCAACATGCCGTGGTTGCTGACACCCCTCAGGAACCCTGTGACACCTGCCCAGATGCGCTACAATGAGGCACATGGTCGGACCAGGAGAGTGATTGAGCGGACCTTTGGTCTCCTGAAGAGCCGCTTCCGCTGCCTGGACAAGACCGGAGGGTCCCTCCCATATGCCCCTGCGAAAGTGTGCAAGATTATCATCGTCTGCTGCATGCTACACAACCTGGCAGTGCGGAAGGAGTTGCCTCTCATCCAGGATGACGATGACCAACATCCGCCACCTGTGGAGGATCCTGGCCTGGACCACGATGCCAGTGACGATGATGATGATGATGATGGTGATGGTGATGTCCGCACACAGCTCATCACCAACTTCTTTAGCTGAATGTGAGTATCCTGAGGTGTCATGTGAATGATGTGAGTTGGCATGATGTGTGGGTGGTGCTCTGGTGCTGTTGGAGTGTGTCCATGGGCTACTTGACAGGATGTGTGTTGCGATGTGTGGTGACAGGTGGGCTGTACTCCCCAACAGTGTTGACATGCTAACTTGGTTCTGGGTGGGTATCTTGTAACATGTATTGTGCATGAGTTTTGCTGTTCTGTCCTGTACTGCATTGCTTTTGACTGTGTGTCATTTCTGTCCTTCACAGGGTACTTTCAGATTCGTTTGGTCAACTGTGTCCACCGACGACGTGATTGCACATCCAGGCTGGTAGCTGTTGTGTCCCTACAGGTGATGTGCGCCACACCCATGGACTTCCTTCCATCTACAGTTGTTGACTGTGTGCCCGCTACCAGGTGGGGTTACCTTGCATCTGTAGTGGTTACGGCATGTTGCTACTGTGTAATAAACCTGTGCTTCACTTAGTGATGTGCGTTGTCTGTGGTCACACATTTGACTGCCATTTGCTTACTGCACCTGTGGGCTACTTGACTACAACTGGGAATGGGTGTGGTGTCTGTGCATTGCACCGTCTTCCCTGGCAACATCAGTGTAGGCAATGAGTCAGATGGCCTAGGTGTGTATGTGTTGTGTACCCCTGGTGGTGTGTCTCCCTCATATGTGTCACGTTGCCTGTACTCACATGCCTGTGTTGTCCTTGCTGTTGCAGTTCGCATACACAGTGTAATTTTGCAGTTCATCATCCCCATAACAGCACCCACGTTGGAATCACGACAGAGGCAAGTATGGTGTATTAGTGTGTTTATTGTGATACATCTGTGTTAATAGTGCATAGGATGGGTTGTGCTGTACATGAATCTTGCAATCCCAAGTTCCTAGGTGAATTGAAAGTCCAGGTAGACAGGATCCCCAGTATCGGGGCCACAGTTGTCTGACACATTGTTCCAACTTGTACTCCCCATGCAATGTGTGGGAGTAGTGTTGCCGTCAACAGGGTGAACAGTCTGTGCACAAAGGCGAAAATCCAGAACAGGTTCAGGCTTCCTGGGAGTTGCGCTTGGCCATCAGCCTCTCACTTTCCCCTCCTCGGACGACCCCTCTTCTTGGGGGGGGCCCTCAAGTGCAGGCTGCTGCGGTGCAGGGGACTCTCCGCCAGAGTCCTCCTCCCTCCCTGTGGCAGTTGCAGTTTGTTCGGTACCAGATGTTGTTGGCACACAGGGAGGTGTGGACTGGTTGCTGTTCATCTGGCGGAGGCATTGTAAAATGTCCCTGTGCACCGCCGTCATCTCATGTAGTACATCCCACTTGGACTCCACGCGGGACATGTGGGAGTCCACACGTGACATGTGTGACTCCACGTGGGACATGTGGGAGTCCAAGCGGGCATGATGGGCAGCCTGCTGCTGTTTGATGTCTCTGAGGAGCCCCACTACCTGGCTGAGCTCTCCGGTGCTGGACTGGTACGCATCAGCTATGCGTACCAGTTGTGGGTCTTCATGCACACCAGCAACGTCTGCAAGCAGCGACCTCTGTCTCCCACCCCTCCCACCACCCCTGCTGACATGTGCAGTGTGTGCAGTTGCACGCACAGATAACCCTGGTCCACCTTGGGGGTTGGTGGTGGTGGTGGTGTCCATGGCCCCAGGTTGGTCCAGGGTCACTGCGCTGGTGTTGCTCCTTATTCTGTCCATGTCGGCAGGGATGGTATTCGTGGTGACAGTCGTTGGAGGGGTGGGTGCAGGGGGTGCAGCTGGTGGACCTGCTGGTGGACCTGCTGGTGCTGCAGCTGGTGGTCCTGCTGGTGCAGCATGTTGACTTGCACCGGATGTGCCAGGTTGTTCATCGTCCGAGGAGGACAGAGGCTGTACGACGCCAGTGAGCTCGGCATCCTCTTGAGCCTGGGACTGGGACTCCTCAGCGTCTGCTGCTGTGTCCCCATCATCACCTGTTTTTGGGAGACACAAACAATGTATGTCATGTTTCTGCAGGCATCAGTGGTTGACACACCTGACAGTTGTGACTGTGCCTCGGGGTGCGGGCCTGTACATTGTATTGTCCTAAGTCGTCACAGTCAGGGGTTGATATTGGTGTGGCACATTGTCCTGCATTATTTGGGCATTTCTATGTATTCTCTGGGGTGTGAACATGGTCTGCATTGCTTGTGTTTGGTTGACAGCCAGACCTCCTTCCCACCCACCCAGCCAGCCAGTCAGTTATCCCACCATGGAACGTGTTTGCATTGCAGGGAGTGTAAGTTGTCTCTCAGGATGTCAGTCAGTGGTGTCCTGCTGTTTGTTGGTGCACAGTTGCCAGCAGGGCCTTGTGCTCCCCACAGCAGTAGCCAGTGTCAGCCATCTTGTGAGTCCTTCTCCACTCCCTGTGATGTGAGCATGGTTCAGGGTGGTGTTGATGGGACAGTTGTGGGGGTGAGCTATGTCTGTGACTACTTCTCCCATCATGCCATTGCCTCCACCCCACTTGCCAGCATTCCCATACTTACTTGCTTTTGTGTGGAGTTCAGTGGGTGTGGGTGTGAGGGCAATGGCAAGATGGCTGACAGTGGTGTCCTGCTGTTGGTTGCTGAGCAGTACCCAGCATGCCCTTGTGCTCCCCACGACACAGCAACAGTGTCAGACATCTTTAATGGGCCTTTCCACTCTCTGTGGGATGTGCATGCGTGAGTGTGAGCTTGCTGGGCCATGTGGTGGGGGATGTAGGGCTGTGAGTACGACTCCCATCATGCTATTGCCTCCTCCCCTCTTCCCAACATGCCCATGCTTCCTTCCTTTTGACTCTGCTTCCCTGTGGGTTGGGCTGGCTGTGCTGACAGGATGGCTGGGAGTGTTGTCCTGGCAGTTGTTTGGCTAAGAGTCCCAAGAGTGTCCCTGTGCTTCACACAACATAACCCAGGGTGGTGGTGCTTTGTGGGATCTTGTGTTAGGATGGAGGGCATTGCATTCTACCAGGTGGGTACTGTGGAGTTTGTGTTGGGGAGGGTGTGAGGGGAGGTGCTGGTGACTATGGTCAGTGCTGTGAGTCCTCCTTCCCACCCAGCCAGCCAGATATCCCACCATGGAACGTGCTTGCATTGCAGGGAGTGGAAGTTGTCTCTCAGGATGTCAGTCAGTGGTGTCCTGCTGTTTGTTGGTGCACAGTTGCCAGCAGGGCCTTGTGCTCCCCATAGCAGTAGCCAGTGTCAGCCATCTTGTGAGTCCTTCTCCACTCCCTGTGATGTGAGCATGGTTCAGGGTGGTGTTGATGGGCCAGTTGTGAGGCTGAGCAATGTCTGTGACTACGACTCCCATCATGCTATTGCCTCCTCCCCCTTCCCAGCATGCCCATGCTTCCTTCCTTTTGACTCTGCTTCCCTGTGGGGTGGGCTGGCTGTGCTGACAGGATGGCTGGGAGTGTTGTCCTGGCAGTTGTTTGGCTAAGAGTCCCAAGAGTGTCCCTGTGCTTCACACAACATAACCCAGGGTGGTGGTGCTTTGTGGGATCTTGTGTTAGGATGGAGGGCATTGCATTCTACCAGGTGGGTACTGTGGAGTTTGTGTTGGGGAGGGTGTGAGGGGAGGTGCTGGTGACTATGGTCAGTGCTGTGAGTCCTCCTTCCCACCCAGCCAGCCAGATATCCCACCATGGAACGTGCTTGCATTGCAGGGAGTGTAAGTTATCTCTCAGGATGTCAGTCAGTGGTGTCCTGCTGTTTGTTGGTGCACAGTTGCCAGCAGGGCCTTGTGCTCCCCACAGCAGTAGCCAGTGTCAGCCATCTTGTGAGTCCTTCTCCACTCCCTGTGATGTGAGCATGGTTCAGGGTGGTGTTGATGGGACAGTTGTGGGGGTGAGCTATGTCTGTGACTACGACTCCCATCATGCCATTGCCTCCACCCCACTTGCCAGCATTCCCATACTTACTTGCTTTTGTGTGGAGTTCAGTGGGTGTGGGTGTGAGGGCAATGGCAAGATGGCTGACAGTGGTGTCCTGCTGTTGGTTGCTGAGCAGTACCCAGCATGCCCTTGTGCTCCCCACGACACAGCAACAGTGTCAGACATCTTTAATGGGCCTTTCCACTCTCTGTGGGATGTGCATGCGTGAGTGTGAGCTTGCTGGGCCATGTGGTGGGGGATGTAGGGCTGTGAGTACGACTCCCATCATGCTATTGCCTCCTCCCCCTTCCCAACATGCCCATGCTTCCTTCCTTTTGACTCTGCTTCCCTGTGGGTTGGGCTGGCTGTGCTGACAGGATGGCTGGGAGTGTTGTCCTGGCAGTTGTTTGGCTAAGAGTCCCAAGAGTGTCCCTGTGCTTCACACAACATAACCCAGGGTGGTGGTGCTTTGTGGGATCTTGTGTTAGGAAGGAGGGCATTGCATTCTACCAGGTGGGTACTGTGGAGTTTGTGTTGGGGAGGGTGTGAGGGGAGGTGCTGGTGACTATGGTCAGTGCTGTGAGTCCTCCTTCCCACCCAGCCAGCCAGATATCCCACCATGGAACGTGCTTGCATTGCAGGGAGTGGAAGTTGTCTCTCAGGATGTCAGTCAGTGGTGTCCTGCTGTTTGTTGGTGCACAGTTGCCAGCAGGGCCTTGTGCTCCCCACAGCAGTAGCCAGTGTCAGCCATCTTGTGAGTCCTTCTCCACTCCCTGTGATGTGAGCACGGTTCAGGGTGGTGTTGATGGGCCAGTTGTGAGGCTGAGCAATGTCTGTGACTACGACTCCCATCATGCTATTGCCTCCTCCCCCTTCCCAGCATGCCCATGCTTCCTTCCTTTTGACTCTGCTTCCCTGTGGGGTGGGCTGGCTGTGCTGACAGGATGGCTGGGAGTGTTGTCCTGGCAGTTGTTTGGCTAAGAGTCCCAAGAGTGTCCCTGTGCTTCACACAACATAACCCAGGGTGGTGGTGCTTTGTGGGATCTTGTGTTAGGATGGAGGGCATTGCATTCTACCAGGTGGGTACTGTGGAGTTTGTGTTGGGGAGGGTGTGAGGGGAGGTGCTGGTGACTATGGTCAGTGCTGTGAGTCCTCCTTCCCACCCAGCCAGCCAGATATCCCACCATGGAACGTGCTTGCATTGCAGGGAGTGTAAGTTGTCTCTCAGGATGTCAGTCAGTGGTGTCCTGCTGTTTGTTGGTGCACAGTTGCCAGCAGGGCCTTGTGCTCCCCACAGCAGTAGCCAGTGTCAGCCATCTTGTGAGTCCTTCTCCACTCCCTGTGATGTGAGCATGGTTCAGGGTGGTGTTGATGGGACAGTTGTGGGGGTGAGCTATGTCTGTGACTACGACTCCCATCATGCCATTGCCTCCACCCCACTTGCCAGCATTCCCATACTTACTTGCTTTTGTGTGGAGTTCAGTGGGTGTGGGTGTGAGGGCAATGGCAAGATGGCTGACAGTGGTGTCCTGCTGTTGGTTGCTGAGCAGTACCCAGCATGCCCTTGTGCTCCCACGACACAGCAACAGTGTCAGACATCTTTGATGGGCCTTTCCACTCTCTGTGGGATGTGCATGCGTGAGTGTGAGCTTGCTGGGCCATGTGGTGGGGGATGTAGGGCTGTGAGTACGACTCCCATCATGCTATTGCCTCCTCCCCCTTCCCAACATGCCCATGCTTCCTTCCTTTTGACTCTGCTTCCCTGTGGGTTGGGCTGGCTGTGCTGACAGGATGGCTGGGAGTGTTGTCCTGGCAGTTGTTTGGCTAAGAGTCCCAAGAGTGTCCCTGTGCTTCACACAACATAACCCAGGGTGGTGGTGCTTTGTGGGATCTTGTGTTAGGATGGAGGGCATTGCATTCTACCAGGTGGGTACTGTGGAGTTTGTGTTGGGGAGGGTGTGAGGGGAGGTGCTGGTGACTATAGTCAGTGCTGCAAGTCCCCCTTCCCACCCAGCCAGCCAGATATCCCACCATGGAACGTGCTTGCATTGCAGGGAGTGTGAGTTGTCTCTCAGGATGTCAGTCAGTGGTGTCCTGCTGTTTGTTGGTGCACAGTTGGCAGCAGGGCCTTGTGCTCCCCACAGCAGTAGCCAGTGTCAGCCATCTTGTGAGTCCTTCTCCACTCCCTGTGATGTGAGCACGGTTCAGGGTGGTGTTGATGGGCCAGTTGTGAGGCTGAGCAATGTCTGTGACTACGACTCCCATCATGCTATTGCCTCCACCCCCTTCCCAGCATGCCCATGCTTCCTTCCTTTTGACTCTGCTTCCCTGTGGGGTGGGCTGGCTGTGCTGACAGGATGGCTGGGAGTGTTGTCCTGGCAGTTGTTTGGCTAAGAGTCCCAAGAGTGTCCCTGTGCTTCACACAACATAACCCAGGGTGGTGGTGCTTTGTGGGATCTTGTGTTAGGATGGAGGGCATTGCATTCTACCAGGTGGGTACTGTGGAGTTTGTGTTGGGGGGTGTGAGGGGAGGTGCTGGTGACTATAGTCAGTGCTGCAAGTCCCCCTTCCCACCCAGCCAGCCAGATATCCCACCATGGAACGTGCTTGCATTGCAGGGAGTGGAAGTTGTCTCTCAGGATGTCAGTCAGTGGTGTCCTGCTGTTTGTTGGTGCACAGTTGGCAGCAGGGCCTTGTGCTCCCCACAGCAGTAGCCAGTGTCAGCCATCTTGTGAGTCCTTCTCCACTCCCTGTGATGTGCGCATGGTTCATGGTGGTGTTGATGGGACAGTTTTGGGGCGGGCAATATGTGTGACTCCAACTCCCATGATGCTATTGGCTACACTGACTTGGCCAGCATACACAGAATTCCTTCCTTTGAGTGGTCTTCACTGTGTGTTGGTGTTGTTGTGGTGGCTACATGTGTGGATGTGTTTGTTGGTTCTATTTGTGCCACTGCCTAGCTGTAGTTGTGGTTGTGTTTGTACATGTGTTGGCACAGTTGGATGTGACTTTTTTGATGGCATGTGTTGTGTTTATCTGACTGACATACACATTTTGGGATGATTCTGTTCTGGTTGCTGTGTGATTGCTATGAGTGCATGGTTTGACTCTCCCCTTGACAGTGATGTGTGTGTGTTTTGTGGCAGTATATTGTGTATATTTGTTGTGTACTCACCAGGCTCTGGGATGTCCTCTAGTCCATATATGCTCACTGGCGGTAGAATGGCCCGCACCTTCTCCTCCCAGGGCCTGAGGTATATTGGCTTGGCAGGAGTGCCACTGCCGGTGTGTTGGCTGTCGATGTAGTCTTGCTTCAGCAGTTTCCGTACCCTCCTGCGCACGTCATACCACCTGTTCTGGATGTCGGTCTTTGTGCGCCGACATGGTGATTGGGCGTTCACCCTGTTGATGATCCTCTCCCACATCTTGGTTTTCTGCGACATGGGGGTCTGTTGGACCAATGTGCCAAACAGCTGTGGCTCTACCCTGAGGATCTCGTCTACCAGGACTTCCAATTCACAATCTAGGAACTTGTGATTCTTCTTGGGGGGCATGGTGATGGGTGGTGATGGTGAGTGATGTGTGTGTTGGTGTGCAGGTGAGGGTGTGTGAGTGTGTGTTTTGCTGGGTGTATGTGAGGTAGGTATTTGTTGGTGTGCTGATGGTGTGTGGCTTGTGTGAGGGATGAGCTGTGGGTGTGTGGTTGCTTTCTCTTGGGTGCTGGCAGTGGAATGGCATTTGCAAAGGCTCATGGTAGTGATTTGTGTCCTTTATATAGGTGGAGTTGTGGGTGTGTCTTTGTTCTCTGTCCCCACCCCACCCCAGTATTTATTGGCTTGGTAATTGCTTGTTTGGCCTTTTTTGGGTGATTTTTCCTTTGTGTTGTTTGTGTATGTTGGAAACGTTCTTGTGACCGAGTCGGACCCTGCATTGGTCTCGTACAGTGTTTTCCGTTTCGTTCACGCTGTGTTTGTGCAGTTTTCTATGCTGCGTACGCGTCGGTCGCGGTGTATTGTATTGCTTCGGCTCGGTTTTGTATGCGTGTCGGTCGTACGGCTTGTCCTCCGTCCGACTCGGTCGTGTTTTTCGCGCCTTGCATCGTACTTTGCGGTTTGGAGTTGGCGGGTACGTTTCGGTCGGATTTGTTCCGGGTGCGTGTCGGTCGGTTGGATTCGCGTGTTTTTCCGGCCGGATTGCTATTTTCCGTGCGGCTCGGTCGGTCGGCTTGGTTTCCTTACGTGTCGGTCGGATTTATCGCGGCTTGCATCGTACTTGGCGTGTCGGGCGCCACTGGTACGTGTCGGTCGGTAATTTTTCCGGCTCCGAGTCGGTCGGTGCTTTTTCCGGCCCGAATCGGAATCGACCCCTAAATTGTAATGAATTACCATAACTACTGTTTTGTAGATAGTTCTCTAGGTATTCTGAAAAGACCAGTAATATAGATAAGCATTAAGTTACTTTATCAATAGATACATATAATTTCAGTACAATGAATGTATCTGATACTGGGTAGGACATCATAAAATATCATTTGGAATAATTATTTTACATAAAACTATTATGTATAGATTTTAGATTATGTCTGTGGAGTTTAGGTACTTTGGGCCCAATTTACAATGGTAATCCTAGACCTGAAGTCTAACTTTAGACCGGAGGTCTAAGTTTAGACCTAGGGCCCAATTCACAAAGGTAAAATTGAACCAACAGTCTAACTTAGACCAAAAACTTAACTTTACAACTTTTTGGTATCCACAGAGGTAAGTTACTACTGCTAACTTTTCCCAGATTTATGAGCCCACTCTGAGCCATGCAAAGTGGCTTTGTGAGTCTTCATAAATCTTGTTTCATTTGAAAATATGATGTCTCTCATGTTGTAGCAGTTCATTGAAGATGACTATGAATAGATACATCCAATAAAGAACTTATCATAATTCCATTGGAACATGAATCATTTTTTGTACTGAAAAAGTTCTCGTACTGATTTCAATATTTGGAATCTCAAAGCCTTTTGTATGTTGGTTTGCTCACATTAACTCAATGGCTGGGTAGCAAGTGATCGGGGAATGCTAACTCCAGGTAGATATCCTGCTACCCCTTGTTTGCTAGTATTCTATATATTGATAGGTTGGTTCTAAAAATAAAAATTCGTAGTGGGTCGCAATTTGACCTACCGCACCAATATGCCTGAGGTAGGTCGTAAATTGAAACCCATTGTGATTTAACATTATATGGTGTATTCCTGTCCTCTCCATGTGCTGGCGCACTATGTTCTGCCTATCGCCAAAGCAGGCACTATTGCACCATGGCCTGCATTGCACACAAACACCTGAATAGGCTGTGTCCTGGCCACACACAATGGGCTGCATACTCCCCCTCTAGTGAGCAGAAAGGGAGGACCTCTGTGCACTTCAATGACCCTTGTTTGAGGTCTCCCCCACTTCAAAGGTACAACTGGGTATAAGTTCTAGACCACTAACATCATGACTTCAGTACACCTATGGACATTTGCTATTCTACTCCAATGTAAGTAAGATAAAGAAAAGTGTCATACTTTGGAAGGGTTAGATGTACTACTCCCAATCCAATGTTTTTATAAGTATGTAAATCACTTTAGAGAAGGGAGAACTCCCAGGTTCCCTTAGAGAATCAGTTTTGGTAACATTCCCTAAACCACACCGAGACCCGAAGCAACTGGCCTCCTATAGACCCATCACATTGCTAGCAGCCGATTGCAAGATATTGGGGAAGATATTAGCAGACCGATACACACAAATCCTACCGCCATTGATCCACCCGGACCAATGTGGGTTCGTCCCGGGGAGGAACACATCCCAGAATTTATGCCGGCTATTCCACGTACAAGACCAAGTGAGCGCTACATTCCCAAAAGCTGCCTGTCTCATCTTAGACCTAGAAAAGGCATTCGTTAGTCTCACATGGCCATATCTCTTCACAGTCCTACAACGAGTAGGGATAGGTCCCACCCTACTAGCATACACCCGACTCTTGTACACTAAACTCACTTCTCGATTACTCTTTAGGAAGATACGTATCGTCCTCATTTAAGGTGGAAAGGGGCACAAGACAAGTGTGTCCACTTTCACCCATACTATTTGCCCTAGCGGTGGAACCTCTGGCAATACATCTACGCCGGGAGGGGGAGAACTGGGGTATCCCTATAGGGGGCACCATACATAGTGTATCGATGTACGCAGATGACTTGTTAATATATGTGCGAGACATCACAGCAGACCTAACTTCTATATGGGCAACTCTCGGAGAGTTCGCGAAGGCATCGGGACTCAGAGTGTATTGGGACAAATTGACAATATATCCACTGAGCCCGGACCTCACCCCACAAATTGTTAGTATAGCGGGACAGGGCATAGCCTGGAGCAAGAGCGCCCCCCGATACCTAGGGGTTCGACTATATCACTCTCCATCTGACATGTTTGAGGGCAATCACCGAAAAGCACTGGTAGGGATATGAGTGACGGTGGGCTTCTGGAAGAGCCTTCCCCTAGCCCCGATAGGGCGAGTGGCATTAGCCAAAATGATAATAGTACCACAACTATTATATCACTTCACTAACCTTCCTGTCATCCCACCCCCGAGCTTTTTTCCGGGACTTGGACTCCTTGTTGAGCTCATTGATCTGGGGTACAGGCAGACATAGGGTGGCATTGGCGAAGTTGCAGTTACCCACCGACCAGGGAGGGTTAGGGACACCATCTTTTGAATCGTACTTCTTAGCAGCACAACTCCAATGGCTCTCCTACTGGACAGCGGATCGACATATAGGGGAGACCCATACAGAGACAGGCCCTATACCAATACCAGAGATTCGCCGGTTGCTCCTACCCGGCTCCAAACCGAAGCGAACATACCCCTTACAGGTGTCAATAGCCCCTACATGTATGCAAAAGATACATCGCATGTCCGAGGGGACACCCTTCTACTCTTCCTTGCTCCCACTGATAGGACTGCCCAGATGAGAGACATATTATACCACCTGCATGTTGCAAGCATGGACAGAACATTCACTGACGGAGATGGAATCTCTGTTCAAAGACGGACAATTGCGATCATTCGATCAGATAGTGGAAGAGTGAGACATCCCCCCCAGACAATTTTTACTTCATAGGCAGATCATAGCAAGCTACAACCCATATCATAACCTAACAGAAGGAGAACCCAAAACCCATCCAGTCATAGATACCATCCTGCATATGGGAGCCGGCCGACACTTAGTTACCTGGCTGTACAAAGCCATACGAGAACTTATAAACCGACCACTCAGTACACTGGGTGAAACATGGGAGGAAGAAATTGGGCACCCGTTACATGACAAAGAGTGGGAGAAAGCACTCGAATATCCAAAGAAGGTGTCCCGCAATGCATGTTTTAAAAACATACAATTTTACATATTGCCCATGGCATATCAAACGCCAGCGCGTCTTCAACGCTACTTCCCCGCCACACAGTTCCTATGTCCCAGATGCCAATCGTCAGACGCAGACTTTCAACATATGTTCTGGACATTCGCTACAATACAACCATACTGGACTACTATACACGAAACACTGAGGGAACTCACGGGCCTACCAGAAATGAACACCTAGGAAGTCTGTGCACTCGGAGTATTCCGACGACGGAAACAACACAAAGTGCAGATACGCTTTATGTCACTAGCAACATTATTAGCTAAAAGAGGGATAGCTATGCACTGGCGGGCCACAACAGGACCCCCGTTGACAGCATGGGTGGGAGCAGTGAACAAATGGGGGGCAACAGAAGAGGAAGCCATCAGGAATGAGGAATTGAAAGGACTACACAAACATCACATATCCATGGAATGGACTTTACTCTTGCACCACTTCAAACAGCAGACAACCCGAGACCACTCGAGTGCTTCATCTCAAACCCCCCAATCCCACAGACTCAGACCGCGAACATAGACACAAACAGTAATCCCCAAGGTGCCACAAACACGTAATATCTCGTGACAATTCGGCCATACAATAAGCCTAAGAGTCGGAAATGCAAAGACGGATATAACCGCCCTGAACACAAGAAGTCACATACGCCTATTGGCATGATACCATATATTCACAGTACCCCGCCTGAACAAAATCCTTAAATCCCACGAAAACTATCTCACTTAAAACCTCCAGTTAACAGTTGAGACTGACACCGGTAGTTACCAAGTCGGTAATTAATGGGAAGGAGATACAGTATCATATGTAACTGAGTACGTAACGCAACTATACGCACATGTACAGTTACAACTGTAATTATAAATGATGTATAAGAAGTACGCAAGAAAGTATGTAACAAACTCAAGCTGCGTGTACCAATGTTTGTTATGTTAAAATATGAAATATACTAATAAAAATATTTGACAAAAAAAAGTATGTAAATCAATGTATTAGGGAACATCCTAACATATCTGTTTTTATATATAGCATTGGTACCCGATAAACAGGAAAATACTCATGTATACCTGTAAGGTATTTTTAGCCTCTGGATCTTAGTGTCTACCCAGAAAACACATTTTTCAAGCTCTCCCACAACCGGTTGAGTCCTTCCTGGTAGTATTTACCTATCTTGAGGGAAAGCGATGATAAAGCATGCTGCAATAAAGCGAGTGAGGTTTTTCCTTCCGATATCTTGGGATATTTGGTTATTTTTGTAAGACTTGAAAGGCAGGATGTTACCAACTGGGACCTACATACCTGTGGTGCTTGTTAAATATACTATTGCTACGCCAATGTAAGTAACATAAAACTATTAAAACACACTCACAATACAAAAGATATACTAAATAAAAAACTTATAATAATGCAAAAATATTGCAACAAATTAGATAATAATTACAAAAATAAAAAAGCACTTACCCTCCTACTACCAAAAACAACCACTACACCCCAAAAATGTATAATTATTTATAAATAAAACAATACAACCATTAGCATATTAATTATATTAAAAAATTAAATTTCAATCAAGAATACATATAGACTACATTTCATTGTTTTATTATAGCAGTAGTACATCAATTACAGTTAATTAAAGAACAGCAAAGAATTTGCGAAGAAGTAATTAATTTAAAATGTAAGATATTTTATCACTTAAATATGTAATCATAATAAAGAAACCAAAACATATTATTTCAATAACTTCTCACCCTATTCTACTACAAACCCAACAACCCACACAATAAATGACTCATTTAACTATAAGTACATCAAAAATAATTAAAATAGCAAATATTTAATTGAGCTGTTCACATAATTAATTACCAAATAAATATGTCATTAACATAAAACTGAATTATAAATAAAATGCAATAATTTATCATTTTATTCATTTTTCTCCATATTCCTCTACAAACACACTACTAAATTATAAATCACTAATTAAATTAAAAAATATTTAATTACACATTAAAAATTGCAAACTATACTTAAATATTTTTGAACAATTGTATGGTTAACAAAAAAATGAGATAATTGGCCAAAAATAATTTAAAATAATAAAAAAACGATATTTCATACAACTCTATTAAAGTAAAAAATATTATATGCAACATTATTTTTAAAAACTGTATTATATACGAAAAACCTGATATTCTTACCTTCTATAGTTTGAAACTCAATGTGTTTGTATTGACAATATTTTTGACATGATATTCATTTCACAAGATAGTCTTGAATCGATATTTTTGTCATCAACCCAGGGTTCGGCCTCAAGGTTTATGACATTGCATTTGGTCAAGATTTGACACATGGTCTATTTCCACTAGTTTAAAGATTGAGAGGGAAGGCTGAATTGATGGAGCATTGATGCTGGGCTTGCCTCCTTGGAATTTATCTGAACCAGCAGTGCTTAGGATTTTGATAACTTTCACAGCTGGTTTGGAATCAAGTTATTTGGCGCAGAGGTTGAATCACTTTTATGGAACATATTTTTGACTGTGGACTGCAGGTATATGGCTAGATCAAAGGCTTCTTCCATGAAAACAGGGTCATAACCTGGGAGGTAATATATCACAGCCGTGATGAAGGAACTGCTATAACTTGTCATTAACTATACAGCCAGGCACATGATGAATGTGTATGACGAGTAAGATGCCTCTCTAAAAGTAAGTTGTGTATTATGGATTAATGCTACACATACTTCTCTTCTTTGTTTGTTTGTAGGAGTTGGAAGTCCAAAAGGGTAGATCGTCTCAAAAAGGCCAGACAAATGACACCAGTTCTCAGGTGTGATGCCTTGTGTATTAATATTGTGTTTGTGGACCGACTGTGTATTGATGAGAGATATTTTGATTGATAGATCATTCTCCACACCAGAGTTCCAGAGTTAGGGCTATCTGATGACGTGGGGTTGACTAATATTACAAAATCCTCAGCACACGTTTGTAAAGTCAAAACAGATAATGCACAAAGTGTGCACAAATTGGGAAAAAAACAGTGTTCGTGATCTTTCTTTCTTTGTTCCTTTATCCTTTATTCTTTTTCTTCTGTTAATACACAAAATTCCTTGTCAGCCAACACGTGTTTCGTCGCAAACACTGGGAAATCGTCCCACGACTTTCTCAAGGCTCCAATATCTCCAGTCAGAATTTCTCATGTGGTGATAATTCCAACCCACATTAGGCAAAAACACGAAATCCGTTGCCAGATTCTATTACTCTGGCTCCAAACAAATTTCCGATCTTCAAACTGATCCAATCAGTATGCTCGCTCACATAGTGTTCCTTCAGTAAGTTAAACTGCCATGTCCTCGAGTACCGAGGACATGGCAGTTTAACTTACTGAAGGACTGGAGATATTGGAGCCTTGAGAAAGTCGCTGGACGATTTCCCAGTGTTTGCGACGAAACACGTGTTGGCTGACAAGGAATTTTGTGAATTAACAGAAGAAAAAGAATAAAGGATAAAGGAACAAAGAAAGAAAGATCACGAACACTGTTTTTTTTTCAATTTGTGCACACTTTGGGGCATACCCTTAAGGACTCATCGCCAATTTAGCAGCACTTTTCCGCCACGAAAGTGGTGAAAGATTTATCGCCCTATTCACAAGCCTGCGCTAACAGCCGACATCGTCAGTTTACCTGCGATAGCTGCCGCTAAAAACATCGCCAAGGCTGACAGCGACTACTAACGCTAATCATATGCAAGGTAGGCGTTCCCGTGCAAAAACTCACAATAACACCACTTCGCGATATTCTCAACGACCAGCCAGATCGGCGATGCGGTCCAAAAACAGGCGATAAGGCACGTCAGCAGCAGGGATTAAGACCTGCTTTTTTCTGGCCTTAAGTAGGACGAAAACCTGCAGTATAAAGGGAGCCCAACTCAGAGCCACATCTGAAGACCAACAGATGCCATGGAGCTACTAATCATGCAGCTTGGAGACCCAAGAGGGCCACAACACCCACAGTCACCACCCCCAGGACCACCCCCACCCCCAGGACCACCCCCCCGGACTACCACCTCCAGTCTGCATTGCTGCTTTTCGGTTGCTAGTGAGTTTCAGCTTGGTTTTGCGCTTCACATCATTCCAGCGCTTCTTGCAGTCGTCCACTTCCCTTCTCTTCACTCCGACTGCATTCTCCTTGGCCAAGATGGACTGCCATATTGCATTTTTAGTTGCCAATGACACAGTGGAGGTGATGAACAGTTGTTGGTGGTGTTCTATCCCCTCCGTAATCAGGATCTTGTTTTCCTGCGGACTGAATCGCGGGTTCCTCTTCTTCTTCTCCTTGCCCTTCTCCTTCCCCGAGGTCCCTGGCTGGTCCTCCGGGGGTTTGTGGGGTTCTGGTTGGCCTCTGTAGTTGCTCCAGCTTCCTCCATGGTGCTTCTCAGTTGTTTGGGTTTTGTTTTTATTTTTTTATTTTTTTGCTGCTTTTATGGTGATTTTTCCCGCCTGACGTGGGAATAGCAAGCCTGGCGCTGCTTATCGCTGATATTTTTATCGCTGTTGGGCCCATCCCCACTTTTTTCACGTTCGGGTTTCCATTTTTATCGGCGTCCCGGTAATTTTAACGCGGACATTTGACGCGTTATCGGGAAATTATCGCCTGTTGCCTGCGTGTTGAGAATACGCCGTTAACACTGAGTTAGTTTCCCGCGATAGACGGCGTTATGTAAAATTGCGTTATCTTAGGTTGGCGATAATTATCGCCCGTTCTTGAGAATATCCCCCTTTGTGCGTTATCTGTTTTGACTTTACAAACGTGTGCTGAGGATTTTGTTTAACTGTTGTGTTGGCCTTGGCCACAATTTGGGGAAGGTTGGTGGTTCTCCTCACCTTACAGCACCGTACTCCGATACTTTTCCGCAACTGATTAAATGTGTGATTTTTCCTAAGTGGCGCCAATACACCTAATACCATACCACTGTTGTTTTTTGAATCCTTCATTGACTAATATTACAACAACAGAGCCCAGAGGTGGATGGACGGGAAATCTCTGAATATTCAGCAAACATTGCATCACTGCCACCTCAATCCGAAAGAAGGGCATTTCCTTTAAATCTTCTGCCTAGCTGCACATTGTGGGAAAGCTTGCTGCATCAACCAAAATATGCTAATTTAGTTGACTCACAACCTGAGAGGAATAGGAACACTACAGCAAGGAACGCTGTCTGTATGATCATAGTGGAAAAGAGCAAAACTGCCTGGAAAGCAACTGAGTGTTGCACATTTATGGGGGCATTGTAAGTCGATCCAACATGGTGTACATCAAGTGGAGATATACATCTTTCCTTACAGTCCGCATATTTACAATTGCATTCCATATATTAAACGAGATATTACCTGCAAGATCACACGAGTTTCAGTGGAGTGCCAGGTGGTGATTTGAACCTAGGTCCAGAGGTAACAGTTCAGCCAATAGACCACATGCCCTCCCTGGCTAGGCACATGTTAATATAGAATTTACCAGTCAAATGTGGCTTTACACTTTTTATCCTTTACTTTATCATAAAATGACAGAAAGTTGACTCTTTTCAATTGGTCCTTGTGAAATACTGTATGGATCACCGGGCATGCACATGTTTAAGAGAGATGTAAGATTGTAAACAGGCATAAGACTGAAAGAGAGTAAAATGAAGGAAAAATAAGTCTGAGAACGAGGTGCTGAACGAAAGGAAGTAGGAGAGGATACAGCATCCCACAAGGTACAGGATGACTGGGGATAACTGCATGACAGGGCATGATTGCGAAAAGCAAAGACGACATGTCAATGGTAGGCATACAGAAAAAAACACAGGCCAGATGAACTGGAGAGTAGTGAACATATGCCAAATGAGTGCATAACGAGATGTAAATTAAGGGACGTGAATTAGAGAGAAACGAAAGAAATGGAGTCGGTGGCTAGCATAATAAAAATTCCGCCCACTATAACAACATCTTTTTGATTCTCCTAGCCTGAAAAAATAGTAGATACACTGATTATATATTATGGAGAATATGAAAAGGCCTTTATTACAAATAATGTGCTATATAGAGTGCAAAATGCAGGCCTTTAGTCGTTTCTCACATGTGTAAATAACAGATATTACAATATTGCAATCCATGGTACTCACTTTACCCCCTTCTTTTTCTGGATGTCATGACTTCGAGAAGACTATGCTTACCATCTGGGAACATTCTGCTCCTTCCGAGTCTCAGGTTAAAACAAAACCCACAATAAAATGTAGGAAAAACAACCAAGCACTCTAAAACAGCACAAAATCACATAATCAGATTGCACAAAAAAGTAATTAAATACGTAAATGAATATGATTATAGTCTCTGTATAAAAATCACTGTTCTGTCACTCTGAAACCTTTGCTTCATGCATGACGAAATGCAAATCTTTGCAATCCATCATGTTATTTAAACTTGGTTTCTCATATTAGTTGTGGGAAAAACATGCTTCCTTGGCAACTGTGCAGCTAATTAAACTAATTAATCTCGATGTAACATGCCAACTTGTCACATTAACAATAACACTCAATCAGTGTGCGTGGGCACAACTAAGTTGGATGAGCAGCGTAAATCATTTAAAAACTTTATGCTGTCAATGTGTAACCATATCAGCGAGATATTATTTCTAAATACACTCTTGTGTGATTAATTTTGACAGTAAAACTTTGAAAGTGGGCACATTTGAAGATGCACTACTTTGCTCTTAACACAGATTATGCACTTACAAAGTCTAAATGTCAGCACGGTGGATACATTGTTACTTTATCTTGTTGCATACCATATTTTCCTTTACAAAAATGCTTCTTTTGATAAAACTTTTACCAAAAGAACAAATCTAATGATCTCTAATGGGCATAAATTGTTGAATAGTTCCTGCCATTTTAGAAGTTACAAAACCTTTAAAAATGTTTTCCAAAGGTTAAACAGTGCAGACTTGTATCATTTCATTTTAGCACTTTATCCTTTTTACCAATATTTCCTTAAATAATATACAATTCACCTCTCTTTTAATTTTTAAGATAAATATATATCATTATAACATAGATTGAGACCATGTCAAGTTTCAATCTTGATAAGCTACAGAAGGCATTAATTCATGGACTTAAAAGCATAGCTTTTCAGAAAAGCTATTACTCGTAGAATTCCAAGAATGTTTTGCAAATTCCTTCAAATCTGTTATTTTTCTTGTTCCAAACAGAATAGGTAAATTTATGTGAAGGGGAAATGTAAAGCGCTCGTCCGCCTAGTCAACTACTTGAGCAAAACAGACTCCCTTCCTCTTAACGTTTTTGTTCCCATTACTACTTTTGGAACCCAAACTTTTCCTAAAAGGTTTAACCCTGTTTTCTCAGCACCACCATTAAAGATTATCTGCCTCTCTTTTCAGAATCTCAAACTTTAGTGACAATCCAGCACAATATGTTTGTACATATGCATAGTTAATGTGGTGTAGCCACCGAGTTTAAACACTGTGGGGCAGATTTACAAGAAACTGACGCATCTGTATAGATGCGTCAGTTTCCCTGCGCCTACGTGAAAAACCCTTGCGCCACTATAGATGGGCCGTATTTAAAATACGGCGCACTATGGTTCAAGGATTGACAGATGCGTCACAAATTCTGACGCATCTGTGAGCGGAAAAGTCACGCATTGTTGGAGTTGTGTCGTCAAGCACGACGCAACTCCAGCAATGCGTGTTGCGGCCTATACCCAATACACTGCGTCACTCCTTACGCCTGCTTCAAGCAGGCATAAGGTTTTGACGCAGTGGCGTCCTAAAAGTCACGCAGTGAAATCTTGTAGATTTCACTGCGTCACTTTTACGAGGCTATCCTGCGTGGGAACGCCTACCCTGCATACATTATACCTGAAGCAGGTATAATGTCACACAGGTCTTTACAACATGACGCATCTCCCTAGATGCGTCACGTTGTAAATTTCCACATTTTTTATGCTGCCAACGGCAGCGTAAAAGTGACGCAAGGGGCTTGTAAATCTGCCCCTGTGTATGGAGGTGTAGCAGTTATAAATGAAAGGTTTAAGTAGAAGTGTACAATTTGAAATATTGTGTAGCTTAGGTTTGGGTTGTAGTTAAATAATAAAAAAGGTTATATTAATTTGAAGGTGTTGCGTAAATTATAAATGTAATGTATGACTATAACTTCAGAATTTGTAAGTTTGTGAATTTTAAGTTTGGTTTGTGTAGAAAGAATAAGTAAACGTTTCCTAAATATAACAAAGGTTTAACCGTTGGTTTTTTCCCATTGAATTTCAATGTAGCATAGATTACTGTTGTCGGGTGGAGCCTCATTAAGTGGAGTGTGGTACAGTAGAGTGGAGGAGAGTGTAATAAAGTAAGTTGCACAGTGGACTAGTGCAAAGTGAAGTGGTGCACATTGGAGTGGTGTACACTAGAGTGCTGTAGAGTGGAGTAGAATAGATTGTAATAGCATACAGGGGAGTGGCATAGAGTGGAGTGGCATATAGAGTGGCATAGAGTGGAGTGGGGTACAGTGGAGAAGCATACAATGGAACAGCATACATTGGAGTGGTGTACAGTGGAATGGTGAAGAGTGGAGTGGAATCGAGTCAAATAGCATCGAGCTGAGTGGCGTTCAGTCAAATAGCATATTATGGATTGGTGTAGAGTGGAATGGGGTACAGGGGTGTAGCATAGAGTGGAGTGGTGTAAATTGGAGTGCGGTACAGTGCAGTGGTATACAATAGAACAGCGTTGAGTGTTACTGGCATACAGTGTTGTGACATGGTAGAATAGCATAGGGTAGACTGGTGTAGAGTGGAGTGGTGTAGAGAGGAGCGGCATAGAGTGGAGTTGCAGACAGTGGAACAGCGTACAGTGCAGTTGTGTATACTGAAGTGGCATGCAGTGGAGTAGCGTAGAGTGTAATGTCATAGAGTGGAGTTGTGTACAATGGTATAAAATACAGTGAAGTAGCGTAGAGTGGAGGGGTGTACACTGGAGTGTCATAGAATGGAGTGGCATAAAGTGTAATAGCGTGCAGTGTAATAGTGTAGAATGGAGTGGCCTAGAGTGGAATTGAGTTAAGTGGAGTGGTGTACAGCGGGTTAGCGTAGAGTGGCATATAGTGGAGTGGCATAGAGTGTAAAGGCTTAGAGTGGGATAGACTAGGGAGGAGTGGCATAGAGTGGTGTGTGGTAATGAAACAGACATAGCACAAAGGTGTGCAAATGAATGTCAATTTAATGTGTCAGGAATATACAGTATGAGGTGTAAATGGTAATTTTTTTAGTATGTGTGAATAGTGTTAAAATTATAAGTTTTAAAATGCTTAGTTAGATGTTGTGCCGTGGAATACAGTGGAAAGTTTGAATTAAGTTTGCTGTATACCACGGTGCATGCGGATGATAAAGCAGTGTGTGATTGACTAATAACTGTGTTTACCAAAGGTAAAGGGAAGCCACGTCATTTTCAGCACAGTTTGGTTGTGTTCTGCATTTGACTGCTTTCTGGGATAGTGTCTTAGATATAGGTAAGCAGTAGTTTTATTGTTGTTCCCTAAAAATTACCACTTTATTCAAGTGGTAATAGGTAGATAAATGTATTTATAATTTTCTAATTATTTTACAGCTGCTTAGGGAGAACTGCGCATTTTAAAAAAATGTAAGTAGCGCTATAATTTGTAGTTGTTACCGTAGTACTCCTTTCAATTTTTTGTGAAGATTTAAATATGTTAAAAACAGAAAATAAACCGTAGTTATTCTAGATTTGTAAAATATAGTGTAGTACTGTGTATTTTAAATTTTTTAGCATATTATTTTTTACATTTATTTTAAGTATCCCAGTACTCCTCAGGCAGTACCATGGTACTCTGTACATTTGTTTTAAAATATGTAGAAACTCATAATTATTTTTCCCTACCTACTATCTTTATAGTGGTAGTAGGATGGGAACAAAATATCCAGCATAATACTTAACTATATATAAAAGGGGGTAACGCAGAACACAGCAAAAGTGTACATAAAAACAACATGGGTCCCTTTAACTTTGGTAAAGGCAGTCATTAGCCAATCACATAATGCCTTTTCATCACTATGTACCGTGGTACTTCTGCAAAAGTTTACAAACCTATTTCAACAACAGATATCAGTAAGTTACAATGCCTTATAACTTAAATGAATTCTTACCCTACCTACCTGTGGTATCCAAAAAGATCAGCTGCACACCATAATGTCTAATGCTGCCAAATTTCATGTAGATCCGTTCTGCTGTTTTTGCACTTCATGAGATACAAAAGCCTAGGGAAAATGCATCTGTAGAAAAATGCACTTGGGACCCTTCCTTTTATCTTTAAACCCCACTTGACCAATCAATGCAAAACTTTCCATCGTCCACCAATGGAGATACAGCTGTAGGTCAGGAAACGTTTGTGGAGATTGGGAACGAATGGGGATAAAGTTATTAGTAGGGGTGGGTGAATAATTCTGCTTCGCTGCTGGAGTTCGCAGAGTTTTGCCCACTCTGCGTTCCACTTGGAACACAAAGTTCCACCAAAACTCTGCCACGTGGCAGAGTTTTTTCTTGCATGTGGCTCACCAATGTTAAGTTGGTGTCAGAGCGAATCAGCGCCGGGATCGAACTCGCAGTGGAACACTGACGTGAGTATAATTAATGGAATATACTACAGTTCCCAGCAGCACTTGCGGCACATACGTAGGCACGTATGTAGACACGCAAATATGGCGGGGAAAACCAATTCAAAAGGAGCCTTTCAGGCTTGTTCCGGTGCCATTTATTCTGAGCCAGAGCTATGTCGGACGGCGGAAGGTCCGGTAAGGGTGCAGGTTGCACCAACAAGTTGTTAACAGCAGTGCACTGTGTACTTTGTGTATTTGGAATCCACGGTTCGCTCATGCTGGGTGGCATGAAGGAACAGCGACTTTTGGCCTCTCTAAGGAGGTATTGGAGAGCCGTTTAATTTTTGTTTGTGATTTCCCCTTTCACTCGAGTTGGAGAGCTATAATTTCAAATAGCTCATTCCGAGTGAAGGGTCAAGGGGGTATTGAGTCGGTGTTCACTCGAGTTGGCGAGCCTGAAACCTGAGGCTCTTGCCGAGTGAATGATACCGTCTTGATATTGTTGACAAAGTAATCGTTGGTGGTACAGCGGCCTGCTGTAACTACCTACTTGTGGTATCTGGAAGTTAAGGGTACTTACCTTGTGTACCCAAGGAATCAAACGGGTGCATTATTAATTCTTTTGTATGGACCAATTTTGCTACCTCATTATTCTGATGATATCTATATAGATATAACGAAAGAAAAAACGGATGTTGCCAAGATTATTTCTTTTCCTTTGTTTTCTGTTTGTTAACTGAAGGGGTTTTTGTGAGAGTTCTAGGAAGGCACTATCTCTCCGCCCCTGTAATAATTCCAAAAGAACGTGTAGAGTGTAGGTGTAATACTGTTGTTCAATTGTTTACTCCTCCCGTACCCTACGTTTGTATTTAGTAACATGTTTTCCCTTTTGTTTAGTGTTCTTAACATTAGACTATCTGCCAAAACGGATGTCAGATATCCTTTCCTCCTGTCCACAAAAAGGTCAGAGGCAGCCCTTCTTTATTTTTACAGGTATATCACTTCTGTAGAATGACATAGAGAGTTAAACAGTGAAAATAGCACACTAATAATGGGATTGTATTGACTGCATTTTTTCTTTGTGGTTTTTAGGTCTCCCTCCCCGCTGTTCCTTTCCTTTCCCCGCATGATCACCTCTAGTGTATGTATTATTCAAGGTCGGACACTTGGGATATCAGGAGGTGGACCATAATTACATCAAGCCGATCCTGAGGATACAAGGCCCTGACAGTTGGTGAATGTGAGTAAGAATTTGAATCCTCTAGCCCGAATTTCAGGCGCTAGAATGCCTTCTGGCGAAGCTTCTCAGCGCAGGTGTTAAGAAAGCTGCCACTCAAGTAGAAAATATACTTAAGCGGCAGAAAGAAGCATCACCCTTTGGCTCACTGTGTGGTGCCGATCACACTGATTTTGCAGCGTGGAAAAAGCACCCTGTGCTAAAACCAAGCACAAGCAGTGTGACATGCCAAATTCCGCCAGCTCAGGCAACCCCATGGGATCTTGAAGAGCTTTTATCCAACTCTGTGGAATTTTATCCACCCCGAGTTATTAGCCACCAAACTTACAAGGAATTCATATACCTAGGAATCCTAACTATAACTACAGAGTGGGTAATGTCACTGTAGGAAGGTAGGATCTGACTGCATAGTTACCCCCACTTTTTGCCTGGTGTCTTGCTGGTTTTTGACTAGTCTGACTGGGATCCTGCTAATCAGGACCCAGTCTATCTGCTTTCTCCCTAAAATGTTATGTCATGTACTTAGGTACACTCCAGATTGGATACTGGGGTACCCTTGTCAGTCCCTAGTATATGGTACACATGTACCCAGGGCATAGGTACCCCAGAGGCCGCCCATCGGCTGAAGCATGTATTATGCCACCCATGAGAGGCCATGCAAAATGGAATTACAGGCCTGCCATTGCAGCCTGTGTATGATGGTGCATGCACCACTTACTTTAGATAAAGGTTTACTATAGCTATAGGTCACTACACTTAAAACATATAAGTCACCCCTATAGCAGGCCTTGACAATCCTGAAGGCAGAGTGCTGGGTTTTATGTGAGCGGGTGCCC
Organism: Calotriton arnoldi; assembly: GCA_963921515.1. Taxonomy (NCBI): domain Eukaryota; kingdom Metazoa; phylum Chordata; class Amphibia; order Caudata; family Salamandridae; genus Calotriton; species Calotriton arnoldi. The sequence continues at coordinate 414,771 of CAWUFW010009848.1, forward strand.
TTACATGAGCAGAGCACCCCTGCAGCCTTCGGAGACCATTCTCCCTGGGTTGTCGGTGACGCTGCCAGACATATAGGTAGAGGTGCATTATATGCTCGCGTAAAATGCTATCTCGAAAACGGCTGCAACACACCATGTCGTGTTTGGTATCAAACACCTTGGAATCATACCTCCACACTGGTAACTGGTGTGGGAGGTATGATTCCACCCTTCAGAAGCAAGCTCCGGGGGGTCCCTGGTCTTCCCGGTACCAACCTTCTCGACCCGGACAGCACAAAATGATTGCTGCTGACCAGAGACACTTTTCTGCCCTCCTGCTGCTGAGCCAAGCTCAAGCAGAGGAAGGTAGCACAATAGGCATCCTGTCACAGGGAGGTGTGACCACCTACCAGACAAGATTTAGTGTATTGGAGCTGGGTGGGTGCACTTCCAAAGTGCCTGAAAGTCTGCACGAGGGGCACATTTGGTGTCCCTGTGCATAGCCCAGTTCAAACCAGTCCTGGGAGCCGTTGGCTCCTGCTCTGGTGTGTAACTGGACAAAGGACATGGGAGTAACCTCCCCCCTGTCCTGACCCTCCCCTGGTAGGGTCCCCTGAATCTGTCCAACCCTCTCTCATTGGTACAAAAGGGCTTACCTGGCTGTAGGACACTATATTCGATGTGAACAAGATTCTGAACAAGAAACCACTGAACATCGACCGTCTGGACACTCTGGACTTCGCTGGACTTCGACTGGGCCCGACTTCATCTCCTTCTCCGTCCAAAGCATTGTCTGTGCCCATGCACCATACAGGCTCCATACAGGACCTGTTGAGCATCAAGGACAACTGAAGTAAGCGCCCTTGGGGTGAAGGAGTCACTCCCCTGCATTCGCAGGCACTGTAATGCAACTGACTGGTCTGCTGATCCTGAGTTCCTGCATACTCTGAAGGCTCCAGCAACACAGGAGGTGGGTTCCTATGTTTCTTGAGATTGAGCTGCCCTCTCACCAGGTTTGAGGCCAGTATCCCTTGTGGCGACTGCATAACCCAAACCCCTGTGCTCTGCGTACATTTGCAAGTGCAAATGCTTGTTGGCGTTCCCCAACCAAGTGCATTGGGCTATCGATAGCCCCACCCTCTACGCACATTTTTTACAAAGAACTTTGGCCTCTTCACACTCTGTGCCCTGCAAGCTGTTGTTTTGTGAAACTGCTAGAGGTCCCCTTGCGACACCTGTGCCTTTGGCTTGTGGGTCCCTTTGAGGGACAACACTGATTTTCTTGGGCTCCCCTGGTTTCTCCAGGCCTGCCCTGACTTCCCTTGCTGTGGTGAGTCTCCTGGTCCTTGCTGGACCAGACCGTGACCTTTCTTGACCTTCTTCATGGGTTGCCGCTGCCAAGGCTTGTTTGTGCTCCCGTTGGACACCGACCCCTCAGCACTCGACATCCTTTGTGGGACAGCTTGTATTCAGCTCCTGGTCATCCTCAGCATCTCCTGGTCCCTGCAGCTGTAGAGTCAAGGTCTCCATCTTCACACCTGAAGCACCCGACATCGGTGGGCATTCATCTACCGAGGCCCTGGTCACTCCTGAGGGACCCAGACTCTGTCCCCTCTGCTTTCAGGTTCCTTCCTTCAAGAATTCTCCTGTGGGTTCCACCGGACACTTTTCTTCTTTCCAGCAGTGTCATTTCTTTGAAGACTCACATTGAGAACGACAGCCACTTCAGCCCTATGCACCCAACTTCCCTGGGATAGGTAACTCTGGTACTTTGGTATCCACGGGTGGGGTGGCTCTTCAACCTTCCAAAGGGTTTCCTCGTAATCCACTGGGAAGGATCCTTAAACTTTAAAACTGCAACCGCGACTCTCCCATTGAAATTGCACGTAGCATGCGGTCGTGTTCTCACACTGCACCCGTCCTCCGTGGGGTCCCTACTTACTCACCTTGGGTTGTTCCTTGGGGTCCCAGTGATTCTACATCCTCTAGACACTGTCTTGACTCGAGTCGTGGTTCTTATACCACTATTTTAGTATATGGTTTGGTCTCCCCCAGGAGCCTACTGTGTATTACTGCTACTTACGATTGTTTCTGTGCTACAGTATTGTATGCTTTGTGTTTATCTGCTTGTAGCAGATACTGTGAGGTATTTAAGGTGTGTTATAATAATAAATATATAGCCTTATAACTACTGTGTGGTTCTCAATCATTTAACCAATACAATAAGATTGCATTCTGGTAAAACAAGCTGCTTAACATTCCTTCAAGACTAAGCCTGAAGGCTGCTCTCCACAGCTACGACTTGGATAGCTTTCTAAGGTTATATTTGACCTCTTAAATCACCATAAGGGTTGTTTGGACTGGTGCAAGGTGCCCACTTTAAATAGTGGATATCATATACCAGGCCAACTTCTCAAAGTCACTCTGTAAAATATATCCCTGAGGCCCGGCAAAGTAATGTAGGAGGCTGCGGGAGAGCCACAAGGCCCCCATAGCCCTAGCCGGCTCCCCGCATCAAGCAAGAGCCAGCATTGCTCCTTCCTGGAGGTGGAAGTTAGTAATGTTGTTCCCTTTTTAATGGGAGCAATATTTAGATCTATTTACCTGCGTGCATCACTGTAGGCAGGGAATTTAAAATCCACTCCCAGCAGGCAGGAGTATTTATAAAGCTCCTGACCGCTGGGAGAGTACTTGGTGTTTTCTACCGCTTGGCAGGAGATTTAAAGACGCTCCTACCAAGCAAGGGCAAATGCAGGTTTCCCTGCCCGCATCGCTGTAGGCAGGAAAACTAATATGTCTCAGGTGTTGGCACCCCAGGGAATACTTACTGAGCCAGCCCCAGGGATTGGCTTCCTGGGGCCATTAGTGGCTCAGGAAGGGGGGGCACACAACCCCCTCCTCAATTGCTGCATTTGGGGCCCCAGGGGTGGGCTCCATTGGGCCTTTAGAGGCTTGGGGAGGGGGCTCCTTGGGCCAATCAAAACGCTCCATTTTTTTAAATTAGTGCTCCCGAGTCTCCGAGACTCTTGTGAGCCCAACTGCCAAAACATACAATTGTATTTTACCTTTAATTTCTCAAACACTACTGAACATATTAACACCCAATCACAAAAAGCACAATCTGCGACCAATATCCAGCTTCCAGACGAATTTGGTGTAATTCTGTTTTTGCTATAACCTGTCTTGAAGAAGTCTATGGAAAATGCATGAGGATTTTGCATTTGGGGAACCCCCCTTTATTCTCAGCCCCCACTTGATAGATCACCCCAAAACTTTCCAGAAAAAAATTGAGGTGGGTGAAATAAAACGTTTTGTGAAGATTTATCAACCGGGCCAAAGTTATTAGCAAACCAAAAATTCCTATGGAAAAACATCCCTAACTATAACTACCTAGTGGCAACCGTAGAAATTCAGCAGTTATAGTTACCTGAGCTAACTACAACTTACACCCCCATAATGCACTACTTAAAACCTCACATATTGCATCACTCATAACATGGTTAGTGACATCACTGATGACATGTCAAATGACATCACTGATGACATCATCTAGCAAAGTAAACTTTAATATACTTCATAAAATACCATTTACATTTTTAAAACAGGAGACAGATGAGACACGTACAGCAGAGAGCTCACTGTAATATTATCAACTACTACACTCACTTATTACCCCTGAGAGTGTTCTCAGTAGATAGTCCTGTCTCTTTTCTAAACCAGTGCTCTAAACACCAATGACCAAAGTAAGACATCTAACCATGCAGGCTACTCTATCACAAACCACAACAACTTGGAAAGAGGTTTTAGTGCACAGTTCAGTTTTACTCAAACCAAATACAATACACACACAGTAGAGAGGTCTTAGCGGACAGGACACTGTGTCACAAAATGCCAGTAAAATGATTCTTTATACTGCAGAAAGGTGTCAACAGGGACGTCAGTCTGTTGCAAATGTCTACTACACTAAGCCATCACCTTAGAGAAATGTCTTAGTGATCAGATGAATTTATTGCAATCTACTACTAAAGTCATTCATCACAAAGGATGGAGGTCTGAGGAAACTGGTCAGCATGTCAGAAAAGAGAACTATTGAGTAAAGTCTCAATTAATAACTTAAACTGACGCAAAGCACTACAATACTCATATACCAGCAGTGGACATTTGTCAGCATAGAAGCCAGTTAATTGATAAAGTGCACACTCTCTTTATAAACAGGATTATACTTCAGTTGTTATATGTTAGAATTACTAAAACTCATTAGTACTACTGAAAGAATAATAATTTATCTTATGCAATATCTCTGTATATATTTTCCAGTATCAGAAGCTATTACGAAACACACACTCACTGGATGATGTAATCAGTGATATCATAAGTGATATCATTTGAGATGTCATGAGTGATGTAACATGTGAGTTCAAAATCAGTGCTTTGCGGGAGGCATAAGTTATAGTTAGCTCAGGTAACTTTAACTGCGGAATTTTTATGGTTTTCTGTGTGAAAAATCTGAGCTTAACTCTAACGTCCCTGTAACCTTTGCTTTTTGCAGTGAATTTGTAAGGTTCTTTTAAATCTATTTTCTAACTATAATGTCCCTGTGGCCTTTGGTTTTTTAAGTGAATTTCTAAGTTTTTTTAATGCTATCTCCTAACTATATCATCGCTGTAACCTTTGTTTTTTTTAGTGAATTTCTAGTTTTTTTATGCTATCTCCTAACTATACCATCCCTGTAACCTTTGGTTTTTTAGTTACTTTTTTTCTTATAAATCATACTACAACTTCACCCATAAGTTCAATTTGGCAGTATACAATTTTAGAAGTTTATAAATACATTCTATTCAGACATTTATTCATATCATACATTTTAAAAGTAACAATTAACAAATGAAGGTAAGATAACTTATGTAGTCTTTCCATAACTGCTATGCACCAAGGTTTTCTCTTTTTTTAAGTCCTTTTATGGAACTGAGGATCCGCCGCGAATTCAAAAGGGCAGCCCACATGAGTACTCTATGGTTACTAGTTCCTGTGATGCAATTGCGGTAAATCGTTGGATTCGGCAAAGCATTTAAAAAAAATATATATATGTCATATACAGGCTCCTCACATTTTAACACTTATGGCAGAGAAACTGGGGTCTCTAGTTGGCAGTGGTTTGTACCCTGTCCAGGTAGGGACCCTCACTTTAGTCAGGATAAGGGAGTCACACAGTTAAGATAACCCCTGCACACCCCATTGGTAGATTGGCACAAACAGTCAGGTTTATCGCAGAGACAATGTGGTAAGCATTTGTATAGACACACACAGTAATACAATGAAAACACTACAAAAGGAGTCCACACCAGTTTAGAGAAATAGCTAATATTTATCTGAATAAAACAATACCAAAACATCAAAAATCCAACATACACATAAATCAATCGATGTGTTCTTTTTAGCACAAAGTACCTTAGATGCATCAAAAATCAAAGACGAGAACAGGCACTGGGGGTTGAGGCACCGGAAAACAAAGTGATGTGTCGGTTCCTTACTCCACAGGGGAGGTGATGCATTAGTTCCTCACTAGAATGCTCATGCTGCATTGGTTTCTCAGCCGCAAAGTAGGTCTGGCATTGATTCTTCAGCTGCAAAGCCGGCACTGCGTCGATCTTTCAGCTGCATGGCAGGTGCTACATTGAGAAAACAGGCTCTGAGAGTTGATGCGTGGAATTTCATACCACATTGCACTTCCAAAGGCCCAGGAACTTGATTTGGCACAACTTGACAAGTCGGGGCTCTCAGCTGATGAGCCCAGGCACTGGTAGGTGAAGTCTTTGATGGCATTGAGACTTCTTAACAGGGGGCAAGCATGCACAAGCCCTTGGAGAACCTTGAAAGTAGGATACATAAAGCAAAGTCCAGTGCTTTCACTCCCAGTACAGAAGCAGCAAGTAGCAGGCCAGCACAGCAAAGCAATAGGCATAGTGGCAGTCCCTCCTATAGCATCCAGCTCTTCTTCCTGGTAGAAGCCCTTAAGCCAGAACTGTTCTGATTTAAGAGTGTGAGAGGTCCACTACTTATACCCATTTCTGCCTTTGAAGTAGGCAAACCTCTAAGGAAAGTCTTTGTAGTTCACAAGACCCTGCCTTTGCCTGACCTGGCTCGAGACACACTACAGGGGGGTGGACACAGCTTTGTGTGAGGACACGCACAGCCATATTCAGGTGTCAGTGACAACTCCTCCCACCACTCTAGCTCGGGAAGACACATCAGCCTGATGATGGGCCATCAGGAAATGCAAGGCACACCTCAGTTCCCTTTGTGTGACTGTCTAGAGTGAATGCACAAGAGCTCAACTGTCAGCCAACCCAGACATAGATTTCTCATGTGCACAAGTAAGGCCAGGTATGAATTAGTATCATTCTTACAACAGAAAGCACGAGTGACTGAGCGAAAGTGTGAATTATGTCACCACGATTCCTGAGGGAACAGAATTGTCATGTTTAGTGGTTGCCAGACTGTTCGCTCCCTTTTTAGGTACAGAGGGGCTAACAGCAGCACTGCGAGCTAGCTGGTCCAAGGGACAATATATCCAGTGGGTGTGCATGGAATCAGTCCGGCAAAACGCGCAGTTCCTACTGTTGGGTCAAAACTATACAACATGGCACCACCAACGTTGGTTGGTTTCGTATTCTGTATAGAACAACTGTGTAACTCAACCGTGCTTCCTCAGAGATCCCTACACACTTTTTAAACAGGATACGTCCTTGGTGGTAGGGAACATCCTCCTCAGCTGAGTAGGTATATCCTATGTATTGGCTGTTGGTAAATTCAAGCTTGAAAGGATATAGTTCCCACTGTGTTTGCCGAATTCTGTAAAATTCATTTTTATTAAACATGGCACAAAATATTTCTGAGAACAGCAGACATGCAGTCACTCAAAAATTACTTCAACATGGCCTCACACTAGATGGTGGGGATGTTACCTTCATGGTAGAGGCACACAAAGCATTTAGGATTGAGGTATTTTACTCTTGGGTTAAATTCCCTGCTGTGGATGATGATAAACAACTATTTCTCGAATATGAAGTAGGTGAAATACCGGATGCATACACTCCTTACGAGGAGGTCGAAATTCCTCTAACTCACCAAAAACATACCAATTGGTTTAAGGGTGCCCTTCCACACAGTATACAAAATGAGAGACTTGGCTCGCTCAGTAATGAGGGGGCGACATGGCCAGTCCTAGCTGGAAACATACCACATCCAGATGTTGACCGACTGACCGCAGGCCAGATACGAGGATTATATAAGAATCTAGTAACGATATACAGAAGTCTTACACAATTTGTAGTGTGAACATTAACACTTGCTCCTGAGCAGACTGTTCAAGCTGTAGAACCACAGTTAGCTACACCAGCCATTAGCCCTCAAACACTAAATGCAGTAATGGGTAAAATACCCAACAAAAGGGAAGAAATTCTGTTTTGGATCGCATAAAAAACAAATCAGCTTGAAGCAGGCCCGCAGGAAAAGCATAGGATATTAACAATTTGCTTGCCAATGGGGATGGCTCCAACAGTAGAAGATTGTGTCACTTGGGGTGCGGTCTTTGCTGCAGTATATACTAGAACACATGGTACCCCCTCACTGGCGGTGTTACCTGAAGTGTTAAAACAGGTACAGAATGAGCATGGACTGCACCGGCCCTGGACTTAGGTATGAAACTAATGGCCAATTTTGGTGCAGTATCTGCCATAATGTTGACATGTAACATAAAAGGGGAAGTAGCAGTGTTAGCTATATGCCAACGCCTGAGGGATTTGCCTCTTACACAACAGGAGCGCAAATTGCCTAAAATTATTGAAGAAGCCTATGCTGCGCTGGATAGAGATAATCTGGGAGACAGACCAGGGAAACCACAGATATAGAGTAATTCTGAAAAGGATAACTCTAAGCAAACACCATATCCTTCCACAAAGAAAAAGTGGGATAACAAGAAAAATAACTAAAAAAACAAAATCACGGGGTGGTCTCCTACACAGGAATCTGCCAAAAAACATTACAATTTGCGTAACTGTGATAGTTTTAAACCACCTGATAGGTATCAGGATACTCTTCACGTTCCTTTCAGGATACATCCGACAGATGCTTAGAAAGAGGAGGACGGTCAGAAAGAAGATTTGAAGAGCATGTGACACAAAGAAAAGACTCACAATGCTCGTCTGAATACATAATTAAACAAGAAGATAAGAAATATAAAAAAACACAATTTAAAAAGAAGAAGGTAGCCGGACTAAAAGTCAAGCATGTCCCGCATTTTGAGGACTCTGCTTCTAAATGGGAAGTGGGCATTGACAATGCTGGACGGCATGGCAGAAGTCACAATAGTTCACCAGAACCTAATGGATTTTCTGGTGGGAGTAGTGCTGAGTGAGTTTATCACGGTGGAAACACCAGATACCAGGGTAAGCATTCTACATCGTTTATACAAAGTCCAGCTACGGTTGTAAGAAGACGTACCGAGATTTGTGATAGAACGAAAAGGGGGTGTTGATTATCACAGGGTATGTTACGGCGCCAACCTAGTGTCGTGAGTATAATGGAGGAAATAAGAATATTGTGGTGCAACAAGTGAGGAAAAAACCCCAAAACCCTCAATTGAGGACAAAAGTCCGTCTTACTATGACAACAGTTCCTGTGCACACACAAAACAGTAAATACAGCATCAAGGTAAACGTTATTTCAGAAATGATGACAGTATGTTCTTGCTTGGGGTGTCGATTTATTAGGGTACCACTTCACAGGCCAGCCAACACGTGTTTCGTCATTGGGTGTGTAACCCTAGACTTCTTCAGGGCTGGAAATGAACATGGAGAATGACTCGTGTCACAATGTAATAAATACAATCACATAGATGTGTGTCTTACAAAGATGGGACACTGTGAGTACACTCAAAACTTAGTTTGTCACCAGGAAAACACCAAGGGGCCAGGATCTTAATTGAAGTAAAAAGTTTTGTCGTGAAGACCATAATATTCGATCTCATGCATATAAAACCAATTGAGTAGTGACAGTCAAACTAAATAGCCCTGTTCAATATGTGGTGGCAATGTACTATGTCAATAAAAACTGTACCACTCTAATGCCAGTACAGTTGGCGCAAAAGTGCCAAGTCAAGTGAACACAAAGCTCAAATGCCACAGCGAAAGGTAAATCAGAGTAATGTGAGGAAAAGTGGGGTGAGAAAAGGTGTCCTACTCTTAAAATTACTGCACCGAAAACCCGTGTTAGGGCTAGTAAGAAACTAATGTGACTTATTCGCTGCTCGTATTATCTTAAGCACGCCTACCTCAGGTGGAGTAAAGCAGGTCTTCAGACCTACAACACATGAAAGGGCATTATTGTAAACAATGCTCGTGAGGGAAACAGAGCGTCATGACTAGATAAAAACCAGCTGTAGGGTGAGCTCACCTCTCGGCTGGTGATACTTCCGACCCAGTGGGTCCTAATATTCAGTCTGATGCGTGAGTTTTCTTTTTCTCTTTTCCCAAAACTTCGGTAAATCTGTATAATAATAACTATTATGAGTATGTTTCAAAATTAAGTCACACCCATCATAACAGATATACAAACATTCAATATCTGCTTGTTACAAGACCAAATTGCAATATACCCTCCTCTTACCTCATAAGTAAGGTAATAATGTCTACACTTCTGTCGCTGGTTCTGGCTGTGTATGCCAACACTTATCAGTATCAGTATGCCTCTTAGGCAAGACAAGAGTAACGCGGCGCCATCCGCCGTGTAAAGAGCTGTAAAAATGAAACAAATAACCTATCACAGCCATGTTGGACACCTTAACACTAAGTCCAATGTAATGGACACTGTTAATAAAGCTAACGTTTTCGGAGCAAGCTCTTACCTATGGCGAGTACGTCCTGAAGCTCCTCACACCGTCACCGTGTTCTGACGGAAATCATTGAGGCGCAACCCGGAAGTATATTTATACACCGAACAAGGCCAAAACACTAGAGCGCTAAATTTGAATCAGAGGAAACACGCATGCGCGTGTGTAGTGAAAAGATCGAGCCATGCAATGAGTATAAGTGCAAAGCCCCCTTTTTTATGATGCATAGGTCAGATCTCTGATCACATCCCATGAATGTAATGAGGTCAAATTGGGTTTAATAGATACTCCGATAGAGAAGAATTCAAATGAGCAGGATGGGTATGCAAGCTCATGTCTAGTGAAAGTTGAAGGCATGCAAAATTGTGTATACACCACATCTTATAAGTACATTTAGTGTGGTGGACTGACAAGGTTCTCAGTTCAAGCAGATTGGCGAAATCACAGATAAGAAAGCCTTCCAAAAAGCGGGATAATTACACAAACATGTGTAATACATCTTAAATTTCTGTACGCATATAACTATTGGAAGTCCAAGCATGCAGTAAGTGAAGAGATAACATATCCCATGCGTTCCTCTGGATCAATGGGTTGACAAAGCCGCCATCTATTAGGCAAGATGTCATGAAGTCACATAATTTCAAGCCATACGGCATGAAGTCAGAGAAGGTGATCATTCACCAAAAATTATGATGAACACATTTGTGTAGTACTTGATACATTGTAGAACGACAAGAGCAAAATTATGTCTGATGAAGAGACGAAACCGTTACCCGAACACAACAAAAGAACACATATGGGTAACAATTTCTCCAATATGGTAATGTCAATGATCACTTATGCTCGCCTACAAGAGTGGGGTCAAAAGGATCTTGTCATGATGTGTTGCTGACTCACAAATTCAGGTTAAATCAGACAGATTATTAGATCACAGACGGTAATGTAATAGTTCTAAAGCAAAGCCATGTATTGTATAAAATCCCGATTTAGAATATAGTAAACATTAGATAATTAGTTAATCACACATTAGAGTTGTAACACAAACAAGTTAATACCAACAGCATAATCCATAAAATACCAGGCATCAGATAGTACATTTTAAAACGTTATACAGACTAATCATTGGCACACATCTAGTCGCCCAGGAAATAGTGCAATTCCCGGTCGCTGTTAAAACCACGCTCATCGGATTTCAAACGCATAATCCAAAAAGCCTCAGAACGTCTCAACCGTAACTCTCTGTTCCCTCCCCTAGGACTTGGGGTAGTGACATCTATTCCATAAAAGAGAAAGTTCTTGTAAGGGCCCTGGGATGCACATTCCCACATATGCAATGCCATGGGATATCTGGGATCCTGTTGTTTCACAGCTCTGACATGTTCCCTTATTCTTTCCCTAAGGGTTCTTATTGTGCTGCCCACATATTTCCCACCACAGGTACATTCCAGTACATAAACCACAAATCTTGTGTTGCAGTTTATGTTATGTCTGATGTCATATGTTCTGTCTGGGCCACTGAACGCTGTTTTTTTGTCGGATGCCCATCTGCAAATACCACAGGCCCCACATTTATAGAAACCCAAGGTATAGACATGGATAGAGAAAGAGCAGCGGAAGAACTTTTTGAGAATCTAACCAAGGGTAACACCATCAGTATAAATACGACAGGTATCAACCCCCAACGTAAAGAGGGTCTTAGGGAGAAATTCCTTAGATTGGAAAGACTTAAGAAGAGTGAAAATGCAAAATGGTGGGATGGAGCTACACTTAAACAGTATTTACGTTTAAACAGAGTTTAAACAGAGTTCCAAGAGGTTTGAGGTCTCAAATCTTCCCGACTTACGATGATCTAGAAGATGACTTGCTTAAACAATGGGAAGATACATTGACCAGCAATTCGCAAACACTTATGGGCATCTTAATAGATAATGCTGAAAGAAAAGTCGCCAAACTTCAGATTGAAATTACGCTACTTGAGCAGGAAATAAAGGATCTAGACCTGAAGGATGCAACAGAAAAAAACTATGTCATATTGAAGGAGATTTTAGCTAGGCATCAGAATGATATTAAGGATAGGAAGGCCAGGAAGCTCAAGCGGGACGAATATGACTATAAAGAGGGAAGAATTTTCACTTTTGCAAAGAAATACGATTTTCTGTTTCAGACAGGAAATGAGACAGGGAAAACCAACAGACAAGAGGTTATCTCAGTGTCATCGAGCTCTACCTCTTTAAATGCTCCCCTTACTAGCGATAGTGAGGCTGATAACGCTAGTACGTCGGCTGACAACAGGCAGGTTACCTCCTCCCCTTTTTACGCGAAGTACAGAGGATACGGAAGGGGAACAGGGTACAGCCCAGACAAACAAATGCAGACATAAGACCCGTAGAGGAAAGAGAGCAGGTAAAGGAAAACTACAAGAAGAAATTAAGATCAGGGGACAACAGGAACTGATGAATTGCATTGACAAAGGGGTGGAAGTCATCAATCTCTCATCTACGATACTCAACCAGGACATGGTCTCTCTTCTCGAAAAGGGTTTGAGTTACAATCCTAAAGACGAAGGGGATATCTGTAAAACCAAAGTTGACCTCTTTAAATTTATTAGGAATCTGAAATTAAAAAAGTTTTTCAGTGCAAATCCGACCTCGAATAAAAGAAATGTGAATATTCCAACTGGCTCATTTTCTGATGTTCTAAGTATTCAAGATGTACATGATACTTATTTACTTTTATCATTGACTGACACTGAAGACACACCACTCCGCATGGACACACTATTACAAGAACTTGATGTGCACCCTGACTACACCATTGACAGTGGCCTTAGGATAAAATCTAAATGGACACCAACTTTAACCAGTGGCAATAACATAGACCTATTTTATCAACTGGTCTTAGAGGACTTAGACAAATTTAATGAGAAAAGAGTGAGAAACAAAACCAGACATATTGATAATCTCCGCCCAGGAGAACGGACAGCTCTCAAGAAATTAGCCAGTGATAATGATGTAATTATCAGAGAGGCTGACAAAGGGGGCAACGTGGTGGTGATGGACAGGGTAGACTATAATAACGAAATACTAACACAACTTCAAGATACAGCATGTTATGAACGACTTACATATAATCCTGTTGGCCCTCTTACTCTGGAGATTAATAAAAATCTTAGAGAGTGGCACCAGGCAGGGCTCATCAATGATGACGAACATGCCTATATGAGAGTTTTTCGACCACATTATCCATGTATATACACGCTCCCTAAAGTGCATAAACACTTACCTTTTCCACCTGGAAGACCCATTGTTTCAGGGATAGGTGGTCCTACTGAACGCTTGGCAGAATATGTGGATCTTTTTCTCGGTCCTCTGGTCCGGAATCTTCCATCATATATAAGAGATACTAAGCACGTACTTAGCATGCTGGCTGATTTCAGGTGGGATGAAGGCATGACACTCGTGACTTTAGATGTAGTCTCACTTTATACGAGCATTAAACCAGACCTGGGCATGAAAGCAATTTCACATTGTCTCACCAAAAGACCTGCCTCAGAATGGCAGCATACGAATATGCTGTTGGCCATGATGAGATTGATTCTGGAAAACAACTTTTTTCTTTTTGAGACAGATTGGTACAAACAGAAGAGAGGTGTAGCTATGGGTTCCAAACTTTCACCCAGTTTTGCGAATCTTTTTATGGGCCGTTTGGAAGAGGATTGGATTTGGGGTCCCAAAGGCAGCCAGTTCAACGACTCTATTATTTTTTGGGGTCGTTACATCGATGACTGCCTTTTAATATGGACAGGACCACAGGCTAAACTTGATGACTTCTGTACCTATTTGAACACTAATACATATGACATGTGTTTCACACACCATAAAAGTAATCTGACAATTACTTTTTAGACATTGAGATATTCATCAGTCATAACACCTTACAGACTCGCCTTTTCCGTAAGGATACTGCGTGCAACTCTATTCTCCATGCTCAGAGCGCACATCCTTTGCACCAGATCCATGCAATTCCCTTTGGAGAATTTACAAGAGCCAGAAGGAATTGCAGCACTGATCCAGAATTTGAAAACTGCCTCACATCAATGAAAGCTAGATTTAAACATAGGGGCTACACACACCAGATTCTAACCAAAGCAGAAACCAGAATCAGACACATGCATCGGGAAGAGACAATTCGCGACAGAACACACAAAATAGAAAAAAGGACCGTCAGATTAATTACTGATTTTAATGATTTCAGTCAGACATTGTCCAAGAGTCTAAACAGACATTGGAAACTGCTCACTAAAGACACAGCGCTCGCAGAACATATCAATAGGAATCCGCAAATCACCTACAGAAGAGGCAAAACTCTCAGAAGCAGGCTCAGTCCCAGTTACCCGAGAATCACAAACAAAGACACATGGCTTACACCTCGCACCTTGGGTTTCTATAAATGTGGGGCCTGTGGTATTTGCAGATGGGCATCCGACAAAAAACAGCGTTCAGTGGCCCAGACAGAACATATGACATCAGACATAACATAAACTGCAACACAAGATTTGTGGTTTATGTACTGGAATGTACCTGTGGTGGGAAATATGTGGGCAGCACAATAAGAACCCTTAGGGAAAGAATAAGGGAACATGTCAGAGCTGTGAAACAACAGGATCCCAGATATCCCATGGCATTGCATATGTGGGAATGTGCATCCCAGGGCCCTTACAAGAACTTTCTCTTTTATGGAATAGATGTCACTACCCCAAGTCCTAGGGGAGGGAACAGAGAGTTACGGTTGAGACGTTCTGAGGCTTTTTGGATTATGCGTTTGAAATCCGATGAGCGTGGTTTTAACAGCGACCGGGAATTGCACTATTTCCTGGGCGACTAGATGTGTGCCAATGATTAGTCTGTATAACGTTTTAAAATGTACTATCTGATGCCTGGTATTTTATGGATTATGCTGTTGGTATTAACTTGTTTGTGTTACAACTCTAATGTGTGATTAACTAATTATCTAATGTTTACTATATTCTAAATCGGGATTTTATACAATACATGGCTTTGCTTTAGAACTATTACATTACCGTCTGTGATCTAATAATCTGTCTGATTTAACCTGAATTTGTGAGTCAGCAACACATCATGACAAGATCCTTTTGACCCCACTCTTGTAGGCGAGCATAAGTGATCATTGACATTACCATATTGGAGAAATTGTTACCCATATGTGTTCTTTTGTTGTGTTCGGGTAACGGTTTCGTCTCTTCATCAGACATAATTTTGCTCTTGTCGTTCTACAATGTATCAAGTACTACACAAATGTGTTCATCATAATTTTTGGTGAATGATCACCTTCTCTGACTTCATGCCGTATGGCTTGAAATTATGTGACTTCATGACATCTTGCCTAATAGATGGCGGCTTTGTCAACCCATTGATCCAGAGGAACGCATGGGATATGTTATCTCTTCACTTACTGCATGCTTGGACTTGCAATAGTTATATGCGTACAGAAATTTAAGATGTATTACACATGTTTGTGTAATTATCCCGCTTTTTGGAAGGCTTTCTTATCTGTGATTTCGCCAATCTGCTTGAACTGAGAACCTTGTCAGTCCACCACACTAAATGTACTTATAAGATGTGGTGTATACACAATTTGGCATGCCTTCAACTTTCACTAGACATGAGCTTGCATACCCATCCTGCTCATTTGAATTCTTCTCTATCGGAGTATCTATTAAACCCAATTTGACCTCATTACATTCATGGGATGTGATCAGAGATCTGACCTATGCATCATAAAAAAGGGGGCTTTGCACTTATACTCATTGCATGGCTCGATCTTTTCACTACACACGCGCATGCGTGTTTCCTCTGATTCAAATTTAGCGCTCTAGTGTTTTGGCCTTGTTCGGTGTATAAATATACTTCCGGGTTGCGCCTCAATGATTTCCGTCAGAACACGGTGACGGTGTGAGGAGCTTCAGGACGTACTCGCCATAGGTAAGAGCTTGCTCCGAAAACGTTAGCTTTATTAACAGTGTCCATTACATTGGACTTAGTGTTAAGGTGTCCAACATGGCTGTGATAGGTTATTTGTTTCATTTTTACAGCTCTTTACACGGCGGATGGCGCCGCGTTATTCTTGTCTTGCCTAAGAGGCATACTGATACTGATAAGTGTTGGCATACACAGCCAGAACCAGCGACAGAAGTGTAGACATTATTACCTTACTTATGAGGTAAGAGGAGGGTATATTGCAATTTGGTCTTGTAACAAGCAGATATTGAATGTTTGTATATCTGTTATGATGGGTGTGACTTAATTTTGAAACATACTCATAATAGTTATTATTATACAGATTTACCGAAGTTTTGGGAAAAGAGAAAAAGAAAACTCACGCATCAGACTGAATATTAGGACCCACTGGGTCGGAAGTATCACCAGCCGAGAGGTGAGCTCACCCTACAGCTGGTTTTTATCTAGTCATGACGCTCTGTTTCCCTCACGAGCATTGTTTACAATAATGCCCTTTCATGTGTTGTAGGTCTGAAGACCTGCTTTACTCCACCTGAGGTAGGCGTGCTTAAGATAATACGAGCAGCAAATAAGTCACATTAGTTTCTTACTAGCCCTAACACGGGTTTTCGGTGCAGTAATTTTAAGAGTAGGACACCTTTTCTCACCCCACTTTTCCTCACATTACTCTGATTTACCTTTCACTGTGGCATTTGAGCTTTGTGTTCACTTGACTTGGCACTTTTGCGCCAACTGTACTGGCATTAGAGTGGTACAGTTTTTATTGACATAGTACATTGCCACCACATATTGAACAGGGCAATTTAGTTTGACTGTCACTACTCAATTGGTTTTATATGCATGAGATCGAATATTATGGTCTTCACGACAAAACTTTTTACTTCAATTAAGATCCTGGCCCTTTGGTGTTTTCCTGGTGACGAACTAAGTTTTGAGTGTACTCACAGTGTCCCATCTTTGTAAGACACACATCTATGTGATTGTATTTATTACATTGTGACACGAGTCATTCTCCATGTTCATTTCCAGCCCTGAAGAAGTCTAGGGTTACACACCCAATGACGAAACACGTGTTGGCTGGCCTGTGAAGTGGTACCCTAATAAATCGACACCCCAAGCAAGAACATACTGTCATCATTTCTGAAATAACGTTTACCTTGATGCTGTATTTACTGTTTTGTGTGTGCACAGGAACTGTTGTCATAGTAAGACGGACTTTTGTCCTCAATTGAGGGTTTTGGGGTTTTTTCCTCACTTGTTGCACCACAATATTCTTATTTCCTCCATTATACTCACGACACTAGGTTGGCGCCGTAACATACCCTGTGATAATCAACACCCCTTTTCGTTCTATCACAATTTTGAGTCAGGGTAGGCTGCAGCCACGTGATACACGGTATAGACATGGATAGAGAAAGAGCAGCGGAAGAACTTTTTGAGAATCTAACCAAGGGTAACACCATCAGTATAAATACGACAGGTAGCAACCCCCAACGTAAAGAGGGTCTTAGGGAGAAATTCCTTAGATTGGAAAGACTTAAGAAGAGTGAAAATGCAAAATGGTGGGATGGAGCTACACTTAAACAGTATTTACGTTTAAACAGAGTTCCAAGAGGTTTGAGGTCTCAAATCTTCCCGACTTACGATGATCTAGAAGATGACTTGCTTAAACAATGGGAAGATACATTGACCAGCAATTCGCAAACACTTATGGGCATCTTAATAGATAATGCTGAAAGAAAAGTCGCCAAACTTCAGATTGAAATTACGCTACTTGAGCAGGAAATAAAGGATCTAGACCTGAAGGATGCAACAGAAAAAAATTATGTCATATTGAAGGAGATTTTAGCTAGGCATCAGAATGATATTAAGGATAGGAAGGCCAGGAAGCTCAAGCGGGACGAATATGACTATAAAGAGGGAAGAATTTTCACTTTTGCAAAGAAATACGATTTTCTGTTTCAGACAGGAAATGAGACAGGGAAAACCAACAGACAAGAGGTTATCTCAGTGTCATCGAGCTCTACCTCTTTAAATGCTCCCCTTACTAGCGATAGTGAGGCTGATAACGCTAGTACGTCGGCTGACAACAGGCAGGTTACCTCCTCCCCTTTTTTACGCGAAGTACAGAGGATACGGAAGGGGAACAGGGTACAGCCCAGGCAAACAAATGCAGACATAAGACCCGTAGAGGAAAGAGAGCAGGTAAAGGAAAACTACAAGAAGAAATTAAGATCAGGGGACAACAGGAACTGATGAATTGCATTGACAAAGGGGTGGAAGTCATCAATCTCTCATCTACGATACTCAACCAGGACATGGTCTCTCTTCTCGAAAAGGGTTTGAGTTACAATCCTAAAGACGAAGGGGATATCTGTAAAACCAAAGTTGACCTCTTTAAATTTATTAGGAATCTGAAATTAAAAAAGTTTTTCAGTGCAAATCCGACCTCGAATAAAAGAAATGTGAATATTCCAACTGGCTCATTCT
Organism: Calotriton arnoldi; assembly: GCA_963921515.1. Lineage (NCBI taxonomy): Eukaryota > Metazoa > Chordata > Amphibia > Caudata > Salamandridae > Calotriton > Calotriton arnoldi. The sequence continues at coordinate 433,167 of CAWUFW010009848.1, forward strand.
CTGATGTTCTAAGTATTCAAGATGTACATGATACCTATTTACTTTTATCATTGACTGACACTGAAGACACACCACTCCGCATGGACACACTATTACAAGAACTTGATGTGCACCCTGACTACACCATTGACAGTGGCCTTAGGATAAAATCTAAATGGACACCAACTTTAACCAGTGGCAATAACATAGACCTATTTTATCAACTGGTCTTAGAGGACTTAGACAAATTTAATGAGAAAAGAGTGAGAAACAAAACCAGACATATTGATAATCTCCGCCCAGGAGAACGGACAGCTCTCAAGAAATTAGCCAGTGATAATGATGTAATTATCAGAGAGGCTGACAAAGGGGGCAACGTGGTGGTGATGGACAGGGTAGACTATAATAACGAAATACTAACACAACTTCAAGATACAGCATGTTATGAACGACTTACATATAATCCTGTTGGCCCTCTTACTCTGGAGATTAATAAAAATCTTAGAGAGTGGCACCAGGCAGGGCTCATCAATGATGACGAACATGCCTATATGAGAGTTTTTCGACCACATTATCCATGTATATACACGCTCCCTAAAGTGCATAAACACTTACCTTTTCCACCTGGAAGACCCATTGTTTCAGGGATAGGTGGTCCTACTGAACGCTTGGCAGAATATGTGGATCTTTTTCTCGGTCCTCTGGTCCGGAATCTTCCATCATATATAAGAGATACTAAGCACGTACTTAGCATGCTGGCTGATTTCAGGTGGGATGAAGGCATGACACTCGTGACTTTAGATGTAGTCTCACTTTATACGAGCATTAAACCAGACCTGGGCATGAAAGCAATTTCACATTGTCTCACCAAAAGACCTGCCTCAGAATGGCAGCATACGAATATGCTGTTGGCCATGATGAGATTGATTCTGGAAAACAACTTTTTTCTTTTTGAGACAGATTGGTACAAACAGAAGAGAGGTGTAGCTATGGGTTCCAAACTTTCACCCAGTTTTGCGAATCTTTTTATGGGCCGTTTGGAAGAGGATTGGATTTGGGGTCCCAAAGGCAGCCAGTTCAACGACTCTATTATTTTTTGGGGTCGTTACATCGATGACTGCCTTTTAATATGGACAGGACCACAGGCTAAACTTGATGACTTCTGTACCTATTTGAACACTAATACATATGACATGTGTTTCACACACCATAAAAGTAATCTGACAATTACTTTTTTAGACATTGAGATATTCATCAGTCATAACACCTTACAGACTCGCCTTTTCCGTAAGGATACTGCGTGCAACTCTATTCTCCATGCTCAGAGCGCACATCCTTTGCACCAGATCCATGCAATTCCCTTTGGAGAATTTACAAGAGCCAGAAGGAATTGCAGCACTGATCCAGAATTTGAAAACTGCCTCACATCAATGAAAGCTAGATTTAAACATAGGGGCTACACACACCAGATTCTAACCAAAGCAGAAACCAGAATCAGACACATGCATCGGGAAGAGACAATTCGCGACAGAACACACAAAATAGAAAAAAGGACCGTCAGATTAATTACTGATTTTAATGATTTCAGTCAGACATTGTCCAAGAGTCTAAACAGACATTGGAAACTGCTCACTAAAGACACAGCGCTCGCAGAACATATCAATAGGAATCCGCAAATCACCTACAGAAGAGGCAAAACTCTCAGAAGCAGGCTCAGTCCCAGTTACCCGAGAATCACAAACAAAGACACATGGCTTACACCTCGCACCTTGGGTTTCTATAAATGTGGGGCCTGTGGTATTTGCAGATGGGCATCCGACAAAAAAACAGCGTTCAGTGGCCCAGACAGAACATATGACATCAGACATAACATAAACTGCAACACAAGATTTGTGGTTTATGTACTGGAATGTACCTGTGGTGGGAAATATGTGGGCAGCACAATAAGAACCCTTAGGGAAAGAATAAGGGAACATGTCAGAGCTGTGAAACAACAGGATCCCAGATATCCCATGGCATTGCATATGTGGGAATGTGCATCCCAGGGCCCTTACAAGAACTTTCTCTTTTATGGAATAGATGTCACTACCCCAAGTCCTAGGGGAGGGAACAGAGAGTTACGGTTGAGACGTTCTGAGGCTTTTTGGATTATGCGTTTGAAATCCGATGAGCGTGGTTTTAACAGCGACCGGGAATTGCACTATTTTCTGGGCGACTAGATGTGTGCCAATGATTAGTCTGTATAACGTTTTAAAATGTACTATCTGATGCCTGGTATTTTATGGATTATGCTGTTGGTATTAACTTGTTTGTGTTACAACTCTAATGTGTGATTAACTAATTATCTAATGTTTACTATATTCTAAATCGGGATTTTATACAATACATGGCTTTGTTTTAGAACTATTACATTACCGTCTGTGATCTAATAATCTGTCTGATTTAACCTGAATTTGTGAGTCAGCAACACATCATGACAAGATCCTTTTGACCCCACTCTTGTAGGCGAGCATAAGTGATCATTGACATTACCATATTGGAGAAATTGTTACCCATATGTGTTCTTTTGTTGTGTTCGGGTAACGGTTTCGTCTCTTCATCAGACATAATTTTGCTCTTGTCGTTCTACAATGTATCAAGTACTACACAAATGTGTTCATCATAATTTTTGGTGAATGATCACCTTCTCTGACTTCATGCCGTATGGCTTGAAATTATGTGACTTCATGACATCTTGCCTAATAGATGGCGGCTTTGTCAACCCATTGATCCAGAGGAACGCATGGGATATGTTATCTCTTCACTTACTGCATGCTTGGACTTGCAATAGTTATATGCGTACAGAAATTTAAGATGTATTACACATGTTTGTGTAATTATCCCGCTTTTTGGAAGGCTTTCTTATCTGTGATTTCGCCAATCTGCTTGAACTGAGAACCTTGTCAGTCCACCACACTAAATGTACTTATAAGATGTGGTGTATACACAATTTGGCATGCCTTCAACTTTCACTAGACATGAGCTTGCATACCCATCCTGCTCATTTGAATTCTTCTCTATCGGAGTATCTATTAAACCCAATTTGACCTCATTACATTCATGGGATGTGATCAGAGATCTGACCTATGCATCATAAAAAAAGGGGCTTTGCACTTATACTCATTGCATGGCTCGATCTTTTCACTACACACGCGCATGCGTGTTTCCTCTGATTCAAATTTAGCGCTCTAGTGTTTTGGCCTTGTTCGGTGTATAAATATACTTCCGGGTTGCGCCTCAATGATTTCCGTCAGAACACGGTGACGGTGTGAGGAGCTTCAGGACGTACTCGCCATAGGTAAGAGCTTGCTCCGAAAACGTTAGCTTTATTAACAGTGTCCATTACATTGGACTTAGTGTTAAGGTGTCCAACATGGCTGTGATAGGTTATTTGTTTCATTTTTACAGCTCTTTACACGGCGGATGGCGCCGCGTTATTCTTGTCTTGCCTAAGAGGCATACTGATACTGATAAGTGTTGGCATACACAGCCAGAACCAGCGACAGAAGTGTAGACATTATTACCTTACTTATGAGGTAAGAGGAGGGTATATTGCAATTTGGTCTTGTAACAAGCAGATATTGAATGTTTGTATATCTGTTATGATGGGTGTGACTTAATTTTGAAACATACTCATAATAGTTATTATTATACAGATTTACCGAAGTTTTGGGAAAAGAGAAAAAGAAAACTCACGCATCAGACTGAATATTAGGACCCACTGGGTCGGAAGTATCACCAGCCGAGAGGTGAGCTCACCCTACAGCTGGTTTTTATCTAGTCATGACGCTCTGTTTCCCTCACGAGCATTGTTTACAATAATGCCCTTTCATGTGTTGTAGGTCTGAAGACCTGCTTTACTCCACCTGAGGTAGGCGTGCTTAAGATAATACGAGCAGCGAATAAGTCACATTAGTTTCTTACTAGCCCTAACACGGGTTTTCGGTGCAGTAATTTTAAGAGTAGGACACCTTTTCTCACCCCACTTTTCCTCACATTACTCTGATTTACCTTTCGCTGTGGCATTTGAGCTTTGTGTTCACTTGACTTGGCACTTTTGCGCCAACTGTACTGGCATTAGAGTGGTACAGTTTTTATTGACATAGTACATTGCCACCACATATTGAACAGGGCAATTTAGTTTGACTGTCACTACTCAATTGGTTTTATATGCATGAGATCGAATATTATGGTCTTCACGACAAAACTTTTTACTTCAATTAAGATCCTGGCCCTTTGGTGTTTTCCTGGTGACGAACTAAGTTTTGAGTGTACTCACAGTGTCCCATCTTTGTAAGACACACATCTATGTGATTGTATTTATTACATTGTGACACGAGTCATTCTCCATGTTCATTTCCAGCCCTGAAGAAGTCTAGGGTTACACACCCAATGACGAAACACGTGTTGGCTGGCCTGTGAAGTGGTACCCTAATAAATCGACACCCCAAGCAAGAACATACTGTCATCATTTCTGAAATAACGTTTACCTTGATGCTGTATTTACTGTTTTGTGTGTGCACAGGAACTGTTGTCACGTACCGAGATTTATAAATGTCCTCTTGGGAGGCACTCACTCAGGGCTCTGACATTTTGCTGGCCTAAAAATATTGTCCACCGGAATTCGTAATGGATTGCCCAAAGGGAGAAGCAGTAATATTAACAGCCTTCTCCGACCTCGTACCAGAATCAGTAAAACATTCATATGCCAGGGAGTGGGCTTTAGCACTAGCTCCTGCGTTATACTGCAACCATGTGGGATGGGATGATGATTCACCTTATCATGACATACCATTAAGAACAATGCCACAACCTCAAAGACAATACTCTATCAAAAATTAAGCAAAACAACAAGTTAGGCAAATCCTAAGACAACTTGAATATCAAGGTGTGATTGAAAGTTGCACCTCTTCAATGAATAATCCTGTTTCCAGTAATGAAATCAGACCAATCATATCGTCTAGTATAATATTAGAGACATCTATACACAGCTACCTGCACAATTGCTGTACAAAATGCACAGTGCCGCACTAATGAAATTTTTTTTTTATGTCCTCATACCACCATTGTTTGCAAAGTCTAGCCTGACATCCGACCTGTACCACCCCAGGCTATTTACAATAACACATATAGTCCTGCGTTCCAGCCCAACCAGTTTCCTGGTTGCTGGTTCCACGCAGGTGTAATCATAGGACACGAGGGGTTAAGTTCTTATTATACCATTCCAGTTCAAAAAATCATCCCAGATCTTAGTATGTGTGCCAGCCTCGAGTCCTCTGTCCATTTTACAGATAGTTTTAACCGCCTGGAGCCAGTCCGAACCATGAGGTGGTGCAGAGTCTAAATTGTGCTGAGGGATTCCCTCTAACGAATTAATAATACCTATTCCGAGATACCTGATCTCTCTCTGGACACTTCCCCTCCAGTCTGAGACGTTCCAGCACATTATCCCTGTTTTCTCATTATTTACCGAATAGCCTGAAAAAGCTCCAAATTCTATCAAACAATAATGGGGAAATGGGGCACCCCTGTCTCGTCCCTCTAAAAATCGAAAAACTCCTAGTGAGAGAGCCATTGAGGAGGATCCTAGCTGTAGAGCGATGATATAGAGCTTTTAGTATTGTTATAAAATGTGGCCCAAACCCCATGATCTCCAATACTGCCCATAAATACTCCCAGCAAACACGATCAAAGGCCTTGGCGGCGTCCAGTGTAACCGCCGCCAAGGGTACCGACCTTGATGTAGCTATGTCTACACAACCAATCAGCTGCTGGGTCAGTTTGTGCATCTGTCTCCCAGGGATAAAGCCCTTCTGATCTTCATGGATGAGCTGAGGGGCGATTCTAGCTAGCCTCCCCGCTATAATGCTAACAAAGATTTGATAGTCTGCATTTAGCAGGGATATCGGTCGATATGACTCTGCTTTTGCCGGGTCCTTGGCTGGTTTTAATATCAGGACTATAGAGGCCTCTCTCCATGATTCTGGGGCCTGTGTCTCCCCCATATATACCATAATAAACAGGCTTTTCCAGACAGGCAGTACTTCCTCTATTAAAATGTTATATACTTCTGAGGGGACGGCATCTAAACCGGCGGCCTTCCCATTCTTAGCTCTTTTTATTGCCCCCCTAATCTCCTCCTGAATGATTGGAGCTTCCATCATTTTTTCCCCTTCACCATTCAGTACAGGGAGACCAAGCGTGCTACGCCAACTTTTGAGCTTTTGGGGGTCTGTGGTAATATCTTCCTTGTAGAGCTATGAAAAGAGTGTCATTACATGTTCCTGCATAGCATCCCAGCTGTCAAACACCTCCCCTAACTCCCCCCTCAGCTCCTTTATCTCATTTCTGGTTCTTACGACCCTAGACTTCCAGGCCAGCAAGGCCCCCGCTTTCTCTCCATACTCAAATTCCTTCACATTTGCAGCTTGCCACCTTGCCTTACACTTTAACTCCAGCCTGATCTTATATTCTAGTTGGGCCTCTTCTAACCTCCTTTCCAACCTCTCCCTTTCCTCTCCCACACTTATAGAATGCAAAGCTTCCTCAAGGATCCCCACTTCCTTTTCGATGTTTAATAATTCTGCCCTTTCTTCTCTGCTTTTTGCGCAGGCAAGGCTTTTTAGGACCCCACGTATATATGCCTTAAAGGCATCCCATACTATTCCAGGGGAGGCAGTATCTTTATTATTAATAAAGTATTCTAATGCAGCCTTTTTCAAAGCTATCTCCACTCCCCCCTCTAGGAGAAGGGCACGCTTTAGCGTCCATCTCTTGCAGGGCTGCGGTCCTGGAGCCCGTAAAGTGATGATGACTGCTGAATGATCCGAGATGTGGGCTGGAAGATGCTCAATCTTTTTAATATTAGTTGCAAAGCATCTATCAACCAAAAAGTAATCTAATCTTGAGAAGTGATGGTATTTTTTACTATGATACTACTTCCCTCTCAGATGCCTCCAGACATCTAGTAAGTCTAGATCCTGTATCAGACTTTTCAACACATTCCTCATTCTGGGAACAGGAGCACTCTCCCTTCGCGTTGAACGATCCATTACAGGATCCAACAGTACGTTAAAGTCCCCGCCCACGATCGCAGGTGCTGAAATATCCACCAATCTCAATTCCAATTCTATAATGTGCTGTGGATCGTCCTCATTGGGTCCATAAAACCCGACACATATAAAATCACTATCCGCCCATCTCATACGAGCTAGAACCCATCTACCGGAGCTGTCCGTTCTTGACGACTTAAGCTCGATCCCACGGCCATTTCTAATTAAGATTGCAACCCCCTTACAGCATTGTGCTTGATCAGAGGCAATGACATTTTGGACCCAGCCACACCTGCCAAACAACTCCTTACTTTCATTTGCTAGTAAGTGTGTCTCCTGTAAAATCATAATTTGTGCCTGACTGTCTTCTAAATACTTCAGCACTTTCCTCTGTCTGGGTTTAGACCTAAGACTATTCACATTCCATGTGAGTATGTCAATACTTGGGATTCTGGCCATAATGCTTCCTCTCGTATTCCACCTCCTGCTTCATAACTGGTTTATTAAAACTCTCCCGCGTAGGAGGTACTGAGGACTTTTTTGTTTTTTAACCCACTTCACCCCAGCCGTGCCCATCCCTCCACCACCATCCCACCCCACCCCCCTTAGCCAACCCCGGGGAACCCTCCCTCTCTTTTTAGGCATAACAATGCCTATGGGCGCACCATTGGGGGAATTTAAACTAATTCAGCAATATACAAGAAAGCAAACTATCCCAGTAGTCTAAAGTTGGTCACTTAGCGGTATCTCCCTTCTTTTTGATCCTATCAATTAGTGACTCAACATCTTCTACTGACCGAAAATTGTACATTTGATTATCCCACATAATGCACAGCATTGCGGGGAATTTTAACTGTACCTTCGCTTCCAACTTCCGTAGCTCCTCCATCTAATTTCCTAGCTCCCACTGCCTCTGTTCTGTAGCTTTACATAGGTCTGACCTAACTAGCAGTGAATAGCCATCTACTAGGTATGGGCCGTTTTTTAGGGCCCCACTAAGAATCTCCTCTTTGGTGGTATAAGAAAGAAAATTCACAAGGATCCTCCTAGGTTTGGCACTTTGGGGGTTGCGACGAAAAGGCTCTCTGTGCACTCTTTGAACTTCGTGCTCAAGATTGATATCTTCCTTGCCCTTCAAGATCGTATTCCGTAGCAACTTGATGATAAAAGCCTTCATATCCGACCCTTCCTCGGCTTCCGGGACGTTCAGAAATCTCAAGTTATTCCTTCAGGAATGATTCTCCACTCTCTCCATGTCTTCCCTTAGGGTTTGGTTTTGCCTTGCTAGCTTAGAGATCTCAGAAGCGTTCTTCACCACATCCTGCTTTACTACGACCACCTCTTCCTCTAATTTCTTTGTACAAAGGGTTACGTCATCCAGTTTTTGGATTAACTCCTAGCAGGATGCTTGTATGCCTAGCTGATTTGTTTCTGAGACCTCAAGTCGATGCTTGATTTCATTTTTCAGACCCAATAGGATGCTTGCCAGCGAGGCTTCTGAGACTTCTGAGTTCTCCTGGCTTACTTCAGATATTCCCGCATCCGATCTGCTCTGTCTATTTCTATTCTGAGCTTGTACAGGAGCTCCTGGGTCATCAGATAGTGCCAACACAGTAAACCTGTTGCTCACGGGAATTGTTATAGCTTCTTCTTGAAGTGCCATGATATTACAGCTAGGCTCATTCAATTGTGAGGGACCACCAACGCTATTTGCACCCTTTTTCGTACTTATTGCGGTTTCCTCTGAATTAGCACTGTTACCTGATGTGGCTACCTCCGTATTAAGACCTGCACTGCCTGCACCATCTTTCTGCATAGTTGGAAGCACGCGAAAAAATTATTTAAGTGAGGGAGTAATTTTTATTTTGGTGGGTGCGTTTACAGTTTTGCCTTTATTTTTACCCTCGTTGATTTTTCCTGGTGATTTCCCTACTCCCCTACTCTGGAGACTCCCTCCTCCTTGCCACCCCCGCATCGCCTTAACGATTACTTAAGCTCCTTGCGTTGATCCGAAGTGTATCTGACGAAATAGGTACAAACTTCGTCTTACCTCCAGTGTTCCTGGTCCTCAAAGTGTACCTGGAGGGAGCCTCATCTTCTTTGGTAGTACCTGTCTCCATATGCGAGGGCTGCCCCGCTCTCTCGCACAACTCTCCCCACTTCCATGCTCCTAATGTGTTCCTCCGGTCTCCAGTCATCTTCCTCACTTCCTCAGAGGGCTGTTGGCAGGCTCGACTTGTTCTGTCTCTGCCCCAGTCCTAACGCTGGCCTCCCAGGAACGTCGGAGCTCCACTGCTGCCTCCCTCCATCGCGTCCCCGGGGATCCGAAAATCGGCCCCCGGCTCCCAACAAGCCCGCTTATCTCGCGTGTCTGCTGCATTCCGCAGTGCAGTAAGTTTTAATTATTTATTCTTCCGATGGCGGCATCTCTCTTGCGGCTCTCTCCCAGTAGCGCTTTCTCCCAATGGCGCCCGCGGCCGTGAGCATCTAGCTCGCAGCCGCCATGTTCCCCCCGCCGCACTAATGAATAACATACAAAACAACACTTGATATCTCGGATGGATTCTTCTGCCAAAGTATAGCCCCTCAAAAAAGATATTTCACTGTCTTCACAGCGTTAGACTCGCAGAAACAATTCTGTCATTTACCCCAGGGGTATAAGAATAGCCCGGGACTGTTTTAAGCTAGAATCACAGAATTACTTGAGCATTTTGATGATCAGGCATTGTCATATGTCGATGACATATACTTAACGGATGATGAACTGATGGAGCACTTGGCTAGTGCGGACCATATGATTTTGGGGTTCGCTCTCATGGGCTACAGATTCAATATCAGCAAATCAAAAAAAGCCCACCTCAGTGTTCTCTTTCTGGGATACGACTTGTCAAGTGAAAGCAAGAGCCTGGCGATGATTTTTTAGAAAAATGTTTGTTGCTTCAACGACTCTGAAAAGATTACAATCCATATTAGGATTTCTAGATTTTGTCAGAACATACATTCCTGATTACTCAGAACAGGTAAAACCATTGTACAACCTTATACATCCAGATTTTTCAACACACATTGGACACAGGAACAAACTGAAATTTTACGTTCAGTGCAAGCTGATATGATAGCATCCAAACACTTACACACATTTGTGAATACTACGAATCTGGTGATCCGTGTCGTCATGGGTACATCAGGATACACATATGTCACGTTCAATGAAGGTGACACAGTATCAATTGCATATAAATCACATTTCTATACAAATGATGAAATGCATTCTGCACCAACTGAAAAGATTAAGGCAGCAGTTCAGAATGCTGTGGTGAGAGAGCATGCCTTGGCTCGAGGGAAACAAATTATTGTCGTGACCCCAGTACCGACCTTAGAGGCAGTTCCCAGAGCTAGTGTTCCGAATGCAAAAGCTCTACATCCAAGATGAATACAATGGGCAAACTCTCTCACTGCAACAGATTTAGACTACAGATTTGGATCTACATGACAAGCACAAGCATTTCTCCAGTATATCCTCTGTCTAATGAAATAATGCTTCTTGAACGCTATGATTACATCATTTACACTGATAGTTCTGCACAACCTGCCGTAGGGACAAAACAGGAATATTCTGCCACATGCGCAGTCATAAAAGGGCGAATCCATGATGGAGAATTCCATACTGAAAATACCTACACACAGTCACTAGGTGATTACACAGCACAGGTGGCAGAACTTAAGGCTCTGCTACTGGCATTACAGACTACGGATGCTGTATTCCCCACACTTGTAGTGTTTGATTTGTATTATTGTGTACAGTCATATAATGAATATTTTTATTATTGGAGTCAGAATGGATTCAGGGATTCGAAAGGCTGCACAGTGAATCATAAGATGCTTTGGGAACAGGTGGCAAATCTAAAAGAATGCTTGCCATGGGCTCATGTTGTACATACACTGAGTCATCAATGTGTTGGCGTACACTTTGAAGGGAACTCATTGCCTGATGAAGCAACAAAAGCAACAGTTTGCACTGCCGCGGTTGCTGCAATAACTCATTTAAGCACGAGAATAGACAGAGAGATCATGGTGGTTGTCATTGCCATGTGCAATGACACACACTTGCCGAAAGGTTTTCCACTCAAGTACTCCTACAAATTAGATGCGCAAAATATACTGTATGCTCAGATTCCTGGAGTGGGGGATAGAGTAATACCTAACAGTGATTGCAGACTAGGACAAATACTGGCTGCATTTGAGGGTCTAGCTCTGGCACATGCGGGGTGGCAGCAGAAATGTCGCTAGTGCAGCAACAGTATTGGTAGCCGGGTGTTACAAACAGACCAAGGACTTTGTCCTAAGAGGTGACATCTGTCAGCAGATGAAAGGATCCACAATAGCGCGTCCACCCAGACACCTCTTTTAATTTCAAACAAGCCCTTGGCTTATGTATATTTGGACAATTGCGGCCCATTATCATCAGACAGGGCTTACAAGTACATCTTGGTGGCAGTTGATCCCTGCTCTCAATTCCTGTGAGTATGGCCATGGTGATCGGCTGAATTGTTATAAAGGATTTGCAAGTCTTCATCAGGACATGCGAAGTTGGCACAATGCATTCCGATCAGGGTCCAGCATTTAGCTCTTGCGCTTGCAAAGAGGCCATGGAAAGTATAGGTGTGACCCTGCGTTTCTTATCTTTGTACTATCAGGGAAATGCGGTCATTGAGAGGAAAAACCAAGACTTAAAGCAGTCTTTAACACCAAGGGTATTATGCTCAGGTCGCAGTTGGGTTCATCACCTATATGGGGTCAAGAGGGCTTTAAATAACATGCCAAGAAAGTCCCTGGGTGGTCATACTCCTTATGAGATCATTTTTGGGGTTAAGATGTGGGTCCCAGACCTCGATAATGCCAGCACAGTGGCAGCGGAAACACCTTTTGATATCACTGAACGTTTGGCTGTTTTACATCAATTGAGCGATTTGTGGGATGAACAGAGCAACATCAAAGTAAAACACACCACCACTGGAGAAGTGAAGGTTATTCTGGCAAGAACCAGCTGGATCCCAAAGATCAGGGATCTGGTTCGAGAACAGATAGTGAACAAAACAGAGTTTGGGCTCTTCTATCAAGCGCCTGCCCTGGCTGTTGAAGGTACACAAACTGTACTTCTCCCACCCCTTACCGGATGCAGAGACAAGAGATTTGTCTCCATTGATCTGATCAAACCCCACTATGTGGCCGATTCTCAACAGTAAACCATGTGGGGTCCTGGGTAGCTACCTCTCGCTGCCGTCCAGGAAGTTCAGATGAAAGCTTTAATTACAAACAAAGCCTGTTCTCTTCAACATGAGACAAATACGAACAACAATGAAGTATGCCTTCCACCTGTTTCAAAAAGAACGATTACTGTGCAGTCTGGTTTTGTGACTTTGCTTTTCCACTCTTAAATGGACTCTCTGTCCCAGAATGCTCTGCATTACACACTGTGAATTTGAACCTAAAGCCACATGCACCATTACACTGTGAACAAAGAGACTTGTCCCAGGTGAATATTTTAGATGTTCCAGTTCCGAATTGGATTGTATGGGATAAGGTATCATTTCGTGTGTTTAGTCCTACTGAAATAATATAAAGATTTTTTAAATCTCCTCAAATTATATTATCACCCCCAGCATCATTACTGATGATTGGGACACTAATACTGTATATGAAATGTTAAAAGATCTAGAAGATTCAACTGTGTTTTTTTCTGATCAATTTTATGATGGTACAGATAATTTTGATGAGATGTTCTGCTATCCACATTTTGAACACCATTTTCTGCATAAAGCTAGTACACCATGTGAGGTCTTTAACTTTACTCAATGGGAACATTGCCCTACACAAACAAGGGGTAGTTGTAAATCATTTGCACAGAGGTTTGACTATTTTTCTGGTTATGACACATCTAACCCTCTTTATTATAGGTTTGCACCATCATCTGCATAGAGAAATATGTTAACTGACACTACGCTGATATATTCTGCTTACTTTCTTCCCAACTCTGTGTACATGGTTTCGATATATGGAGGGATACTGTAGATGTAAAATCTATCTGGGGAGCTAAGGATTGGCAGCTTCAGGGAACTGAGGCTTTATTTAGGGCCTGCTTAATACCACAGCAAATGATTTTCCGGAGCAACACTGTGCAACATACTACGTGTCTTGGACTGGCCAAGATAAAAGGCTTAAACACACCTTTTATTCCCACTACTATACAATTCGAAAACTGCCATTAAATCACACCGTACAATGAATGCACTATTGATAGCATGCTGCGTCAGAGTAGACACAACTCATCCTATCCCAAATGGCGGGGATGGTTAGTGTGGCCTCTAGACACTAACAAATGTCAGGATAGATTCCTGTGCAACACCGAGGGATTTACAGAGTATAGGCCTGACATGCGATATGTGCAGAGTGAACATACGGGGTGGGAACCACTTACAGTGTTGGGAAGTAGTGCCTTGATTGGCTAAAAACCTCAACACTGTCCCAGGTAAAACAGCACATTTCCTTTTTATCTGACGACCTGGATTTACAAGACTTTTTAGTGGGTCCTTGGAAATCACGTCAAAATGCTTAATTTATGAGGTGTATAATGCGATATGGATATCTCAAGAAGCAGCTGCTGCAAGGCTGCGTGCAATTGATAGGATTACATTATCATCTAGAATCTGTTCCCTGGGTGACATTGTATCATCCATAATACATATGCTTCAGCCAGACTTGACTGCATTACAACATGGGCAGTGCCAGCTTGGGTCAATTCTATTGTTGAGCTGGACATTACAAACACTACGTTCTGGCCACGTGCCATGGCGACACATTAACGTCACAAATCTGTTTTCACCTTACCATCTTTTGGAGCAACAGATAACTATGGCACGGAAAGATGCTAATTACACAATGTTGCACATTGAGAAGCTAGACAGATCACCTTTTACCGTTGCAGAAATAGCATCCTCGGATTGGATAATTGATGGGTATATTACAATGCCGATCTCCACTTTTCACTCTCAATACTGTCTACAACACCATCAAGTGGGCAGGTATGAAGCGTTAGGTGAAGGGTTCTTACATGAGCAATGGGAACCTCCTTTCCCTGTCCGGTTTAGGAATAAGGACACTGAAGTGTTTCTAAGTGGTTTGGACTGCAAGGATACTTTAAGCGGATCCCTAGTGTGCAAGGTTATTTAGTTGATCAGGGCTTGCAATGTTTCTTGACACTTGAAATGGTCACCGGCAGCCATGAAATGTCCGACTTTCAGATTGCTCTCAAATGGGAGCTACCTGATGTTGATCGATCAGGGTTGCTGTGGACTGAAGCCAGGGGTTGCCTACGTGGTGACCGTCACTTCCATTGAAACATGTTGCACACAAGTCATGTTTCCTACTACCCGTACAACTAGGGAGGACACATTGTGGCCTTCCATTAATCTTACTACCAAGTGCTTTGATGCACTGAGCAAACTGAAAGCCTTATTGTTTCAAAAAGATGTGGCCTTAACTTCAGCCAAGGAGACGTTTGCTCTTCAGGTGGCTCGTTTCTGTGCAGAGATACAGGCGCTTCTCCGTACTAACTTCCCACGACATTTTGGGGAGCTGGTCCATCGTATTTTTAATATGTCTAATATGACTGGAATTGTAGGGTTTTCTAAGAGCATAGGCACTGGGTTTGTCAGCACCTTCCAGAAGGTGTTTGGGATTATTCTATTCTTCATCCACTCAATCTTCCGAAGCATCTTTGGAGGTCTTCCGCTGGTCCTGATCCTAGTTGCAGGGCTACTGATTTTATTTTTCTTTCTTCGCAATGGATGATCCAGTTCAGGATCAAAAGGTGCTGCCACTGCCTCATTCCTGTTGTGCTGTGAATGCATGGTGCATTTCTTTGGCATACATCTGCTTCGAGAACCAAATGAGCATTGGTTTCTGTCATTCCAGCCTGTATGGCTTCATTACATACAGCCTGTGTTCTGCTGCCTCTTGTGCACTTACTAATGTGCCCTGAACATGTGTTTGGGGTCGCAGTTGGTTAAACCTTGGAACAAACACATGCTGATGGACCTGTTAAAGGCCCACCTGTACTGCTGTTGCTTGCGAATACCTCTGTTCCTGGCTTTGTTCTATGAGCTTCCCTGGGTTGCCTTCGCACCTAGTGGTTTGGATTCCAGCTCTGTTTCAATGGAACATGAGGTGGCTGTGTTTCCTCCCTCAGCAGCTGCTGTGGGGGCAGGATGGAAAACAATTTGCTCCATTGATCTGCTCCGAGGTTTACCTCTGGGAATGTCGTCTGCAGATGCTGGGAATAGCAATGTATCGTCTACTATATGGAACATGTAAACATATGAATTTCCATGTGGTGGGCACTTTTATTGTTTTTACCTCCAAACTAGTTTATAAATTAAATTAATTTAAGTGCCTTTATATTATTATATGTGTTTGGTTTTCTTTATGATTTGGGCCTCCAAATAGCATGAGTACTTACATTTTAATATGATTTTAAGCAAGTTTGACTATTCCCACTCTGTTGCATTGCCTTGCTTTTAGTAGCTTTTCACCAACATATGTGTGAGGAGAGGGTGTCATGTGCACGAATTAGGCCCGGTAAGAATTAGTATCATTCTTACATAAACACAAATCCTTCTTCCTAAAGTTGTCCTCTTTTTGCCACATTAACGTTTGACACACATCTTGCATTTGTGACACTTGCTTTGGTTTTGCAGAAACACCGACCTTGCTGACACAGAACACTTTGTGAGAATCCTATCACACTGCCTTGGCATTTGGTGCAAGGCCTCTCATGTGCGTATTACAAATGTGTTTTATTATTACATCCATATGGCGGCACAGCTATCTATAGAACACAAACAGTGGCTACCCGATTACAATCTCGACCTGAGGCATGGAAGCCATTTTCTATTTATAGTCTTTTGTTTCCTAAGATAGTCAGAGGAGACATTTCTGCTGATCTCGAGGGGTCACTGCATGCTGAAGCTTTCGTATAACAGCTGACTGACATCTCCGTGAGGGGAGTACAGTTTGTAACCAAGACTGGGTCGTACACTCTTACCCACCATGTAAAGGGGTTAGATCATCCAGATGGGGGTTTTCTTGGCAAACTACATATTCACACCCTAGACATCCAGGTTAGGGTTAGCATCATAGGGGTACGTTTGGTTGTTACAATCTCTTATACGTATGCATATATAATCTTTCTCAACAAAATGGTAGAACTCTTTGATTTATTTTCTGTGTTAATACTCATTGCAACGTTTATCTGCTTCTGTCTGTTAATGATCACAGCCCAAGTATTTTATACAAGAATCACTCTGGTTCAATAAATATACTGTGTATTATTTATATACTTCTCTGAGCAAAAGAAAGCACGAGTGACTGAGCGAAAGTGTGAAGTCTGTCACCACGGTTCCTGAGGAATAGAGTTGTCATGTTCAGTGGTTGCAAGAACTGTTTGCTTCCTGTTTAGGTTCAAGGGGCTAACAGTGGCACTGCAAGCTAGCTGGTTGAAGGGTCAACATACCCAGCGGGAGTGCATGGAATAAGTCTCGCACCATTCTAAGTTTATGTTGTCCGCAAACGCACACTTGCTACTGATGTGTGCAAACTAAATGGCAGATTCTACAGACAGGCAAAGGCACAGAATGGTTAAGCAAGAAAATTCCCACTTTCTAAAAGTGGCATGTTCAAACATGCAATTTAAAAACCATCTTCACCAAAAGTTGTACTTTTAAATTATGATTTCAGAGACTCCAAGGGCCAGACGGTTTTTGCATGCGCAAACAGGTTTGCGAACCCGTTTGCGCATGCAAAAACCAATAGGGGTATGTACCATTCCAAAATAGCGAGTTGCAATTTATTTGCGACTCGCTATTTTGGAATTGCAAGTCGCTATTGGGAAGGGGCATTCTGGGACTGTCCTGGTGTGATGGGGCCCGTCCTTTTGCCCACGGATCCGGCCCGATGCGCTTGTGTCCCTCCTGCCGCGTTCTGATTTGCCAGCCTGCTGCTATCCTGACCCTGACGGTCTTCTGGGCCAGTTCACTCTGGGTCCGTCCCGTTGCAACGGGGACCGTCCTTCTGCCTACTGGACAGGCCTGATGCGCTTGTGACCGCCTTGGCGCATACTGGTCCGTCCCGGTGCGACGGGGTCGGGGCGACCCTACATCCGGCACCTCCGCCCTGCTTCAACTTCGACTGCTCCGGCTGCCTCGAGTTCAACCCGCCATAGAGGGGTGGGTGAGCTTGTGCTTGCGTTTTCACTGATGGTCGTGGAAACAATCGTGCAGCCTTGAATCGTGGAAAATTCTTACAAAATCCTTATTTCAGTGTAAATTGAAGGCTACAATAGACAAGCGACTAGCACCATCTTCTGAAACCTTTTTAACTTTTTAGTGACATGCTGCTTGCCATGTGAGCTGATGTGATAGAAGTTGAAACTGAAAGCCCGTGCTTGCGTTTTCATTGATGGTCTCTGCAGCCTTGAATCGGCTGCGCAAGTCGTCTGACTCGGGCCCCCGACCGGTGAGCTGGGGCCTGGTCTGCCTTGGTTCTCCCGCCTGCTCACTGACCCCCCTGCCCAACAACATGATACGGGCTGACGATCTCTGGACGGTGGGGTTGTTCTGGGCCCGGCCCGCCCTTCTCACATGGGCGATCACGTCTGGTCTTTGCCGCTGGGCCTGCATTTACTTTTACTGCTGCCCTTTGCCCCTCTCCCCCCCACCACCAGCCTGCCATCACCGAGAACAACTTCAGCATTCACATGACTATTACGCTATGTCGATATCGCAAGACGTCGACCGGCCCTCCCGTGACGCACCGTCCTCTTTCTTGTTGTGATTCTGATTTGGATATGTTTTACCTAGACTCTGATTCTGCCCCGTTGGGCTTGTAGCTCTCTGTTCTGAATCGTCGCCCTGACCTCCCGTGAATCACCGCACTCGGCTCTGCCTCTGCCAGGATGTTACTCCGCAGTGCCTGTTGCTCTCTGACCCCGAGGGCAAAAATAGCCGTCCGATCCGATTCAACGAGCTGACTGATTGCGCCCGCTTCGGATGTGCCGATCTGACGCTCATTCACTGCGAACTGCCTCTACTCGAGTTAGATAGGGTAAGTGCCAGCACTTTGATCTCCTTCAACGTAACCGCAAATCTCTGAACTCTCTCTAAAATGGTCACACAACCCTGGTTTCTCTAAAATGGCCGCCTCCTGTTCATTTCTGAATTAACCAGTTCTCCCTCACTGTAATCTCACAACCCTGCATTTCACCCCGACTTCTCGTTTAAGCCGCACAACCTACTCTCTCTTCACCATGCCCTTCCTCGCTCAGTCCAGAATGGACCCCAGGCTAGAGAAGTTAGGTACGAACAGCTACATAATTAAATATCCAGCTAACCTCTCCAAAATGCGATTAAATCCCTGAAACACAGACTACTCAAAGCTAACCCTGAAACACTTATCTCAGACCCCTATTTCTGCCATAAAAAAGGGGCTATTACTAGCAACCTGATATTTTACACTAAAAGAAGAGCTCAATGGAGAATGGCGCTACACTCTTTACTCAGAATTGCCTCGGCTAAGAAGTTTCCTCACGGTCTTAGACTCATGGCCGTGACGTCACCCACATTTAGAGCAAATGATACCATATCCATCTATAACAATGGGATTATACTAAATCAGGCCACAGATCACAACCTAGGCATCTTTTATGACAGATTCGCCCGCCTTAAAAAATCGATGGACCAAAGCGACTCCCCTAGTCACTCTAGAAATGTCCTTCCCCCTGCCTCAGACTCAGGCCCACTCTCTTTGATCAACACTCACGGGGCCGCCCTGGCTCTACCAAACCTTGGTGCCCCAGACTCACCCACCGTGCCCCGACCGGAACTACCTCATGCCCGTAATGCTGGAGCAATTGTTATCCCCAGCGCCGATCACCTCACCTACACCTCCCCCAATCCCTCGCTCACTAGATCTATCTCACATAATTCCATCTCCCCACAGCTGACTCGCCCACTCTCTACCAGGAACTCACCCCCTCCTAACATCCCTTCTAGCGCCCAATCAACTTGCTCTCCCATACTTCAGAGAGGGATCTCTTCCTCAGTCGATGCCCCCCTCCCCTGCGATCCTTGGCCCTGAACTCTCCTCCGACCTCCCTGCTGATCAACCCTCCCCCTCCCCTCCTCATGACCCATAACCCACATACAGACCCTGCCGCTAAGCTCAAGGAAATAAACCAAGAACTTTTAAATATCAAAACTATCATTCAAAATCTCATTAATGCCATTGAGCTGCTGGCCCTTGAGCTCTCATCCAACAAGACTTCGCAAGAGATCCGTCATATGATCCAACTCCACCATAATCTTCCACCTCCTCCCACTATGTTACTGAGTGACCCAGGGCCGAAACTGCCAGCCCAGTCCTGGAAGTTCACTCCATACCCGAATGCCCCTTCCAGACCCTCCAGAGCCAAAAATCAGTTATCAGAAACAGACATTCTCTCCCTCCTCTGTGCCTACATCGCCCCTCTTATGCACATACCATTCCCTTCTAGAACCTCGCTAACCGCTCCTTTAAATGCCTCTGGATCGGCCTATCCCAAGCAAGGGAGCTCTGAAGCCATCCAAAGCATCACTTCTAACCCTCATAGAGTTCCCAGGCTCAACGTCAATGCCTTAAATATTAATAACCTCATGCAGATCCCCACTACGCAGCCCCTGATCATTGACGACAAATCACACCTGAAATGCATGTTACTCAACTGTAGATCAACGGTGAAACATGCTACCGACCTCGCAGATCTCATCCTTGCCCAAGATCTTGACCTACTCGTTCTGATCGAAACTTGGCTCACTGACTCCTCAGGCCCCATCCTTGACATTCTAGTCCCTCCCAGCCACAACATTATCAGACTTGATCGCGCTAAGAAAACTGGAGGGGGCATAGCTTGTATCTACCACAACTCTCTTTCAGCAAAACAGTCCCCTGCAGCTATTCTCTCATCCTGTGAATACCTATGGATAGACATCACTATCACACATAGACCCCTATGCACCCTGCACATCTTCTACCACCCACCAGGAGACAACCTCCTCCTCATTGAACAAACTATGGAGACCATCTCCTCCAATCTGTTCGACACTGTCCCTAGATCTTCCTTGGTGACTTCAATCTCCATTGGAATGACCCGCACAATCAAGCAGTTAACACTCTTAAAAACTTCCTAACTGACCTCTCCCTGACTCAATTTTGCGATAGACCCACGCACAACCTAGGCTCGACCCTTGACCTAATCATCTCCAACCCCAACTCCATGCATCTCAAATCTATTCTCTCCTGTGACTGGTCGGACCATCACTTTATCAGCTTCCATGTCCTTGAAAGCTGGAACTCCAATAGATCACAACCTATAAAACAAAAACATTGGAAAAGATCGCTCCATAATACAAACGTCAATGAGCTCATATCTCACTGCAATATCTCCCTACCGCCGCCTACTAACATGACTGATGTGCACGACCTCACTGAGCACTATAATAACGCCATGATGTCTGCCCTGAATGCAACTGTCCCCCTCCAACTAAAAAGAACTCCCATCAAAGACTCCAAACCATGGTTCAATGACAGCCTAAATACGGACAGACGTAGCCTGAGATTAGCTGAACGAGCCTGGAGATCCTCTCCATCCATGGCTCTTCTAAAAACGCTAAGACTAAAAAGAAGTAGATACAACAAACTCATCAGAACGGCAAAAGAAACCTTCTTCAAAGTCCAACTGGACAAAGCCAAAAATCGCCCGAAACGGCTTTTTGAGCTGATTAAGTCACAATCCAATGCCACCTCTATCCAATCTCCACATGTCTCCTGCCCTCAACCTAACTGTGATGCTGCTGCTGACTTCTTCCTCAGTAAGGCGAGGAAGATCGAATCAGATCTTAAGTCTGCGCTAATTGAGCTCGCACCCTCCCCTTACTCCTCTTTACGCACGCCCACTCCCACGCCGCCCAGTCTCTCCCCCAAAAACAATGCCTCCTGGAATCAATTCACACCCCTCAATAACACTGCCATCCTCAACATACTCATGACCCTGAAATCCTCTAATCACCTCAATGACCCCCTTCTCCCAAACTTCTTCAAAGAAATGATAGGATCACTAGTCCCGCTTTGGTCCAAGATCATCAACGCCTCTCTTCTTCAAGGTGAGATCCCTGACTGCCTGAAGGCTGGCCTTGTGCTCCCCATTCTCAAAAAACCCACGGCAGACCCCGATGACCTGAATAACTACCGACCAATCACTAACATCCCTACCCTTGCTAAACTCCTGGAGAAATGTGTACACGAACAACTGTGCAAACACGTTGAACAATTCCAACTTCTCGACCAATTCCAATCAGGCTTCCGCATGGGCCACAGCACTGAAACGGCAATCACACATATTGTGGATGATGCTCTCACTCTTCTGGACCAGAATGAAACCTGCCTATTAATACTACTTGATCTCTCATCTGCTTTTGACACTGTCAAACATGACAATCTACTTAACCTCTTGGAATGCAGGATGGGGCTATCAGGCACGGTCCTTAAATGGTTTGCCTCCTTTCTCAACAACAGAACGCAAAGAGTAAAATCCAATCAAGCTCTATCCAACGCCAGTCCTTGCACTCTGAGTGTCCCCCAAGGATCCTCACTCTCCCCCACGCTCTTTAACATTTTCATTGAACCATTGACTGTAATCCTCAAAGCATCTAACATTCAATATCACATGTATGCGGATGACACCCAACTGTACATGAAAATATCCTCCCCCGAAGACATCAAATCTCTCAATGGAACCCTGCACAAAACCCTAAATTGGCTAACCTCCAACCACCTCAAACTAAGCCCCCTCAAAACGGAATTCCTCCTCATCTCACCCACCAAGCAAACCCCCACAGTGGTGAAATAACTAAGTAACCTCACCGATCTCAACTGCACACCACTCATAATTGACTCCACAAAATCACTGGGAGTGGTGTTAGATAAGAACCTTAACATGCAAGATCACATCAGAGCATCTACCAAAGGAGCGAACTTCCAACTGAGCATCCTAAGAAAACTCAAACCCTACCTTCCCCACGATGACTTCAAATCGGCGTTGCAAGCACTAGTCATCTCTAGGCTAGAATACGGCAGTGCTACTCTATGCGGACTGCCAAAACTCAGCTTAGCCCCCCTCAGAGCTTCACTTAATGCGGCAACCAGACTCATCACTGGTTCCAAGAAAACCAACCACATCTCTCCAGACCTGAAATCGCTCAACTGGCTCCCTTTTGAGGCAAGGATCCACTTAAAAATTGCTTGTATGACCCACAGAGCCCTAAACTTCAATACCCACCTCTACCTGAAAAACAAGCTCGAATTCTCCGGCTGCAACCGGCCTTCAAGGAGTACCAACTCACAGTTCCTTAAGCCGAAGAAATTTAAAAAACTGAAAACATACAATCGCACATTCTCTGGCATTGCCCCGAGAATCTGGAACTCCTTACCAACGGAAACAAGACTGATTCCCTCAACATTTGCCTTCAAAAGGGAAGTTAAAGCCCTCCTAATGAACAATGCGCTGAACTAGAAGCTTTTCTCCTACTGCCTCAGAATCTGTTTAGCTGTTCTAGCTACTCACTGACATTTGTTACCGCCACTTTGTCATTTTGATCCTGCTGTATTTTGCTTTTCTTGTTCCTGTTGTATATTGTTTCTCTTTCTTTCTTTTCGCCTACAGCTATCATCCTTTGTCTCCCGCAACCCGTATGTAAAGCGCTCTGATACCAGCTTGGGTCATGTTCGCGCTATACAAAACGTTTAAATAAATAAATAAATAATAAATAAATAGCGAGCGCAACCCCATGTACAAATGTTTTGCCACCACAATTGCGGTCGCAAAACACTTGCAAATTACCACCCTCTTCAATAGGGTGGTAATGGGGTCGCCATAGTGAAGGGGTCGTCAGGGGACCCCTTCCCCTTTGCAAATGCAGGGGAAAATATTTTTTAAGGGCAGCAGTGGTCCCAGGGACCACTACCTGCCCTTAAAAAATGAAACGAAGACGTTTCATTTTTTTCTTTGTTAAATGAATCCCGTTTTCTTTTAAGGAAAACGGGCTGCATTAAAAAAAAAAACTGCTTTATTTAAAAGCAGTCCCAGACATGGTAGTCTGCTGAGCCCAGCAGGCCGCCATACCTGGGAGGGCCTGCCATTCCCAATGGGGTCGCAAATTGCGAGAGGCTCATTAATATTCATGAGCCTCTCAATTTGTGACCCCATTGGGAATCGCAAACAGTGTGAGGCGTACATCAGGCCCCAAATCTTTATGGGCTCTTAATGGGAAATTACACTTAAAAAATATTTCAGGACAATCCCTATGTTACCCTATGGGAGAGATAGCCTATGCAATAGTGAAAAACGTAATTAGCATTATTTCACTATTAGGACATGTAAAACACACCACTACATGTTCTACCTTTTAAGTACATTGCACCCTTCCCCTGGGGCTACCTTGGGCCTACTTTAGGGCAGACCTTCATGTAGTAAAAGGGAAGGTTTGGGCCTGGCAAGTGGGTGCACTTGCCAGGTCGTAATGGCAGTTTAAAACTGCACACATATACACTGCAGTGGCAGGTCAGAGACAGGTTTGCAGGGTTACTCATGTGGCTTGCACAATCAGTGTTGCAGGCCCACTAGTAGCATTTGATTTACAAACCATGGCACACTTGGTGCACTTAACTAGCGACTTACTAGCAAATCAAAATATGCCAATCATGGATAAACCAATCACAAATACAATTTACACAGGGAGCACTTGCACTAGTCAGCAGTTCTAAAGTGCCCAGAGTTCTAAAACCAGCAAAAACAGATCAGACATAAATAAGGGGAGGAAGGCAAAAAGTTTGGAGATAACCCTGCAAAAAAGGCCAGGTCCAACAGAAACCATATCCAT
Organism: Calotriton arnoldi; assembly: GCA_963921515.1. Lineage (NCBI taxonomy): Eukaryota > Metazoa > Chordata > Amphibia > Caudata > Salamandridae > Calotriton > Calotriton arnoldi. The sequence continues at coordinate 457,264 of CAWUFW010009848.1, forward strand.
ACATTGATATTTGGAAGCCTATCTGTGTTTTACAACATATTTTTTTATGAGTTTTGCAAATCCGTGGATCTGCTGCGATGCTATTGCAGAACCGCTGTGATTCTAGGAACACACCCAAATATCAACTTCTCATTGGATACCGTATGTCACCACACATGTACTTTGCAAACCACACCCTAAATCAGTTCTTTGGCTTTCACATCTCTTTGGAGAACACTGAAAATCAGAGTTCCATTGATCTTTTTTCCTTCCTGCAAAAGAAGATATTTTCAAATTGTTAGAAATGGGGGTCTCTAATTGTCAGAGGTAGGTACCTTTGTCCAAGTAGGGACCATTGCTTCTAGTCAGGGTAAGGGGGATACGCACTTTAGATAACCCCTGCCCACCCCATTGGTAGCTTGGCATGAGCAGACAGGCTTATTCCAAAGGTGATGTATAAAGTATTTGTACTCAAAACACACAGTAACACAGTGAAATCACCACAAATGAACACCACACCAGTTTAAGGAAAAAGCTATCTTTCTTTAAACCAAACAAGACCAAAACTACAAAAATCCAACATATAGGTAGTAAAATATGACTTTAGAACAGTTATTTCAAAAATAGAACTTGTAGCAAACGAATAGCTCCATCTGGGGCTATTACGACGTTGTGGCAGGCAATGATCCAAAGTACAGCACCAACCTTGAGGTGAGCGGTGTTGGGCACGGAGCCACACAGACCCCTAAACAACAGTACCTTGGAACGAAGTCTTTGGACGATGCACGGCGTCATGGAGATGGGGTGTCAGCGCTGAGATCGAAGCCTGCTTCCTGGCTGCCAAGGTGGCGGCGAGGCGTTGTGTTCGCGAAGAGGTGATGTGTCAAATCCAGGACAGGGGAAGTCGGGTGCATTGGCGGGTGGCATCAGTTCCGGTGAGGCGATGCGCAGTCGAAGACTCGTGGAGTCACCCTCGTCGGTTATCGGCTCCATGATAGTGGGATGCAGGGGCAGGCAGTGACGGCGTCGGTGCAAGCGCTGGCATCGGGAAGGCTGATAACTGCAGGCCTCGGCAGGGGTTGAAGGGCGTCAGAGCTAAGGTGCATTGTGCACTTCCAGAGCAGTGCCCCTAGCCTCGGTGCAGGTCACTGCGGCATCGCTGACGGCATCAGAGATTGTTTTTCTTGTTTCTTTTAGGTTTCTTCCAGCTCCCAACATCAGGAACCACCTCCAGAGGCCCAAAATTGGAAAAGGCACCTCCTGGCAGGTCAGAACTCCCAGCAGTGGAGTTCAGGGAAGCTTGTGATGAAGTCTTTGTGTCCCTGAGACTCAGGAACAGGAGGACAGCACACACAAGCCCTTGGAGATTCTTCTTCAAGCAGGTTCTCAGCAAAGTTCCAGTCTTTGTCCTCTTCCTTGGCAGAAGCAGCAACTGAAGGCCAACCCAGCAAAGCACACAGCAAATGGGCAGTATTTCTTCTTACAGCTCTCCAGCTCTTCTCCTTGGCAAAAGCTTCCTCTTGAGTCCAGAAGAGATCTAATTCTCTGGGGGGGGGGTAAGGTCCACCACTTATACCCCATTTTGTCTTTGTTCTCTTTGTGGCCAGGGTCTCTGAGCCCAGTCCAAGATAGTTCTGTTCTCTCTAATGCAGCATCACTACAGGAGGTGGAGACAGCATTGTGCAGAGGAGACACTGCCTATTCAGGTGTTAGTGAAACTCCTCCCACCACTCTAAATGCAGCCAAGGTCTATTCAGCTGAGCTCTGACTCACCCAGAAAAGACAGGACACATCTCAACCCCCCCCCCTTTTCTGTCTGTCTACAGTGAATGCACATCCCCAGCCCCTGTCACTCCAAAACCAGTCAATACACAAACCAGCAGAGGCACACGGAATGGTTAAATAAGAAAATGCCTACTTTCTAAAAGTGGCATTTTCAAACACACAATTTAAAAAACATCTCCCTAAAAAGATGTGTTATTAAATTCTGAGTTCAGAGAGCCTAAACTCCAATTCTCAATCTGGTCCCAATGGAAAATTATACTTGTAAAATGTTACAAAGTAACTCCCATGATAGCCTATGGGACAGATAGCCTTTCAATAGTGAAAAACATATTTGGCAGTATTTCACTATCAGGACATGTAAAACACACCTGTTTACCTACACTGAGGGGTGCCTTACATGTATGTAAAAGGAAAGTAGGGGCCTGGCAAGTGGGTGCACTTGCTAGGTCCACATGGCAGTTTAAAACTGCGCACAGACACTACAGTGGCAGGTCTGATATACATATACAGGGCTACTCATGTGGGTGGTTAGTGCTGCAAGTCCACTAGTAGCATTTGATTTACAGGCCCTGGCACACTCAGTGCACTTTACTAGGGACTTACCAGTAAATCAAATATGCCAATCATGGATAACCAATCATGATAACAATTTACATAGGGAGCACTTGCACTTTGACACTGATCAGCAGTGGGAAAGTGCCCTAAGCACCTAAGTCAGCAAAAACTAAATTCAGCACAGCATCAAAAATACAGGAGGTAGAGGTAAAAAGTCAGGGAAAACGATGCCAAGAATGCCAAGTCTAACACAAACCAACATGCTTTGTTCAGATAACAAAGCAGAAGTAAAACACTATGATGAAGAGGAAGAAGCTTTCCACATCTGAAGAAGGAGTCAAAAGTGTGGAAGCATTTCTCAATACCATCCAGAGAAAAAAGGTTGTGGCTAAAATTGTACAGTGCAATATATGCAAGAAAAACTATTGCGTGGAACAGGCAAAAAATATTCCCACTGCACTTTGTTGATGTGGGAACATCTGAAGACCATCCATTCCCGCTTATATCACAGGATGATGAGAGAGAAAGAAGCAGGTGGAGCATCATCAACAGCTGTACCATCATTAGAAGCTGGACCATCTGTGGAACCATCAGCACCTCAGCAGATGATTACTATCCCTGCTGTGTTACGCAAACTATTGAAGGTGGTCCCTCATTGTGCAAAGTATCAATTGCCTGTGGGACTGAATATGTCTTTGTTTGCTCACTATATTGATGCTGTCATGTCAACAACCACACCTGTTACTTCTTTTACTCCTCACTGTTCCATGTTCCATTATGAATAAAGACTGACGCCACTTGATTCCTCTAACTTGCCTTCCCTTACCCCTTTTACTACCCTGGTAACTTTTGTTCCAAAAGAAAAAAGCCAGCAAATAAATAAAACTTTTTTTTCTGAAAATCCATCCCAAAAATAAAAAATGGATGTTTTTAGAACCACTTCATGTGATCAAAAAGAAAGCTAACTACATGTTTTATGTTTTGGTACAATTGTGTGTTTAAATGTTTGTTAGTTTTTCTATGTATACATGTGTCATAACCCGCATAAGTGAAATCAAAGTAGTACATCTGACTACTTTAATATTCACCAAAGGGAATAACCCTATAAAGTATTAAAGAAGACACTAGCAAATTGTTTGCAACGCCATCTAGAATACTAAAATGGAAATGGATGTGTGTCTATATGGGTGTCTCAGTGGATGTGTGAGTGGCTCTATGGGTGTATCAGTTGTCATGTCAGTGGCTCTCTGGGTATGTGAGTAGCTGTATGAGCCTTTCAGTGGGTGTGTAAGTGGCTGTGTGGATATGTAAATGAGTGTGTGTCTGTATGGGTGTATGAGCCTATGTGAGTAGGTGTTTGCATGTGTAAATGGGGGTGTGAGTGACTATATGGGTGGGTGTGTGAGTAGCTGTGTTTGTATGTCAATAGCTGTGTAAGTGACTCAGCATGTTAATGGTGATCTAAATGTCTGTGTGGGTGTGTATGTTTGGTGTGTCAGTATGTGACTGGGTGCTTGACTGGCTGTTTGGGTCTGTTAGTGGGTGTGAGAGAGGCTGAATGGGTGTATGAAAGAGTGTCTAAGCAGCTGTGTGGGTGTATCAGTAGCTGTGTGTGACTGTGTGGATGTGTTAGTGGGGATGTAAATGTCTGCGTGGGTGTGTATGTGGGTCTGTGTGTGTGTGAGTGGGTGTTTGAGTGACTGTATTGATCTGTGAGTGGGTGTGTGAGTATTTTTGTGGGTCTGTGGCTGGGTTTGTAAGTGGGTGTGTGTGAGCGGGTGTGTGAGTCGCCTTGTGGGTCTGTGAGTGGGTGTGTCAGTGGATTTATGGGTCTGTGAATGGTTATATGGGTGTGTGAGTGGGTGTCAGAGTGGCTGTATGGGTATGTGAGTGGGTGTTTCAGTGAATGCGTGGGTATGTAAGTGGGTTTGTGAGTGGCTTTGTGGGTCTGTGAGAGTGTGTGTAAGTGGCTATAGGGGTATGTGACTGGTTGTCTGGGTGTGTGAGTGGCTACATGGGTGTGTGCATGGGTGCGTCAGTGGTTGTGTGGGTGTGTGAATGATTGTTAAGGTCTGTGAGTGGGCGAATGAGTGGTTCTCTGGGTCTCTGAGTGGATGCATCAGTGACTGTATGGGTGTGTGAGAGAGTGTGTGAATGATTGTATGGGTATGTGAGTGGGTGTGTGAGTGTCTGTATGGGTGTGCAAGTGGCTTTCAGGGTCTCTGAGTGGGTGTGTGAGTGGCTGTATGGATGTGTGAGTAGTTGTGTGGGTGTGCAAGTGGGTGCATGAATGTGTAATGGTGAGTATATGAGTGGGTGTGTAAGTGGCTGTGTGAGTCTCAGACTGCTGAGTGAGTGGCTGTATGGTTGTGTGAGTAGCTGTGTCGGTGGATTTCCTGTATGGGTGCATGGATGACTGTTTAAGTGCCTGTGTGGGTCTGTGAGTGGGTGAGTGAGTGATTATCTGACTCTCTGAGTGGATGTAACAGTTACTGTATGGGTGTGTGAGAGCGTGTTTGAGTGACAGTATGGGTGTGTGAGTAACTGTATGAACGTGTGAGTGGGTTTATTTATTTTAATTAGGATTTGGAAATGTGGATCAATCACAGATTCAAACAGGGACTGCACTGAGCACCATAGTGGATCCATGTTTTCTGCACTTTCTTGCCCATGAGGGGTCCCTTACAGACCCTCACATCACTCCCATGGGGTCAGGGTACCTCTACTCTGACCCCTTGATACAATTTTCTGGGGTATTTTTGCCCCCCAGGACTGAGTCTCACTATACAAAATGGCAGCTGCAACTTTCCTCCCAGGTTGCAGCGAGCCAATCACTGCATTTCTGATGGCACACAAATCTGCAGTTCCACTGTGGTGGATCCGCGTCCCTAGGTATACATAAAGCTTTTCCTTAAATAACTCCAAAACTATATAAACAGATGTATACCAAATTACAAAAAGAGATCTTTCAAGACCAAGATCTAGCTTTCTGCCAAATTTGTTGTAATTCCACTTAGTTGATCGGGCTGTAGTCATGTCTAAAATCCCTATAAAAATTGCATGGGGAAAAATTGTTTTGGAATCCCTCTTTTCTCGGCTCCTGCTTGACAAATCACCCCAAATCTGTGCACAATGTACTCCATGTTTTCATTCAATAAACTGACAGTCAAACTTTGTGTTTGCAGTTTGTAATTTTGCTTCCTCTTTCAGAAATGTGGGACTGCAAATACCAGAATGCAAAGTGAAACCCAGGACGGGGTGTGGGATAGCTTGAGGCCCCTGCTTCCCAACCCCCTCTTTCTCGCAGCTGTTTCACAAGCATTACCAGTCCTGGTGTTACTGGCTGGGTGGAAACTCCCATGATACAATATTGAACAGTGTTGCTTTGAATAGTTACTCAATAGGCCTGACACCAAATACCTGGCAGCCCGTGTTGATGTCCGCCTCATGGCAACTGCTTTTCACAGGAATGTAGTCAAACATTTGCTACATTGGTCTATAAGGAAACTAGGGGCCTTATTTACAAGAAAGTGCCGCAGCCGGCACCGCAAGCCCTTTCTTTGCACCATGCTGCGGCACTTTCAAAGCACACAGATGCGTCATATTTCCAACAATATGACACATCCCTGTGCATTCCCCTGCGCTGGCACACAATTGGCTTCCATGGGTCACGCAGGCACCCTTGCACCATGGTGCAAGGGTACCTGCGTTGCGGGGAGAATGTTTTTGTGCAGGAAGGGACACCTTCCTACACAAAAACAATCACAAGATGTGATTTCCTCTTCCTACGTTTGCTGCAGAATGCAGCTCGCATAGAAAGAGGAAAAACAAGGAGAAATGTAAACATTTCTCTTCGTTGCACCTCGCTACGCCTCCCCTGGGGTGGCGTAGCATTCTGATGCATTTCCAGGTTTTTAGAATTCTCGTAAATCTGGTAATGCGGCAGAATTCATGGGTGTTGCATGGGAACACCCAGAGCAACACCAATGTCATGCCCCTTTCACGCAAAAGGTTGCATGAGAAGGGGCCATATTTACAAGGACACGAAAACCCATGCAGGGTGGCTTTACATGTCCTTGTAAATATGGGGCAGCAGGTTGCGCTGCCGGTGCATCAGAAAAAGTGACACATCGGTGGTGCAAGGGGCTTGTAATTAAGCCCCAAGATGTATTACGGAGAGGCAGGCAGGGCTGGGGCAAACAGTCAGGCCAAGGTGCCTCTGAGTTCGGTTAGGTATGTCAGGCCAGTGGATGGGCATGAATTCACCAAAATGACTGCATTACTGGAAGTGCCAGCATGCACCCCTTCCCACATGATGCCATAGGGTTGACCCCTTGTCCCTTGCTGCTGAAAAGTTAGAAGAAGTACCAGGAGCAGGGTAGAATGCAAGCTAGGGTCACTGCTGTTGCTTTCAAGACCTCTGAGACAAGAGAAATCAAAGGAAGTGAAGATCAAGCACAAGACAAAAACCTTGATTCATTCATTCAGGTGCCACCCGTAGCTGCCCCAAATTGGTATCCATTGGGCAGTTCCACTTAAAAATGAGATGGACTGAGGTAGAGTCAGTTACATGCTGGCCTGTTCATCTGAACAGCTCTAGAGCTGAGGTAGACAGTCACACATGTACATCTGAACAGGGGCATACCATAGGTCCCTGCAGCACAGGGGTGCCTGACCCTTCAAGGGGGCCCCCAAACATTCAGCCAAAGGCCAACAAATAGCTCCAAGATACGATCATCACATCCTGGAGGGAGGAGGGCATCATTTTGTGCTATGCCACTGCATCTGAAAGATCAGTAGGGCTAGAGCGGGTACAGACAAACAGCCTGTTCAGGTAGACAGCCTTCAGGCAGGTATCTCTGAAAGACTCTGGGGATGCCGATGGCATTGGGTGTGAAGATTGGGGCCTTCCTGGCTTAACGCCTCTCTCCGCCACTTCTGAAACGCAAGGCTGCACCATATTTATAAGAATGTGGTGCAGCCTTGCATTTCCCCCTGCGATGGTGCTAAGTTTAGCAACTTAGCGCCAACGCAGGCACCCTTGCACCATGGTGCAAGGGTGTCTGCGAGCATGGGAGGATTGTTTATGTGTAGGAAGGTGTCCCTTCCTGTACATAAACAATCCTAAAATGCCATTCTGTCACTGTCATGTACTGCATGAAGCACACATGACAGTGTCATGAAGTCACAAAATGGCATTTTTTTAAAGGATTGCTTATGTACAGAAAGAAACACCTTCCTGTGCATAAACAGTCCATGGCATGTTGCTTTTTCCATGTGTGCTGCACAAGGCAGCACACATGGAAAAAGCAAAAACGAGGAAAAATAATGCATTTCTCTTCGTTTCGCCAACTTAAGACCAGGTTTTACCTGGTCTTAATTTTGACGCTGTCTCCTATGTACACCACCCTTGTACATAAGGGGCAGAGTCTAAATGAATGGGTTTGCGGTGGAACGCCCCCTGCAACACCTACTGCCCACCCCTTTCACGCTAACCATAGCGTGAAAGAGGGCCTTATTTACAAGGCAGCGTTAAGCCACGTTAAGTGGCCTAACGCTGCCTTGTAAATAAGGCGCAGCCCGTATCGCCACCACAATGTCAATATAAGTGACGTTGTGGTGGCGATAAGGGCTTGGGTGGGAAAGGGTCAGAAATAGGGGCTTGTACATATGCCCCCCTGTCTGACCCTTTCACACCTGGGCCTAATTTAGAGTTGCATGGTTATGATAGAGGAAAAAACACCCGTGACATCAACTTCATAATTCGTATTGTCTTTAAACATTACAGCATTTTTCATTACCCATACCTAAATCAGGTCCTTGGTCAAATAATATCCCCATGTCGCTCTAGCCCTCCCTTGTCATACAGAGTGCCTGCTACTGGCTGCTACTGCTACTGCAAACCTGCGGATCATGTACCCCCTGGCAGTGGCCTGTTGTCTCCACCGCCAGCTCTTCTGCCACAATCCGACTCAAGAGCTACGCAGCAAGCTGCGGAGGCACTGACGGCTCAATTAAAATCTTGGTTTGCCTTGTGCCAAGCCCAGTCACCCCACACTTGTAATGCAGGTTGCTCATTTCTGAAGCACTGAAACTACAACTTACACAATGCAATAGCGGTTTTTATGAATGTCAAGATCTACAACTTATGCTCAGTCAATCGCTCAGACCCTAACCCCACATAAGAGATGGTACTGTGCTAGCCTTTCACACAGCACACATCAGTAAAGTGAATGACCTCTTGGCACTCTGAATAACAGATGTTGTAACTTCACAGCAATAGACCTAGAAAGAATGAACGCCTTAGTCAGGCCTGGTGGGATTCGAGCATGTGACCAGTGTGTTAGAAATGCAGGTGTGCAGGCCACTGAGCTACCTTAATGGCATGTGCTCCCAGAAAACCTATGTTTCAAGCAATTGTCTATGCCCAGCTACTCCATAAGCGACCATTATTCATTTTGCAACAGCACCAAGCATGCAACTATCTCTTTCTTTCTTCCCTACTTTCCCTCTCTGTCTCTCTCCCTACTCCCCACAACTCACTCATGGAGGAGCATTCACCACATTGTCGTGTGAGGTCCGGAATTCTTGTACTATCCCTACCTACTGCTCTATCCATTGGCTAACCCCTAGGATATGGAGTATTCATGTATTTTTGCAGGTAACTTCCAGAGCCGGTACCCTAGGCAGTGCAGCCACCTTCAACAACAGAGCTGTGCTCAGACACAACTCACAGCCCTCGTTACATAATGCATATGACATATGCCTTTAACGGCAATGGCATGTTTGTAACACTAAAATGCAACACAAAATATTTCCTCGGTTTGTACAATAAAAGGCATTGAAAACTCCCTTCCCCCACCCTGTGCTGGTCCCATTTTTAGCCATGTGCCTCTTTGCTAGGGGTCTAGACATTATTTTACATAATGAAGGGCTTCGCTATTGCATCAATCGGTCTCAAAGCAACAATATTAGGTGGCACGGTTACCCCACACACAGAGCTATTTGAAAGGAAGATCTAACCTATTTTACTTCTTCACATGCGCTGTCTATAGGTTATATCCAGCAGGATCATAACCCGAGTCCCAAGATGGCTGCCAACACTTCCTGGTTGAAGTGTTGGCAGACAATCAGATCTCACTATGAGATCTGTGCAGAGGCTGCACTCAGATATCTATATTTATTTTTTTGTTAATAACTCCGAACATACTGGATGGGTTTATACCAATTTACAAAAAGGGCTCTTTCTGACCAAGTGTTAGCAGTAGTTTTTTTAGAAATTAAGGGTAAAAAATATTTGTATATTTTGATAGTTGGGTCCGTGAGATGCTCAAGAGTTCTGATTGACCCAGGGAGATTTTTTCCCTTGGGTCAATTCACTCTTGCTGGAGCCAGACACCTATGAAAGCAAGCGCTCTGAATGGCTGCTAGCAGCATCAGAATATGTTTCTGGCAGCCATTACAGGACTCAGGGACTTAGCCCCCTGTCCAGAAGTGTTAAATAAAAAAAATATAAGGGGGCAGTGCATGGATTCCCTGACCCCTTGGGGCCCCTGGGGGGAAACCCAGAGGGACCCCCTCTGGGGCCAAATCAAAAACAAATCAGCAAAGTTTGCAGCGATCTTGAGTGACTCCTGTGGAATCGAAAAGAAGGAAAATGGCACCATGGTCGCTTTGTTTCATTAAAGGGAGGGGGCATGTGGGTTCCCTCCCCAAGCATTATAGGCCCCAGGGAGCCCACCCTTGAGGCTGCATTCAATAAGTGGAGAGGGACCACATGGCCCCCCTCCCCGAGCCATTATGGACAGCGTGGAGCCCACACCTGGAGCCAAAATCACCAAAAGGGGGAAGCCACTTGCCCCCACTTACTGAGCCATCACAGCCCCTGGGGAGCCCACTCCTTGGGACAAAATGTCATCAAATGGGAAGGGGACACGCAGCCCCCCCACCTGTTGCCTCTAAAGGCCATGGGGACCCCATCCCCTGGGGTCGCTAAACTTTTTAAGAGGGAGCGGGGCCATGCAGGCCCCCTGTCTCAGCATTATATGGCCCCGGAGACCCCATTCCCTGGGGCTGGCTCACATGTTGTGTCCCAAGGAGCACACTCCTGGGACTCAGTGTTATCGCTGCCCACACTGGCGTGGGTAGGGAACCCTGCATTGGCTCCCGCCTGGCAAGAGCATTTTTTTATCTGCGCCATGCTGGAGCAAACACTGAGTCTGCTTCTAGCTGCAGGAGCTTTGAAAATGCTTCCACCAGCTGGGAGCAGACTTTTGATCTATTTCACTGATCAAAACTAACAGATCAAGAGATTGGCACCACCCAGAGAAAGCAGCAGGCTGAAGTCATTTAAGATGTTATCAATGATGTTATAAATTATGTCATAGAACATGTCACGAGTAATGTAATATCTGAAGCCATAAGCAGTGCATGGTGGGCGCGGAAGTTAAAGTTAGCTCTGCTAACTTTAAATGCTGAATTTCTATGCTATTTTTAGCTCAAAATATTAATGTTCTCACTGACATATTCACATAACTATAACATTAATGTAACCTTTGTTTTATAGATAGATAGATAGATAGATAGATAGATAGATAGATAGATAGATAGATATTCATTTGCAGGTGTCCATTTATATTAGCTTTTCAGATATGGCTACTTGATTTTTTGAGGTATATGTATGAGCATTCTCCGATTCCATTTTTCTACTTCAAGAAATCTCAACCCCCAGATTATCTGTTCAACCATGCTGATATTTAGAAAATACATCCATTGATGTCTGACATAGCTCCTCATTTAGGAGAGGTTCACTGAGTAATTAAAGTTCCTCTCACATCCCACTGCATTATTATGTAACTTCAACCACCACAGTGATTGAAATTCTTCCAAGTCCAAGTTGCAGAAATGCATAATCAAGTGAAAAGTGTCTGATTTAATCACAAACCATTTGATTTGTGCTCCTTTGTTTAATTGTTTCCCTATTGGCACTTTTTCTCAGATATATTATCCAAATTCAAAAGCATCTACTTGAATCAATGGATTACTCCAGATGGGGAGAAAGCCAATTCTCCTAATGACCCTCATCCTTGTAAATGTAGAGTATAAAAGTCCCTCTTGGTTGCTGACAGTGTAGAAACATCTAATCTCCCAAAACTATTCAATTTCCCTAAAAGAAAGATTTAAAGAAAGGCTTAACTCAACATATGATTATCTATTTAATGTTCAAGTAACTAATTTGCTGCAGCACAAAACACTCATATCTCTTAAAACTAGATAAAATAAAGCCTCCTAATTTGTCAAAATGCAGCCTTGGTGTGGATACCAAAGGCTACTTTCCATCCTACAATAGATATGTTTTTAAAATTTCCTTAGTATTTCACACACTAAAACCTGCAGATAGTTACATATGCAGGTCACATTAATGTAAAGTTATTTTTTTTAAAACATAGAGTCCTATTTAGAGTTTTGAGTATAGAATACTCTGTCACAAACATGGAAGACGCCCTGCCCACTGTTTTAGAAGAGCATTATAGCCCATATCATTTGTAATATGACGGACAAGATATCAATCACATTTTGACAGAGCATTCCAGAAATCAGACCACAAGCACAGATTTAACCATTTCTATCTGTCTGCCTCATCCTTTAGCATCAAAGGAGGTTCCACAATTATACATTGAAGTGGATGGGGCAAAATAGCAGAGTTCCTCGTCCCAGGACTTGATCCAAAAAGATAGCCAAGTGTAAGTGATTAGAGCATAAGAACTGGATTGAACTTGACAGTGTAGTGTTGTGTGAGTTTGTAATGACGGAACCCTTGTGGCTCCTGATGAACTGTGCCATAAGCATTAGAGAGTACTGAAGTGAACACAGGTTTAGAATGTTGAGTTCACTGTTACACGAAGAAGAATAAAGAGATGTTATACTAAGCTCCGTATGTGTGTCGTAGTTATTGGCAAGTACCCTGGGCTGAGGAGGATGCAACACATAACAGTACTTACAATGTCAAGCAGTGTGAAAGAAAGAGTATCATAGTAAGCTTCTGCTCTCTACAAATTGAAAATGCCTGATACAGTTCTGTCATCCTCGTTTTCTCAGAGGATGGAGGGTGAATTTCAAATGCTATGGAACAACAGCCTTAGAAGTTAGAAAAAATCAATGTATCAGTTTTCCAATGATCAAATTAGGAGAAGTTGCTTAACAACAGAATAGATGGTCTGGAAAATAAGGCTATTATATTCTGAAGGAGAGACAAAAGACAGTTATAGTGCATACAACAATTCATTGAAGAGATAAATAAGATGAGGGATTGAAGCTTCATTTAGCAATCAAAATGTTTGCACATCTGTGTGAGAATCAAGGAGGTCCCAGAAGCAAGAATGGGTCCGAAGCTTTCTGGTTTTGCAATAATAAATTATTGCAGAGCCTTCAAAGTGAGACTTTTACAGACAAACTGTTTAATGAACCAGTCCTTGTAAAGTTTTATAGAATTGGTAAACTAACTTGTAATTTTCACAAGTCAAGGAGACATTTTGCAATTTTTTTCCAGATATATTCTAAATACTTTATTATTCAGCAATAGATAAAAGCGTATCTGAAGAGGCAATGCTCATATCTAAATATTAAGACCAATCCATAGAAAATGATGAGAGAAGTGCTTTTGGTGAGGTGAGGCATAAGGGCCCGGCTGAACTGGCAACCAAAAGCAGCCTGGCAAATTTTGTCAGACCAGCCCTCCCACTGCACATAGCGAGCGTGGGGGGCTGGCAGAGACTTCTCCCCAGGAATTGTTTGAAGAGACAAATGGCAAGAAATAATGCATCTTACAACATATTTTTCATTATATATTCAAATACCATACCACTGACAACATTGTAAATGATGACCTTCCCTTACACTATGCTACTCCGTCATGCTGGGAACAAGAAGGTCTGCACAGACTGTTATGGGGAACACAAAAAAGTTGTCAAGTATGAAAACTGAGGGCCATATTATTAAGAACGGCGCAAACATTATCGCCGCTTTAGCGGCAGGAAACTGCCGCTAAAGCGGCGATAAGGGGCTTGATAATATGCCTTATAGAATTCCAATAGAAGCCCAGGTTTGATGTCCTTGACACCAGAACCTGGGCTTCTATTGGAATTCTCTAGGGCATATTATCAAGCCCCTTATCGCCGCTTTAGCTGCAGTTTCCTGCCGCTAAAGCGGCAATAATGTTTGCGCCGTTCTTGATAGTATGGCCCGGAGTATCTTTGAATTTAGAAATGGCAGAAGAGTGGCATGAAGCTTAAAGGGGTATTCAGCAAGTTCTAGTCTTGGGGGTGGGGGTTCTTCTAGCAGAAGGGTTGCTCACATACTTCTGTTCAATTAAAAGTGTGTGCCTTTTTCTTCAGTCTAGCACACAGGCATAGTGAACCCCACCGAGGTGTAGTTTACACATAAAAGGCGATAATTACACCATATGCTGAGAGTTCATAGTTTATATCAGTGATACTCAAAGTAGGGCCCGGGCCCACATGCGGCCCTCCTGACCTTCACATGCGACCCCCAACAAAACGATTGCACTGGGCTTCTGTTTACTTGATTGAGCAGTAATCTTCAGAAAGATGTTAAATAAATGTCAAGCAAATATTTACACTAACTGAAGTAAAAGAGAAGAAGCAAATAAGGTGTCCTGCACCATTTAAATTTAGGAAAGCATTCCATTTTTTAAAAACTTTCGCAATAAAAGTATAAAAATACGATAAAGGCTCTTCAAAATTCAAAACAATGTATTTCATTAACATGCAAATGCATGTCACCTTAGCACATCAGATTATATCACTATTTTCAAAAGTGATAGTTTTCAAAAATGAATGTAGAGAGATTCATGCCTCCGCCCACCCTGACAACAATGCCAATAGTGAAGTAAGAGGCAAGTCAGTTGTCACACAGAACCTTCTGTGTGGTTTGGATTATTATGCATGGACACCATTATAGTTTATTAAATCAAACACGATAGAAAGTTGCTAGCGATAGCGCCCACCTTCACCCCTCACCTCAAAAAGTCCCACTCCCACCATGCTCGCTTCAATGCGGCCCTCGGGCATACCACAAACCACACTTTGCGGCCCCTGGGAGAATGTTTACGAGTACCCATGGTTTATACAAATGTACCAATCTTGTTTAGTGGTGGTGTTTATTCCAGCAGTAAGCCACAACAAGAATGCAGACATCAGTATACACTTCAGTATCCTGAGTTAACTTGCCGGACTGTCAGGTCTGCAGCCACAGCGAGTCATCCTGGACCAATGTATCCCTGTTAGAAAAGTACTCTCTCATTCATGTACTTTGGGAGGGAGAAAATGAGAGGGGTCTCTCTGAGTCCTAGATCTGTCAGGATTTACTGAGCCAGATTTGGGATCCAGGCAGGGCCTAGTTGAATGTGTTTTCTTTGTCCCAATGCTGCCACCAGGACATATTCGTCAGTACTGCTATATTGTGCACTTCCCTTGCAGTGCATCAGCCTGCAGGGGGTGAGGCAGGCCTCTGAACATCAGTTCCAGCTGGGCCTAACACAGATATGCCTCACCTAGAGAGCCATCAGCAATTATTTTGTTGGAGTCGTCTCCTGGCTGGAAGCTAGTTGCTAATGCCTTGATGCCAGGAAATGAAAATAATCAGAATGTCACTTCACCCGTGCTAAAGAGATATACTATGATTTGAGGAACAGTTTTTAAATATCAAGGAAAAACAGTAAGGCTTTAGGCTTCTGCTTTGATGTTTGCAGGCAGCTCCTTGACGCCAGTTCATAACTCACTAAGCTATATTACAAGCATTGTAACTTGTGATTTACAAGTCATACCAGGATTTTGACAACAGAAAGAGTGACCCTCAAAGCTATCTATAAAACACAAACCTGTGACCTACCTATTCCTCGCTTCGCCTTCGAGTAGACACGTTATCCCTTTTTTGATGCGTTAAAGATATGCCGAAACTGCATAGATGTATCTCGAGCAAGTTAATTGACAACCAGAACTAACTCTCCGCTACTATGCCACCGCTGGGTACACAAGGAGCTCTGCAGCAGATTCCTTAATCCCATATGTTATTTTGAAATGCAGTCTGCTACCAACAATTAGGTAAGCCGGAACAGGATTCACATTTCTCCTCTTGGCAATTTCTTTGAAGCAGTCTTCTTTTTAAAAATAACTGTATCAATTGACTACCAGATTTAACTCCTTTCGACTCAATTCCCTGGGACTTCGCCCCCTTTCAGATGCGACCACTTCACCGGCAATTTGTTGATCCCAGAGTACATTTTCACATTTCTAGGACTGACCACCATGGTAATAAACACTAACTACAGCGGTTCATCGGCTCCAACACCAACCTTCCTGCTGCTGCTATCATTAAGGAGGCTACTCTCTTGATGCCCAGGTACCCATGCCATGAGGTCTGGATCCCCACCTGAATGGGAGAGGCATTTATAACAGTGCTAATTATGAAGACAGCAAGCAGTGATCTGTGAGCAAGATTGGCCGAAATCATACTATACCCTTAGGCTATAAATTTCCTTTTTGTTAGCTCTTTGCTTTGTGCACATTTTGGGGCCCCTAAAGCTCTATCTGATGAATCGAAATCCATGGCTGAAGCTAGTCATCAAATCGATACATTTAAAAAATGTGAAGCAAATTATGCTCCCCAAGGAAGACAGAGAGTGGTTACGTTTTAAACTATACAGGTTTATTAAAGCTTAAAAGGTTTACAAATTCAGAGTCATCATATTAGTATCAAGCAGTAATCAATGATAGAATGCAGTAATCAATATGAAGTTCAACTCATTCAAAGAGGACAATTAGTATAAAATCATCTCAAAGGGAAAAGGTCCAGGCACCCTATTCTGCTCTATGCTGTAAGCATTGTCTCAAAAATTGCGCTCTGCACTATTTTCTTCACCTAGTATGTTCTCATAAAATGTTCCAATCAGGTTAAACCATACAGATGCAACCTACGGCTCATTAGTTTCTCAGGATCCTACACTATGAAGCTTCTCTAAACGTCCTTCAAACTTACAGTAATTTGCAACAAATGAGATACTTTGGAACAGCATGTACTCTCCAGGGCCGGACTGGGAACCGAAACCGGCCCTGGCAAACTGTTCGGCCGCCCCCCCTGGGGATAGGGGGGGTGCAGCCGAGCTGTTTGCGAGGGCCGGTTTCGGACGATTTTGTTACAGGGGGCCGATATTGCCGACCCCCCGGTAACAAAAACGGCCCCCGGGCGCCCAAAACCGGCCCCCACCCTAGCGGCCCACCGGGGAAACGCCCGGTGCCCGCTACGGCCAGTCCGACCCTCACAGGTATACTGTAGTAACTAACTAAAACCTTCTACAGTTATCAAGAAAAGAAAAATATTTCACTTGAGAAAGAAATCAAAGACATATTGCATTCATTAATTGTGAGTTCAGGTTCTCCTAGAAATAAAATCAACATGTGACATAAAGCATGATGGATTCCAAACGTTAGCCATACTAAACACAGGCCTACATTAGCTATAGTCAAATTAAATGTGAATAATACACAGTTAATAACATGTGCGTGTTCTCATGTTAATGTTGATAAAATGCACATTTTTACTATGAAAAATGACACCAGCACCTTCATATTCATGAACGAGTAATTCCAAAGTGGATTTAAATGTCTGTAACAGTCATGTTGAATATATTCTTGAAGCATTTCAATAATAAAACCCATTCTCAGGAGAACGTTTTTCTTTATAATCTGTCAAACTGTATAAGTGAAATCCAGACATGATATGAAATCACAAACATTCTCTCAAATAAGATTCCGTAATCTCCCCTATCTAAATATTGTATGTGTCTATTGTACAAATTTTTGTTTATTGCACGCAAAACTTGAAGACCCATTCAGCTGCCAACATTGATGAATCCAACTTACCATCCACCACTTTTCTGATCCGGTAAAGAAAAGGAAGTCAATTTGCAGTTTATGTTGTGGTATCGAGAACGGTTGTTGCAGTTTCACATGCTGGAAACCTAAGTTTTAATATTCCAAACTATGCTCAATAAAATGATGAATTAAACCTACTGATTGTGAATTGGAGATTTCTGTTCAGATATCTGCATCTTACATTTATGTGTCAATGGTCCAATGTGAAATCTGACCTATGGGCATTTGATGGCTGTCACAAGTCATACATGCAAGTGGAGGTATTTTTTATCTGTTCGATATTTTTTTGCAGTTGACCCATACCAGGCAAGGGAATGTGCCTCTACATGCTGTTAAACTTGGTTTCTTGAACAATCTTATATCTACCTTGTAGGAAGTTACCATCTTTTACATGATGTCCCCCTGAGATGTTTTACCTAAAGTGTTCTTGCTGGCTGTAGAACTCTGTGCACTTTACCCCTGCTAAGCGGTGGTAAGGTGCCCGTGCTCCTCCTCTCAACAATATGAAATTGGTATACCCCCAATTGGCATATTTAGCTCCAATATAGCCCCTAGTGTATGGTGCAAAGTGTAACCTAAGCTTGTAGTTAAATGTCACTAGTAGACTGCAGTACCCATTGTGCCATCCACCACCATGACAATGTAAAACATGGCTTCAGGCCTATTATTTAGCCTGACTAAAGCAGCTTAGAAACTGCGAATTTTACCTGTCAAAATATGCCCTTTTAACAAGCCTAAACGTTTCTTTTAAATAATAACAAGTCACCTCTAAGCAGGCCTTACTGCCCACAAATCGGGATGCATGATATTTAAAAGTAGGACATGTACAAATTGTATGTTAAACATGTCTTACAGTAAAAAGCCTCAAAACATATTTTCACTTTAGTCAGGTTAGCTGTTCCATTGGGAAGTACTGAGATGCAATATTAAATTTAATAATATTATCTCCGGCTAGGGAACACTTAGAAATGTTATTCTTTGGCTGTTTGTAATATATATTAGTAACCCAACTCACTGGTGAAGCCAGATTTTGATTACATATCATGCAAAAAGTACTTTTCCAAATTCACCTTTTACCTACCCAGAGCCTCTGAAGGCTAATTTGCATTAGCCGTCAGATGCATCCCTGTAAGTGCTTAACCCTGAATGAGGAGTGAAAACTTCTTCCAGTCCTGGAGATAAAGACTTGAGTGTGGGGAGGTATTCTGTTACTCTGTCAGAATGACCATTTGGGAAGGGCCCAGGAACATAATTAACTTCAAATGGCCTCCCCCGTCACAGGCAGATGTCTGACACCTGCACAGATCCCTTCTTTGTTCTTCAGTCAGCCAGACTCAAATCACAAAGGGGAGGGAGCCAACCCCTAAAATAGTTTGAAATGACCACAGAAGAGGAGCTCCTCATTTTCCTGGCCACACCTCTTGGGTGGGCTCACAGGCTCTAAATTAGAGTAGAAGTGTTTCACCATATGGGGCACACAGGAAATGCTAAAAAAGTGAATAGGGTTACCCCAGGGGGCTTTTACTTGGTTGGTTAGGGAGGGGCTTGGAGTCACCCACAACCAGAGGCTGATGCCATCCATAAATGTGGCATCAGAAGAGGACTGAACCTGCAGTCTGAGACTTTAGAAGAGCCCTGAAGGACTGGCCCTGCTCTCTCTCTTGTACCCAGGACACATACGTGAACTTCAAGGGTCTTAAGTGTGACCTTCTGTTGAAGGTAAACAAACACAACAAGCTACATGTGGAAATCGTGCAACTGGCTAGTTGACCAGTTCCAACTGAACTTGCCGTGGACCCTGATTCTGGCTTCTGCTGGAGTGAGTCTTGACCCCAAAGTGCTGCTACTGACATCCTGGATCCCTAGGCTATGTCAAGGTGTACTCCTTCTAAAACCCTAAGAAACCTGGGATGTAGAAACATTTTTAATTCAAATTGAATTAAAAGACCTCTGGAGAACTGGGACAAACTTACCAAACCCATCCTACGAAGTTGCTTTGCTACTGGACTGAAGATTAAGGTTTCCTCTACTATTAACTTTTCCACAGCAGCAAATCCGATTCCACTGGACCTTGCGGGGAAGGTATCGGACCTCGGGGAGCCCTCTTCAGCTACAGCCCGAACCTTGCCCCGCTATAGTAATTTGAGCTACAAAAAGTGACTAAGTCTGAATGTAGAAATATTCACGCGCTGAAGGTGCCAATAGTATCCGGCCGGCAAGGTCTCTTCCTCGGGCCTGAAATTCAAATTTCTCCCACTGTATGCTTTCCTGCTAAAAGTCAACTGCTTCTCTGGGACCCTGCCTGACAGTTATCTTACCTCGTGGGGGCCTTCTTAGTCATAGCCTACTGTCTTGCCCAGCTGAAAATTTTGGACTTCCATTTCAGACATTTAGGGTCTGACTTAGAGTTTAGTGGATGGGATACTCAGTATATTCCGTCTGTCATACTACGCTTGTGATATGGCAAATGTTTGTGACAGAGTATTGCCTCCGCCAAACTCTAAATCAGGCCTCAAATCTGTAGAGTCTTAGGGATTATGAGCACTAGTACCCTTGCTGTTCTAGTACGACTTTAAACAGGAATTATGCAAGCTGCGGAGAGATGTTAAGGTGTGATTATCAGTCATGACGCAATGCATACAGTTGTTGTGTGATTGTATGTTGAAGAATAAAGATTGCTGTTACAGAGCTCCATGTGTGGCGTGTTTCATTTGCATGCACCTGGGCTTAGGAGGATGCTACTAAGTCCAATGGCAAAACTTCCAACTTGGTTGAACCTGATATCTGTGGCCAGCACTTCATTGCAGTCAGTCACAAATCATGTCTAAGTCCCTGTCTATGGCAACAGTTGACCGGTAACACTTTTTGGCACTATTTTCATTTAAAACTTTGAACCCTCCCGTCCCCCCATTCCATTTCTGTCATTTTGGTGTTGTTTTATTTCCTAAAAGTTACTCTATTTTTCTAATTTGGTTTGGGATTTTTGCTATGTTGGCTCTTGACTTTAATACTATTTTTGCACTGCATACATTCTTTACACATTGCTTCTAAGATAAGCCTGTCTGGTATATGCCGTAGCAACCAGGGGGCTGAGCTCAGGTTTGTTTAGTGACTCTGGTGGTTTACCCTGACAAGGATTCTGATTATTACTTGCCTTGATTAATTTATTGTGTACATTGCTATTTTCTGCCTTCATTAACAAATGTTTTGTCTGAAATGTTTGAGGCGCATCATCATTATTGTAATTTTAGGTCATTTTAGGCCAGAAGGTTCCTTGATGTGCAGTGTTAGAAACACTGTCAACAGCATATTGAAGAATTACTTATGTGAGGTTCCATGCTTTGAACATTAGTAATGTTTCATTTTACAATTTGCTTTCTACACTCTGCTTGGATTTTATACTCTTCAGTCACAACAATTGAAAATATCATAGACAGCTATTCAAAGATTTGGTTTTGGCAAACTGATCCCCATTAGCAACCCATTTCAATCAATTGGTTTAGAACATAAATCCATTATAAGCCTCTTGTGTCTCGAATATTGTCGTATCTAAAAGTGAATCTCAGGTTTGCTTACACAAGAGAAAAGGATAGAGTGTTGGGTTTCTTTCAGTGAACTCTTCAAAATACCACAAATATTGTCAATCTTTCACCACTAGCTGACAATTTTATCATTCCATTGCAAATTGTACAATGCGTGTTTTGTTTCGAAATCATCCATATATATGTTTACATCATCTTGGGCTATGTTACTGTCTCTAGCAATACAGATGGCCTAGAGAAAATGTTCTGCAGTGAACAAAAATGATGAAAGATAAAATTCATTAATTGCATGATAAACTTCAATGTTAAGTATATTTCTTGATGAAACTTGATTATATCCTGCACAAACTAAATTCCTTCTCTGTTTTCTATGGCCCCATACAGATTATCAACACTGCAAGTGAATAGACAGTATTCTGGTTGTATCGCAGCATTTGTAGTAGACTTATATGATGTGTTGTAACCCTAGTGAGTGATGGTATAAAAGTTAGAAATTGTTCCAAATGATAATGTAACTTGCAGATAATCATTTCCAGAGATGATAAGTTGTAATGGAGGGCCAATGATATGCTTATGTATTTTTAGTAAGCATTATAATACCTGCTTCTGCAGATATTCTGTCATCAAGAATGAAGAGGCAGAATAATTAATAACTCATTTTTCTGTAGGTGTTTTATGATACCACTGATTACTTGCTGCATCTATGCTGTCATACTGTCGTTCAATCATGAATATTAATTTTTCTGTAAATAAGGTTGCATTATAGATATGCACCTTTCCCAATCGTTAGTGTAGGACTGTTAGACATGTCCCCCAAACATTTTGCCTCCTCCCCCTCCTGTTTTGCTTAAAACTTTTTTGTCAGCCTTAGGACTCTGAGCATTTTACCAATGATAACCAGCGCTAAAGTGTTTGTGCTCACTCTCAAAAACATGGTAACATTCGCTAACACCTGATTGGCATAGATTACTAGTAAGACTCTGGTAAAGCGGTATACCATATACACAAGGCTGTATATGTAAATGCTCCTGATGGCCCTGCATCATTTATGGTGCCAGCCACTTAAGTAGCCTAATAAGATATATCCGAGGTCTGCCATTGCAGCCTGTGAGCAATTTTAAATGGCCAAATCAACCTGGCAGAATAAACTCATTTCCAGGCCTAAAACAACTCCCTTTTCAAGACCTATAAGTCACCCTTGTGGTAGGTCCTAACCAGCCCATAGTGCTGGGTGCATTGCATTTAAAAAGTTTGGCATGTACTTTTAAGTTTTGCATGTCCTGGTAGTGAAAAATTCACTAATTCATTTTTCACTATTGCAAGGCCTACCTCTCCCATATGATAACATTGAGTTACTTTAGTACATTTAATAAGTGATAACTTTTCCTTTGAAGCATGTAGAAATGTCTTGCCTGGTGTCTAAGGTATTTTAATTTAGAATCCGATGCTGGCCTACTGGTCTCCTTACATCCCGGTTGGGGCAAAATCCTTAAGTTGGGGCTAGTGTACCTTGAGTGCAATGAATCAAGTCTTTGATAGCACTCCTGGGTCAGGCAGACACAGGTGCAACTTCAGGCTATCTTGGATTTGTCCTTTTTTGTGCCATGTAACAAGTAGCTGCAAAACATTTGCAGTGGCTACCAACTTGTCGGTTTGGGCTCCTTCAGCTCTTGTGTCCCTGTTGCTGGTTCTAGGGGATCAGCAGACTGATTCTTGGAGTCACTACTGTAGGTTGGGGATGGGAATCAACTTTTCCCAGAGCCAGTAGCTGCATGCACTGTCCAAACCTTGCTAGCCCACAGTGCAGCAGGTGCAGTCCTTCCGACAGTGCAGCCTCCCTTTGTACACTTTCAAGAACAGCAGGGCAGTCCTTCTTTGGTCCTCTCACCAATTCCAGTGTGTTCTGAGGGGCAGGGTGCCAGGGCTGCCACATTTATCCCTGTGGGGACCATGCGGTCACTAGCCAATGAGCTACTGGGTCTGCTTATTCCTAGTGATGTGTTTCCTGCAATGCGTGGCATCTAGCTATCCCAGAGTGCCCTATTCTTGCCCCTTTCAAAATGGCACGACCCTTACTGGTCATCAGGAGCACAGTAGCCCACGTTAGAGGTAAGGCTGCCAGTGGGCTACACACCCATGGGAAAACCAGTTTGGGGGTGGGTTTTTCCTCTCTGACTTTGTCCCCTAATTGTCTGCATGCGCAAATGACATCTTGCTCAGGGGTGTTTTTGCAGTCGGCCCTTCAAAGGCAGCTTCCCCTTCAAAGGCCGGGAGTCCTCAACACATCTCCCCAGGCGGGCAGAAAGCTGTCTGTGTGTCAGGGCCTTTGTGAGGTCACTGGACTAGCTGGAGTGCAGAGTGGCAACTTTCTAAAAGTTGCTTTCTTTAATAGTGACAATGCGACCTGGCATCAAGTAGGGTATAATGCCACGATTAGTTTGATACCATACTTGACCCACTTAGGTAGTCCCATTCAGAGGGTTAGCCAGTGTTGCTGTTAAGACATATGAAAAATGTATGTCCTACTTAATAATACATAGCTCTCTGCCATAAGGATCGATAGGCCCTACATAGGGGAGACTTACACATATTATTAAGGGAATTGGGGGCTTTGCCATTAGTTGTAGTGGCCAGTTGCCAGACTCAGTACACAGAAAGTAGTACAATTTTAAATTTTGAGGGTGGGCTCATTTCCAAGGTCTAAAGCTGTCTCTCACGTACCTCCATTTTGCTCAGATTAATATTAAATTAGGATTTACCACGGGCACTAGACTTTTCTTTCTATGTCTTTAATGATGTCATCAAACATCTGGCTAGCCCCCCCTACCTAAATTGGGGGCCAGATACCACAGGGAAAATGAACAAAAAATTCAAGGAATGCAGCAACTAAAGTTGTTGTGCTGTGTTGCGTAAAAGGGAGGAGCACAATAGCACCGTATCTATTGCCGTTACCTCCTGACTTTCTAAAATGGTATGGTATATGTAAACTAATTTGTTAAATTTAAATTCATCTAAGATGAGGGTGGACTGGATTCGCCACTATGTAGCTGGCCACAACTGGAAAATGCTCACTTTCTCTATAGCTGTAGGTGCAATAAATCCTGGGATGGTTATTCATCACATTCTGCCTCTGAATAGGCAAGTAGTTAATGTCACTACTAACTCTGTCATATGACATCTCTAAGAAGGACTCTGACATATTTATAAGCTCATTCCATATGACAATGTAAATATGTTAATTAAATCTTGTCTGGGCTATGTAAAATATAACCATCTTGAAGCCGTAGAGAACATCATGTTCCAGCTGCAGTAACTCGAGAATATGACTTCAGGGCGAACAGAAGAGCTCCACAGACATGACAAAGTCTCTGTCACTTTTTTGGCCCTTTGTTGGTTCTGTGTGAAAAAGCTTTTACAAACCCAATAAGTAGGCTCTTTTGCAAGCTGTTGCAATGGTCCTTTTGTACTATCCTTTTCTTACGAGCACACACCTCAGAAATAAAAACAAGAAAAACGGAACAAGTCACTGCTTAAATTTGGCAGTCATGTGCTTAGAATAAAATATTACATCTTACAAATTAACCACTGCATATACTTATAATCGATCATTACAGGTGACTAAGCCAGACCTAAGGGGAATTTTGTTAACATCATTAGGAAGAGCCCACACGCCTTCTTTTATGCTTTCCTAAACTTTATAGCCTCCTTGTTCAAGATATACACCCCAAACCCCGACGGGATCTGAGGTCCACACATCAGGAACTCATGGATGTACAGACAAGCCAGTATGTGGGAATAAGAGGCAGGGCTTTTTTCAAGGGAGTAAAGCTGGTAGGAAACAAAAGTCTCCAAGATTGTGCATATAAGAGTGAACGTTGAACTGGCTAGTATTTTTCTGGAAATTTGGGATCCAGCACATGTTTATTGAGTAGATTTTTGATCAATGCCTTTTCGAGGATGTGAGGGGAGAATATTTTAGAGAATCTGTCTTTACAGAGTGCAAGCAAAACCGGGACAAAGGTGAGATTCTTGCCCTGGAGAAGGGGCAGGTGGCAGTAAGCCATGTGTGAGTCAAATGTATTACATTTCAGAATGGTATTGGATATGTCTGAGAAGGAGTCCTTTTGCCATCCAAATGAAGTGAGCAATGGAATATGAATTGTGTTTGGTGATTAGGAGGGATAGATTAAGAGAAATGAATTACTTTGAAGGTTATATGTCCTGAATTTCTATGCATCATCCAATAGATAGGGTCAAAAATTAAAGTTAGTACTCTGGTGACAAAAATATTGGGAAGAAAAAGCTGTTGGTCAAATGGCATATAGTATTGAAGGCAGTTTGACCACCTCCAAACACCTATACTGTTGACGTCTAGGGGAAACTGTGAAAACTTTATTGATTTAGTCCAAACTCGTCCCTGGCAGCTTATATACCCAAACGTTCGATGTCAGAGAATTATTAGTGACACATTCGACAAAAGATATGTTAGGTTTCCAAAAACAATATCAACCTACCACAGGATGACCAATGCCTTCTTGTCATTTCTAAACTAGCATCCTTTTAATTGGGAAAGTGCAAACTGTCTATAGAAATGTATATTCTCTGTTCAGAACGATGAGTGTCATCTATTTGAAATGTATGTTCATCTTCTAAGGGGGGGATGCAAGATGCTCTTCAAAGGCCCCATTCCTGAGTCATCTTGACTATTTCTGCATTCAACCTGTACTTAAAAAAATCCTTGCCTACTGAGCCTCTTTTCAGTGTGATAGTTCTTGAGTGGCTATTATGCCCCCAGACCTTTTACCTGCAATTATGCACATTCTGACACATTCAAAAATAGGTCATGCAGAGAGCAAGAGATCATCATAGTATAATGTATTATACACTGTTGACCACTGTTAGGAGAGACGAAGGTCACCAGCATCGATTGAACACCTTTATCAAAGTAGCTTGACTCCTCAGAGGTGGCATGTAAATAAGAAACCCAAAGTCTTCATGAAACAATCACCTTTAGCACAGACACATTTACGTGTCAATGAAGACACATAAATCATTTAGAAGAACTGGACCAATTTTCAAAAAAATCCCCATACAGCTGAAGTGGCTGCACCAGTCTTGAGGAAATGTGAACTAAACTGTGTCCAGCATACGATTAATGACGAATCCAGCTGCAAAAACTGAAATAGTGATTACTTTTCCTCATTGTCATGAATGAGTCGTGATACATGTGCCTATAAAGCCACAAGGAGAGATGTAACAGGTGACTGACTTCCAGACAGATTGAGTGGCAAGGGCACTTATGTAGGTTTAGTTGCACTACCAGTTCTCATGTTTAATCCTAAAACATGGTAACTTATTGACCAGCCTTGCCTTCGCCAGCCTCACCGTTCCACTATGCAACCCTCCAAACAATCCATACTTTGCTTTTGTTACAAGCTCCCAGATGAGAAAAGCTCCACCAAATTCCCAGGAAAATGCACTGAAAAACAATGATTTATATTGGGATACAAACTTTCAAGACATTTAAACTAACACCAACGTCACTTTGTTGCTGTCAAGTAGATCCATGGGGGCAGATTTACAAGCCCCTCGCGCCACTTTTGCGTCACTTTTAACATGGGAAAAGTGACGCAAAAGTGGCGCAAGGGGCTTGTAAATCTGCCCCATGGTGTCTTGGAGTGTGTCTTTTAGCTCACTGAGCTGGATAATACTCTCCTTCATGAATAAGCAGGATGATTCCAGTGTGATGTCAGAAAATATTGCAAAGAAGGAAATTGCAAACAAATGCCTGCAAGCATATACCACTTAACAAACCCACCTACATACAACATAGGACTGCAGGGGAAAATGGCCCCTTGAGCATTCAGGGTCCTGAAAGATGCAACTCTTGATAGATTCAACTACCTCTACTTTTTTGTCACTTTTGTATAGGCTGGCCAAAACGTCCAGTTTAATATAAAACTATATCCGACTAACCACTTGAGCCCAGACCCCAGCAACAATGGGGCTTACCTAGACACTCTCAAAAGTGCCTTTATATGTCATAGAGGTGCTCTTTCTTATCAGCTGAGGCAGCACACCCTCATACTCTACAAACTATTAACCTCATGTGCTCTTTTCAAGTTATAAGGGTTTCTTGTCGAACACATTCGTAGGTAAGAGTAACCTTGATTTTTTTTCCTTTGCTCTCCTCAATTTTTTTCTCTGTCAAGAGTGGTCTCCATTATCCTTAGACAGCTTCTCACAGCCATTTACGTTGGCCTGGGAAGAATTTCAATTACGCCGAAGTAATTGGAGTAATTTCGGTAATTCCACGTTACTCTTTGATGGAAAATTAGAGCTAACCGAACGTGATTATGCCCGCTCACTCAATTAACAGTATGTTGGGTGAAACTCCTACCTCAAGTGCATATATAGTGAACGTGTGTGGCTACTCCTGCTCACTATTCGTATTTCGTTGCATTTAGTGCTGTTTCTTAGCACAAAATGCCATAGTTAAGTACTAGAACAGAGAACAGTCATTTCAGGTGTAATAATGCCCACTAGCTTACTAGACCACCTCCAGACTCTCTCCTCAGCAACAACGGTGTCTACATAATGTCTCTCTTCCCACTCCCCCAGTAGCAGCCCATGGTGGGAGTGCTGCCGGGCGTTGACCCACCCTGCCCCTCCCGCGCCCCACGTCACCGCCCGGCAGCACTCCCACCACGGGCCGCTACTGCCCTCCCCTCCCCTCTTATATCAGTGTCAGATCCTGTTATTCCATTTTAAACAGCTCCACTCCATTATAAAACCGAATCTGTCTCCTTAAGGTAAAACACCTTTTCAAGCATGTTAAGCTGTATATTCTCGAGCTTTCAAGAGTGAGCATCAACTAGGAACATTTCATTCCCTTTTTCTTATACCAGGAAGCTATCTCTTCCGATCTGTCTTGTTTTTCAACACTTGAATATGCTGGTGATTGTCAGCAACACTCACATTCCCCATTACAACCCACCAACTCATTGCCCCCCTGCAACTAGAGGCACCCTGGATGCCCCTAACAATATAGGAGCAAACACTGTCTTGACTGATGTGCAGGTGCTCTAGCCAATCACACAACTTCCTTCACAATGGAAACTGAGACAGCCCTTCTAGCGTTTGCATATAATTCTCTCACTTGCCCAGCCCTCAATAACCTCTTTTCAAAAGTCATGTCACTCAGCCAATCGCCCCAAATATATTGATCGTAAAATATTTGCCAGTAATTTTGTATACTTTCAATAGTGGTGCGAAATTTCTATGAATCGAACCCATCAAACAATCCACTGCATCTTTCCTCCTCTCCATCATTTCATGCCTGTCCAAGTCACTACTCTCTCCACCACACGTGTATAAATGTCTCTCCATGCATGTCAGCAGAGGGTGCCACTAAAATTTCAGTTCCCTCACAGTCCAGCTCTCCTCATGTGTTTTGGAAACCATGATGCCCACAATTGTGCCTTTGGTACCCACCCATAGACTCTACAGCACTGTCAAATAGAATGTGCATCAGCCATATTGTTCACCATTTCAGGTATATGCGTAGCTCAAAACAACGTATTCCCTCATAAGCCTTCCAACACCATCTACCTTAGAAATCACAATACATGATGACTATTAACCATTATCCTGCTAATAGTGAAGACCTTTCTATTAATCCACCATACATTTCCCCACCTGGCCAGATAATGTCTCCATACTCTAGCACTCTCATAATTCGTACTAATAGAAAATATTCACGAAATGCAATGCCATGCCTCCTCAACTTCTGGGCCCCTAGCCATCTTTTTGAACTTTATCAAACCTTCCAGTACAGTCTGAAGCTCAACTCCTGAGGAATTTGAAAAGCTCTTAACTCCCGAGGTCATCAGGTTGTCCTGTTAACTGACCCATCATCCATCCATCCACCCATCCATTTCAAGCGTCAATGCATTTAAACCAAATCATCATATATCTACATACTCTCCCTACCACTAGGATATCATGTATATGTTGCATTTTTGCAATTCACATTATTCTTTTTGAAAACAATTTCCCTCAAAATGCAGCACTTGTCAGTTGGCAGCGTGGACACCATCAGAATTGAATTCAACTCAATGCCCAAGAATGAACATTGGAGCACGACACAGAGCACTGATACTTTGCTCTCTGACACCATTGACAATTCTGCTTCCAACCTGGATAGGCAGTGGGTCTGTCTGTAGTCCCAAGCTGCCACAACCAGGACAATACCGGGCACAGATATGACCAGATCCCACAGTGGAGATATTCAAAGGGCCCGCCATGTAGCCCTCTTCTACTTCCATAATCAATGTACCAAATACAAGTTCCTTTTTCACAAAAATTAAATCACAAATTATCCACACACTGCCTCACTCCTGGCCATTTGTAAGGGATCAATAAACTGCACAAAAACCCAGCCTTTAATCATCCAAGCTGCTTGTCTATCAGGATACCATCCCAACCAAAACTCTATCTCGTAGTGGCCTAGGAGTTCTGGCCTTTTTATAATAAGCTTCTTTTCCGTATCTACAGCCCATGCCAGACCAGATGCCCCGAATAGCTACTGTGTAGTGCCTCATTACACCATACGAAAGAGTGTTTTCACCCATGAGTGAAACTGTAGTTTCCTAATCTACCTGGGAAGCATTATCAAGCCCCTTCATAGATCTTCCAGCATGCCTGGATAGTCTTTGTGTTATTACCACTCCTCACCCAACACACCGTCAGTAAGAACTAATGTAATAAGCCCTGTGGATGTTATACATTGAAATGATACCTCACTGGCAGACATCTAATCATGTGGCAATCATGCCAGCCTTCTATAGCTTAACTGTGCCCACCCAAATGATATCTGGTTACTGAAACAGGGCCACAATTCTCTGAGGAAACATCTTTCAGTATATGCCAGTGCTTAAGGGAGAGGCCACAATTCATGTGCCAATATTTGTGTGAACGTACACTTAACTTGCTAGATCACTTTGTGCTTTGTTTGAACCTTTCTTGCATCTTGTCTCTCTATGTAGTGCCATACTCACTTGCCCCTATTTTATTCTAAGTGCTCAAACATGCACTCAGAGCTATTGTCACACCCATAGAAGCCAATATCAACTCAGGCACCTTTACTTTTTTGGGTGTTTAACTCAATAACCCCCTTCAGACATGCTAGTCCCTTATTCAGTAGCAACTGAAATTCCAGTTTGCTCAGTTACCACAGCTGATACCGCTCCCTCTGTTACTAGTGTGAAGCTCTTTGTGTTCCATTTATGTGCCCTTTGTGCTCCAATACCCACCTAGTGTCTATATGCACAGTGTGTGTCCTGCATCTGCATCTATCGTATGTGTCCCCCGCTCAATGTGATGGGCTTGACTTTTTGGGAAACCCCCTCTGATTGCTAATGGCTCTTTGGTGAAGTCTCTGGGCGCATGCCCTTCAGCTTCAACTATGTTTATCCTGCGGTGGCCTCTTTTCTGGCACTTGGACCCTGTACAGGCATGCAGGCACCACCGTTATAATTGTGCCCTTGGGGCACAATCATTTCTTGCAGCCCTGTTCCTGGACCTCAGATGCTCCTCCTCCTCGACTAGGGGAGGCATATCCTTTGATTACTGCCTGGACCTACACAAATGTTTCTTTTTGTCCTTAAATGCATCGGTCCCTCAGAGGTTGTCTGGCTGTCAGGCGACCATTCTCGACCCCACCAAAGTTCCATGACATCTCCTGCAATTGAAGTCCAACTATGACATGCATTGTTGTACAGCAGAAAGGGAATAACATTATTTTTTTGCATGCACATTGTAAGGTCGGGCACTAGGACCCAAGAAATCGATTGTATGTGAGGGTTGGGGCCAGGAGAAAACGAAAATGACATCCTTGGGTGTGTTGATGGGAGTACGTGGACAGACAGTAGAGGAGGAGAAATAAAGTGAAGATTTTGGAAAGCTGTTGAACTGCATCTGCCTCATTTATTGTTTCCTATGACAACTGGCAATGAGGGGAGGTGGACTCTTCATCGGTGTGGTGCCCGCTGTTTGTGTCCATGGGTGAGCCACCGCGTCTGTGTCCTGCGGGTCGGATGCCAAGCATCTGCAGTGACTGCTATGAATTTCAACAGCCCTGTGTTTGCTGCTCCAGCTGGGTTTGAAGTAGGCCCCTCATTATCCGCAAGCCACACCCACTGTGTAAAGCGGCCTGCAGTGCGGGCGACACATTTTGGACAGTGCAGCAGAAAAACAGAAAGAAACAAAGAAAAAAAAGAAAAAAATAAGCATACAGGACAGCCTGAAGGGTGTACTCTGGTTTTTTGTGCATCGGAGTAGGCAGAGGTGCCACATTAAGCAACCCGATATGGGGATAGGTGCTAGCTACTGCTGAAGGGCAGGACGAGCTATTTGTTTCTTGCACATCAATGTTGCCACAATGGAGCACCCACATCAAGCTGTGTCCAACGCCATAAGGTGACAGAGGGAGTGCACATATAGGCTACGCACGTTTGCACCTGCAAACACTTGGCACAAAACGGTGAGGCTAAATACAAAACAGCTGCATTTCTAAGGCCTCCTCCCCCTTCGACCCAGGGAAGAAACAGAACATTGGGGCACGGTGGGCCATGTGGTTCAAGACATTTGATAATTTTATCAATGCCTTTGAAGAAGAAGATGACAAGAAAATCATTAAGTGCCTTAAGGACATTGCAGGTGAGTGAGTAAAAGAAGTAATAAAGAAGCACACAGGGAAAGATGCGGCATCATACCATAAGAGCAGTCTATCGCTACTCCAGTGAAGAGCTTAAACTATTAAACAACCAACACACAGCCAATTCATCACAATGCCCCATGGCAACTCCTTTATTAGCATCCATTTTTAAAGTTGTCACGAAAAATACTTAATATAAGTCTACCCCTCACTCCAAAACTCGGTCTACAAGCATAGTAGGCGGGGACACTGTTGAGCAACTCAGACAATTAGCTGGGCTCTATTTCAACGCACGTTCAATCCCAAAACATGCACTCGAGGTATGGAGTTTGCTGGACTTAGAGAAGCCAGATATATGTTTTATTACTGAAACTTGGCTTCGCGAGTCCGCCTTCTCCTATGTGACAACAGCCTTCCTCCCTAATATCAACTGACTAGACTTGATAGGAATATCAAGAGAGGAGGTGGCTTAGCAATAGCCTTTAGGGCTGGATTGAAGATTAGCATCTTGGAAACAATTACCTCAGAATGGACTGAACTCTGTATTTTTAGAATTGAAAAACAAACTAAGGTACCCCGGAGAGGTGCCCTAGTCTATAGACCTCCCGGCCCTAAAGCCAATTTTATCAATCGTCTGATCGAGATCATTGCCCCACACGTACTAGCGGACGATAATTTTTTTCTTATCAGTGATTTTAATTTTCACGCAGAACTTCTTTCTGATATGGATACAAGCCAACTGATCTCCAATTTAAACACACTGGGGTTAGTACAAATGGTGATGGGACCCACCCATTTGGGAGGCCATATTCTTGACCTCCTGTTCACAACCACAGCCAGCATTAGAGTGGAGCCTCCCATCCCCTTGATCTGGTCGGCACACAGTCTATTGAAATTCTCTTTACCAATAACCACTACTAATAATAATCCTAGTAGTGAACAGAAATGGAGTAGGCCCTGGAGAAAAGTTAGTCTAGCAGCTTTTTCACACTATTTCAGTCCCCCTCTTCTAACAAGCACCGAGAACATAGATCACGCAGTGGACGCCTTTCAGAAGGCAATCATACAGGCCCTTGACATCACCGTACCTCTGTCAAGGGTCACGCTTAAGTCTAAAGTGTCACCCTGGTTCACTGAATCCCTAAAATCTGAAAAACTAGCCAGTAGGAAAGCCGAACACAAATGGAGGAAAAACAAAAGCACTGAGGACAGACAGGCGTACAAACTCACCTACAGTTATCTAGACAATATTAAGTTAGCCAAAAAAACGATATTATCACTAGAATCGACAAGGCTGCACATTCAAACAAGGAACTTTATAAAATAATAAATTAATTTAATAATCCTTCCTCCTGCCAGTCTGATAACCCTCCCTCACAAGACTGGGTGGACACGCTGTCCACCAGTAGCAACCCGTGGAGGGAGTTCCGTGGGGCGGTGAGGCGGGGTGGGGAGGGGTAGTAAACACCGGAATATGGATGAACGGAGGTAAGTAAACAATTAAATAAATAAAACGAATTTCGTTGCGCGCGCTGCATCGCATTTGGCGATGCAGTGCACGCAACGAAATTCGTTTTATTTATTTAATTGTTTACTTACCTCCGTTCATCCATATTCCAGTGTTTACTACCCCCCACCCTGCCCCTCCCCCGCCCTGCCTCACTGCCCCACGGAACTCCCTCCACGGGCCGCCACTGCTGTCCACCTTCTTTGTGTAAAAGATCGACACCATTCATAATACCTTCCTTAATCACTATACTGAAAAGCATAATACCAAACCTGATAGTAATCAGACATCCACTACTACACTTCTAGAAGAGTTCACTGATCTCACTCAAGAAGAAGTTAGAACTGCCCTCTTTAAGATCAAATCGGGTTCTCCAGTAGACCCGGTTTCACCTCACATTCTGTCTATCATTGCCCCAGCACTCCTCAAGAGTCTCACCAACCTTTTTAACATGTCCCTAAATCAAGCTACAGTCCCTATTAAATGGAAAGCAGCAAGGGTCAAACCAATTTTGAAAAAAACTTCTGCATATCCCAAAGAGCCAAGTAACTATCGCCCTATTTCTCTTCTTCCTTACTTTGGAAAGATACTTGAGTCCCTGGTCAACAAACAACTCACAACCTATCTAGAAAGCCACAAACTGTTAGACCCCTCCCAGTCAGGGTTTAGGGCTGCCCACTGCACCGAAACATCTCTGGTAGAGGTAGCCACCAATATAAGACTTGCCCAGGACAGCGGGCAGTCAGCCATGCTTGTCCTGTTAGACCTGTCGGCTGCCTTTGGTACCATCTCCCACAGTATTTTAGAACAACGACTGTGGAAGATGGGAGTCAGGGGAACAACCCTAGACTGGCTTAGAAACTACCTAATAGACCGAGCTACCGCCGTACAACAAGGCACATTGATCTCTCGCAGTCGGTTGGTAGACAAGGGAGTCCCCCAGGGATCCATTCTAAGTCCCATGCTTTTCAACCTCTATGTGGCACCCCTGGCCAAGTTGATCAGTTCCTATGGGTTCGATGTAGTGTCATACGCTGATGACACCCAGCTATTCATCACTCTTGGTCCCAATCCAACAGATACCAGAGTCAGATTTAAAAATTGCATGACTCACAATAACATCTGGATGCAAACCAACTATCATCAGCTTAATGCCAGTGAGACCGAGGTCATCCTATTCGGAAAGGCGCATGAATTCTGTTCCAACGACTGGTGGCCTCAGAGCCTTGGCCCCTGTCCATCTCCCAAACCCATGGTACGTAACCTGGAGTGAAGATCGACAACAAGCTGTCCATGAAAGACCATGTAAACCATATAATGAGCACTTGCTGTGGACTAATGTGAAGCCTATGTAAGATCTTTCAATGGATTCCAGTAGAATCAAAGAAACCGCTTGTTCAGGGTCTAATTATATGTCGGCTTGACTACGGAAATGCCTTGATGGCCTCCATCAATGAAGAGCTTTTCACCAGACTCAAAGTCTTGCAGAACACTGCTGCTAGACTGGTGCTAAATCTTACATCACAGTCCCCGTCTGCACCCAGTCTGAAAGCTCTTCACTGGCTCCCCATCAGGAAACAAATTCATTTCAAGATCATCTGTTTGGTACATAAGACCATGTATGGAAACGGGCCGAGCTACCTTGCTAATAAACTCAACTGGTACTTACCTAATAGGACTCTCAGGTCAGGAACTAGACATCTTCTTACTCCTCTCAGGATTCGCACCGCCTGAACAGCGGTAGATCCTTTTCTCATCTAGCTCCGGTTTTTTGGAATGAACTTCCATTGCAGCTTCGTATGGTCACAGATCACAAAACGTTTCGAAGGAGGCTAAAAACCTGGCTCTTTTGACCGCTCTCCTCCTCCTGTCAGTCATCTATCTTTCCCTTCACCGGTTTTTCACTAGTGCTTTGAGACCCTTCCGGGTGATATGTGCGCTTAATAAAATCTTATGACTTATGACTTATGCCAAGAGGTTTTACCGGGCGCAAAGTGTCGATTATGAACATTACATATTCAACAAAGCGCAACAACAGGTAGGTGAAACCATAGATGGGTTTGTGGAGAGACTGGAAACCCTTATGAAACATTGCAAGTTTTGTGATTTCAATGATGAGGAGGCCATGAGCCTTAGGCTGATTGATGGCTGTCTATCAGATTCATTTAGGAGGCGAATGCTGCGGAAAACTCTAGCCTAGACAATATGCTCCTGGCTGTGAGTGAAGGAAAGAGTGGAACACAAGGCAGCAGCAATGGAGGTAGGCGCCAGCCACATTGAGACAGCACTAAAGAGGCTCATGTCAAGATCAACCAAAGTGACAAAGTCATGCTATTGATGAGGATTGTCATTCCAGCACGAAGGCAAGTACCCTGCAATAGGAAAGACATGCAATGGCTGTGGTAAGGAAAATCACTTCAAGGCAGTGAGTAGAGCGATGGAAAAGAAGGTGGAGCATGATAAAAAAGACAAATGAACTAAGGACACCCGGAAAAAGTCACACCGCAGCCCCAGTGCAAAATGAGGCAACATATCCAACATGAGTGGAGGAAGAAGCATGGCAAATGAAATCCTCCAAAGCTGAGAGGAAATGTCCCATAGTTCAACTACAGTTGAATGGTCATCCAGTGCCTTTCATCTTTGCCAGCAGTGCCTCTATCAACATAATGCATTTGGACAATTTCAAAGAACTCCACTCTCCTTCCATACTTACGCCATCGGCCACAAGAGTGTACACATGGACGGCTTCCAAGACAATTCCCAGCCAGGGGTTTTTTAAGGCAATGGTGCAACACAAGGCGAAGTTATTACAAACTATAATTCATGTGCTGCCAGAAAGTGCATCCAGTGCATCTCCTCTCAGTTTTGCAATGGCTGCCGAAATGGGACTGATATTAGTTAACTATCATAAATGCACAGAGCCTGAGATAGCTCACATGTTTCCATCATTATTTCATGGTTTAGGTAAGTTAAGGGGTATTAAAGTGCAGCTCCACATCAATTAAAACATTCTCCCAGTAGCTCAAAGATATAGGAAAGTTTATTTTCATCTGCAGAGCTCTGTTGACCAGGAAATACTGAACCTAATGATTCTTGACATAACTGAATATTCTATGGGGCCCACTCCTTGGGTCTCCCTGATAGTAGTAGTGCCAAATAATGATCCCAAAAGAGAAATGTGCATTTGTGTTGACATGCCCCAACAAAATAAAGCAATAGAACAAGAAACTACAAAAAAAAAAAAAGTAAGTGGTGCTAAAGTATTCTCGAAGCTTGACATTCTCAATGCATATAGGTCATTCCATGTGCAAATGGCTAAGTATTGGCATCTTTTGGGCTGCTGCAATTTCCCAAGATGTCATTAGATGAGTCATTCAGTCAGTACCCAATTCCATCAACTACAGTGACGACATATTGCTATTTGGGATCATCAGACGAGAACATGACAAAGCGCTGCTAAATGTAGGGCAATTACTCACAGAGCTGGTTCGACTTTGAATGGCAACAAATGCGAACTGCATAAATCCAAGCTCAAGTTGTTTGGCCACATCTTCTCGGAGGAGGGAATGGTACCAGATCCAGACAAAGGGAAAGCAATAGCAAAAACCAGTCCTCCTCAAGATGTGAGCACGCTGCGATCTCTTCTAGGCATGGCCAGCTACTCTGTTCAATACATATGCAACTACACCACAATTACTGCCCCGCTGCAAGACTTAAAAAAGCAAAAAATTGACTTTATATGGTCAGCAGCCTGTGAAGAAAGTTTTTACAAGATTAAAACAGCCATTGAAATGGCAACTCTTTTGGCATACTTCAACCCTAAGTTGCAGACAGATGTCACTGTGGATGCAAGCCCAGTACTGCTAGGGGCTATTCTCACACAGCATAGGGGTTTCCAAATTCTCAAAGACATTTTGTGCTGCATGCAAGTCATAGTTTGGCTGAAAATGGAACGGCATATTCACAGCCTGAAAAGGAAAGTTTGACAGTTGTGTGGACCTGTGAGCACTTTCGTGTGTTTCTGTATGGAAAGCAATTTACAATCATAACGGACCATTGAGCACTTTTAACCAACTTCGGCAACCCCAAAGCCAAGATACCTCCCAGGATTGAATGTTAGGTACTGAGGTTGCAAGAGTATGACTATGAGATTATCCACAAGAGCACAATCCAGCTGACTACTTCAGTGGCGGCTGCTATGAAACAAAAGTGGTGGAGCAGCGCAATGGGCAGCACAGGGGGCAATTCGGGGACAGTGCAAGAAGCAGCCTTGTGGAGAAAAAATAATAATACTTACCTGCTGGTTGCCGCATCAGCAATCTTCCGCTCCTCTGGACTCCCGGCAGTCCATGCACAGGCTCCCTGACTCCCCTACGCCAATCCAGACTCTGCTCTCATAATGGTAATACCCAGCATGAGAGAAGCATCAGGATTGATCTGAGTGCCCTGATTTGACACTCAGTCAGGCCCTTGGAGCCTGTGCCTGTGCTCCACCCGGCTGTGCAGCACAGCTGGGGTGGAGAGATCTAAGTGCGCATGTCGGTTTGGCAGTCCTAAGATGGCCGGCCAAACCGACATGCGCATTTGCTTCAGTGCCCACCACTCCTCCTCCCTGCTGCAGCTACTATCCATTTGGATGGCCTGGCCCCACCCCGTTCTACACTCAGCAAGGAAAAGTAAAATAATACGCTGTTTTGTTATCATTTTATATTTCATGTTTTCACTGCTGAAAGAGCCGATGCTGGACTACTTGTCACGAGCTCCACTACAGCTAACGAGATCAAAATCATTAGTGGTGGAAGAATACCTCATCTTCATCCTATGCTCCAGCGCTCCCCTTGCCCTGACGGTAGACTAAGCTGCCACGGCCACCCGCCTGGATGAGGTCATGGCTAGAGTTAAATTGCTGCTTGACAATTACTAGGGGAACCACAGACCATACAAAGAAAAGGGAGAAGATAGCCTACAAAAGTTCTACAACATTTGTGATGACCTTGTGTTGACTCAAGAAGGAATCCTATAGAGAGGGCACAGGATTGTGCTTTCCAGAAGCCTCAGACTAAAGGCTATTGAGTTGGCTCATGAAGGACATCATGGGATAGCAGCGACCAAACGAGCTCTATGTGAAAGGGTATGGTTCCCACAAATGGATCAGATGGTGGAGGATGAACTGAAAGCATGTCACAAGTGCAGTTGTTTGTCAACCAAGGCAGCTCACCATCCTCTAACGATGTCTGATCTCCCTGAGAATGTGTGGGAAAGAGTAGCCATTGACATTTTTGGACCCCTAATGAGTGGTGAGTACCTGCTGTGCTCATGGATGAATACTCATGATTCCCACTTGTTTGAAATGTTTAATCCAATGGAGATAGTATTGGAATAAGAGCCCTGGATTACATATTTGCAACGTGGGAATACTGAACATTCTCAAGTCTGATAGTAGCCCCCCATTCAACAACAAGGAGTTTGCACACTTCTTGACCCTACTGGGCGTTAAACATCAACGCATTACCCCACTGGGACCTCAGCAAATGGGGTAGTTGAACGTTTCATGGGCACTCTGAAAAGAACTGTACCAAGAGCCTCTGAGGATGTAACGGAGCAGGAACAAGTTCTGTGCCAGGTCCTGAGGGCCTATCGCACAATGCCCCACTAAGCAACTTGTGAAAGTCCTGCCACCATCATGTTTATTTGTGCAGTTCGAACAAAAATTCTCCAGTAGATATCAACTCAATATGCAGATGTCACCAAGATCAGAACAACTGATGCCATCAGGAAAGAAAAAATGAAAACATAAGCCGACATCAGGAGGCAGTCTAGAGACTGTGCTAATAACAAAGGAGAATGGGTATTAGTCAAACAGAGGCAAAGATGAAAGTCTAACACTCCTTTTACCATTAGCCCTTACAAGTTGATGAGAAGAAGGGGACCCTGATCACTGCGACCAGACAAGGGAAGCCTGTTACCAGGGATAACTCCCACTTCAAACACATAAACCCACCCAGAATGACGTCAGAAACCGTTCGGAGTCAGGCGGTGGAGCCTTTACGAATCACTGAAGTGGAGCAGGACTGCAGTCAGTGGCCACTGCAAGATATGGACGACAGGTGCGTCTGCCTCGCAGACTGATTGAAGAGTTGTAAAACTCTTGTTTTGACAGAAAGTCTACATTTTAATTGGGGTAGATGTAAGGTCGGGCACTAGGTCCCGAGCAAGGCGACTGTATGTGAGGAGTGGGGCCAGGAGGGAAATTACGTTCTTAGGTGTGGTGATGGGAGTGGGGGGACCGGCGGTAGAGGAAAAATAATATAGGGAAGATTTTGGAAAATTGTTGACTGAACTGCGCCCACCTCATTTATTGTCTCTCTAAGAGTCTCCTACGACTCTACACACGACATAAAATACCCGTGGCAGTCCTTTCCTTCCTCAACAGCCCTGGGCAGAGAGGGCTGCACTAGGCACCTTTAAGCATGCAAAACCGTTTACCACCAAAAATATGTACGTCATGGAAATACCTTTAGACAGTAGTCATGCTTTGTGCTCTACCTATCATTTTATTTAGCATTTCCGAACCACCTACTCCTTTGAAATGCAAGTACAGGCAGAGGGCCCGACCACCCTAGTTACTCGCTCTGCATGGCGCTTGTGAAATTTCAAGCCCCTGCGATTTTTTTTTTGGTGCCTCGAGACTTCAAGAGTTTCTCAAGAAAGAGTCTGTCTGTTTAAAATGTCATTGAATCGCAGACATCACGCAGAGTCGTGGCGTTCTCATAGTCAATGAAGGCTGATGGGGGAGAAGGGTATCCGCCTGCCAGGCTTTTGTTGAGATTCTGTGCTGGTGCGGAAGGCTGTGAGATCCCCTCTCCTCCTCCCGCTTCTTTTCCACTTTCTCATCACAAACTAATTGCATCCTATCGTTTTATTAGCTTCCTCGTGAGTATTAAAAAGTCTGAATTATTGTAAACAGACCTCCAGCCTTTTGTCCTTTGTCTTCAATCCAGGTTAACCCTTTCAATTTAAGGCAACCTGCTGCACACAGCCCTCCCATGCACGCAGTCGGCTCTGCGCTCACCCGTGACCTCCTCTTCTGCTTATCACACAATTTCATTTCATAGAGCTTTCATTTAAAAATCAATGCTTTATTTATTTTCCTGTCCCTTCTGGATCGATGGAAGGCCTGCGGCAATAATACCTCGGGGCATTCATCACATTTTCATTGGAACTATGAATTTAGCACATGGTCTGGTACTCGGTTGATCTACAGTAATTTACATTTTATTCCTTGTCGTGAAGGGGACAGGCAGAATTTTA
Source organism: Calotriton arnoldi (assembly GCA_963921515.1). Taxonomy (NCBI): domain Eukaryota; kingdom Metazoa; phylum Chordata; class Amphibia; order Caudata; family Salamandridae; genus Calotriton; species Calotriton arnoldi. Next base: position 497,611 of record CAWUFW010009848.1, read on the forward strand.
GGTGTAGGCAGCTTCATAATATTACATTATAGTGGAACCTGCTGATTCGAAGCTGGTACTAATTGAATATCTTGGCCTGTCAAGAAATGACAAATTTGGAAAGAATAATTTGCTGGTACGGTGCAATTATTCTGTAATTGATTTTCACAATGCTGACTGTGTGATTACTACCAGAAAGGGTTTTCACTTAGATCACACGAAACAACACATTGGCTGCGTTCTGTCGGATGCATTTCACCTAGCCCTGTCTTATACAGTCAATGCATGGATGAAACCGAACCTGCATTTAAAGAGGCTCAGAGTCACTGGATAAATGCTGTAGATGCAGTCAACGCACGTCAGATGCCAAATCATTTAGTACAGCTAGGGTCGAGTTACAAGCTCTACCGACCGCACAAACAACCATAAAATACAAACAGCTTTATTATTACAGGAGCAACAAAGCTAACACGTTGCTACCTTTTAAACGTGATCATGCCTAATAGAAATTATATTAAACAGGTAGGGGACACAAAAGGGATACATTATTCGAAGGACATAGAGGAAAAGTTTATCGAAAATTAATTTAGAAATTCCTAGTGCAAACAATTAAAAAAAATTAGTGAAGTCCTGTGCTAAATTATGCTAATGATTCTTAAACCCAAAAAGTGTACGGGATGCTCCACCAGTTTTACTCCCAAAACCGGAAGGATCCTCTCAACCGTGTTTCCTTCGCGCCAAGCAAGTTACTAAATATTCATGATTAAATAAATTTTTAAAAGTGTGAGAAACCAATAAGAGAATGTACTTCCTGTATTGATTCATCTTGAACAAACATGTTGTAAAAAACATAACAAATAACAAGATCAGAAGTCAATCGCGGCTTGCATGACTCGCAGGTGGGGGGGCGGGTGTCGGGGGCGCGTGGGGGGGATTTAAAATTTTTAAAAAAAACTCACCTTACCGGCAGGGCCGGACTGGCTACCGGGCGTTTTGGCATGCTGCCGAGCTGGGGGCTGATTTAGTTGATGGGGACCTGCGTGTGCTGAACGAACTTCGTTTTGCTTTGTTTATTTCGAAGCACACGCAGGTCTCCATCAACGAAATTAGTCCCCACCGCAGTGACATCAGTCCCCAGCTCGGCAGCATGCCAAAACGCCCGGTAGCCAGTCCGGCCCTGCTTACCGGGTCCCGCGCCGCCTCCGCTCCTGGCCGTGTCCCGCGTTTTCCTGCTGCTTTCCTGTTCTTCTGCGTCCGGCAGGAACAGGAAGCAGGCAGCCTCCCTCCCCTCCCCTAAGCCAATCACAATGCTGCAATGGCAGCGTTGTGATTGGTGGTTACAGCACCCAGCCGGGCGCCTATGGGGAGGCCATTTTCTCTATGTAGGCTGCATGCAGCCTACATAGAGAAAATGCAGAGTGCGCATGACTGGTTTGGTCGGCCCCAGAGGGCCGACCAAACAGTCAGGGCCACCAGCATTGGGCAAGCCACTCCTCCCCGACCCGCCCACCCGCACGCCCCAACCAGGCATACCCTTCTGCTTTCTCACAGCGCGAGAAGCAGAAACATAAAATGGTATTTAAAATACCATTTTATGTTTCTGCCTCTCACACTGCGAGAAAGCAGAGGGGCGACGCTCCTCCACCCTAATGGAGGAGCCGCTTCTGTCAGAAGTGCCATTCACATACTTTACATATTATGAGCAAAACACAACTTGAGCTTCTAGAATTTGAAAAACAAATAAGCATTTGAACATGTCAAGTGGTACTCTTTAAAACTTAACTTGGAAATGGACCTCAGAGGGTGTACATTTACATTAGTTACTTGAGTATCAGTCATTGCTTCTATTACTTACCAGCAATTACATTTCTCTGTGTCCTACTCTCGCTTATGTCTTTTATCTAATGAGGCCCCTGTGCCTCGTAGACACACCCTCTAACAAAATAAAATCACCCGCCCCCCCTCCACACATCCTGTATGTACCAAGCCTCCGAAGACACAGTTAGCCTGACAACAACCTAGAGGGAGGGAGGGCCGTAATGGAGAAAAGCGAGAGTAGGACACGGAGTAATGCGACCACCGGTAAGTAATATAAGCATTACCTCCTTGTCCCTCTCGCTAAGCTCCATTACACAAGGAGTCATACCAAGCCAAAAGAGACCAGGACAACTGTAGAAGGATCTGCTTAGAAAGGCCCAAACAAAGATGCACATACATGGGCAATCAAACAGTAAAGAAAGCCCAGCTCCAGCACAGCAGACAGAACTTCGGATCCAAAACTGGACCCCAAACCCACAAAAGAAAGGAGACGGACACCACAAAGAATTGAGCCACCCCAGAAGCTGAACCGACATCACCGCCACTAGAAAAAACACCTGCAATGCCAGAAGAAGTAATCCCACAGACGACAGAGACACAAACAGGGGCTACTGTAGATCCCGCAAAGCCAGATGTGAAATCCATTACCGGAGAGAAAGGATGTAGAATGGACAACCCCTCAAAGAACTAGAAGACCAGACCCAGACTGACTGCCAGACCCCAACAAGGGGATCGGAAAACCTCAAAAGCCCATCCTGGAGGAATTCCCGCACCAGAGGCAGAGAAACAGAAAACTGAACCACAGGCATCTGAACACATCTGAACACACTAAACACTCAACAACATCCAATGCCGAGCAGAAGACTAGCAGATACCCTCCGGATGACAGCACAGAAGAGAACACAGAAGCCAAGAGAACTGGCAACATGAAGCCACCCCACACCAATGCCAAGCTGCTGACCTGGAATCATCAGAAAAGGTACCAGGAGACTCGGAAACCACATGCCAGACGGAACCAATGGAAACCGCCACTGCAGACCCACCATCATCCCTATCAACAGAGGAAGCAAATAGAACAGGCCCTGCGGGAACCCCACCAGACCAAGCTGAGCCTGCCCCTGTGAGCCCAAACCAGAAACCTCTGGAGTAAGTAAATGGAGGGAAGCAAAAACCAGGCCCACCGGTCAGTGACCAGACAGGGCATCCAAACTCGAAACAGACGTTTCCCTTCCTCTGGCAACAAAATCAGGGAAGAAGTGCAAAGCCAGGGCGTGAAAACAGGCCCACCCAGGGCCGACCCCACAACCGATACACCTTGGCAAACACCCAAGGAGAAAGACAAAAGCCCTGAGAGGACGAAACCTCCTGCACAAGGCAAACGACCCAACAATTCAGACTTCCCAGAGCAAGAAGGCCCCAATGAACCTACAGGCGACTGAGCCTTTATAAGCAACTGCCTGGCAAACAACAAAAAGCCATGCAACGCCAGAAGAGCCATCAGGAAAGCCAACACCATTGCAAAAATCAGTGATTGGCCCACAACTCGAATGGCAGGACCAGGAACCGGAAAAACCTGACCTCACAGCAAACACCAGAAACCGCAGAAGACACAGACAAAAGGAATGTGTAGGAATGCAACCTGCAAAATGATTGCAGCCATGAAGACTCTATGAGACCCCAGAGGACGTAGCAGCTGTATGGATAGCAGTCAAATGCAATGGCTGCCACCCTGGAGACAAAGTGCTACAGCCCCAACACCGGCTGAAATACTCCTGAGACTGTCAAATCCAGGAAAAAGACAGCATACACCCCCCAACCCACCGACCCCAACCAGGATTGCCCGCCTTGGGATGGGAGCTGGGAGGCACCCCATAACTAGAAGAAGAAGGAAGAAGAAGGCGAGGAAATGGCAGTACCGAAAGATGCACCACACCCACTAGATGGAAAGTCAAGCACCCATGTAGGTAGGAACATACCAATCACAGGTCACTTGCCTACCACACAGCCTAAGCCAGGAGCGCTGCCCGAGGCACCTGCATCGGGGAAGACTTCCTGCTGCCCACCCCACCTGGGCAGAGACCACCCCCATGGAAGAAACAGAAATGGGGATCCGCACGTGGTAAACTCCAGGGCACCCCAGCAGCTGAGCGAGAAGAACCGCTGAAAGGGGACTATTCAGACCAGGCATGCAATCAACCATGAAGAGCAGCTGGGCAGACCACCCAACCAATCCCTGAATTGCCAGGTACCTCCAATGGCACCCTAAGAAATGAAGAAGGTTTAGCCAGATCCGCCTATCATTCCCGCAACCAGAGGAACCGACAGGCCATGAAAGCAGAGGAGAACGCCACAGACCCCAATAACAGGAACTGTCAACACTACTGTCAGGAAGAAAATGTGATAATCCATATGACCCCCGACATCCAACACACACGCTGGAATAACCAAGGATTCTTCTGCAATGTGCCACATGATGCCACCCACAGCACCAAACTAGAGACCGTGAAATACTCTGTCAGGTGACCACCCACCCTACGAACCACAGGAACTGAAGGTCCTAACCCCATTGATGTAAGGAAGCTCTGCCCGCAAGAGGGGCCAAAAAGGAACAAATCAGGAGGTATGCTGCAACAGCTCCACCCCGACCTCCATGCACAGGAGAAACCGGAGACAGAGACCATCGCCTCACCAAGCAGCAGAAAGAGTGAGAAGGCCAAACCGAATCTTAAAAGGCCACGAAACACAAAACAGCTGTAGGCAACAGAGACCAGCACAATCGAAGGGCAGAACTGGGGGCCCATACACAATAAGACGGAACAGAATCAGTGATGTTAAGTTATGTTGAGCAGTATAGCACACTACTCACCCCAGAGGGCATCCAGGTGCAAGTAAACACTCCAGCCCTTTTTTTTCCAACCCTGAGGCAAAGCACCAGGAGATCAACAGAAAGCTCGGCATTCCAAACATACTTGCGCCGGTTGGAGAGAGGCATCGCAGACCGGTAAACAAAAAGCGCAGCCAGGAAAAGTCTGCCGCACTCCGTGCAGATACTGCTCCAGGTGCCAGTCTTGGAAAAAGCAGCACTAAATGCACCACTCAACCACAATGTCGGCACCCACACCAGCGTGGTTGATTCTCCACCAAAAGCATCTATGGGCAGCAATAAAACTACACACAGCCTAGAAAGGCTACTGGCAATGGACCACCTGGTGCGGCTCAACACAGAGAGCCCCACAGGCAGATAAACTGGCAGCCAATGAGACACCGCCACCCCGGCAACCCAGATATGCCCATCCTTGCCGGAGAAAGGCACCACAGACCACTTGCCACACGCAAGCAGTGCAAACACAACTGTGAGAGTGAGACCATAATAACATCCCACTAGGCCCTCAGTAACTCACAATCACCAAACACAAGCACACGGAGAACGGAGAAATGGCCACAAATGCATTGGAGCACTGTCCATGAGTACCAGATCGCACGTGCAACAAGAGGTAAAATCCATGTCCCATAAGCACTGGAAAATATCAATTTGCCCAGAATCACCGGATATAGAGCCAACTCCGGGATTCAAATCTCAAACTCCAGGACCAAAGACGGTAGCCCTGACCCAACAGGCCACAACACTGGATGAAGATCAAGAGAACCAAAGACCCCTATGAGGGGACAGACAGGAACAAACCTTGCAATAGAGGTAACTTTAACATCAGAGACCCAAGACTACGATCCTGAGCTACAGCTTCAGAACAGCAGCTGGTAGCCACGGAAACTGAAACACATGCACCACAGCCAGTTAAAGGCATGGCAGACCTCTGGCTGGGCAAACAGAACAGTGGAGCAAAGAAAAAAGCTAAGCGCACTGCATGCAGAGGGAGCTCCATTCGCTGGCCCCTACACACAGCCCAGACCAGCTGCTGTAAATGATCCACCAGCTCTAGCTCAACCTGTAGAGCCACACAGGCAGATCAACAGAGGGCAGAGAAGACACCGCATTGCAGCCCACTGGCCAGACTAAAACAGAACAAAGAAGCATTAAAGAAACAACCATGGTCAAACATTGCACTGGAGTACACACAACCATTGAAACATTAAGAGTCATACCCATTACCGTCAGCGCAAGAGTTCCAGACGCAAGCTACTAGGCCAGAGCGCCTCTGCCATCACATACCGCACATTTTGCCGGCCCCCACTGGAAATATACCAACGAACTCCGAAAGCAAGAGTCCATATGACAGAACTTTCAAGACAAAGCCCCCCGCAGAAGAGCAGCTGGGTACATGGAAAACCAGGAATACATCTCAGAGTTTAGAGAGGCACTGCAGACCTCCAGCCAGGTGAACTCAGCCCTTGGCCAGGAGGCCAGGTCCATCCCGGCCAGGAGAAAGACACCGCTGACCCCCGGTTGGGATAAAGAGAATAAGATTAGCGTCAAAACGGCTACCCTGGTAGCAGATGCAGCCCTCCAAATGGGTCCCAGGAGACTCACTACAGAATCCTAAGGAAGTTCCCTTTCTGCACCCCAGCACACATTCCGCCCCCCAGCTCACCGGCACCGTGCAGTGAGAAGGAAGTCGCATGCACTACATCGTAATGTCCTCCAGAAATCCTCCATACGCTCACCGTCCAGGTCGGCCAAACAACAGGAGACCAACTGGACCAAGGCAATACAAGCAAAATAATAAACTCCTCCACACGTTCCCCCCCACCGGGTCGGCAATACAACCGGAGACCAACCAGGACCGAGGCAATACAAAGAAAATAACCAACTTGTTGGAGCAAGCAAATCGCACCCACCCTACAGTGTCTACAGACACAAAGGGCCCGATTCACAGAACTAACTTAAGACAAAATCCTAAACTTACTACCATTTTGGTATTCACAGAAGGCTCTTACTCATTTTGGTATTCACAGAAGGCACTTACTCGTTGATGAGTAAGTGCCTTCTGTGAATCCCAAAATGAGTAACTTACTCATTTTGAGTAACTTACTCATTTTGAATAACTTACTCATTTTGGTATTCACAGAAGGCACTTATTCATCAATGAGTAAGTGCCTTCTGTGAATACCAAAATGAGTAAGTTACTCAAAATGAGTAAGTAAGTGCCTTCTGTGAATACCAAAATGAGTAAGTGCCTTCTGTGAATACCAAAATGGTAGTAAGTTTAGGATTTTGTCTTAAGTTTGTTCTGTGAATCGGGCCCACCAGAACAGGAGTTGTGGAGGGGGTGGGCGCTTCTATTTTGTTAGGGGAGTGTGTCTCCAAGACACAGGGGCCTCATTGTGTAATGAAGATTAGCGAGAGGGACGAGGAGGTAAAGAGTGTTTTATACATGCTATGGGCACAAGCCACTGTGCAGGTAAAAATGTTAAACAACATTTGTAAATAAGAATAAGTCCCTAAAGATATGTATACCAAGAGCAGCCAGGCGATGTTTCCCATTATTACCTCTTATCCTTGCCCAAAAGATCAAACCATTGCTCCAAAACATCAGTTAAATGAGAACATCAAGACCGGAGATTGAGAACATTTAGCACACGTAGCATTATCAGAAGCTAATGAAATCTGTATGATGTGATACACAAATTATTACTTACCTAGAGTGAAAGAGGAATTGGACATTTTTCAAAGAGCAGTTGGTTCCAAAGAGGTCCTTAATTTTTGTCAAATGTAATTTAAAAGACAACATACATATTTTTGGCCAAATTTACTAACATTTTGCATTGTGGTTGCCCCATTTTTGTAGTGCAGCCATGATGCAAAATGCTAGTAGATATTTCGCAAGGGGCAATTCCCGCTGCCTTGTGTGGCTTTGTAAAGAAATGTAATGCAACGCCTAAGCTTGTGCTGCCTTCTTTTACATTTTGTTCGGGGAGGCATTCCATGGGTTGAGCATGGGCGTTCCTGTACATCGATCCATGGATTTCACGCAATCCCAGATTTGCAAATATTTGTAAACCTGGGATTGCGTGAACCCCCCTATGCCTCCCGCAGGACGGTGTAATGAGGAAAATAAAAACATTTACCCTCATGTTATTTTTACTAGAGTCATTTTTTAAGTCTTAAGGCACTATCTCTTCAGACAAGTAATGTAGGTCAGAGTAAGAAGAGGCAATCATAGCTGTGACACTCAGTGGTATTGGATGCTTGTTTTATATTCATGTGCACATAGAAAGCTTTAGGTAGGATATCTTTAAGAATTTTGTTATCTTTCTAATGTCAGTGTTCTTTCAGTTGTACTGCTGATGTTCTGGATCTAGAATTGTGGGGACTTGAGAGTTGACTGCCTTAACTGAAGGCAGGTACTGTGCAGTCTTGCCAATGAGGGCCTGATTACGACTTTGGTGGTAATGGAGCGGGCTGCCATGCCAGTGCCCCACTCCAGGACCGCCAAAGGTCCCCGCCCGCCCGCCCGCCCCCGCCAGATTACAAGTGATTTTGTTGTTTTGCTGGCAGGCTGTGTGGTGGTCCCGCGGCAGTGCAGTTTAAAGGATCATAGGGAGTCTTATAACTGCACCGCCGCAGACTTCCAATAGACATTCCTGCACGGCATGGACTGAGCATTCCATGCCATGCAGGAACAGGGGTGCCTTCACACAGGGGGGCACAACCTGTGCCCCCCTGCATGCCCCCTCATGCACTGGGACAACTGTTTCCCCACCACCAGCCTTTTCATGGTGGGCTCACCTCAATCAACTGGTGGTCGGGATACTTGTAATATGCATGGTACGCAGCGACGTCGTTGATACCATCTTGGATCTGGGTGTGGTATACTGGTACTACCTCAGTGCCGATGCGCACAGCTCGGTTTTGTGTGTGTCTCAGCACCGATGCGCACAGCTGGTAATGAGTGTTTCTGCTAGTTAGTATTCTTCAGATACGTTAAAGTGTGCTTCAACACGCTGATGCACACAGTACTCAGAAGATTTCCAAGTAAGTTAAAACTTTATGTGCACAGTAGGATTTCCTCAGTTCCTTATTTTGATCAGCTCTGATGTGCACAGCAGACTCTAAATATTGCATAGTTGTATTTTGTGAGGGTGCTTAATAACTTAAAAGTGTTTAAGTGTTTACATAGATTACATAATGTTCTGACAAGTCTAATTGACACAATTTTTGCTAATTATTTACATGCAATATTTTCTTTAGAATTAAGGTACATTTTGAAGTTTTAACATGCAATTTGAGCCATGCATATTGCTTCCACATACTGTCATGCCACCGCCAGGGATCGCGGAACCCTGGCGGTTGCGGTGGTCCCAAAACTCTGAAACCACTAGACTAGCAATACAGTGGTTGGACCGTTGTTGTGGCAGTTCTTCGACTGCCACCATACCCCCACCACGAGTTTGGTGGTATGACGGACCGCCAAACTTGTGATCATGTCTTTAATCTTCTGAAACTCTTCCTGGACTTACTGAAATTACTACAAATTTGGTGATGAGCTTAATTGGTACCTTGTACATACAGACAGCACAGGAGTGGTGCCATTTTTGTTTGGATCTTTGAAACCCATGCATGCAGAATTGAGGATTGTGCTTGGATTGGAATTCAGTTTGAAGGTGCCTTGGATATATTGCTTGGTACTTTTTTGACAGCTCTGCCAGTGGAAGACACTCAGAAGATTTTGGAGTTAATTGGGAGGAATACTTGGGTTTGTACCACGCACAAGCTGGCTGCATCTTTTGAACGTTGCGGGTGAGGAAGCTTGCTCTTTCCCCAGCCTCTCTGCATGCTTTTGCTTTCCGCAACTTGTGTCAGCTCTGTCTTCTGTGGAATCATGTCATCTTGGCAGCACATTCCTGTTTGGAGTCAGTGTCAGCAGTGGCGAAACTAGGGCTGGAGTCACCCAGTGCGGGACCGGGGGTGCGGGGGGTGCAGACCGCACCGGGGCGGGTGACACCATCACATGGGGTGACACCGTGAGCCTCTGCTTTAAGCGATTTAAAGCAGAGGCTCACGGTGTCACCCCATGTGATGGTGTCACCCGGTGCGGTCCGCACCCCCCGCACCCCCCTAGTGACGCCGCTGAGTGTCAGAATGTCTGTGTTGACGCTTACGCTTATGTTGCCCACTTTTGATGCCATCTTCATGTTGTGAACTATGAAAACGACGCACCAACAGCGGTGATGAAATCTTGGATCTGGGTGCGGTATACTGGTACTGCCTCAGCGCCATTGCGCACAGCTCAGTTTTGTTTGTGTCCCAGCACCGATGCGCCCAGCTGGTAATGAGTGTGTCTGCTAATTAGTATTGGCATATATTCTTCAGATTTGTTGAAGTATGCTTCAACAAGCTGATGCACACAGTACTCAGAAGATTTCCACAGTAAGTTAAAAGTTTATGTGCACAGTAGGATTTCCTCAGTTCCTCAGTTTTGATCAGCGCTGATGTGCACAGCAGACTCTAAATATTGCATAGTTGTATTTTGTGAGGGTGCTTAATAACTTAAAAGTGTTTAAGTGTTTACATAGATTACATAACGTTCTGGTAAGTCTAATTGACACAATTTTTGCAAATTATTTACATGCAATATTTTCTTTAGAATGAATGTACATTTTGAAGTTTTAACATGCAATTTGAACCTCCTGCGAAATTCTTACAAAATAAAGGGGATCCTCCTTTTCCATGGGCAAGGTGGAAGGAAGAGTTCCTCCCCTACATGAAAGATATTGATGGTGATAGGAGGGGCGCAGAGAGGAAGAAGAACATATTGCGTTATTGTTTTGGATCAGAAGGCCAATTGACATTTAGAACTTTGCTGTCAGTTCCTCCACAAGGAGAGGGAGAGCGTAATGTATTTGAGGAGACTTTGGTATGCATGAAACTTAGGTTTAAGCTTCCTCTAGTGTGACATTGAACAGATTTCAGTTTTACACTAGGGCTCAATGGAAAAGGGAGTTCTTTGATGATTTTCTTACTGCATTGCGGAGTCTCGCTTTACACTGTGGTTTTGGAACTATTACTTAGGAAATGATGAGAGACTAGATAATAGTGAATGTTAGAAATAAAAAAGTGCAAGGACAGTTGTGGGCAATGGGGGACCCAAAGTTACAGAATGCTATAACCACTGCTAAAGCCATTGAACAGTTGGAAACATAGATGAAATCGGTGCAGGATAGTGCTGCATAGAATGTGAAGTCAACTGATGAGGTTTGTGTGGTGGTTGACAAAATGGCACACAAAGGTGTACCAGCTGGAAGGAGTTATAACAAGTTACTTGTTATAGGTGTGGTAGTTTCAGCCATTTAGCGTCAACACCTTGTTGTCTTGCTGTGGGTAAAGACTGCAGTATGTGTGGACGTATGGGATATTTTTCATGTGTGTGTAAGGGTGAGAAGAGGAATGGTGTGACACCATCCAGTAGTAAAGCAGTGGATGTGAAGGAAGCAGCTTCTATCAAGTGTGTGTGTGGAGCAGACAGTGTCATGGATAAAGGAATAGTTTTATCTTTGAATGCTCAGGAAAGGGGGGGGGTGTAGTTACCAGACCTCCCAAATGAAACATTCAAGTTCTTAACAGGGAGCTGGAGCTTATGGTGGACTCAGGGTCTCCTCGGACCATAATTACTGAGCAATATTTCCTGGAGAAGTTTAGAGATGCCAGGACCCTGGATAAATTGAAGGAGTCAGATATAGTAGCATAGAGTTTTGATGGGACAACTACTGATATGAGAGGTTATATGGAGGTGGACATAATATTCAAGCATAGAGAAGTACGTATTAAGTTGTATGTGACCATGAAAGGAGTAAATGTCTTGGGATGGAAAGATCAATGGGAGCTGGGAATCATTTTAAATCCACATAGCAAGGAACCGGTACTAGTAGTCAGTGACCCTGAGGATTGTGCCTAGCTCATTTTGAAAGTTTGTAATGTCTTTATAGGATATTGGGCAAACTGCAAGGGTATTCTCATCACATCAAGCTTAAAGGTGGGGCCATTCCGGTGAAGCAAAAAGAGAGGTACCCATTAATGTGAGTGAAGAGATTAAGAATATTCTGAGTGACATGTTGGGTGAAGGGATTATTGAGGAGGTAGAATATTCTGAATGGGTTTCTCCCATAGTTTTGGCCCTCAAAAGCGGAAAAAGTCCTTGAGACTATGTGTTGACCTTAGAGCACTAAATGCTAACATAGTTGTGAATTGCCATTCTCTACCCAATATTAATGAGGTAGTTAGTATTGTGGACGGTGCAACAGTGTTCTCTACTCTGGACTTGCACTCAGCATATCATCAGATTGAACTAAGTGAGGATTCCGGGACCCTGACCGCTTTCATTATTTCCCAAGGGTTGTTCCAGCTCAAGAGGATGCCGTTTGGCCTAGCGTCGGCAGCATCCGTTTTCCAGAGAGAAATGTTCCATATTTGCAAGGGAATTGATACTTTTGTCAAGTGTTTCCTAGATGACATTTTGATTTTTTCTAATATAAGCAAAAACACTTAGAACACTTGAAGGAGATATATGCAGTGTTATGTAAGCAGGAGTTGACATTGAAGGAGAGCAAGTGCAAGTTATTTAAAGAATCACTGGAATATTTGAGACATACTTTGACTAAAGAAGGAGTGGTACCTAAACAGTCGGTGGATGTCATTGTAAATGCCCCTTCACCGGACAATAAAGAAAAGTTGCTCTCATTTGCAGGTCTCTGCGAGTAGTAGCGTAAATTTATCAAGGACTTTGCGACCAAGATGGTGCCTCTAAGAGAACTTAATCGGAGAAATGTGGAATTCAAGTGGTCTGAGAGACAACAGCAAGTGTTTGATTTGATGAAGTTTGAAATTGTGGGAGCACCTACACTAAAACCTTTTTGTGTGAACATAAAATGCAGAATTACTGTTGATGCCAATCTTTATGGTGTGGGTAGTGTGCTGTCACAGAGGTGTGCAGGTGAGGAATGGAATGTGGCATTTGCAATGTGCATGCTTAATGATGCAGAGAGAAGGTATGCTGTGATAGAGAAGGAGTTCCTGGTGTGTGTGTGGGCTGTGGAACATTTCCGCAATTATGTTTGGGGCTCTCACTTTACTCTGAAGATTGATCACAAGTTATTGGTTGGTGTTTTGTCTCCTGGTGGGGGAGGTAGTGCAAGGTTAATGTCCAGAATTCAAGAGTACAATTTCAAGGTAAAAGATGTGCTGAGTAAAAAGAATGTTACTGCAGATTGTTTGTCAAGGCTCCCATGTGACAGTAGGGAGGAGACTGAGGAGGCAGGAGATTCAGAGGTAAAAGCTAGTATAGCTGATGTCCTGTCCAATGATTTTGAGGGTGTAGATGATGAGATGTGGAAGGTTGCATTTGAAGAGGATCAGTTGTTAAAATGTGTGTTGTAATGTGTGAGATAAGGGTGGCCAAGAAGGTGTAAGGTTCTGGCTGAGTTGTACCCTTATTGGAAAGTATCTGGGGAGTTGGAGGTGAACGGAGATATGTTGTTCAAGGATGGAAAATGCACGCCACCTACAGGGTTACGTGATCACATTTTGTTTTTGGCACATGAAGGACATCTGGAAATGTCGTCCATGAACGTTTGATCAGAGCAACCTTTTGGTGGCCAGGATTAGACAGACTGGTGGATATAGTTGTGCATGAATTTGAAGTGCGTGCTAACAGTGAGAAAATGCTCAAAGTGATGCCTGCCCTCTGTGTTCTGTTGAGTGGCTGGAATTCCCATGGCTGAAAGTAGGTATTGACATCTCTGGTTCTTTTAACTTTCCACCCCATGAGTATAGGTATGCCATGGTTTTGGTGGATTACCACTGAAAATGGCCTGAGGTCAAGTTTGTGTCTCATGTTACCACAGTGTCTGTTATTGAGTTTTTTAAGGAGCTCTTTGCTTGGGAGGGCTATTCTGAAGTTCTTATCACTGACAACGGTGTGCAATTAAAGTCACAGGAGATGGAAGACTTCCTTAGGTACTGCAATGTTCATCATGTTACCACCTATTTGTGTGATCCTTGGGGTAATGGACAGGTGGAACAATTCAACTGTGTGTTGAAAGAGAGTATTTTGTGGGTACGTGATTTTGCAGGAGAGTGGAAGGGCAAATGGAGGGAGAAGTTGTGGTCATACCGCATCACTCCCCATACCACCACAGAGCTTAGCCCGTTCAAACTACTTAAGGGTTGAGATCCTGTGTCTAAGCTGAGCCTCTGGTGGTTCAAGAGGAAGCAGTTACAGAAGTATGAGGACAAGGTGAAGGAAGAGGTGGCCTCAAGGATAGAAGAGAAATAAGGAAAGGTTGTGTGTGTTTGTGATGCTAAATGGAAGACTAATGTACCTGATTTTGTGGTAGGAGACTGGGTCAGGATCAGGGCCGGACTGGCCGTAACGGGCACCGGGCAATCCCCCGGTGCACCGAACAGGTGGGGGCCGGTTTTGGGCCCCTGGGGGCCGGTTTTGTTACAGGGCCGTTTTTGCAGTAACAAAATCGGCCAAAAACCGGCCGTGGCAAAGAGCTCGGCCGCACTCCCCAACCCCCCGGGGGGGCCGGCCGAGCACTTTGTCAGGGCCGGTTTTAGTTCCCAGTCCGGCCCTGGTCAGGATACGTAAACCAGGAGCTTTGTCCAAAAGGGAGTCCAGGTTTAACAAAACTATGAGAGTGGTCAAGGTAAAGAGGAACAGTATGGTCACCCAAGAAGTTAAAGTATGGAATGTGAGGAGGATGGCTAGATGTAAAGCTGGAGAGAGGATGAGACCGTTTGAGAGTGTGTGTGTAAAGGATCCATTGGAGAGTGTGGCTTCAAGGATCAAACACAATAGTCTTGCTAGGAGGCTTCCATGTAGATTATGTGTAGTGTGTTGTGTGTCTGGGGTTGTTCTTGTGGTGTGTTGTGATTCTTGTCTGGTGGTGTGTCTGTTTGTAGTGGGGTAGGTGTGTTGGATATTCATGTGCATTATTGGATGTTTTAGGTAGAATGTCTTTAAGGGTTTTCTCATCTTTCTGTTGGCAGTGTCTGTCAGATGTACTGCTGATTTTCTGGATCTAGAATTGTGGGGACTTGTGAGTTGATTGCCTTGACTGAAGGCAGGTACTGTGCTGTCTTCCCAATAAATCTTTGAAACTCTTCCTGGAATTACTGGATTTACTACAATACTTATTTCACTTTCAAAAGATACTGCCAAGTTTTATTTACCAACTTCACAAACAAGAGATAGAAAACCAAAATAAACTTAGTAAGAGTGATAAACATTTGCTTCCCATTGCTGGCTCGGCCTGTTATTCACTTGTTGCTGACATGTGATCTGCAACTAACTAATGCAAGTTAAGATGTTATTTGCAGGTCTTACAAACAGTAGTATTAATAACATGAGGCACAACTATTGTGTATCTCAGAAAGTATTGTTCCTTTTTCCAATGTATTGTGGCTGCTGCACAACTCCATTCTAGGAGCTATTGTTATTGTCACAGTGTTTTATAGAGCACACAGCTACCCACACACAGGCTTCCCAGCGCTAAAAAGAACACGTGAAGAATGTGCTGCTTTAACTGAAGAGGTGTGTTTTCAATTGCTTTCTAAAGCTCAGCAGATTATTGTTTGATCTGAGATGAATAGGAAGAGAGTTCCAGAGCTTGGAAACCAGGTAGACAAATGCACAACCCCTGCTCTTGCTCTCATAATTCTGGGGACTGCAAGAAGAAAGAGATTATTTGATCTAAGCTCTCTACAGGCATTGCATGGAGTAATAAGATGCCAAAGTAGATGGGGGCCTGCTGAATGTTTGATTCTGTGTAATATTGATTATGTAAACTGCAGAAAGTGACTATGAGAATCTTTGCCAGAGTTTAATGGGGGAGTTTGTTAGGGTTAAATAAAGGCATTTGAGCCATTCATGGCTATAATTATGTAATCTACACAGAAAAATGAGATAATGGTAAGGGGAAAATGTCTGACACTCTGCCTATGGGGCAGAGCTGTATCATGATCATCTTGTAGTCATGCATAGATATTTAACAGAATTGTTATTGTGCTGTGCATGCATTTGCACCTTAACTCAGAGTGCCCCAGGAACTTCCATGCCTAATCTACCTGCCACTCTTTTTATTTTCAGAGTGCCGTGTCAACTCAGCCGCTATTGCTACCTGGTCACACATTAGTTATACAAAGTGCACTGCAGCCCACACACCAATGGTATTTTGTTGTTTATTTGTACTTCAAAGCATCCAGCAGCCTTAGTGCCACTGTTCTTTGGTAGCTTGTTTTTTATTAAGACCACGAGGTGCTCCCCTACCCTTACTCTCATGTCGGCCACACTATGCTGTGTGAACTTAAGCTTAAATGCTTTACTTACAGTAAGAAAGCATTCTGTTTTAATTTATTGAACTTCTCAGATGGCTGCCATGTAACTGTTACGATAAAGTATGCTTCTGTCAATCCCAAGGTGGATGGCAAGTTTACCAACATGATGTACCTGTGGCATTCTTGTTTATGATTTGTTCGAGCATTCAAACATGAGAACCAAGCAGATCTTTTATTATTGATCTCACTATTCAAACCAAGGCAATAATTCACCTAGAGATGAGTGATGTCACTGTCCAGGTTTCCTGAAACGAGAATGGCGAGTAAATCAGGATGTCGGCCAAATATTTTCAGGCGTTCTGAGAAAGAGAGAGCAATGTAGAGCAGAGGAAATCTCCGCTGTGGCCTCTGCTGGAGGTACAAGGGTCCAACAGAAGCCATGCAGCATCATACAATGCAAGGCACCCTTCAATTATCTTTGTTTGAACTAGAAATCTCCTCAGATTTACTGACCATTTCAAACTAACCAATACACACTAACCTGATTAGTCACCCGAAGGTGTCTGATCAGTGAGGGAAGAGAGAACGTTTTGGAATATAGGATACAGTCTCCCTATCTAATATCCTATCACCTAGAGGCTCTGGTTACTCTGGACGTACCACATCAATGGTTACAGTTTCACCCATCTGATGAACCACCAGGATTGTTAAAAGACCTTCACCCACTCCATTAGCGGCATGGTTCATCATCGACCCAAGTTATAAAAATACCTTGGGCCACCCAGGTAACCCTTTTTAATAAAGGGTGTCTGTGGTATGATTAAAAGAAAGGTTGGGGTGTGTATGTTATATAATGACCCTCCACCCTAACTTCTTGTTGACATTTTTCAGCCCTAGTTGATGGTCCATATCAATCAATCAATCAATCGAGGAATTGTAAGCACGCTACTCACCCGTGAGGGTCTCAAGGCGCTGAGGGGGGGGGGTCCGCAGATCTGTTTAGCCGAAGAGCCAGGTCTTGAGGGTCTTCCTGAAGGTGTTCAGGGAGGGGGCGCATATGATGTCCATATGGGTCCCAGGTGTTCTTCAGGACAGTAATACTAAGTGCCCCAGAACTTACAAGGATTACATCAGTTACTTGTCCTACTCTATTCAGTATGAATATACAACACACAACATATAGCACACAGGGGTAATTGCCCTGCTAATTTTGGTAGATTGTCAGCGTTCCTGTAAGAAAACAAATCAGTAGTGGGTTCAAACCTCATTATCAATATAATATCAGGACAATTGTCACAACACAGGTCAAGGGACAGACATGCTTTTCTCAAACGATGACATGAAACATACATCATGCAACCACACTGACAAACATATTTGTGTGTCACAGAAAATATACACTGAAAATGTTCAGTTCAGTTAAAAAATAAACCTTAGGTCTTTAAACCACATAAGCTCTTACAACAATAAATAGAAGAATTCTAAAACATAAGAATATTCGTCTTCTTACGCCATTAAAAATCAAAGTTCCCGTGTTAAACATCTATTTACCTTAAAACTTCATTCCTAACAGTTTTGCAAGCAAAATTTTAAAACAATAAAATTTCATTTTAAATCACAATACTCATAGCTCCACTTAGACTTATAATCAAGCAGGGAACCTATTTACACCCTACATATATTTCCCAATAGCTATTGCAGTATCTAAGTTTTCCATATCAGCAAGAAGCTCCCATGCTTGTGTACGCGACCTTACATCATATTTTAAAAAGATCGGACGTAAAAATAGTTTACGGTGGTTTAAAAATTTTTGGCAATCCAATAAAATGTGTAAAATATTACATTTCGTCCCTATCTTACACGTACATTTTCCATCAGGTTGCATCAAGCCTGATTTTATTAAACTATTTGTTAAGGCCGGGTTAATACCAATTCTTATCCTTAAAACTTCCATTCTCAGCCATTGGTTCGGTAGTGTGTCTAGATAGGGGTAACTAATTTCTTTCTCCCAGCTATTACTCATAAACTTTACAGAGTCTTTCTTACTCAGGGACTCCCTGTCTACCGCTCTAGACAATTCCTTTCCCTGCAGTTTAAGTACACTCTTTATTACATCAATTTGCAAGGTCTGCGGATCTATTTTCACATTCAAGTGATCACAAATGGTCTGGAGTTTACTTCTTGTAGCTTTGGCCCATTTTAATTCACTGTGCTGAATCTCCTTCATACACCATTGGGACACTTTTGTAACCTCCCCAGATCCCAAACGATTCCAGAATCTAAGGGGCACATGCATCAAGGTAGGCTTTTGCGATTCCTTAATTGCGATTATTAAGGAATCGCAATTAAGGAATCGCAAAAGCCTATGCATGTAGGAATCGCTATAAAAATAGCGATTCCTAAACATTCCTTAATTGCGACTCGCTAATTGCGAGTCGCAATTAAGGAATACCTCCCCATTAATTCCTATGGGCCTAGAGGCCCATAGGAATGAATGGGAAGACATTCTCAATTAGCGATTCGCAATTAGAGAATCGCAAATTGAGAATGCAATTTCAAGGGTGCCAGGGTGTCAAAATGACACCCTGTTGCACCCTGAAATTGTGATGTGCACCCATGTTGCGCACACACATGCCCCATGGGCATGTGTGTGTGTAACCTAAAACTTAAAAAATGCATTTTAGAGCATTTTTCGAAGGTTTTGCAAATTACAGACAAGTTTGATTTGTCTGTAATTTGCGGTCCCAAATAGCGAAATCGCTATTTGAAAGTGCTTCTAGCATTGCATTTAAGGAATCGCAAATTGCGATTCCTTAAATGCTATCATAATTTAGGAATTCGCAATTAATTGCGAATTCTTAAATTAGCGCATAGGAAACACTTTCATGCATCTCCAAAGGCCAATTTGCGATCGCAAACGGCCGATTTTGCAATTCGCACCGTTTGCGATCGCAAAAACCTTTGATGCATGTGCCCCTAAGTAAGCTTAATTGCACCTGGACATTCCATGCGGTCAGTCCTAGCTCCAATCTAATTGCGTGGATCATTGAAGAACTAGGGAGGGACAGTAATGATTTTAAACATTTCCCTTCGTCCTTATCCCCAAAGCTTTTGCCATCTATACAAAGAATTTCTGCACCATATTGGAGTTGCGAGGGGATCATTGCTTTGTAGGCCGTTAGCAATGGTCTATGGGACATAGCGCCATAACTGCGATTGAATCTTTTCAGCCCACATACCACTAGTTGTGCTAGTTGTGCTTTTATTTTCTGCGCCTCCAGATGCGTGCCCCACTTTAAAGAATTTGTAAACCATATTCCAAGGTATTTGTATTCATTTACAATATCTAATTTGGTTTGACCCAAATACCAATTGAACTTCATATTCCTCTTCCCGAAGCACAGAATTTTCGTTTTGCCCATGTTTACTGTAAGTCGTTTTGCCGTACAATATGAGCTGAAGATGTTTAGCTTCCTTTGTAGACCCATCTCAGTTTGATCCAATATTACTAGGTCATCGGCATACAGCAAAAAGGACAAATGCTTCCCATTCACTTTTGGGCTAGCACCTCTGGCAGACCCCAGGATAGAAGGCAGATCTGCTAAAAATATGGCAAAAAGAAGCGGGGCCAAAACACAGCCTTGTCTAAGGCCATTATTTATCTTTATTTCGGGTGTTAGGCCACCTGATGTATCTTTAATTACCTGTGCCCAATTTTGGCTGTGCAACTCCTGAATTACCAACAGGAGATCCTCCGGAGCCTCATAGTTTCTCAGGGTCTCCCACAAACACTCCCTATCCACCAAATCGAATGCTGCGCGAAAGTCCACGAAGCAGCAATACAGCTTTCCTTGCAGCTCCAAGGACTTTCCGCGCCACTGCCCATAGGGCAAAGCAGTGATCAATAGTAGAATGTCCTTCCTTAAAACCTCCCTGTTCCACAGGCACTATCGACCGCCGCTCCACCCACTCCTTTAATTTGCCAAGGATTATTTTAGAGAATACCTTTTCTCCAATGTCCAGCAAGTTGATTAATCTGTAATTCCTTGGGTCCTTCCTATCACCCTTTTTATGTAGTGGTCTAATAATTGCCCCTCTCCAAGATTTGGGGATATAGCCTGAATCTAAAATAGCAATAAACATATGGGATAGGAATCCTGCCCACCAATCTATTTGTGTTTTGATTATAATGGCCGGAAGATTATCGGGCCCTGCTGCACGAGATAAGTTTAACTTCTTAATTATTTCTTTTACTTTTTCTGCAGTAAAAGCTGTTTTTAGAGCTTCTACGGACTCTGTCCAATTAGGTTTTTCCTTAATTATTTCCGGTGCTCTACTCGCCTCATATAATTTGCCTAAATAAGTTACCCATGCGGCCTCCTCCACAACACAGCTCATGTTTCCAGGGGTCCTACCTGAGGCATCCTGTATCAACCTCCAGAACCCTTTTACATTTTTAGTTTCTATTGTCTCTAGCAGGTTTTCCCAACATTTTTCTTTAAAATTCATTTTCTTCTTCCTCACTGGAGTTTTGTATTCTTTCTTCAATTTGGTCAGATTTACTAGGTTTTCCTGGTCGTAACTTATCCTCAGTCGTCGCTCTATTTTCCGTATAGACCTTTTTTTATTCTGACAAGCTAAATTAAACCACCCGGATTGCCTTCCTTGCCTGGGTTGTGTGTTTACCTTATCCTGTTTCTTATTTTTTAAATGCACTCTAAGACATTGCACGGCCTGTTCTAATTTACCCACATACCATGCTACCTGCTGGCCTTCAGCACTATCCATCTTTATATTTTGTTGAAAACTTGCTAATTTCTCAACATACTCTTCCGTCAATTTGGTAGGCAAGCGTTTGGGGTATAACAGATTTTGAGTAAGCACTCTTTCACGTGGGCTTGTTGGCCCCCTTAAACATTCACAATACAAAGCATTATGATCACTATCCTTACGCTTAATTACCCGGAGCCTTTTTACCATAGCATAGTTCCAGGCATGAATAAATATGTAGTCTATAGGGCACAGTTGGTTGCCTCTAAAGGTCTGTATGGCTGGGCGGTCAGGGTCCATCCTGCCATTTAAGCAGATTAATCCTTTAGATCCCAAAAATGTCCCTAATGCTTAATCCTGATTAGTGGATGAACACGTGGGGAATTTTGCTGGCCCTATATCATAAGAGCTCAAAATTTCCTCAAACCATTGATCTATCTTGCCGTAGTTTAGTTTGAGGTTAAAATCGCCCATTACCACCATCGTATCATTTCCATACCTTTCATTTAAGCTATTTATATCCTTTTTAAATGCCCCATTTCAGTATCATATTCATTTTGGGATCCCCATTGAATATACACATTTATGAGAATTAGATGGGCATCCTTCTCTTCGGTGGCTAATTGGGATACCTTGCAAACCAACAACCATTACATATTGTACTTATTAGCTTAACCTCTTTCGCTATCCTAGTTGAGGTGAGAGTCATGATCCCCCCAGAGGGACGGCCACATTTTTTCTTTTTACAGGCTGGTTTATGAATTTGAACAAACCCTTCAACTACTGGGGTGTTGCCGCATAGCCATGTTTCCTGCAAACAAATAATGTCAACGTACTGTGCTACGTGCTTTAAACTTTCCACTTTTGTTTGCCCTCCAAACCCATTTATGTTCCAAGAGATTATTTTCAAGCTATGCGGCAGCTCGGTGTCCTAATCGATTTCACTGAGACACCCTGACCCGTTCAAATCCCACGAGGATGTACTTAAAATGCTATTGCCTGGGCTCCAATTGCCCCAATTTTTATTGGGCTCCGGATTCTTTACCGCTATGGTAATATTTGTCCTTTACCCACACCCCCCAGCTATCAATCTCACCTGACTTTTCCCCAAGCCTGCGTGGTATCACAAAAAAACTCAGTCTCGTTGTTTTTCCCCTTCAAATTCTACTTCAGGTATTATCCTTATGCCCTCTTTTAGTATCTCTTTTTCGGCTTTTTGAATTGCTGCCTTAACAAGCCCTGAATAGACTTGGACCTTTGTGTATTCAATTCCTTTGTTGTTACTACTAAAGCCTACCTGTCTCAAATCCTTAGTCCCCATTTCTTTCAAGCTTGGGCATTTTGCAAAGGAAAATAGGAGTTGGGAACGATTTAAAGGAGCGATCTTCCTTTGTTTTTTCCTCCCCATCTCTGATTCAATAGGTTTAAAATATATCCACAACTTATCGCTCGTATCTAATACTTTTGTGTCCCAATTCCCTCTTCCCGACCTTTCCTTCTTTCGAGATAGTGTATTGGTTCTAATACCGCCAACTGCTGAACTTCTTGGAGATTCTTTCCCTCTTAGCTTGCTTCCACAGGTTTTTAGACTTTTGTCCTCTCTACGGGTATTGTGAGTACATTTTCGCGGGACCCTTTTCCCTTCTGCTTCTACTACTGCTAAATCAAAAGAACTCTCTAAATGCCTTCTTTCCCTTTTATTATTTTGTGGGATTTCATTCTCATAAGCTTGTACTCGGGGCTGCATCACCTTACCCCTCCCTTTTTAAAGCCCTTCATTCTCCCTTGTGATTGAGTTTGTCTTCTTGGATAGTACCGACGGTTCAGGAACTTTGGCCAGGAAAAGTCCCCCGCCTCCTTATCAACATCGGCCATCTGGAGACATACACATCATGCTGATCGCTCCCTTGCACACTGACCCCAGTATTGCCTTCGGTACAGCCTTCTGTTGGGGGTCTTGCACTGGTCTAACCATTGATGGCATCTGACCCCTAATCCCCTGAAGTTCTTCTACCATTCTTTTAAACTGTATTTCATGATTATTTAACAGGGTATTATTTAACACTGAAACTTCTAGCAGCCCTTGCAACGTTTTTTGCAGCATCAGCATAATGTCCAACATAGAGGCCAAAGATGATGTTGTTATATCTAAGCCCAGCGTGCCATTCCGCACCATTTCATTTATGGATTCTATAAACTTAGAACTTTGGGTACCTAAATGGCCCGTACTTTTTTCAAACATGGTCCTTGTAGCCGAATTAGACAAATCAATACGGTCCCCCATGTCTTTAGACCCATTCCCTTCTAATTCCACTTCCTCAACCCCAAACGAGGAGAAGATTCGAGGAGATGATGAAAGTCTTGGTTCCAAGAGGGGGCCAATGTGACTTAAGTCACTCTGGGTGAGAGAAGGATCGACAATCTCAGCGACCTCCTCTGCACATGGCAGCTCCTTATTTCCAACTTGGACTTGGTCTTTCCCCGGCGTAAGTGTCCTCTTAAAATGCTTGCCCACAAAGTCCTTTATTGATTTGGACACTAGACCACCTTCTTTCCCACAACCTTGTGATTTATCTGCAGCGGAGGATTTCTTTGTAATTTTCTTAGCCCCCCTTTTTTCATTCTCAACTGGGCTTTCCACGATCACCCCTTCAGGTTCATTTTCGACTGTAATCTGTTCAATGTCATCAATCTGTTTTGATGGATCTCTGCAGACATTTCTTAGTTTTGCCTTTCTTGGCGCCATTCTAATGAAATCCTCCTTGTATAGTCTGTGCGTTTTGTAAATTGCCAAACAATGCAAATGAGCCCACGAGCGAATAACTCTGCTTCCTTACACCACACAATTCACAATTCACAGTCACAGTCTAAGCTGTTAATTAAGCGCCACTTCTTTACTCTTCCTGTACTTAATCCCAGTTCTGACGTTTAAAAGTGCAAACTTGACAATTTAAAAACACTTACCTCCACTGTGTGCTGGCTGGCTGGCTGTGGTTCTTCTTGTTACAGGCAAGCGCCTCTGGCTATTTATCTTATTTATTATGTAATAGCCCAGGCTCCAAGCCTGTCCACAAATCACTAATCACCCGGGGACGGGCGTCTTTCACGTGCCACCGCTGCTACCAACTTGGGTCCCAAGCGCCCCCACTGAGTCCGCCAAAAACACGGGGGGGGGGGAACTGCACCACCCAGAGTCAAGCAGCCATTTGTCGGGTAATATCAGGCAATGTTAGCGGTATTTCTTTTTTCTTTTTCAAACTACCGGCCCGGCGCGGCACGGCTCTCTGGAGTGGGCCCCTTCGATCTCAGCGCTAATTCTCAATTGGGCCTCTTACTCCTCTCAGCACCTTCTCAGCGCGCCGAGCACCTAGCTCCGTCCTCCGTCTTCCATGCTCCAAACTTTCTGCTTGCGTCTCACGTCGTCTTGCGTCGTCGTACGTCCCACGTTGCACGGCAGCCACACACAGGGAGGTTCTCAGGATGACCCTCCACCCTAACTTCTTGTTGACATGTTTCAGCCCTAGTTGATGGTCCATATCAATCAATCAATCAATCAGGGAATTGTAAGCACGCTACTCACTCGTGAGGGTCTCAAGGCGCTGAGGGCGGGGGGTCCGCAGATCTGTTTAGCCGAAGAGCCAGGTCTTGAGGGTCTTCCTGAAGGTGTTCAGGGAGGGGGCGCATCTGATGCCCATATGGGTCCCAGGTGTTCTTCAGGACAGTAATACTAAGTGCCCCAGAACTTACAAGAATTACATCAGTTACTTGTCCTACTCTATTCAGTATGGATATACAACACACAACATATAGCACACAGGGGTAATTGCCCTGCTAATTTTGGTAGATTGTCAGCGTTCCTGTAATAAAACAAATCAGTAGTGTGTTCAAACCTCATTATCAATATAATATCAGGACAATTGTCACAACACAGGTCAAGGGACAGACATGCTTTCCTCAAATGATGACATGAAACATACAGCATGCAACCACACTGACAAACATATTTGTGTGTCACAGAAAATATACACTGAAAACGTGTAAAGAATGCGTTCTGACAGTTATACAAGTCTAGTCCATTCTCTTACCCTATTTAAGAATCAAATCACATTCTGTGACATAAAAGGAGGTGGGAACATGCACCTTTAGTCACACACTGGATCAGGAATCAGTTATAAATTAAATGGTTTGTAGTGTATATTCAGAGGAAACAAAAGGGAGAGCTAAGACCAAAATAAGGCTATACAAACCAATAGTGGAAAGTCCAACGTCTTCCAGTCACATTATAGCCGAAGTTAAGGTTATACTCACGTTGTCATGGGCATCATATTGATTTCAACACCTATCTATCACTCTAGTCTCCTCATGTCTGGTCCTCAGGATTCACCATTACGTGCCCGTATATATGTGTCTGGTGGCATACATCGCTACATCACTATTTCACTACATCATTATGTGATGCAGGGCTCCCAGCCTGCCGTGATTAGTTAGCTTCTCATCTCTGCATCATAATGTGGTAAGCACATGGCAGTGTACTAATGCTGTAATGCCACCGTGGACTTGCTCCCTTTGTCTTGTTAGAAGCTAGGTCCCATGGGAATTCTAGTCTTGTTGAGGCTGTGCCAGATAAACTGGTAATAGTCATCAGGAACTCTTACGAGGGAATGATCAGCAAGATAGTCCATTTAGGACAACTTACAGAAGCATTTGAAGTGAGGGTCCGGAGTCTGCCTGGTTTGTTTGCTCTTGCATTTTATCAAGTCAAATAAAACTTTATTTCGGCTGTACAGCCATAAAAGCACAGTAAGATATAACATTTAGAAATAATTTTTAGAAAAAGTTAAAATTGACAGCATATATAATCGGCATAATGATAGTGCGGGGTGACATTAAAAAGAAAAACATTGTTGAGCTTCGCGGTACAAAAATTAGTCTTATCCCCAAATCTGAGTCATCACCTGATATACAACAGACCAATACATCATCTGGTATCAAGTGCTGTTTAATAAAAGTTTAAAAGCAGTATAAACAATTGGATTATTGCCTATTTTTAAAAAAATAATTAAAAGAGCAATTAAAACCACTTGTCCAAATTGACTTTGTAAACAGATTTTCTCATTAAGAACTATATGCAAAAACAATAGTTTGTCTAGGGAGAAGACAGAGTTGTGTTGTTGCCCGACTCTTTCAACTTTATGATACCTCTGCGTGTGTTCCACATTGCAAGTAGAAATCTCGAAGTGACAGTTACAAATAGTGTCTGCGTCTCATATTTTAGGAGCCTGAACACTTCGGTATAACCTCTGATCCCTAAATTCCTACAGAGCTGGAGTACCCACTTGGACCTCGCCTTACTATATGCAGGGCAGAAAAGGATGGCATGGAGTTCTGTTTCTTCCGTGTGGGAACACCCCGGGCATTCTTGTTTTATTGCTCCCTTCCATTTATTGGTAAATGCGCGCAACGGGAGCATCCCGTGCCTAAATTGTAAATACAGTTTCTTAGCCATGGGAGGTTGAATACTATCCAAGGCAGGCTCTAGAATATATTGCTGTTTGATGTCAAAAAACCTGGACGTCAGGGTTGAAGAGTCTATACTCTGGGAAATTTGGGCTAATTTATCATTTTTAAAAGCGGTAGTTAGGGATTTTTTAGGGATAACTGGACAGGTCACTTCTGGGGTTATCCACATATTAGCCCTCCCCATATGGTGACACGTGTTCCTGATACAAGTCAACCACGGTAGGTTACCTGCTCCCAGGATAGACATGACATCCTTCAGTTCCTTTATATAACAAAAGGAGGGAGTGAAGAGGTAGTGTCTCACACGGACACTGTGGCGGATATATCCTCCTCTAATGCTTAGTAAATAAATCAAAAGAATCCACCACATGGGACTAGAAGTATAAAGGAAAGTGTGTTGAGTCATCCAAATGTGGATGCACACAGCGTTTGTTTAAATACCCCTCACACACCAAAAGGACCCTTGGTGTCATGCTTCATCATGGGGGTCTTCCCGTCCCGCTGCGGGACGGGGCGTGCTACGACCTACGGCTACGCGGGAGCACTGATATTAACAATACTATGTGTAGTGATGGGGTAGTGAGAGGAGGGGTCGAGAAAGGATACGGGTGGGTGATTAAAAGGACCTGGCCTCATGGACTTAGAAGGAACTTTAATAGGTCATTGAGGCTGGACCTGTTAAAAAGTGATGCGGAGAAATCCTGCCAATAATGTGCGGATGCTCCTATAGAGTCAACATGTTTCGAAGCAAAGCTTCTTCATCAGGACTAAGAAGATCCCCTCAGTATCCACTATGTTGATTTATCCCAAATGGGTGTGCTATATATACAAAAGTGATAAAAAATAAAGAGCATAAATTATGCACTCTATACGATACCCAATAGTATCATGTAAATGTCAATCTGAAAGAGAAAGTACAATTAATAGCGCTTTCCCATGCGCAAACGCTCGGATTCTGAAAAAGAAATAAAGTTGAAAAGGTAAAAGAGACCACAAGGTGACTGTAGCGTGATCTTAGTGCTATCAATACCAGGGTCTATCGGTGTGAAGACCTGTGGACGAAGACAGAGAACATACAAGACACATACATATAACAGAAAACACACACTCTATTTATGTGGCTAGGGTAATTGTTTAAGTTCGTGAGTATATAATGTCATCAATCACTCGAAAATACATACTATGTAATGTAGGAGTTAATACTCCTTAAGCCTCTTGGAACGGGTGGGGGAGAAAGTCGCCAAACGTAGTTCTGTTTGAAAAACGATAAAAAGAGATTTAGGAAGTCTCCAAATCCTACTCCCAAAAACTGAGAACACACTCTCCAGCAGGTGTGCTTAACAGTGCTGGCGGTGTTCAAATGCCTGCAAAATTATATTCCCCAACGGCTATGCCGTACTTACGTTAAGGTCAACCCAGTCTCGCCTTGAAATAACACCAACCCGCGGCTCCGTGATGGATAAGGAACCGCGGGGAAATGCCATTTATACTGCCATTAAGTGGCCTGGATTATCAACACCTGCGCGCAAAGGGCGCCCTATCTCGCTTGGAAGTAAACGTAGGCGTGAGGTCAGGTCGTCTAGGTAACACGTGTCTACAGGCGGAAGGGGATAAAATTGTGTTGCTGTTATCAGCGTCAAAAGCTAGAGCGCGGCAATGTCACGTCGGTTAAGAGGCCGTCAATCAGAGCGTAAGGGGGTTGTCATAGTGACACAAGTTGGAGACGAAATGGGAAAAAAATTTTTTTTACTATCAGCGCCCAATAATTAGAGCGTTGCGTTCTCACGCTGATTATATTAGTTTTAAAAGGGCCCGGTGCCCGGTTTGGAAATGGGCGCCGTGATGTGAAAAACAGAGAGAGAGGCGTTGCACATGAGCTTATATATATAGAGGCGGACACCCTTTTAAGACCTTTTTTTCCTTTTTCCTTGATGCCTATGGGTTTCATTTCCAATTCCTTGAATTTTGGAGACCATTCCCTTATTATCTCTACAAGTTGGTCTAGAGATAACTAAATAGCGCAATTTTATTTTATTTTTTCCTAGGTGACATGAACCTTTTTGTACTCTCCTTGTTTTGTAATTGAATTCCTCCTACAGTTAATAATTTTTTTCGACTATGACCTGTTCGCCTCTATATATATAAGCTCATGTGCAACGCCTCTCTCTCTGTTTTTCACATCACGGCGCCCATTTCCAAACCGGGCCTTTTTAAAACTAATATAATCAGCGTGAGAACGCAACGCTCTAATTATTGGGCGCTGATAGTAAAATTTATTTTTTTCCCATTTCGTCTCCAACTTGTGTCACTATGACAACCCCCTTACGCTCTGATTGACGGCCTCTTAACCGACGTGACATTGCCGCGCTCTAGCGTTTGACGCTGATAACAGCAACACAATTTTATCCCCTTCCGCCTGTAGACACGTGTTACCTAGACGACCTGACCTCACGCCTACGTTTACTTCCAGGCGAGATAGGGCGCCCTTTGCGCGCAGGTGTTGATAATCCAGGCCACTTAATGGCAGTATAAATGGCATTTCCCCGCGGTTCCTTATCCATCACGGAGCCGCGGGTTGGTGTTATTTCAAGGCGAGACTGGGTTGACCTTAACGTAAGTACGGCATAGCCGTTGGGGAATATAATTTTGCAGGCATTTGAACACTGCCAGCACTGTTAAGCACACCTGCTGGAGAGTGTGTTCTCAGTTTTTGGGAGTAGGATTTGGAGACTTCCTAAATCTCTTTTTATCGTTTTTCAAACAGAACTACGTTTGGCGACTTTCTCCCCCACCCGTTACAAGAGGCTTAAGGAGTACTAACTCCTACATTACATAGTATGTATTTTCGAGTGATTGATGACATTATATACTCACGAACTTAAACAATTACCCTAGCCACATAAATAGAGTGTGTGTTTTCTGTTATATGTATGTGTCTTGTATGTTCTCTGTCTTCGTCCACAGGTCTTCACACCGATAGACCCTGGTATTGATAGCACTAAGATCACGCTACAGTCACCTTGTGGTCTCTTTTACCTTTTCAACTTTATTTCTTTTTCAGAATCCGAGCGTTTGCGCATGGGAAAGCGCTATTAATTGTACTTTCTCTTTCAGATTGACATTTACATGATACTATTGGGTATCGTATAGAGTGCATAATTTATGCTCTTTATTTTTTATCACTTTTGTATATATAGCACACCCATTTGGGATAAATCAACATAGTGGATACTGAGGGATCTTCTTAGTCCTGATGAAGAAGCTTTGCTTCGAAACATGTTGACTCTATAGGAGCATCCGCACATTATTGGCAGGATTTCTCCGCATCAATTTTTAACAGGTCCAGCCTCAATGACCTATTAAAGTTCCTTCTAAGTCCATGAGGCCAGGTCCTTTTTAATCACCCACCCGTATCCTTTCTCGACCCCTCCTCTCACTACCCCATCACTACACATAGTATTGTTAATATCAGTGCTCCCGCGTAGCCGTAGGTCGTAGCACGCCCCGTCCCGCAGCGGGACGGGAAGACCCCATGATGAAGCATGACACCAAGGGTCCTTTTGGTGTGTGAGGGGTATTTAAACAAACGCTGTGTGCATCCACATTTGAATGACTCAACACACTTTCCTTTATACTTCTAGTCCCATGTGGTGGATTCTTTTGATTTATTTACTAAGCATTAGAGGAGGATATATCCGCCACAGTGTCCGTGTGAGACACTACCTCTTCACTCCCTCCTTTTGTTATATAAAGCTATTTTGACAGCGTACAGCTGTGGGAGTAACCCAGAAATTCTGTGATCTGAGTGATAACGGTCAATGTACCGCGTATCCTCTTCTTTCAATTTATTTATTTTTTCACTAAAAGAGCGTATATATATACATACATTTTACAGACACACACCACTGCACTAGGTTCAACACATTCAAACACATTCGATCACCATGGCGGAGACAGCAGGCCTCACATTTGATGAGGAGGAAATTGACAGAATTCTAGCGGCTCTGAACCCCTTTGAAGGTTTGAGTAGCACTGATCCTGGTCCTAGCAATACAGACTGGGACGAATTGGCAAATCTTAGAAGAACGCAGATAAAAACAGCACTGCATGGTCTATTGATGACCGAATACCTCAGAGCCAAGGCAGCACCCCAAGGACTTATAGTTCGGAACGAACCTTTCATTTTCAGAATGATAAAGCCTTTAAAAAGGATTGGTCCCTTATTTCATGGCATTGCACCAGAGATTGGCTGGTCCTTATCATCAAGACCGCCACGAGATTGGCTCAGGAACTCAAAGTTGACATTCAGAAACTAGAAATTCAACTTAAAAGCTACCAATCACATACAGCATTAAAGAAAAGGCTGGATGAACTTAATCAACAGATGAATGAATATGAGATTACTCTTAAGCAAAGCAAATTTAAGAAATTGAAAAAAGACACAGCAGCTTTTAGTCATGAACGTGTATATCCTTATATACGTGATGATTATATAGCAAAGAGATCAAACAGCGAACAAGGATCGGACAGTGACCTATCTGACACAGGCTCCAGCGACTCCTTCTCAAGCCGCGGGAGTAACCAGAGAAACCAGAGAGGAGGAACACAGTATCAGAAAACATTTAGACCCAGAGGAAGGGGATGGAGCCAGTATCAAGGTCCCCCTCTCTATGCACAGTACCCATATGGACTACCACCGATGGGGGGACCCTGCCAGCATTGGAACCCAATACCACCGGAATACAATTATTACGGACCACCTCCTCCTCATTTTTTAGGACCGCGCCCTGGCCCCCAGAGAGGAAGGAACCGGAGAGGCAACCAGGTCCACTGGCACAACGAATCCGAAGAGGCAGCAAGGATGGCAACGAGGAGCATGACGGCATCACTGAACCAACCATCAACCAGCAGAAGGGACATTTAGTGGTGAACCTGACTGAGTATACACTCACGGAACCACAACTGAGTGTCCTGGAGAAGGGCCTAGGTTTTGTCCCTACCAACAAGATGGACAAATTCAAACTCTGTCTCGAAATAAAGGAGTTTATGAGGAAATTAAAACTCCGTGCCTTTTTCTTAAAAGAGACGACTGATATACTAGAAGGTCAGATATCAGACACGGGATTACGACCCAAATCCACCTTTACACCTCTGGACTCCACACTACCAATTGAATTACTTACTTTTGAAAAAGCAGTGATGGAGGAGGTAACGGGTCTATCAACCGAAGACAAGAATGTCTTCCAGAACACGACCAGACTAGAGAAACTAGCATTGCAGGAACTTGCGAATAACATCGACCTGGTAATAAAACCTGCCGACAAAGGGGGTGCAATCTTAATTCAGACGACGCACAACTACGACACTGAGTGTAGGAAGCTACTTGATGACCCAAGGAACTATGAAGTCATGTCTGATGACCCAACTGAGGTGATACGAATACGGATTGCAGGAATGGTTGAAGAAGCAATGACACATAACTGGATATCCAGGAAGGAAGCAGATTTTCTTATACAAAAATCACCGAGAACACCATACTTCTATACCATCCCTAAAATTCATAAGAATTTAGAATTTCCTCCGGGGAGACCAATTGTGTCTGGGATTGGTTCCATACTTGAACCCCTCTCCAAATTCGCTGACGCTTTTCTTCGCCCCTTAGTTCAGAAAACAGATACCTATCTAAGAGACACTAAAGCGGTATTACAATTAATAAAGGACCTTGACTTCGACCCAGATCAACATCTCCTACTTGGTCTCGACGTCGAGAGCCTTTACACAAGCTTACCCCATGGCGAAACTCTAGGAATCATAGAGGAAGTTCTATACACCACTACATGGAGTTACCAGACACCACGCAGTGTGGTTATGGAATGTATCTCACTAGCACTAACAAAGAACTTTTTCCAATATGAAGGGGTGTACTATCTACAAAAGCACGGGACCAGCATGGGCAGCACCTTCGCCCCGAGTCTGGCCGGACTTTATGTTTACCATTTGGAGACCACTAGAATATTACATCTAGATAACCCATTCCAGGACCGCATCATTGTCTGGAAACGGTACATTGACGATGTTCTAGTGATATGGAAAGGTGATACCGACTCTGTTAAGGATTTCATGATATGGCTCAATCAGCAAAACCCTTTTCTGAACTTTACTTACACAGCTTCCAGCAACAATCTGGTGTTTCTCGACCTCAGTATCTATCCTGCAAGTGGTGGTTTGAAAACAACGACTCATTTTAAACCAACGGCAAAAAATTGCTTGCTATTATATAATAGCTTTCACCCCAGACACCTGCGGGATAATCTTCCCTATGGACAATTCCTTCGCCTACGACGCAACTGCTCCGAAATCGTTGATTTCAAGATACAGGCTACTGATCTGAAAGACAAATTGCTGAAACGGAACTACCCTGAAGGTATCGTGAAGAAAGGGCTTAAGCGAGCAAGGAACAACAATAGAGATGCCCTTTTGGAAAACCATCCCCCAAAAGAACAGGAAACGAGACCTATCTGTGTAACCACCTTCAGTAGCCACTCAAATCAAGTTTCTAAAATAATAAATAAACATTGGAGAATACTAAATTGTGGCAAACTTAACTTTCCTAAACCAATGTTCTCCCACAAAAGAGGGAAAAATTTGAGGGACATCCTGTTCCATACAAGACCACGCTCCATTCAGGAGAGGGGGCCACCCTATCTGAACCTTGCACCTTTACAGGGACACCACCCATGCGGGAACTGCAGCACATGTAACCTTACCAAAAAAAGCAGAAATATCAAGTTCACGAACGGAGAGGTTTGGGAGCAAAGACAGTTCACAAACTGCAATAGCAAAAATGTGGTGCACATCATCACATGTCCATGTAAACTGGAGTATATTGGCATGACTTCCAGACCAGTTAAAGTCCGTATCAGCGAACATAAGAGTAATGTAGGCTGTAAGAAAAGCACGATTAAAATGGCGAATCACTATTTGACCATGACCCACACAGTGGAGGATTTGAAATGGACCATCATTGAACAAATTAGACACGAGAGAGATTTACTTGAAAAAGAACAAAGATGGGTGTTCCGTTTGGGGACTAACATCAGTGGCCTTAATGACGATATTCCCTGGGCCCACCTTTCATAATGTAATCTCCCCTAACGTGAAGCATCGATCAAGTCCCACGTTTTTTCCAATGATGACCTTGCCAGGCACCTACTGTTTTTTGTATAAGCCCATTTTTTTGAACAGCCCATTTTTTTGAACAGCCCTGGAGTGACTCTATATCATTTCTGAATAGAGGTCGTTGAACCCTTTTAAGACCTTTTTTTCCTTTTTCCTTGATGCCTATGGGTTTCATTTCCAATTCCTTGAATTTTGGAGACCATTCCCTTATTATCTCTACAAGTTGGTCTAGAGATAACTAAATAGCGCAATTTTATTTTATTTTTTCCTAGGTGACATGAACCTTTTTGTACTCTCCTTGTTTTGTAATTGAATTCCTCCTACAGTTAATAATTTTTTTCGACTATGACCTGTCCGCCTCTATATATATAAGCTCATGTGCAACGCCTCTCTCTCTGTTTTTCACATCACGGCGCCCATTTCCAAACCGGGCACCGGGCCCTTTTAAAACTAATATAATCAGCGTGAGAACGCAACGCTCTAATTATTGGGCGCTGATAGTAAAATTTATTTTTTTCCCATTTCGTCTCCAACTTGTGTCACTATGACAACCCCCTTACGCTCTGATTGACGGCCTCTTAACCGACGTGACATTGCTGCGCTCTAGCTTTTGACGCTGATAACAGCAACACAATTTTATCCCCTTCCGCCTGTAGACACGTGTTACCTAGACGACCTGACCTCACGCCTACGTTTACTTCCAGGCGAGATAGGGCGCCCTTTGCGCGCAGGTGTTGATAATCCAGGCCACTTAATGGCAGTATAAATGGCATTTCCCCGCGGTTCCTTATCCATCACGGAGCCGCGGGTTGGTGGTATTTCAAGGCGAGACTGGGTTGACCTTAACGTAAGTACGGCATAGCCGTTGGGGAATATAATTTTGCAGGCATTTGAACACCGCCAGCACTGTTAAGCACACCTGCTGGAGAGTGTGTTCTCAGTTTTTGGGAGTAGGATTTGGAGACTTCCTAAATCTCTTTTTATCGTTTTTCAAACAGAACTACGTTTGGCGACTTTCTCCCCCACCCGTTACAAGAGGCTTAAGGAGTATTAACTCCTACATTACATAGTATGTATTTTCGAGTGATTGATGACATTATATACTCACGAACTTAAACAATTACCCTAGCCACATAAATAGAGTGTGTGTTTTCTGTTATATGTATGTGTCTTGTATGTTCTCTGTCTTCGTCCACAGGTCTTCACACCGATAGACCCTGGTATTGATAGCACTAAGATCACGCTACAGTCACCCTGTGGTCTCTTTTACCTTTTCAACTTTATTTCTTTTTCAGAATCCGAGCGTTTGCGCATGGGAAAGCGCTATTAATTGTACTTTCTCTTTCAGATTGACATTTACATGATACTATTGGGTATCGTATAGAGTGCATAATTTATGCTCTTTATTTTTTATCACTTTTGTATATATAGCCCACCCATTTGGGATAAATCAACATAGTGGATACTGAGGGGATCTTCTTAGTCCTGATGAAGAAGCTTTGCTTCGAAACATGTTGACTCTATAGGAGCATCCGCACATTATTGGCAGGATTTCTCCGCATCACTTTTTAACAGGTCCAGCCTCAATGACCTATTAAAGTTCCTTCTAAGTCCATGAGGCCAGGTCCTTTTTAATCACCCACCCGTATCCTTTCTCGACCCCTCCTCTCACTACCCCATCACTACACATAGTATTGTTAATATCAGTGCTCCCGCGTAGCCGTAGGTCGTAGCACGCCCCGTCCCGCAGCGGGACGGGAAGACCCCCATGATGAAGCATGACACCAAGGGTCCTTTTGGTGTGTGAGGGGTATTTAAACAAACGCTGTGTGCATCCACATTTGGATGACTCAACACACTTTCCTTTATACTTCTAGTCCCATGTGGTGGATTCTTTTGATTTATTTATTATCCTTCAGTTCCTCCCTGTGTGTTTGTAGCTCGGGCGTACTCCAAAGACGTCGCCAATAATGGAGAGGGCGAGAGGCAATTAGGTTGACTATTGGATCAATGCCCAAGTCCATCCTAAGTGGAGTTGGGGGGTGCTTTTGGGGAGACCCGTCAGCTGCCTAATAAAGGTGTTCTCAGTTTTTGACAGGGTGTTAGACGGGCAATGGCCCCAGAGTTCAGCACCATATAGCGAGGCTCCCCTCGCTTGGGTTTTGTAAATTTCTGCTGGGGGGCCTAGAGCTTTATGGGTAAAACTTTTAAATACTTTTATGATTCCCCCTATTGACTGTATTAATTTGAGATTTGCTCTCTTTACTTGGGTTCCCCACTCCATCGTGTCGTTGAGTGTAAGGCCCAAGTAGTCAAAGATAGACACTCGCTCAAGCGATCTGCCATCCAATCGAGGATGCGGGCGATTTCTAATATTGGCACCAAAAACCATGTACTTAGTCTTCTGTAGATTTATCTCCAAGTCTCTTCTCTTACAGAATAGGCTGAATTCTTCCAATACCCGTTGCATACCCATAGGTGACTTGGATAAGAGCAGCGTATCGTCCGCAAACATTAGGGCTGGCATTTTGCGGTTTGCTAGCCTTGGGGAGTCGATATCTTTGACTGAGAGTAAGGTTTTGATTAAACCGTTTAGGAAGAGGAAGAACAGGGTCGGTGCCAACACGCACCCCTATCTCACCCCCTTCTCAACCGGGAATGGAGCTGACAGTTCCCCATTCCTACCGTATCTTATCCTTGCATAGGTGCCTTCATGGAGGCGCTTCAGCAGATGACAAAGATATATTGGGGCACCCATATCATGAAGAAGGCCCCATAGCTGATCGCGCGGCACCATATCAAACGCGGATTTGAGGTCCACGAAGGTTAAGTAAAGGGTGCCACCCTCCAAGATAACAGTTTTCCAATGGATCAACTGCAACCTGA
Source organism: Calotriton arnoldi (assembly GCA_963921515.1). Lineage (NCBI taxonomy): Eukaryota > Metazoa > Chordata > Amphibia > Caudata > Salamandridae > Calotriton > Calotriton arnoldi. Next base: position 533,996 of record CAWUFW010009848.1, read on the forward strand.
ATAGCTGGTCTATAGTTGACGTTTTAGACCTAAAGCCGGCTTGTAATGGGGTTAAAACTGCCGTCTCATCCATCCATGATTGCAGTCGACCCAGGAGGTCACGAGCAAATATCTTTTGGGTGACATCAATAAGGCTTATTGGTCGGTAGTTTGCTGGATTTAGCGGGGAGCCTTTTTTATAAATGGGAATAATTTCGGCCCCAGCCCATGTTGGAGGGAGTGCCATACCGCAAAAGATGGCATTGAATAAAATCCGTAAATAGGGGGCCCATACTACTTGTTCATTCCTGAACAGATCTCCAGGGATCCTGTCCAACCCTGGGGCTTTGTTTGGTAACAATTTAGTCAATGCCAAAGATACCTCTGCCAATGTACACAGTGGTAAACAATTCTGATTGGCGGCGATTTCATCAGAGTCTGGAGCCCTACCATCTTTATCTTTGGCTTGGGTTTTTGAATATAAGGCTTTAAAATGGGATCTCCAGACTTCCTCCCCCAAATTTAGTTCTATGGCCGTATTGCCTTCAGATTTTCCCGTTTTAACTAGGTTCCAAAAAGATCTCATATCCCTAGCTTCTAATGCTTTCTTAATTGCGTCCCATCTATCGGTCTCCCATTCTGCTTTCGCTTCGGCAAGAGTGTTTTTGTAGTGCGCTCTGGATACTTTAATACCAGAGCTGTCACCTTCCCTGATCTTTAATATCAGGGCGCGTTTGGCTACCCTACACGCCTTGGTATACCAGGAGTTTTTAGGTTTTAAATCAAGACTGGCGGGACTCCTACCATTGTAAAAAAACTCAGCCAGATTTGATGCCAAATCTTGGTGGTTCTTACCTATTACCAGGAGGGATTCTGGAGCATCACTGTTTTTAAAAGCTGCGAATGCAGTTGCTAGAAATGGAATAATTCGGTCATACATAGAGGCCATTTTTTCTGGTGCTTGTACAAGTGTTGCCCAGCGTACTCTTCTGCCCCCTCAATTGCTGTTAAATTCGAGGCAGGTCGTTGCAACGTGCCTTGGGCCCCTTTAATTTGGGGTTGGTCTAGAGTTAGGACCAGTGGATTATGGTCACTCTCACATCTAGGTTGAACTGAGAAATTCAGGATTCTATGCCATATCTCGACATCGACTAGAATGTAGTCAATTATAGAGGCCTGTCCCAGTTTTTTGAATGTGTATTTACCCGGGCTATCAAGGGGAAAGCGACCATTGCATGCCCTAAGCGAGTGACTAAGTGTGAGGGTGTTCATTTGAAGGACAAGAGGGGTCCACCCTCTTATCTGGTAGGTATTGCAGTCTGGGATTGACCAGACAGAGTCTTCCTCGCTAGTGATGTTAGAAACAATGCCAGTGAGGGGCTCGAAGTGGCAATTAAAATCGCCTCCAATTATTACATTTGTAGACTTGGGTAAAGTGGGGACAAATGATAGCAGGGAGTCAATAGTGTGCGAGGTTAGCCCATGCCTCACAGGGCGAGAGTAGATATTAATAACAGCCAATTTGGGGAGATTTTCAGTCGAGAGGAGAACGCACAGAATATCAGAGGAAGACGTGTCTATCATCTTAATGGAGCATCCTAGGTGGATGCCCACCCAGATGCATAAACCTCCAGAAGGTCTCCCCCTGAGCCCCTGAACAGCTGGACTACAGTAGGTTACATACCCTACCCTATGCAATTCTACTGTAGCCCATGTTTCCTGGAGAAGGCATACTTCATTAGAATCTATGAATTCTCCCCAGTCCGGGAGGTCCATTTTAGCAATTAGACCCGCTATATTCCAGGACAAGATCTTGAGATTCTGCGCATTTTCTACATTTCCTGTGGGTATGGACAAGGGATCCCTCTCTAATTGCAATTCTTGATGATGAGTCCCCTCCCAGCCCTGTGTACTGTGGTCAGGGGCCCCAGGTGTACTAAGGGGTGCACATTGGGTACTAGTCCCTGGGATAGTCACTTGATTTATTCCCGTGAGGTGGTCAGTGGGAGCAGATCTTTCATGGCTTAGGAGCTCAGTTCTCTCTTGGCACTGTGGCTTGTCTGTGTGGGTGCCTATGCAGGATAGATGTTTGGGGGGCAAAATTAGTCAGTCAACCAAATCTAAGGGACTGAACCTATTGCTGACAGGGATGCTAAATGGTAAAGTCGATTCAGAACCCCAACCCCTGTTTAGTGCACTTCCTGGCTGAGCTCTTAATTCCCATTTTTTGTACACGCTTCCCATTCTCTCTAACAGGGGACTAGGGGGGTAAAAATAACCCAGGGGGAGGGTCTGGATACCACAGCTCATCCCGAACTGGCGCCAATCAATAATGTGCTGGACCACCCAGCTGACTCTAAAGTTAATCAAGACGCAGTCTCCCTTGATGTCTTTCTGCCTCTGCCCCACCCAGCTAACCCTGCGTGTGAATAGAATTTCGCTATGTATCTGATGGGGAAGGGGTCTATTTCTATTTAGCCAATAAATGGCTTTATTTTTTAGGTCAGGATAGGTCTCCGCACGTCCTGTGTCTAGCTCAGGTACACCTGCTAGTACAACAACGTATGGGGTGGAAGCTGGAGGCAAGTCTATGGATGGCAGGAGTGGGTTAAGTTCCCTCCGATTAAGTTGGAATAAGTTCCCTTCATTATTTCCTTTGCTGTTTCTAGATGTGTGATCAATTGATAGGCCCTGGGTTGTTGTCACCGCCCTAGTGCCTTGCGCTTTATCTATAGTGTTTGTCGTCCTGTGCTGGAGTAGATCTGAACCCTGATGTTGTTGTGGCGGAGGGATGGACTCCGCTGGTGCAGGTGGTTGTGCAAGAGATGCTGTTGGTACTTGGCCTTCAAGGGGGGGTGGCACAGTTAATGCGGGTAGGGTTTCAGGATTTTGATGGGATTGGAGTGTTCTGGCAGGGACCAGGGAATTTGTTGGTTGAGTAGCATGCCAAATAGCCTCAATTTTGCTACCCCAGGAAGTAACCAGGGAGGACAGCCTGTTGATGCGGGTCATTGCGACTTTGAGTTCATGTTTAATGAGCAGCTCAAGGTGAATTTTGAGCTCTTCAACCAGGTTTAAAGCCCAAGTCGGTGGCTCCATGGGTGCGTTGCTTCTATCACAGGCTACATTGTCGTTTGGTGGTTGAATATACGCCACCTCGGGTAACGAATTCCCTTGTTTCCCTCCCCTTTGATTTTTGTGTTTTCGATATGGTCCCTTTCTTTTTGCCTCCCCCCGTGGATGTTTTGTTAGGAGTTTCCCTAGCAGGGTTTGCTTGTGCGGGCGGTGTTTCTAGGATGGTCGGGGAGTCTGATAGTTGATGAGGATTTAGGACTACTGCCTCCGTAAGGATTGAAAACCTAGGTAGTGTCGGTGTTAGGGAAAGGCGTCTCTCAGTGCGTTCGATTTCACTGGAGACGGCACCTATTGCTTGCTGGAGCATTTTATCGATCGCTGTAGGTTTGGGTGTCGGTGAACGGGCATGGGTTTTCTGCCTGGTGTTTGGCTATATATCCTGAACAGTGTCCTTTCCCATAGCTATTTGGTTTGAGGGAGTACCCTAGATCCAATTTGCAAGTGAACAATAATAATCAAGTGGATGCGTTCAGGAAAATCCACGGTGTGGAACAATAGTTTGAACTTATGCTTAATCACTTTCAAAACACCGGGAAACCCACTCAGAGACAACAGTTCACTTGGATAGCAGATATGTGTTCACAAAAGCAAGTCAACTCACACAGAGGAAGTTTTCAGGGGGGTGGCCCAGCCCAGCCTCGCTCAAACTCGGACGGGCTGCGACCCGCGCGCGTCCCGCGCCGCGGTGGTAGAGGCTGCGCTATAAGCGTGTTGGCCACGCCTCCCCCTCACTCGCGGCAGCTGCGGGAGAGAGCGGTGCACTCTGGGGGTTGCAGTCCTCCCCTGAGTGTGAAGATAGGTGCGGGTCCGTTTTTTGAAGAGCGCCGTAGGCCCTGGGACCCTCGTCCCACCAGGGGTCTTCCTGGGATGTTGATGCTGGCGTTTACGGCAGTTGCAGGTGGTCAATCGGCAAAACAGCTGAGGTCTCCCATGCCGCGGGGGTAGAGGCTGCGCTATAAGCGTGTTGGCCACGCCTCCCCCTCACTCGCGGCAGCTGCGGGAGAGAGCGGTGCACTCTGGGGGTTGCAGTCCTCCCCTGAGTGTGAAGATAGGTGCGGGTCCGTTTTTTGAAGAGCGCCGTAGGCCCTGGGACCCTCGTCCCACCAGGGGTCTTCCTGGGATGTTGATGCTGGCGTTTACGGCAGTTGCAGGTGGTCAATCGGCAAAACAGCAGAGGTCTCCCATGCCGCGGGGTAGAGGCTGCGCTATAAGCGCGTTGGCCACGCCTCCCCTCACTCGCGGCAGCTGCAGGAGAGAGCGGTGCACTCTGGGGGTTGCAGTCCTCCCCTGAGTGTGAAGATAGGTGCGGGTCCGTTTTTGAAGAGCGCTGTAGCCCCTGGGACCCTCGTCCCACCAGGGGTCTTCCTGGGATGTTGGTGCTGGCGTTTACGGCAGTTGCAGGTGGTCAATCGGCAAAACAGCAGAGGTCTCCCACGCCGCGGGGGTAGAGGCTGCGCTATAAGCGCGTTGGCCACACCTCCCCCTCACTCGCCGCAGCTGCGGGAGAGAGCGGTGCACTCTGGGGGTTGCAGTCCTCCCCTATGTGTGAAGATAGGTGCGGGTCCGTTTTTTGAAGAGCGTCGTAGCCCCTGGGACCCTCGCGCCCACCAGGGGTCTTCCTGGGATGTTGGTGCTGGTGTTTACGGCGGTTGCAGGTGGTCAATCGGCAAAACAGCAGAGGTCTCCCTGCGTTTTATCTTCTTGCTGGCCATAGACTGGACAATGAAGACATCCACAGCAAGGGAAAGAAATGGAATCTTGTGGACATCTTGGATGCAGCTCGATGACCTGGACTTTGCAGACGACCTGGACCTATTCTCCCACACCTATCTGAAAATGCAAGAGAAGACCGACAAAATGACTGCCACACCAGCATAACTAGGCCTCAGCATACACAGGGGAAAATCAAGATCCTGAAGGCTTACACAGCCAACACAACTGGTCACTCTTGCACGCAATGCACTGGAAGAGGTTGAGGCCTTCACCTACCTGGGCAGTGTTACGGACAAGCAGAGCATCACAGACGCCAATGTAAAGGCAAGAATCAGCAAAGCAAGGGCTGCCTTTAGTCAGCTAAAAATGATCTGGAGCTCCAATGGCCTAAGGATGCAAACCTAGATCAGGCTTTTTAACACCAATGTAAAATCGGTCCTTCAATATGGAGCAGAAACTTGGAGGACAACAGTGACCACCACCAGCAAATTCCATATCTTCATCAACACTATTGCAATCTACAGCAGTGCAATACACACCCGACACAAACCCTCCACAATCATGGTCCATCAATACAGAGAAAGGTGCTCCATCAGACAACACTCCTGATGCAAAAAAATATATAAGTGTGGTTTGTCAAAGACAATAACATAAAAAGTGTATATGTAAAGCACACGCTCACCCAGAAGGGCGTCTCTGCGCTAAGTAACAGATGTTTATTTTAAGCCAGCTCAATGGTACTCATTTTATCAATATGAGAAGGATGAGTGGATCTTTCAGGATTTGAACCTGCGACCATGAGGTTAAACACAGGCCCCTAACTTGGATGCATTATTCCACTAAGCCACCAGACAATGCCCAACCTGACATTGTATAACATTCTGGAGCACTCTAATACACATGATGCAATCAGTATAGCAAATATTTTTGTTTACATTCATTGCAAAATTATAGCAAAGATATAAGTATCAAAAAGTACATGATATAATAATGCCATCATACAATATACATCACTTGATCAGTCTGATGCAATACTCTATGATGTCCACACAGATGTAAAAAGATCAGACAGTATATAATGCACAGAGAAGTGCAATCTATGTCTTTGCATAACCCGCTCGATCAAACAGCACAGCCAACACATGTTTTGTCTTGCTAAGCTTCCTCGGGGCTGTAAGAACATAATAAAACATTATGCCAAAGGACAATAATCGTGTTGTATAGATTAAGTAACAACAAATAAGAAAAATGTAAATTATAAGGGACCATACCATCAAAAGCCATGTCTAATACCATGAAAAACACACAAAGAAAGAAAACAAAAAAGTGCATGAAATATAAAAAGAGCCCATATAAGTGACGAGTCCAAGTGAAATCAACAAACAGTGCACATTAAGCCATAAGACGTGCAAAAAAAAATTAGTGGTAATATAGACAGACCCATATACCAAGAATAAAATGATGGACCAAAAATTCTATCCAAACAGGCAGAAGATATTACATTACCTCAGGCTATACTACATGAGTATCCCATAAAGACATTAAAAATGCAAATACCAAATCAAAAAGAAGGAAAACAAATGGTATTTCATAAGCAATAGGCCCGTCCAGATGCCCTAATAGGAAAACACGATTTGAATGCCAGAGAAGCTGACCTACATCCAAATGTAAATATCAGCCCATAGCAACTGACAATAACTGTGTGTATGTGGTCATAATTATTAGTAATGCCGCCAGACAAACTAGCGTCGTTGTCTGAATCAGTTTCCATCAAAATAACCGGAATTCCGTTTGTCACAAATTCTTTAGTTTATCATAACATCTAAAAGAAAAACATAATTATGGAGCATAATTATACAAGTAGTACATCATATATAAAAACCACGAATAATAATCTTGCGTGATTTAAACGTGTCTACTCCTAACAATCTTGCAATTTAGGATTTAATTCCTTGTCGCAAACTACGAAATCACATGTAGAGAGATTTTTGCAAAATGTCCACCCTCATATACCAATCTCTATATGGGTAACTTTGAAATGTTTCATCTTTGGAAGTCTTGTGTACCTGCCCTGACTTATAAAATCTTGTTCTAGGGCAGGGACATAGATGATATATGTCTTATTTGGACTGGTACTGAATCAGCTCTATGTGACTTGGCTGCTTCTCTCAACAACAATTACAATTTGAAATTCACTTCGCATTTTAGTAAAAAATCTATAGAATTCTTAGATATTACCATTTTTGTTCACAACAGTAGGATAGACTCCAGTCTCTACTGAAAGCCCACTTCATGTAATTCGATATTCCTAGAAATCAAATCGAATCTATTTCGTATGGTGAAATGATACGGTTAATGACGTAATTGCAGTGTTGACACAATTTTCAAGGAGAAATTGAACTCTATGGAATAGAGGTTTCTGGATAGGGGATTCACTTTCATTCCGAAAACATGAAAGCGCATAAATAAAGTCAATCGCTCTAACTTGTTGGTCACACGCCTAAGAAAAAGAAAAAAAATACAGCCTATGTTAATCGCCTCCAATAACAGAAACAGCAGTTCCATTTTCAGTATTCTACGCAGACAGTGGCACATTCTTACCATGGACATGGCAATGGAAGGGATCATCCTTCCAAGACCTTTCCTTATATACAAAAAGGGTAAGAACTTAGGTGATCATCTTTCCCGTAGCTTCTTGCTCCCAGTGCCTTCAAATATTTCAAACACTTGGTTACCTTCTAAACCTATTGGCTTCTTTAAATGTGGTAGATGTAATAAATGTCCATCCACCCCGGAAAGATTAGTGGAATTTCAGTACAAAAAAAGCACAGGTATTCTGTGAGGCATTTTATCAATTGTGGCACCAGGTTTGCTGTTTATGTCACCATCTCTCAATGTTGTTTGATCTATGTTGGCAGCGCAATCAGGTGCTTTAGAAAGAGGATTCAAGAACACATTCGGCCAATCCATAACAGGGATGCCAAATACCCTCTGGCACATGCAGATCTTGATGACATAGGAATTAGGTACCATGTCATTGAGATAGTAAATAGTCCACTACATGGTGGTAATAGAATAGCCATTTTGCATAAACAGGAAGCCAAATGGCTTATCAGATTGCAAGCGGTTGAAAGGGGCTTGAACGTTGATAGGAGTTATGCAGCTGCCAAGACACAGATTAATAGATGGGATCAGTGAACGTTTGTTCTTCTTTGTGCATCATTACACCTTGTGAATTCATGATATTCGTAAAATTCATGCTGACTTGTATGACTTATTCATGATGATCTGTGTTCTCTTTTACATCTAGTATTTGTAACACTCACCTTTCACACTAACAATTCACCTTAATTGTCCCTACTATATTTTTATGTTAATATTATTTCTGTTCAAGGAACTATGGTCTATGCAGATTAATGACCTGCTCTTTATGTCTTGGGTGACAAACTATCAATAAAGACTTGAGCTATCAATGGCGCTATAATGTATCTGTATTTTGATTTGCTATTTATTATTTAGTGTTTCCACTTGAGATTTATACTGTTGTTGTTATGTGTATTGTTGATATCTTTGCATTTGTTGGTTTATTATTTTAATTGTTTACTGCAACATAGGAGCACAGGAGTGGACACTTACATTGCTATAATTATTGCATTCTCGCATAGTCTAGTGAATACAAGTCAGTTATTTTGACCGTCTTAAAATGGCAGATTGTCTTTCTACTTTGTATATGTGATAGTGCTGGCTTACTATGCAGCTCTATCTCTTTGTTTAAAAATCGGGTCTCTAGTTGGCAGAGGCTTGCACCCTGTCCACGTAAGGACCACCACCTTAGTCAGAGTAAGTCAGATACACACCCTAAATTAATCTGTGCTCACCCTCTGGTAGCTTGGCACAGAGCAGTCAGGTTTAACTTAAGAGACAATCAGGCACATGCATCAAAGTAGGCTTTTGCGAGTCCTTAATTGCGATAATTAAGGACTCGCAATTAAGGACTAGCAAAAGCCTATGCATGTAGGAATCACTATTAAATTAGCGATTCCTACATATTCCTTATTTGCAACTCGCAAATTGCGAGTCGCAAATAAGGAATGGCGTCCTATTCATTCCTATGGGCCTACAGGCCCATAGGAATGAATGGGAAGGTGCATGCGCAATTTGCGAGTACCAATAGGTACTCGCAAATTGCGCATGCAATTTCAAGGTGCAAGGGTGTCAAAAGGACACCCGGTTGCACCCTGAAATAGTGATGTGCACCCATGTTGCGCACACACATGCCCCAAGGGCATGTGTGTGCGCAACATGAAACTTTGAAAAATGCACTTTAGTGCATTTTTCAACGTTTTTGCAAATTACCGACCAGTTTAATTGCTCGGTAATTTGCGGCCCCAAATAGCGAAATCGCTATTTTAAAGTGGTTCTTGCATTGCATTTAAGGAATCGCAAATTGTGATTCCTTAAATGCAATTGCAATTTAAGAAATCGCAATAAATTGCGAATTCTTAACTTGCGAGTGCCTTGAACCTTGATGCATCGCAAAAGCCCTATTTGCGGGCGCAAACGGACGATTTTTGCGAATTGCACAGTTTGCGCTCGCAAAAAAGGTTGATGCATGAGCCTGCAAGTGTAAAGTACTTGTGTAACACTTAAATTACAGTAACTCAATGAAAACACCACAAAAAGACTCCGCACAGGTTTAGAAAAGTTGAGAATATTTATCAGAGTAAAACAAGACCAAAACGACACAAATCCAATCAATAGAAGTCGAGACATGAATTTTTAAAGAATAAATGCAAAAAAAGTGCTTACCAATCAATAGCACTAAAGGTTACATGAAGTCACACTAGACCGAGGTAAACCGACTGGGATGGAGCGCAGGTCGAATACAGTCCAGAACAGGTCCTGTTGAAGTTTTACCTTTTCAAGCTGAGCGAAGAGTCCGGTTCGAGGGGGAGAGGTTCCCAGGAGCATAGTAAGCATCGCTGGTGATGGTCAAAGATGGGCGAAGAGCTGCCGGGCGTCACGGACAGACAGGCGGGGGCCTCGCGGTCGAGGGCGGTGATGCTGCTGTGCGAAGAGATGAAGTGGCTGCCACTTGTGCTGTTCCTTCGTGTGAGTGACACAGTTCACAGTTCCGGAGTGAACAGGCCCGTTTGTGATTGCGAAGAGCCCAAAAGCTTGATTTAAAGGACCCAGGAGCTGTAGATGATGAAATCAGCTGCAGAACATACTTCTGAGATCCAGAGTTTGGAGGGGCACCTTAGGCAAGGGTAGGACTCACCGAAGGCAGAGTCCAGCAGCTCCAGCAGTATTGTAGGAAGTCTTTTATGTCCTTGAAACTTCACAAAACAGGAGGTAGCCAGCAAGCCCTTGGACTGACTCTGGTTTCAGTCCTTGGCCCCAGCAGGGTAGAGATCAGCAATCAGCAGGGCAGCTCAGCAAAGCAGAGAATCAGTTCCTCAGAACAGTCAGTCACAGCAGAGTGGCAATCCTTCCAGCACAGCAGTCTTTACTCCAGCAGAGTTCTTCCTAGGTCCAGTGATGTAGTGATTTGATAGTGCCAGAGACCTGGTACTTCTACCCAAAAGTGCATTTGATGTAGGGGGTAACTTCAAAGGAGTTCTCTGAAGTGCACAAGGATCCCTTTCAAATCAGCCCTGGCTCCAGATTACAAACAGGGGGTAAATCAGCCCTTTGTGTGAGAGCATAACACAAAATATTCAGTTGTGGCTGTCTAGAGAGAATGCACAAAGTGTAGCTGTCACCCAGCCCAAATGTGTATTGGAGACAGGCTGCAGGCACAGAGCAAAGTTAAGAGCAAAGAAATGTCCACTTTCTAAAAGTGGCATTTCCAAAATGGTAATGTCAAATCCAACTTTACCACTAAAGAGGATTTATCACCACCATTCCAAAGATATTAAATATGAAGTAGCTACTCCTTTCTAATCAGGAATTACAGCTTGAAAGGTATTTTAAGGAATTCCCAATGCAAGTCTATGGAAGGAGTCAAGTGTTGTGCAAATATTACACTTATTAGCAGTACAGAAGCTATTGAAAAGTTACTCTAGATGTAGCTCTCTAAATACCTTTCAGTGTCAAAAGCATATATTATACATCACACACATTGGATAAGGTCATCAGTGATGTTATCATTCAACATATCAGGAGAGATGTAACACGTGAGGTGATAAGCAGTGCTCTGCAGGGGCCCAAGTTATAGTTTTTTTTTTAATAACTTTATTTAGCATTTTCCGACATTTGCAAATCAGTGTTATTTGTACAGTTGTTCCTTCACAGTTCGTAAACAGTTCCATACGTACTACAGCATCGTACAATGTTGTACACAAGAGATTGGACTTTGTGACACATAAATTACAATGCATACCCATTACATGTTAGACTTTCCCTTTGATACGTCCTCAGAAATCAGGTGAGACTATATACACAGATATTGCCTGGAGTCTATACACAATATGGTGTCATATTCTACTTTTCAACCCACACCAGTCGGAACTATGCCATCAGGAGTGGAGCTTGGGGCGTCAGGCTTCAAGTTCTGTAAGTATGTCTTGAGCGGACCCCAGATGTCCTTTGGCCGGGATTTGGGTGGAGGTAGTGTAGCATATAGTTCGCAGTTCGTGTTACAAAAAGTGAGGCTGGCTAGCCATGCATTCGTTGTGGGAAGCTGCTTACTGCCCCATCTAAGAGCGATCTCGCATTTAGACAAAAGCAGCGCCAGCGCACTAAACCTGCATAATGTTTTGGGATTGTTGAAGACGTATCCCAGCAGTGCAACCTCCGGGGTGGGGTCTAATTCCAGTTGTGTCATCTGTGATAGTATGTCAAAAATGGTAACCCAGAATTCCACAATCTTGGGGTAAGTCCATGTCAAATGAGGAAAATCGGCTTAAGGGCTGTTGCATTTCTGACAGTTATGGGGTCGGGAGGGATCAATAGCGTCATGTACGCTCTACATAGGAATTTAAAATGTATCAGCTTATGCCTGCTGTTGAGGGAGATTCCCCTGATTTATGTACAACAGTAAGCCCATTGGTCATCCAATATGGGATGACCCATGTCCAGCTCCCAGGCAGCTCGTATCTTTGTGTCGTGGCACGGTACTAGAGCCATGCAGGATCTGTATAACTTTGAAATTAATTGTTTCCCATCGGGGTTCGTTATTAAAAGGGATAAAGGTCCGAGGGACTGTGGTTCAATTAGATATTCCGTAATTTTAGCACCAGAGCCCTGTGCACCCTAGTGAAAATAAATTGATCCATAAAGGTCAATCCAGACCCTTCATCTCTCCCAGCGTTGTGGAATATATGCCCGCCCGGGAATAGGTCACCGAACTTTATCATGGAGTGGGATTTGAGCACCCGCAGAACTAATTTCTCTTCTGTGATAGGGAGCCATGGGTTGTGCGCTATGGGGATTTCAGGAGAGTACAGGGATCCGCTTCCAGTGACTCAAGAGAGTTTATGCCACGCCCAGCTCATGGTGGAGACCGTCTGAATGTCCTTGGCATCACGAGGGAAGCCCTGGGGCAAGATGGCGTGGAGCAGAGTTGGGCGCGCCAAGTCAGATTCAGGCCTACCATAGAGAATGCGCGCGTCGGGGTGATACCATGAATGGGCAAAGCTGGCCTGTGCCACTAGATAGTATATTCTAAAGTCAGGGGCCCCCAACCCCCCTCTTTCGTACGGCAAGGTCAGGGTCTCCCATCGTATCCTGGGCCTATTGCCCACCCATGCAAGCCTGACAAGGTGTGACCTGAGGGTCTTAAAAAAACTATCTGGGAGCAGAATGGGGATATTGTGGAACATGTATAGAAATTTCGGAAGAACTATCATTTTCATAAGTACAATTCTGCCAGACATAGAAAGCGGGAGCCGTAGCCAGCGTTCTATCTGCGCTTCAAGGTTGTGTATGGCTGAGCCGTAATTCAGCCGACCCATTTGCTCCGCCTCTCTATGTATCTGAATGCCCAAATACCTGACTGAGTCATGACACCATTTCAGTGGAAACTCGCATTCCCATTCATTGGTGCCCGCCGTTAATGGGAATAGCACGGACTTGCTCCAGTTTATGCCCAATCCCGAGTAACCACTAAAACGAAGGATCTCCCTGATCAGGGGGTCGAGATTGGCATGCGGACAGCGGACATATAGCACAATGTCGTCTGCATAGAGCGAGATGAGGAGGGGGCCTGTATTAAATTGTATACTTCTATGAAGATGTTTCTCTTGAAAGTGGCGGACCAGAGGGTCTAGTGCCAATATAAAGAGTAAAGGAGATAACGGGCAACCATGCCTGGTGCCCCGTGTAAGAGTAAATGGGGTGGATAGTGTGCCGTTCAGACGGAGTCTCGCTGTGGGAAAGGCGTAAAGTAGCACCGTGAGGTCTATGAAACCTTTGGGGATGCCTAGCTTCCTCATCACGGCCCATATGAAAGGCCATTCCAAGGAGTCAAACGCCTTCTCTGAATCCAGCAGGACCATTGCCGCTGGAACCTCTAGAGCAATTCTATGTAGCACTGCAAACAATGTACGCAGATTTAGCACAGTGGACCTGTGGGGGGACGAAGCCAGATTGCACTGGGGATATGATACGATCTAAGAGTAGCGCGAGCCGTAACGCAATCATTTTAGCAAGGATCTTGTAGTCCAAATTCAAAAGTGATAGCGGCCTATAGGAGCCGCAGCTCAATGGATCCTTGCCAGGCTTGGGCAGCAAGACTATTACTGCCTCACGGAGTGTGGGTGGCAATTATTTATTTTCTAGGGCTTCGGCATAAACCTCAAGAAGGTGCGGGCAAGTATATCTTTATAATGTTTATACAATACGTCAGCGAAGCCATCTAGCCCTGGTGCTGTGGTACCATTCAGGGCGTCTATGGCGCTAACAATTTCTTCCTTAGAGAATGGCTCCGCTAAGAACTTCTGCATATAGTCCTCAAGCCACACCATAGCGATCTCGTTTAGGTAAGCCCTGTGATAGTCGTCGTCTTGCCTCGTGCGTGTAGTATATAAATTTGCGTAATAGTGATGGAACTCATCTCTGATCGCCGCTGTATCCGTGTGAATATGCCCGTCATCAGAACGGATAGATGCAATATAGGACTTCCCCACACAAGGCCGCAACAATTGCGCCAGTGTACGTCCCGGTCTGTCTCCCTCTCCATACCTCCTGGCAGTGGCATATTTCCCTAAAAACTTTGTTTCGCTATCAGTGGCGTCCCTGAATTCTGTCAATAGTAACAGTCTACTGGCCTGCTTAGCCGGGTCTGGGTGTGTCAGCAATTCTTCGTCTAAGACCTTCAGTCGTTCCTCTATTCGAGCAATTGTGCCTCTCAGCAATTTCAGAACCCCCGCGTGTTTGGCAATGCATTCCCCCCTTATGTACGCTTTGAATGCCTCCCACACAGTCGGCCACGTGCTGACCGAACCGACATTTAGATCAAAATAAGTCTCTATCGACTCTCGAATTTCAGCAGAAAATGCTGGGTCTTGTAGGGCCTGCCCCGGGAACCTCCACTGCCTCTCACTACCCTCTGGTCTGGGAATCTGGAGATGCAAGATGACCGGTGAGTGATCAGAGAACGTTCTAGGCAAAAGAGTCATGGAACGAAACCAGGGAGCCATAGTATGGGAGACCAGCCAAAAGTCCAGTCGTGTCCAAGTATTGTGGGGGGCTGAATAGTGAGTATATGCCTTGTCATTGGGGCAACGCATGCGCCAAATGTCCACTAAGCCAATCGAGTCACAGATGTCCATAAGTATCTTGCTGGCTCGGGGTTTTGTGGCTGGGGGATCCGCCGTACTGTCTAGTGTGGGTTTCAAAAGAAGGTTAAAATCCCCCCCTAGGCAAACATAGTCAGCGCCTAGAGGAAGTAGGAGGGCATGTAAAGAGTGAAAGAAATCAGGGTCATCCACATTTGGTGCATAAATACACATTAAAGCGATGTTATAACCCATAAGCTTCCCTGTCACTAATGTGAAACAGGCAGCTCTATCAGTATCACTTTATATAGTTGGAAGGGCAGCCGTTTGTGTATAAGTATGGCAGTACCCCTGGAGTACGTGCTGTAGTTCGCAAAATAGCGGTGTGCATCCCAGCTAGAGGCAAACGTGGTAGGGGAGGAGGGGGACAAATGTGTTTCCTGCAAAAAAACAACATCGGCCCTATGGCGCTGCAAGTGGTTTAGCACATGCTTCCCCTTCCTGGCGTTATTCAGACCCCACACAATCCAAGTAAAGAAGGTAATGTCAGAAATAGTGGAGAGCCTACCCGCCATCATCACAAGTGGTCATAGCTGTAAAGAACATGCTTGTGTCCATTGTAGCACACGGAACCTCATGAGTAACCAATCGTATCAGGAACAAATGATACCATATAACCGAAGAAACTACCATCCCCCAACCACCCATCCCCACAATCGAAACCTAGGGGAAATCCCAAAACCCAATAACAATTTAAAGCAAGTATCTGTATTGTCAAATGTAGACATAGCAAAATTGTGCGAACGCACTAGGGGGGAGGCAACGCCTCGCCTCATCCCCGGAAACTTTGAAACATGTATTAAAGAGGAGTACAAAAGTGCCAGAGCCCAGAGTTCAATGTTTAAAATGACGTGTCAAGGGAAGAAAACAGGGAACACAGGGAGGGGGATGAAACCAACACAGTCAATACTTATCGATGTTGTGCCATGGTCAAGTCTATCAGCTCGCTGAAAACAGGTCCATACTGGAGCCAGAGTTCGGCATCGGGGGTGAATGTTCTGGCGCGGGCGACTTCCTCGGTGGCGCAGTATTGGCTCGGGTTCTCAGAAATTCTTGGGCCTCAGCCGGATTTTCAAAAATCCTTGATCTGCCATCTACGTCAGCTTTCAGATGTGCAGGGTACAGCATACCGTATCTGAGACCGGCCTTGCGCAGTGTGGTTTTGATTGTTGCAAATTTCTGACGGGCCTCTTGAACCATCGCCGTGAAGTCTGGGTACAAGGAAATGGCCGAGCCCTGCCATTCTAGCGACCCACGTTCTCTTGCCATCCGCAATGCAGTGTCCCTGTCTTTAAAGTTCAGAAGCCGTGCCAAGATGGGGCGAGGCGGATAGCTAGGGTTAGGTCGTGGACCGAGGGATCTGTGCGCCCTTTCGACAACAAATGTAGCCGTGAAGGACTCCCGACCAAATAAGTCAATTAGTAGGCCTTCAACAAACCCATCCAGTCAACCCGTATTCGTTGACTCAGGCACACCCATAATACGAATGTTGTTGCGTCTCCCTCTGGCTTCAAGGTCCTCGTTCTTTATGGCAATGTTCTTCAATAGACCTTCCATCCTCTCAAGCCGTTTCGTTGCTTCGGCCGAGCCATCCTCTAAGTCTGAAATCCTGCCCTCCGCGGTGTCAAGTCGCTTCTCGTGCTGATCCATTCGGGCCTCTATTTTGTCGAGGCGTTTGTCGAGAGCGTCAAAGCGGGTGTCCAGTGCACGGAAGCCTGCCTTAAATTCTGCCATGAGCGCCTCATTGCCGTGTGCACTGGGCTGTGGCGGGGCAGTAGTCTGATCACCTCCCTCCACCATCGTAAGACCCGTCGAATCAGTTCCTCCACCAGCCTTCTCAAAGTTGAGTTTCCGCTGCTTCGGATCACCCTTGCACATGGCCTTGGGAAGGGACTACAAGTAATAGTGTCGCAATAGCCCTGGGACCTCAGGCGCAGACGGTCTCGCAGTAGCTCCAATCTAGGCTCGGTCCGCTAAGGGGAGAGCAACCTCCTCGATGCACCCCCCATCGTTTCCATGCATGATTGTCCCGGGTGGGGCCTTCTGGCAGTTTCTAGTCAGGTGTTCCAGGCCTATTTTGCCATCATCTGAGGATCGCACCTCCTCCAGGGTCACACAGCGAGGGGGGACCGGTCCCCGGCTGACACGTGGATAAAAGGATTGAAGGCCCCTGCCACCATAGGTCCAGCCGCGTACTTGTGTGCCGCACCGTGTTGCCCGGTGATGGTGGGAGGAGCGCTGTGGTGTACCAGGGTGTGTGAGTGGCCAGGGACCCGCAAGGGCAAGGGAGCGTTCCTCTGCCCGGTCCACTGCAGCAACTAGAGGCCTCAGCAAATGTTGTAGCGCGTCGTGGCCGCTGGATATAAACGCGGGCTTACCCTCTGCCAAACGGGGAGCCCGTGTTGATCGGGAGCACCATGTGGTGGCTACTGCCGCCGGGGAGCAGCGCGTCCCCGGTGCGTGCTCCTCCGCCGCCCAGCACCACCAACACAAGAACGAGCCAAAGTCAAGGGGCAGCGCCCACAGTCCCAGACGGCGGCCGGCAGCAATCCAGGCCGCGGCTCGGCAGTGCGAAGTCGGCCCCTGCACGCACAACACTGAAGCAGCGGTCCCCGACCTCCGATGACCGGGAGAGAGGCACCGCTGGAATCAGAATGCCCCGCGGAGTGCAGTCACATCAGCGCCATGGGGCGTATCGGCGCGAGGGCTCCAGGATGGCTTGCGTTTCCGGGGAGTTCGGCGGAGCTCCGATACTACGCGGCCATCTTGGTCCACGGTTCGGCCACGTCCCGGCCCAAGTTATAGTTAGCTCAGTAAACTAGCTGGTGCATTTCAGTAGTTTTTTCGTTTAAAATGGTATTTTAAATGACCTTTTCATCTATTTATAACATCACTTTAACCTTTGTTTATTTTCAGAAAATATATATGCTAGAAATCGGACCACCCTTGCCTGCAAAGTAAAGGAACTCCTGGTATAAAACACTAAGGAGCTTATTTACAAGCCCTCTGAGCAGTTAGAGCATCACTTTTTGTGATGATCTGGTGGCATAGATTACAAAATCATATCTATGAGGCAACGCCAAGCTACTATGCGTGGCTTTGAATGGCCTCAGAGATATGGAGTAAGGCAAGGCAGCGCATATCGCTGTGCTGCCTTACTCTGCACTCATGAGGTGTTCCATGGGCTTTGCGGTAAGTTTTCCCATGCAACTTCCATGGAACTTGGCGCTGCCCCAGTTTTACAAGAGCATGTAAACCTGGTGAAGCGCCAAATCCCGAGGTGAGGCGTAATGAGGAAATATGTCTTTATTTCTCCTCTTTATTTCCTCTTTCTATGTGTGCTGCAGCACACATAGAAAGAGGAAAACACCTCTTAGGCACCCCTTTCCTGCACAAAAACAATCCTGCCAACAACACAGGCATGCTTGCACCATGGTGCAAGGGTGCCTGCTTTGGTACTTGGCAGCTGAAACGGCGCCATTGCAGGGAGAAAGGGCAGGAATGGATTGTATTGCATAAATATGGTGCATTCCTGCCCTTTCACTTTGGCGCAGGACAGCGCAGCAAGATTACTTGCTACTCTGCCCTATGCCAAATCCTCATAAATGAGTCAGTCTCACAGGCAGTGAAAAACAAATGTAGCTGTTTGTCACTGCCAGGACATATAAAACCTAAAAGTACATGTCCTGTCTTTTAGTTACACAGCACCCTGCCATTAGCGTCACTTATGGCCTACATTAGGGGTGACCTATGTGAACTAAAAGAGGAGTTTAAAGCTTAGCAATTGGTTCTAAACCATCAAAAACAAAGGTTGCCTCCTACACAAATACTCATAGGTCTGGGATAAGGGATAGAAAAGACCACTAGTATAGAAAATGTTCCCAATTTACCTGTATTTCTTCTCATATGCCTAACAAGTGATGTTGGTTCTGATCCCCAAATAAAATTATGTTACACAAGCAGTATCTTTTTACAGACCATGTTTATTCATTTTTCTTATTTTTTGCCATATTCATTGATCTCAGTAAACACGTCTCACCAAAAAGTCTACATGCACATTTTAACAATTCCTTCCATGTCCTGCGACAAAGATCTGTTTTTCACAATAAAGAAAATTATATTGTCTTTGATATAAAATCAGAAATACCCCATACAACAATCCACTGACTCCTACATTATCCAAAATCACAACCTACCATACACTTCATTCATATCCTCACCCAGCATTCTACACATACACTGAACAAACAACAAAGCAAAAACAGTTTGATTATTATATGTTGGAATGTTGTGGGCTGGGATCACTTTTCCAAGAACGGTCAACGCCCTTTTTGGGGTGGGCATAGATTTCATCCAACCACCTTCTTCAGGACCACACAACCAGTGCTTAATTTGAACCAGGGGTTTCTGGTGCTCAGCACCGGCACTTAATCATCAACACCAGCGCTTTTCATGAGCACCACATTCATTTATGGTAGGCACAGGGGGAAGATTAAGTGATTTGTCCAGAATCACAGGATGTTGAGCACACCCAAGACTCAAACCTGTTTTCCCAGCTCCGAAGTTGACAGCTCTGGCCATTACACCACATCCTCGCCCCACTTTCATGGTTAGTAGTTGGTTCTGTTTTAGGCAGCACTAGCAGGAGAAATGGGCTGGTGCAAGCTGCCGCCTGACAAGAGCCCCGGCGCTTAATTTGTTACAATTTAACCACTGCACACAACAATACAAATACTTCCAGGGGTGTTCATATGAAGGGAATCTATCAAAGACAGATAATCAGAACCAAACTTATAAAAACAATATCCTATAAGAAGGGATAAAAATGTAAGGTTCCATTGTTTATCACCATTACTGTGGATCCCTGCAAATTGACAGAAAAAAATGAGTACACTCCTCTGTGGTGTCCAATAGTCACCTAGAATAACCGCCACATGCTCGATGTACTATTTTCAGTGCGTGTGGCTATTACAGAATAGAGAGGAAAGGAAGTAGAAGGCAAAAGGGTATAGATAGAAAGACTAAACCCCCATCAGATATTCCCACATGCATCCATGCAATAGTGTTTATGCCCTCACATATTCGCACAATAGTGCATGTACCCTCACTGTCACACTTAATAATCTGTTGAGTGCACTGCAGCTTGTTGGCGACAGCAGGTCAGACTTATATCTAGGTAGTGAGACATCTCCTCACTACTCCTTATGAGAAGTTCTAATCAGTACCAAATCCTGACACGATTGCTCAGGCCAAGTTCCTATTGGGGCTAAAAGGACAATTTGGAAATTTAAAAGGGGCTAGGTCTCTATGCCTAAAGCCGTAACTTTGCAAAGAAAAAAAGAAAAAAAATATAATCATTACCTTGAGAATTGTTCTTCTGGGCCGAAAACACAAATTTTATCTACACCAGTCACAACTACAAAGTTCACTTCTGGGGACTCCTTATTCTAGTGCGGGACATCCTAATCATAAAAGTGAAAAAATTACAAAGCGTCAATTCAAAGCCCTTCCTATATATATATATCAATTGTTGATTAACATGCCATTGCCAGGAAACATCCTATAATGCATTAACTTAAACACGCAAAGCACTTTAGTGCTCCCTGGAATACGGTCGAGCCTACCCTGACCTTTAGGAGTCAGGGTGAACCCGATGATGAAGCATGCCACTATTAGAGTGAGTGAGGGTTATACATAAAAAAGAGGCTCTCTCCTCTTCCCGCCTCTTTTAGGCAGTAATATCTCAGATACTCACTGTTTCCCTTTCTCTCTCCAGCATTCTAAATTTCAGTGAGTGGATACCCGCTTTGCGTGTTTAAGTTAAGTCAATGGGAGTATATATCCCCTCTCCTTTCATGTGGGAAGGATCTCTCCACCCTTCATGGGGTATTTGGGTTTCCCCAAAGCCCTACCTGTTTGAATACATCCTATAATGAACAAACTTAACATACTTCATAGAGGTAACCGATAGAGAGGAATGCCTGGGCATTCTGTTTATTACCCATGGCGACTGAATCCAGCTCTGCCACAAAGCTAAAATCCTCCCTGGACCCTGTATAAAGAGGGGGGTGATATCAAATTCCATAAGTGCATCCTGCAGGGATGTTTAATTAGAAAAGCAACTTAAAAAGAAGAACTAGGCATTCTGCTTTCTACTAGTGGAGACTATATCTACATCTACCACGGAGCTCAAACCATCCCCGAACTCTCCCTAAGGGGGGATCTACTTACAGCCCAAACGGATATTAGGCAAAAAAATTAGGCAAAACACTCAGCATAATCTGAAGGGGTTGCAACCCCGGAGCTCTCATTGCAAAACTCTCTTAAGAGGGATACCCGCTTACCACCCTACTGAAAATACAAAACTCTGGGGCAGATTTACAAGCCCCTTGCGCCACTTTTGCGTCACTTTTCCCATGTTAAAAATGACGCAAAAGTGGTGCAAGGGGCTTGTAAATAAGCCCCTCTGTTGCTACAAAGCACGCAGCATCTTACCTCAAATGTATTTTATTTAATGTGTTCATGTTGCGTGTGAAATTTCCATATTTCTGCTGGAGACAGATGTCTGAGACTTCTGGATATGAAAGTCCTTAAACATGCTAATCTCCACCTGTGATCAATGTGCCAGGAAATAGGATACTTGCTGTAGCTTACTTTTCGTGATCTAATCAGGACATACCAGAATTTGAATGTTTCATTTCATAGAGCAGCTCATTGTTATACGGTGAGAAACCAGATATCTAATGGAGTAGGCTTGCAAAAGGTTCTCATGAGAACCTTTGTAGATGTAACATTTTATAATATATTGTAGCCATTTTCTAACTGACTTTAAGTTGGCGTGGACGTTTACCGTGGGAATCGAGGGCGAAGACAACAGATCATCAGGAGACCTCTTATCATTGGACAATGATGATGGCATTTACCTGTTTTTGCAACTTGTTCCCAGCTAGAGCTCAAGACTCTTTCCATGCATCCCTACCCTGCCATGCCCCTGGGCACGTTGCTCTGCTAGCCTGATTTGCCATCAGCTACTGCTTACGGTGATTTCTTTATTTCCATATGATTCGTGAGGAGACTTTCTGTTTTATGCTGATCATAGCTACTACTGTGATTCCTTTGCTCTGCCTCTCTTTATAGACGGTTGCTACTACAATTGTCAGGAAATCTTGGCTGAGCCTCCAGAACTACTCTCTATGGGGAGCTCATTCTTCCCCTTAGTTACATGAATTTACTTTGAAATCTGCTTGCTCTTATCCAGAAAGAATTCTTTATGGGTTCGGGTTCGGATAGGCCTTTAGTTTAGAACAGGGACAAAACTCTAAATGGTATACGCTTATTTATTTTTCTATGCTTGTTGTAACCAATTTTTTCTCTTATTATTTCTGTAGTTGATTTGCCACTGATTTGAATAAAAGAACAAAAATACTGACTAATCTACTACATGAGAGAATGCACTTCTAAAACTTCCCCAATTCTCTCTTTATAGTCTGAACATCAAATATAATTATTGATGTCTTTTGATGTGTAAAGCTCCATTCGAAAATGGTGTGAAAGATCCATTGGCCAAAAAGGGCGCAGAACTTCCAGATTCTCTAAATAAATTGAAAAGTGACATTATTGTTGAAATTCATGAGAGATTTCCGTGTTAGCAAATCTGGTTGCAGAGGATAGGTTTTACAACCTGAATGGAGCTTTAAAATAGTGCCCAGACCATAATTATAAAATTTCTGACTCCAATGTCCAGAACTTCAAGATTTGGCAAAGCGGTACTCGAAGGCAGTGCAGTTTGAAGGTCTGAGTATTGATAGGGCTAATGTGTTGTGGTTGTGATCATGTATTTTTTTCTCTAATTCGGATGAATGTTGATTAGAATGAGTGCATGAGGAACAATAGTTTGGTAAGTGGTTGAAAAAGGCATTTGAAGTTTCCAGACTCATTGTAGTCAAGAGATCCCAGGATAAAATAAAATAAAAATTGAAAACTTGTTTGCAGATATTTTGAGGTGTGGTGTGTGAGGTACCATCACCTGCACTGTAACACACGGTTATTCCATTTTTGTGATTGATTAATATTGGTCAGTGTTAGTTGAACCTAAATGCACAAACGGTGGAAGATGTATTGATATTGGCAATTTCACCCTGGTCGAGATTTCACTAACAAATGCTGAAGAGATTCTTGTGTGCATGCAAAACTTTATTTCTTTAGTAAGAGCAAACAAAGTTTGAAACATTGAGAAAATGATTTGTGTAGGTATGGAGAAGTTGTAAGGGAGGGTGAGTTCTGTGAGAAGTGAGGTTGTGTGTCATAGTGTTTCGAGCTGGGATAGGTCGGTTGCTGTGCTTTCGCGCTGTGGTTGGTTGGTGACGTAGCAGTGTCACACTGGGATTGGAGCACTAAAAGTGAGTTTTGAATTTGGACTTGTTAACAAAAGACTATGGAAACAACAGCCAAAATGTAATTGGATCAGCAAAACTTTGATGTACATGGAAACAAAATCATAACATTGAAAATCGTGTGGTTTCAGATTTAAAGTGTCATCATGAAATTTTCTAAATAGATTCAAAGTTTGGTGAGAAGGGATGTCACTATTCCAGTATGCAGAGGCAAAGAGGCACTTCCTGAGGGTATGCCTGCGTACATCATGACTACTGAACATGGGTTAAATACATGTACTTGGCTTCGCCAATGGAGCAGGATTACTGAGAATAAGGGTGCTTTGAGTTCTCCTAGATATGGAACATTTAACTAGGCCTGGGTAGTGATCACAAAACTCTGCTGCGCTATGCAAAGTTCCGCAAGTGACGAAGTGCCTTAGGTCGTGCCATTTGTGCTGATTTTTAGCGTCAGTGTTTGTCCTGTGCTGGAAAATCAGCCGGAACTGTACCATGTGCAGGGCAAGAGGGTGCTGCCTCTTTATGCCACTCGAGGAGATGTTCTACTTGAGCACCAGCTTCCTCAACGCGAACGGAAGGTTTCTCAATGCAAGCCGTAGTTGCCATCCAAGACCACCCACATTGAGAAATCTGGCCGGGAGGTGGTCTGAAGTAAGATTTTCCTAGCTCGCCTTCACCAAATTAACATTGGTGAGCAAGGAAAAAACTCTGCTCCGCAGGTTTTTTGGATCGCCGCATGCTACGTGGAGCAAGAAGTGGGGAAAACTCTGCAAAATACTAGAGCGGAGCAAGATTTCACAGACAGGCCTACATTTAATACTAGAATTCTTGATCATTTAAAGGGAAAGTTGCACACAATGAACCCACCACCTAGACCCCTTCGGAATGACATATTTAATGCATGGGAGAGAGTGGCCAGGGAAAAGAAGAAGGAAAAATACAAGAGGTGGACTAGTACGGCAGTGAAGAATTACGCAATTGCCCAATGGGATGAACAACAGGGTAGATGGAGGAAAGCTATCATAGAGGGGACTAGATTATATCCAGTCCTTACTTCAGTGACTGCTAAGAAGGTGCCAGGCAAAGACTCCAGATCGAAAGACGTGGGTGTGTAAGATACTGATCCAGGGGATGAAATACTAAAACAGATGTTAAGTTTGAGACCTCCACCACACATGATCTCAGCAGAGCCGAGTGGTTCAGGCGCTAGTATTAGTTCTATTGTGCCAACAGCTCCAGTACAGCTGAGTGCTTCCCAAATTGAATGACCCCTGCAGATATTGCAAATTACCCCACCAATAGTAACTCGACCACAAGTTGTTGTTCCAACAATGACTTATACAGCTATGGTGCCAATCTATCCCTGGTACCTGTTATTAGAACTCCATCTGTAACTCGGGTGATAGCCAGTGCTCCTCCACTTGTAGAAACTAGACCTGCGACCCAAACAATTACTGAAGGAGTATCCACTTCAGGATATGCCCCAACTTCCCAGAACTCACAGATAGTTGCCTGGAAGCCACCTTTAATGGCACAAGCCCTTATAGATGTGGGGCAAATTATACTCACAACTTTCATCTCATTGGACGAAATAGTTATGACTGAGGAGGGATACATACTGGCCTGGTTTAAGGAAACAGCAAGATCCAGTAAGGCAAGCAAGAGGATGTGAGGACATCTGAAAAATCAGAGATTGAAAAAGAAAGACCCATAGATATCTCACAACTTGGGTTGAATTGGAAGAAATAATAAGGGGGTGTCTAGAGTTAGAACCCTTAGAACAGTATCAATGGAAAGAATAAATTTACCCATGCAAGGAAGCTACATGAAAAGATGCTTTGACTCATGGAAAAGTAACTGAACTCACTCAGAAATATGAGAAAGACCTTACAAAAATGTGTATCTACACACAAGCTACAGGGTAACTTAGATGACCCGGTCTTTGTAAATATGAGGATTACAGGAGTGTGATTGCACACTGTAGAAGTGATTAAGTGCATTCACAGTTGGGGTGAATTAAAAAAATTTGAAGTTAAAGGAGCCAAGAAACATGAAAAGAAAAAGAGGGAAGCAGCTAATGCACGGAAGCAAGATGAAAGGAGCGAGGCAGAAGCCTCAGCTTATCCACTTAGAGAAAAAGCAAGAGGGGCATATGTCCATGTTCCTTGGAGTTGTGGTGATCTGGCTGCATTTACGAACAATTTCCTAAATTGAGAGACAAGCCAGTGCAGTGGTATGCACATGTAGAAAGGTTAATAAACATTTCAAATGTAGTGTGGACAGATTTGAATACATTTTGTGACATTGTAGTGCCTGCCGATTTATGGACTGAATGTAGGACAGCAGTGCAGTGGCCTAGATAGGATCCTGCAAGAGTGTCTGAGACAAATGTGCCGTCTCCTATAGTGATGGAGAAGTATGAAACTCTTATTACCTTTTTGAAGGGCCTAGTGCCACTGAAAGTTCTGGATTGGCTCAAAATTAAAAGAACTAACCAGGAGCCAAAGGAGACTGTACATGAATATTATGAGAGATTGTTGCATGTATTCCAGCAACATAGTGGACGTGAGTATCCTGAGGTTAAGGATTTGTCGATTTTTGAATCACAGTTTGTACTAGGGCTGAAGCCAGAAATCAGTTTGCACATAACAAAAAGCATGATTTACTGGCAAAATAAATCACTCAATGAAATCCTTAGATATGCTAAATATTGTAGGGATGAATTGTACATGAAGCAGAAAAAGATAAAGGAGAACTTCATGTTGACTCAGACAAATCCTTCCTTTGTGGGTAATCAAGGAATGTAGGGTGTTTTTATGCTGCAGACAGGTTTTTAGGGAAGTCAAGGAGGAATGCCTATGTCACATGGAAGAGGTAGACGTTTTCCTGTGGTTACAGGATCTGGATCAGATGTTGCTGCTATGAAAAAGATTACCGCTTGTCATATCTGTCATAAAATCGGGCACTGGAAGAGGGAATGTTGATATAATCCTGACAATTCTGGAGTAAATATGCAAATGCAAAAAGTGCCTGATCAGGGAATGCAGATGTCAGCATAGGGACAGGTCCCAGTGATGCCAATGGTACCTGCACAGATGGGGAATCCTATATTTAATTTGAATCAGATGCCAAAAATTACTACAAACCCATTTCAGAATGCCATGTGACAATTCCAGAACCCAAACCAGAACGCATTGCAACAATTTCTGTTATTTGAGACGGATGGCTCTGGTTCAGATAATTCACAATGAAGGTGCCTGAGAGAGGAAGAAGATTGTGTACTTGGTGCAGTCTTTGAGGCAGACCAGAGTGACCCATATGTAGATGCAGAGGTTTATGGCCACCCCGTGGTGCTATCCGGTCCACTATTAGAACAGTGGAAGTCCCAGACTTACCTCTCTTGGGTTAAACAATCAAAGTGGTAGGAGTAACAAATAAACAAATTCAAAATCCAGTTTAAGAAAGGGTACCTGTAAAAATATGATCCTTTGAAGAGAACTACCAATTTGTCGTTTGTGATACAAGTCCTGTAAACCTGTTAGGAAGAGATTTGTTGTGCAAGTTAAATTGCACAATTTACTGTACACCGAATGGTGTAGCATACCAAGCATATGATAAGGATGTAGATTTCAAATTGATTAGATAACACACCGAGGCAAGACTATTTTCCTTGTTAACTGTTGATGAATTACCTGAAGGTCTGAAAGAAACAATGAATGCTGAAGTTGACATGGACTTGACAGGGAAAGACATAGGACAAATTAAAGGTGTAGAACCAATCCGAATTGCCGTGAAATCGAATGCGGTCTACCTTAGAACACCACCCTACCGTTTGACCCAGAAACGATTGCAGGAATACAACCTGTGATAGATGACATGTTACAAAAAGGAATCCTGAGAGAATTCATTGGAAGTGTATGCAACTCTCCAATTATGGGTTTACAGAAACCCAATGGAAAATATAGAATAGTTCAGGATTTACAGATAATTCATGATATTATAGTATCCTGTTGTCCTTTGGTACCGAATCCACCCACCATACTTATTCAAATTCAATATACTGCAGAATGGTTTACAAAAATTAATCTGTGTTAGGCTTTCATCTCAGTGTCATTGCATGAAGACAGACAATTTGTATTCTCTTTTGTCTGCCAGCAGATAACATTGACTCACAAAAGAAAGGGGTGAGAGGAAAATGAACCCTCTTCGACCTCCCGCTAAATACTATAGTATCACACACAGAAGAGGGAAAATAACACAACGTGCGGATGGATAAGTGTAGGGGAAATGCACCAAATTGATAAAACTGCCCTCACACACAGCAAGCTGTGTCATGCTTCATCATAGGGCTGCTAACACACCTCCGCGTCAGCCAAATGCTGGAGGTGGAGCAATAGGGAGGGGGAAGACAATACAACATTCAGTGTCCAATCACAGGTGAGAAAAAAGTGCAGAAATAAGTGATGTAAAACTGGTCTCAAGGGATCCTAGTCATAAATTTAATAATAGGTCCCCTGTCCAGGATTTAAAACAAATAGTGGATGCTAGGTTGGGGAGCTTATAATGAGACGCCAACCCCTCCACTCTGCTCTAATGTCGACATGTTTCAGCCGGCACAATTAATACCCCGGCTTTCCTCAGGACTCTCAACTCTGTGATCCCTGTGTATTCACCCTTATTCCTATAAATCCAGAAATCAAGGGGATGTCACCTTCACGAGACAATGCTCGGTTGCCAAAATTTGTGAAGCCCCTCGTGTTCGGAGAGGAACCTGTAAGTGTATTTAAAAAAAACAAACATAAATAACAAATGATGTGTAAAGTGCTGTGCCCTTTGTACAATGATAATTAAGAAAAATAAATCTGGTGCATGACCACCACACTCTCAAGCCGCCCAACTGTAGTCCATGGGCGCACCCTCACCCAATACTAAAAGGGAGTTTATTCGACAATTTTATGACTCCTCATTTAGTCACACTCAATCGTATTTGAACGAAAAAAAGTTTTCCGCACTTAGTAGCAAACCAAACTTTTTGTTATGCTCACTATATAATGTATCAGAAGATACCACATGGACATCAAGAGCTCAAAGATATCACATTCAACCAAAACCAATTGTTTGTTATGCTTACCGAGTTTATTGAATTTCTAAACTCGAAATGGCGGGGAAGTGAGAACAGCTGCCTATGCGCACTCTCTGTAAAGAAATAAAGTAAGTCAAAAAACCGTGGCCTTGGTGGTCAGTGGCAAGAACACTGTCACTGCATCCCAGGGAGAGACCCTCAAACCAGGGTAGATGCTCCCAGTATTGTGCGTGTCTCCATCCCTGTAACACAGATATCCCCTCCAAAGGTCTAATTAGAGACCAACCTATTATTCCAGTGCTATTACATAGAGGTCGGTGTTCCAATAGATGAGGCCCCGATGGTTAGTGAAAACTTGATCGTTTGTTACATACTACAAAACTCCCATCCGTGTATCGTACCAAGTACAAACACAACCCCCGCCTCCTTCAGAGTGAAAATTCCCTTCTAATCCACCCCTCACTCTCTGAAACTATGTTGCCCCACTTACTGCTATCGAGGTCAGCTGTTACCCGACAAAGTATGTCTCTCCCTGTCCGCCGTGTAGAACATTATGGCGGTGTTTCCAGAGTCCCTCTTCAAAGCGGTAGGCTCCACCCCTCGTAGCGTGCTCACCCACGTGAGCGGACTCAAAACAGGCGGCCAAAACCGCTAGAACGCTCAAACAGAGTCGTTCTATAAAAACCACTTCCGCTATATGTAGAACAGTGAGTACACCCGCTGAGCACTCAAACATATAAAATCTGGTGCACAAGGTAACCGACCCCCCGTTGGGCCACTCAAGGGACCGTAAGCGAAGGAGACAAAACAAAGTATATAAAATATATATTAAAAATATACAAATAGGGCCAGGGAGGGAGGGGTTGTAAGTGGGGAAGGCTGGTGGGGGATAAGGTGGCGGGGGTTAAAAGGAGGGGAGGATGGTTTATAAAATAACGGAAGGAAACTGATATTGAGTATTTCTAGGATGTGATAGGACTATATTAAAATCAAATAAAACAGTTTCAGAAATAAACTCAACATCTCCACTTGTTGTGCCCCTAGATCTAGCTGAAAGTTGTTAAGGGAAAAAATCCACACGGATTGCCCACATCCAGATGTTACACACCATTCGTCAGAGAGAGTTCAGATTTACTTAAGAATATTGGAGACTATTCCAGGGAATATCGTCATTCAGTCCCCTGGAACAACTCCGAACCCTATAAATCCACTTTTGCTCTCGCACAAACAGGGCTCTTTCTGGATTCCCCCTACTCATGTCAATATTGGGTTTGTCAATTACAGTCCAGAAGAAATCCTCAGCCGAGTGGTTCTTCTCTCTGAAATGATTCGTCAATCTGCTCGTAGTCCGCTGACATCTAAATGTCGATCTGTGCTCCATAATTCTAGTTTTGACCCGTCTCGTGGTCATTCCCACATACAATAGGTCGCAGGGGCATTTCAGCATATAAACTACATAGGACGAATTGCAATTTGTGTGTATTCGCTGCTCCCACGGATGGGTCAAACCAACATCTATTGATTTAGTGTTGGCTGTCAAGTGACAAACATCACACATCCCACATCTGGTGTGACCAGTTACTGGGGGAAGGGACCAGGGTGGACATAATCCCAGATAACATTAACATGGTGTTGTGTCCCAGAGGGGTATACAGAGAGTCCATCTATCTTTAACCAGATTTTAAAAAAGAATCTAGAGACCCTAGCAATGCCATATCAATCCACCCTTGTTCGGTACATAGACAATTAGCTTGTGGCATCAGAAACACAGAATGCATGCAAAAACGACACCACTGCACTCTTGAATCACCTGGCAGAGGATGGATACAAAGGGCTTGATTACGAGTTTGGTGGTCCATCGATGGCCAGACTCTTGGGGGCACGGTGGTGGTAGTCTCCCCACCACCCTATTATGAGTAGGGCGGTCAGACCACCATTGCCCTGCCGCAGCTGCCAGGGAACAGCCGTTCCCTGGTGGTGTTGCAGCAGTCAGGTGATCACAATATACTTGGTGGGATCGCCGTGGTCCCGCTAAGTATATTACGAGCCTACTCTCCGCCGGCAGTGTCATGGAGGTTCCTACTCCATGTACACCGTGACGGAGAGGAAACAAAGGGGCCCTGCAGTTTTATTTTCAGTCCACGCTGTTCAGAAACAGCTTTTGGCGTTCCCATTTCTGTGCCCATTTTCTGAGGCACCACGTTGGGAACGCCAAAAACCTGCCCAATAGACAGGAGGAAACTCCTGATCTTGGCTACTATAGACAGTGGATACCAAACGTTTCCTTGGTGGCAAAGCCTCTACTGAGATTAATACACAGAGATGTGGCTGGTAAAATTCCATAAGACAACAAATGCACAAAACATTCCTAGAGGTGAAAGATAAACTATGTTACACCCTAGCACTAGGAATGTCAGACTATAGAAAAGTGTTCACACTTTTTTAGTGAAAGAGATGGGTGTGCTCTCTCAGTCTTGACACAAACACATGGCAGATCTTGAAAACCTGTAGCCTGTTTTCCTACCACTCCTGACCCTGTAGCTGCAGGACTTCCAGGTTGCCTAAAAGCAGTGTCCGCAGTAAGTAGCAGTCTGGAAATCAGCGAGAATATAGTGATGGGATACCCATTAATTGCCATGGTCCCTCACTCTGCAGAGTTATTGTGAGCCAGAACCAACATGCAATACATGACCTGTAAAGGCTGACAAAGGATGAGCAAACAATATTGTCTTCTGAAAATGTTGTCCTAAAACTTTTCACAGTGTTAAACCCTTCAATGTTATTGTCTGTAAATGATGAAAATTGTGATGAAAGTGAACACAAACTGTCTAGATGTCACGGAATTGTGCAGCAAACCCTGCCCTGACATTAAGGATGAACTCGTGATTGAGCCTGACAATGTTTTTTTGTAGATGGCTCATGCTTGAGAAGTAATGATGGCACACTCAGAGCAGCATATGCTGTGTGCAGCATAAACGATGTGGTTGAAGCTTCACGGCTTCAAAAATTATTCACTGCCTAAGTCGTTAAATTGATTGCTCTTACCAGAGCCTGCAGTTTAACTGCTCAGATGAGAGTTACCATATTTACTGACAGCCAATACTGGTTGGGTGTAGTCCATGATTTTGTACAGTTGTGGTCACAGCAAGGCTTTTTTGCTTCTTCAGGAACCCCTATCAAGAACGGAATGCATGTCAAGAACTTACTGGATGCACTACAGTTGCCAGGAGAAATTGCTGTGATGAAGTACTTAGCATACCAAGGAGGAGCTGGTACGTTGCCATTGCCATGGGCAACCGATACACTGACTCAGTAGCCAGGTACTGTGCTCTGTTAGCATGTTTTTTTAATGGAGGTTTTGCATGCGAGCCTGATTAGGAGAGTTCTTTTGCCATGCTGATGCAAATCACTGATACATGGGATGAGCTGAAAAGGGTGCAGGAAAATGTGTCAGAAGCCAAACAGAACAGTTGGGTAAAAGCAGGTTGTGAGAAAAATGCAAATGATATGTGGATGTCAGCAGGTAGGAGACCAGTACTATCAAACAGTTTGCTGTTTCCAATGACACAATATTACCATGGGTACACATACTTGAGGAGAAATGCCATGGTGAGACTATTCAGACAGAGTTGGTATAAACCCAGATTCAGAATGCTGGCAGAAGAGGTTTGCCATAGGTGTATACCTTGTCAATAGCTAAATGTAGGGAAGCAAACAAATGTCACACAAACACACCTAGGAAGATCAGGTGGCCCATTCAAAAAGATACAGACGGAGTTTTACGAGTTGCCTGTTCATAATGTGCTGAGAAATATCCTGGTGATAGTGTGTGTCTTCTCAAGATGGGTGGAAGCCTACCCAACTAGAAGAAATGACAGCCTCACTGTAGCAAAATTGTTATTCTGTGAAGTGAGTCAGATAGGGACACACACTTCAACAATGAAATCATGAAGATGGTCTACACAGCCTTACAGATCAAACAAAGATTACATTGCAGTTACAGACCAGAAGCCTCTGATATCGTTTACTAGGTAAACGGTATCATCAAGCCTAGATTGGGCAAAGTCTGTGCATCTACCTCTCTGAAAAGACTGAATGCTTTACCATTGGGCCTGATGAGTATTAGAAGTATACCTGACATAAAGACAGGGTTATCTCCACATGAGATACTGATGGACAGTGCAATGAGTTTACCTGCTGTTCCCGCAAATGCTCTCTTGTACATTACTGATGACATTATCTTGGGCTATTGTAAGGAACTGGCTGCCATAGTCTGATCTGTCTCTCATCACGTCTCAGCTTCCATGCAAGATCCACATCAAGAACAGTGCCACAAAATCAATACTGGTGTTTGGGTCTTGATCAAGAAGCAAGTTCTGAAGACTTGCCTTTAACCCAGATGGAAAGGCCCCTTTCAAGTGATCCTTACTACACACACAGCTGTTAAGTGTGTTGAAGTCCTGAACTGGATTTCATGCTTCACACACAAAGAGAGTAAGCAATCCAGAAAAAGTGTATTTGGTCTTTGATCCTGCGCAAAGAGTATTGGTGGTTGCAACACCATTCGAGAGACTGCCTAGACCAGCAGCACCATTGCTGGTCCAGTAAGACGGGGACAGAAGGGGTGAAGAACAGTGCACAGAGAATCAAGTGCAAGTACCAGAAATAACCCAGAGTGGTGTGGAAATCTTTAACAAAAAAGAAGCAGTGATCAAGTCACCAAGAAGAAGTGCTCCGAATATGGCTTTGAGAGACGAAGATCTAGGTGAAGGAACCAGCACGAGAATAGGGAGAAGCTGAATTGCCACAAGGCTAGGGAAACATAAATCCAAGAAGGCACGCTACCGCCCCTCTGCCTCACCGCCAAAGTCGACAACTGGCTGCCCACTAGATTAGGAGTTTTCTCCTGGTCTGGTGGGCAGGCCTTTGACGTTCCCACAGCGGTGCCTTTGAAAAAGGCACCCTAATGGGAGAGCCAAAGCAAGTTCCTGCACTGTTTAGTCCATGACGTGCAGGAACTGGGCATGCCTGCACACAGTGGGGCACATGATGTGCCCCCTACATGCATTCCAGTGTACAGGGGGCCCCCTTTGTTTCTCCACTGCCAGCCTTTTCATGGCAGGCTCACTGCCATAATGGCTGGCAGTGGGCAAACTCAGATTATGCTTGGCGGTGCCGCAGCACCACTGGCAAGCATATTGCTGTCCCAGACTGCCACACCATCTACAGGGAATGCAGTTCGCTGCTGGTTGCGTCAGTCACAAAATGGTCCGACTGCCATACTTGTAATGTGCTGGTCGGACCACTGGTGCAGCGGTCCCTGACTGCCACCGCACCTCTGTGCCGAACTCGTAATCAGGCGCTAAGTCTGGTGACGAAAGCGGTTCAGTAACATAATATAGATAGCACAAATATTTACAAACATATTGAGATCATGTACTTGATTAGAAAAGTCATTATATAAAAAAAAAAATCAATGTTAAAAATACCTATTTTAACATATATCAAAAACAAAAATATTGGAAAAAAAATATCATCACTTATAACTAACAATAGACCAGGTGTCTCTAACCAGTCGATCGCGAGCTACCAGTATCTCCAAGACACTTTGAAAGTAGCTCGCAGCCTTGAGTTTATTTGTAATTTAGCACAGGGCAACATTTTTCTTTTAACATTAGGGAAAGTCTGTGTTTACTTTACCTTATTATCATCAGAGCCTGATAATGAGCAGTGCTCAGTCAGATTTATGGGCCAGGTTGGGTCACAGAGGAGAAAAACTGAAGCACTGAAGTATTTAATTCTTCCATAAAAGTCCTGTCAACTCAATATTGGAGCTTGAGAACATAATGATGCTTCTGATTTTTTTAAATGGAGAAAATTAAAGTGAAAAGTTACCTTAAGACTTAACTCTTCATTTTAATTTTCTCCCATTTCCAAGTGTCGCATTTACAAGCAGCAGTCTTTTTCTGCCTGTAGACACTATGGGCCTTATTACTAGTTTGGCGGTCCTACTGTCCAAACACCGCAGTTGCCATGAGCCCATTCCGCCAGTGGTCTTCCGACCACCATACTTCGACTTTACCATGGTGCCCACGGTGTGGCAATTTTGCAGCGGTGGGGATTGCTTTTCCATATGTACCGATGCCTGTGTGAGCATTTCGACTGCGTATGTGTCTAATGCATACATATGCACGATACATGTTGAAAAATACCACCTACCCATTGCCAGAGTCTGGCCCATATGTGGGCAGTCCAGGCAATGGGTATATGGTACAACAAGGACTCACCTGTACATCGCCACAAATAGGGTCATAATCCTCGGGGTGAACAGGCTGCTGTTTAGTGGGGACCTGAAGAAAGAGACACATGTTGAACTCTGGTGGAAGGAACTAGAAAGGGGCGCGTACGCACCCCAAATCCTTCATTTTGGCTGACTAGGAACTGGCGGTCTTACCACCGAGATCATCTAATGGAAAAACCAACTCATAATACTGACGGCTGTGATAATCCCAGGTACCACCCTATGGCAGCTGCTTTTGCACGACTACATCCCCGGCAGTCTGTGGTGTGCTGATGGTGTCAGCAGTTCAGCTGCGGGCTTTCCAAATGCAATTTGCACATCTCGTAATATGGCAGTGGGACCGCCGAGCTCACAGTGTTCCGATGACGGGTACGGCAGTCCGTGGACTGCCGAACTTGTAATAATGCCCGATGTCAAAAATATTGAGACCAACTACATAAATATAATTAAAACAAATAATATGTATCAATAAAAAATACCAAACACACAACATTTAAATAAACAAACATAAAAAATATATTCCACAATAATAACAAATTTTTCTAAACACAATATAATATCTTACTGAACAAAATAAATACATTTAAAATATATCAACCTAAAACTCCTCTAAATTACAAATTACACATATGTACATCCCACTAAAATATAACATATATTTATATTCACATATAATAAAATTTTGTAGCATAAAATAAATGTGTTAGATTTGGGGGTCTCTAGTTGGCAGAGGTAGGTACCTTTGTCCAAATAGGGACCCTTGAGTCTAGTCAGGGAAAGTAGGTACACTCCTGAAATAACCCCTGCTCACCCTCTTGGTAGCTTGGCATGAGCAGACAGGCTTAGTTCAGAGGCAGTGTGTAAAGCATTTGTGAACACATACAGTAATCAAGTGACAACACTACAAATGGACACCACACAGGTTGTATATTTATAAAAATAAGTATCTTTTATATAGATTTATCACAAGACCATAAACGACAAAAATAATCCACAGTACTGTCAAGAATGCTTAGTTCTGATCAAAAAGGCTTAATTCAAGGTTCTGTGCGAGTCGGTAGCCTCCTCCGGCTACGGCGATGTCAAGAACAAACAGAGTCTAACAAATCCAGCTGACCGCGTCGAGATGGGCCAACACAGCGTAGACAGACTCGGTCACAGTACCTTTTACTTGAAGCGGCAGGCATGGGCGTGCGAGCCGGATGGCTGTTCGTCACGGTCGCGATGCAAAAATGGAAGCGTTGCAGGACGCGTTGTCCCTCGATGCGGTGCAGGCAGGGGCTCGTTGACGTTGTCGAGACGGAGTCGGTGAGACCAGGGCCGGGCGTTGCAGGGCGAGACGGTGCTTCGATGCAGTGCTGGCAGGTTGCGGTGCGGCGACGGAGCCGGGTTCAGGAGCTGGCGTCGATCAGTCCGGACAGCGGTGTGAGTCGGGCGGTGCATCGCGAAGCTTGCGAGGCGGTGCCCAACTCCAGTGCGGTCACAGGACTCGAACTCAGCAACAGTGACCGTGTCGGTCGGACCAGATGGATTCGGTGTAGCGAGGCGTTGCAAGGTGCGGTGCTCACAGGTTACGGTGCAGGCAGCGGCTCGTTGACGGAGTCGGTGAGACCAAGGCTGTGCGTTGCAAGATGCAGGCGTTGCTCGATGCGGTGCCAACAGGACACCGAGCCGGTCGGGAGAGTCGGTCACAGCTCCCTACCTCTGTAGCCACTGAAACAGAGTTTCCAGCAGCAATTCACAAAGGGGGTGAAGTCCAATGGTCCTGGGACTTCGATCAGGGGGCAAGCTCTCTTCCAAGCCCTTGGAGATCCTTCACAAGTTGATGAAAGTCACAGCAAAGCAAAAGTTCCTTTCTCCTTTCTTTGGCAGTCAGGCAAACCACTGCAGGCCAATCCCCAAGCAGCACTTCAGCTTAGGGATAGTCTCTCCTCAGTTTCTTCTTGGTTCCGCTCCTCAGCAAAGGTTTCTTCTTGTTCCCAAAAGTGATCTAATTTTCCTGGGGTCTGGGTGCCCCTCTTATACCCTGATTCTCTTTGTTCTCTGGAGGCAGAGAGGCCTTTGCCTAGCTTAAACCAGTTCTGTGCAGCTTTGGAGCACTCTGTGTACATGACTCCTTCTTTCCTTTCAGAATGTGGGGCAGGGTACTCAGACGCCCAGCAGGGGTGGAGCCAGCATTGTGGCAGGCAGGCACAGCCCTATTCAGACCCAGATGCAACTCCTCCCTCCACTCTGGATGCAGATCTCTCTATTCAGCCCTGGGCTGCCTCATCCTGTCTCCTGTGGCCACCCCCAGCCCCTGTCACGCACAAACCAGACACACAATACACAAGCTGGCAGAGGCAGGCTGGATAGTTAGGCAAGAAAATACCCACTTTCTAAAAGTGGTATTTTCAAACACAGAATGTTAAAACCAACTTCACTAAAAGATGTATTTTATCATTCTGAGTTCAGGCATACTAAACTTGAATTTCTACCTAGTTCCCTGAGTCAGTTTAGGATTATAAGATGTTATAATCAAACTGCCCATTCTGGCCTATGGGGAACAGGTAGCCTTGCAATAGTGAAAAATGAAAATGGCTGTAATTCACTATTAGGACATGCCACACACACCAGGCATGTCCCACCTTATCCTTACAATGCACCCTGCCCGTAGGCCTACCATAGGGGTGTCTGATATGAAGAAACGGGAAGGTTTGGGGACTGGTAGGTGGGTGCACTTACCAAGTCGACATGGCAGTCACAGACTGCACACAGGCTCTGCAATGGCAGGCCTGAGACACACTTTAC
Source organism: Calotriton arnoldi (assembly GCA_963921515.1). Taxonomy (NCBI): domain Eukaryota; kingdom Metazoa; phylum Chordata; class Amphibia; order Caudata; family Salamandridae; genus Calotriton; species Calotriton arnoldi. Next base: position 571,172 of record CAWUFW010009848.1, read on the forward strand.
AAGCTACTTCTGTGGGTGGCACAACCAGTGCTGCAAGCCCACCAGCAGCATTTGATTTACAAGCCCTGGGCACACTCAGTGCACTGTACTAGGGTCTGACAGTAATTCAAATAAGCCAAACATGGAGTCACTAATTCACATCACAATTTACAATAGGGAGCACTTGCACTTTGGCACTGATTAGCAATGGCAAAGTGCCCATGAGCATCTAGTCCAGCAAAAACATATCGACAACAGTGGAGGTATTATGAAAAAAAATGGAAGGGAGACCCATGCCAAGGATGCCAGGTCTAACACGTGTCCCCTCCAGCTGAAATGTGGAGAGAACTATCCTACCCCTAGGGAGTTCTCATCACTAAGGCGGAAAAATCTGGACAGACCATCAGCATTGGCGTGTTCGGTACCAAGGCGGTGTTCCACCGTAAAGTCCATCTCCTGTAGGGAAATGGACCACCTCAACAGCTTTGGATTCTCACCCCTCATCTGCATTAACCATCTGAGGGGCCTGTGGTCTGTCTGAACCCGGAAGTGAGTCCCAAACAGGTATGGTCTCAGCTTCTTCAGTGCCCAGACCACAGCAAATGCCTCACGCTCAATAGCACTCCATCTCTGTTCCCGGGGAAGTAACCTCCTACTGATGAAGGCTACAGGTTGGTCTAGACCCTCCTCATTGATCTGTGATAGAACAGCCCCTACACCATGCTCTGAAGCGTCCGTCTGAACAATGAACTCATTGGAGAAGTTGGGTGCCTGGAGCACAGGCGCCGTGCACATAGCAGTCTTCAAGGTGTCAAAATCTTTTTGACAGGCGTCAGTCCAAATCACTTTCCTGGCCTGCTTCTTGGAAGTCAGCTCTGTCAAGGGGGCAACAATGCTGCCATACCCCTTGACGAATCTCCTGCAATACCCGGTGAGTCCTAGGAAGGCTCTCACCTCTGTCTGGGTCTTGGGGGCTCCCAAGCCAGAATGGTATCAATTTTCGGTTGGAGGGGCGCCACCTGGCCGCTCCCAACCTGGTGTCCCAAGTACACCACAGAACCCTGCCCAATCTGGCACTTACTTGCCTTGATTGTGAGGCCTGCCCTCCTCAGCGCCATCAACACTTCCCAGAGGTGGCGCAGATGTTCTTCCCAACTGGCACTGAACACTGCGATGTCATCCAGGTAGGCGGCACTAAAATCCTCCAGTCCAACCAACACCTGGTTGACCAACCTCTGAAAGGTGGCAGGGGCATTCTTTATCCCAAAGGGCATCACCCGGAACTGGTAGTGCCCATCTGGTGTGGAGAATGCTGACCTCTCTTTTGCCCCATCAGTCAAGGCGATCTGCCAGTACCCAGACGTTAAGTCAAACGTGCTGAGGTACCGCGCAGCCCCTAACCGATCTATGAGCTCATCAGCTCTGGGGATGGGGTGGGCGTCAGTCCTGGTGACGGAATTGAGTCCCCTGTAGTCCACACAGAACCGGAGTTCTGGTGTGGCACCAGGCGCGGCAGCCTTCGGAACCAAGACCACTGGGCTGGCCCAAGGGCTGTTAGAGGACTCAATCACCCCTAGCGCAAACATCTTGGAGACCTCCTCCTTGATGCAGGCTCTGACCCTGTCAGTCACCCTGTAAGCCTTGTGCTTCACAGGAAGACTGTCCCCAGTGTCCACATCATGGACGCACCAATGAGTGACACTGGGAACCAGGGAGAACAGGTCAGGGAACTGTCCCAACAGCTGGCGATAGTCACCCTGCTGCTCAGGTGTGAGGGAGGTAGAGAGGTTTACTCCCTCCACTGATCCATCTTGCTCTCGGGCTGACAGGAGGTCAGGAAGAGGTTCGGTCTCCTCCTCCATCCCATCATCTGTAGCTAAGAGCATGCCCACTTGGGACCTCTCCAAGTGGGGCTTTAGGCGGTTCACATGCAGGACCCTCAAGGGGTTCCTGGGAGACTGCAAGTCCACCAAGTAGGTAACTGGACTCTTGCGCTCTACCACCATGAAAGGGCCGGTCCACCTGTCCTGGAGCGCACAAGGCTCCACAGGGGCCATGACCCACACTTTCTGACCAGGCTGAAGCTCTACCAGAGTGGCATTCTGGTCGTACCACCGCTTCATCTCCTCCTGGCTGGCTTCCAGATTTGCCTCAGCAAGTTCTCTGAAATGCCTAGTCTGGTTCCTGAAGGCCAGCATGTAACTGTATACATCCTGGGGAGGTTTCCTGGGAGATTGCTCCCAGCCTTACTTGACCAAACTCAGAGGTCCTCACACCGGGTGTCCGGCGCTTTCAACTTCAATCAGTTACACTTGACAGACTTGCTGCTATTGCGTGTTTGCACTGTTAGTTTTTCAGGAGCTGTGCTCAATGCTCCAAGGGGATGTTAAATTTTAATTAACATTTATATGAAGTGTGACTTGGTATTTTATGTGTTTTTAAAGGCAGAATTTAATGTGTAATTTTAGCCCCTCGCACTGTAAGGAGCTGTGTTAAAGCTCCGGTGGGCCTGGGACTAACGATCGGGAGAGCCTTAGGTCAGCGCTCTAGATTCCTAACGCTGACACGCTCCCCTGGCCTTAAAAAGAGCCGATAACGCGACCGCGCAGCGGTGCTTTCAACTTAAATCAGTTACACCTTGACAGACTTGCTGCTATTGCGTGTTTGCACTGTTAGTTTTTCAGGAGCTGTGCTCAATGCTCCAAGGGGATGTTAAATTTTAATTAACATTTATATGAAGTGTGACTTGGTATTTTATGTGTTTTTAAAGGCAGAATTTAATGTGTAATTTTAGCCCCTCGCACTGTAAGGAGCTGTGTTAAAGCTCGGGTGGGCCTGGGACTAACGATCGGGAGAGCCTTAAGTCAGCGCTCTAGATTCCTAACGCTGACACGCTCCCCTGGCCTTAAAAAGAGCCGATGACGCGACCGCGCAGCGGCGCTTTCAACTTCAATCAGTTACACTTGACAGACTTGCTGCTATTGCGTGTTTGCACTGTTAGTTTTTCAGGAGCTGTGCTCAATGCTCCAAGGGGATGTTACATTTTAATTAACATTTATATGAAGTGTGACTTGGTATTTTATGTGTTTTTAAAGGCAGAATTTAATGTGTAATTTTAGCCCCTCGCACTGTAAGGAGCTGTGTTAAAGCTCCGGTGGGCCTGGGACTAACGATCGGGAGAGCCTTAGGTCAGCGCTCTAGATTCCTAACGCTGACACGCTCCCCTGGCCTTAAAAAGAGCTGATGACGCGACTGCGCAGCAGCGCTTTCAACTTCAATCAGTTACACTTGACAGACTTGCTGCTATTGCGTGTTTGCACTGTTAGTTTTTCAGGAGCTGTGATCAATGCTCCAAGGGGATGTTAAATTTTAATTAACATTTATATGAAGTGTGACTTGGTATTTTATGTGTTTTTAAAGGCAGAATTTAATGTGTAATTTTAGCCCCTCGCACTGTAAGGAGCTGTGTTAAAGCTCCGGTGGGCCTGGGACTAACGATCGGGAGAGCCTTAGGTCAGCGCTCTAGATTCCTAACGCTGACACGCTCCCCTGGCCTTAAAAAGAGCCGATGACGCGACCGCGCAGCGGCGCTTTCAACTTCAATCAGTTACACTTGACAGACTTGCTGCTATTGCGTGTTTGCACTGTTAGTTTTTCAGGAGCTGTGCTCAATGCTCCAAGGGGATGTTAAATTTTAATTAACATTTATATGAAGTGTGACTTGGTATTTTATGTGTTTTTAAAGGCAGAATTTAATGTGTAATTTTAGCCCCTCGCACTGTAAGGAGCTGTGTTAAAGCTCCGGTGGGCCTGGGACTAACGATCGGGAGAGCCTTAGGTCAACGCTCTAGATTCCTAACGCTGACATGCTCCCCTGGCCTTAAAAAGAGCCGATGACGCGACCGCGCAGCGGACGCGCGCAGCGGGCGTGCCGCTGGCGCGCCGAAGGCGCGCCTAAGGCAAGCCCGTCTGCGCCCGTCCGCGCTCGAACGGGTCCAGGGGACAGAACCTCTGCCCGTTTCACGGGAAAAAACATCTTTTACACCAGGGATCAACTGCTCTCCTTTAGAGAAGCACCATGAAGTAAGTGCCTACATACGATGTCCCCAAATAGTCTTGTTAGATGTTGTCAAACTTGTGGTTTCAAATTTGGTCACACGCTGGAAATACCGACAGTTCACAGTAACACTGAAACTATTAAAATGTTTTTATTGAACTGTCGCTCATTAGTCAAACATTCAATAGAAATGTACCTCTTATTAGAAGAGGAAAGCCCGGATGTTCTCTTTTTAACAGAGACATGGTTAAATAATGAGGCTGACCCTATGATTGTCCAAGCACTCCCCCCAGGTTATGGAATTCTGAGGTTAGACCGTGATATAGGTAGAGGGGTTGGACTAGCTATCATATATAAGAATAAATTCAACTGTCGTTCCACTAATAATCCCCTACCACACTGTGAAAGTATATATTTTACCCTAAGCATTTCGCATGTTAGGACCTTCTCAGGGATTTTAATTTATCGACCCCCAGGTGCCTTACGTAATTTTTGTAAAGAGCTCCCTGATATTGTGGCTAATTTAGCCAGTTCTCTTCCGAATCTGACCTTGCTAGGGGACTTTAATCTCCATTTTGATGATATCTTGTCCCCACCTAGAGTGGAACTTGTAGAAGGTCTGGAATCACTCCAACTGAATCAATTAGTTAAAGGACCTACTCATTGTAAAGGCCACTTACTGGACCCGATTTTTTCAAATATCTCTGATCTTTTGGTTGAGGATCCTATTCCAGTTCCTTGGACCGACCATTTTTTAATTCCATTTTCCTGGACAGTACAGAATGTAATTGTCACGACCGAGAAAACTAAAAAATTGGTGCGGGTCTGGTCGAAATTGTCCACAAAATCTTGGGTGACTAATTTGGAAGACACAGTTCCCAATTTTGAAACCAACCCCATTACTGCGAATGAAAATTTAATTAACTGGTTAGAAGCATCACTTGATAATATTTTACCAAAAAAACTGATCAATAATAAAACTGGACCTAAATAAAATACATGGTATACACCTAATCTCAGGGAACTTAGACAATCCAGCAAAAAATTGGAAAGATTATGGAGAAGATTCCCCTCTGCAATGAATAAAAGTAATTATCGAGAGGCCATAAAGACCTATAAAACAGAAATAAAGGCAGCTAAAGCTCTCTATTATGAGGAAAAAATTACCCTGGCGGCGAATTGGCCACGGGAAATTTTCCGAATTGCCAAATCTCTTCTTACCCCTCCTGTGCCTCTTACTACTTTCACAGATATCCCCAACCGGTGTAACGAAATGGCAGAATTTTTCTCCAATAAAATACAAGCCATTTATAACTCTTTTCCCCAAGTGATGGCCCCATATATCTCATTGTCACCTGATGAGACAGCCAAAGAGGGAGACCACTTACTGGAGGTCATTCCCCCCTTGGACCTGCCCTCTTTTCAAGGACTCCTCAGTCAGCTTAAGTCTGGAGCACCGTCAGACGTCGCTCCCCCCAACATTCTAAATTTGATCTCTGAAACAGTATCCCCGGTGGCTCTAAACGTAATAAATGCTTCCTTAGTAACTGGAATAGTGCCTTCTCAATGGAAACAGGCCATGGTTAGAGCACTTCTAAAAAAAACTAACTCTGACCCTGAAGTACTCTCTAACTACCGCCCTATCTCTTTATTACCAGGGATTGGGAAATTGGCTGAGAAGCATGTTAATCGCACTCTCTCCTCCTTCCTTGAAGACAACTCCCGTCTCCATCCTTCACAGAATGGATTCAGACCACAGCATGGTACAGAAACTGCACTATTGATAGCAGTGGAAGAACTACGGAAAATCTTAGATGGAGGAGGCTGCGCTGCGCTCATTCTGTTGGACCTTAGCGCAGCCTTCGACATGGTAAACCATCAGCTGTTGATTCAAAGACTGAGGAGGATAGGAGTAACAGGAATAGCATTAAAATGGCTGCAGTCCTTCTTAGAGGATAGATCGTTCGTTGTTTTTGAAGAAGGAATTACCTCTAAACAAATGCCCCTTAGATGTGGAGTTCCTCAGGGCTCCTCCCTGAGCCCGACTCTATTTAATATATATATGAGTTTGTTAGCAGACATAGTTACACCGTTCGACATTCAAATTGTCACCTACGCAGATGACACCCAGTTGGTTGTTGCTCTCAATCAACAGGAAAACACAGGCTCTAAATTAGCCTTATGCCTTGAAAAGGTGTCTAGCTGGATGGACGAATCCTATTTAAAGCTGAATGGAGCTAAAACGGAGCTCATGTTGTTGGGCAATTCCACCTTGTTGAGTATAGATGCCTTCTGGCCTAGCTGTCTGGGGACACCCCCTCCCCAAAGCCCCTGATCAAGAGTCTAGGTGTATGGTTAGACCAAAAACTGGACTTTAAAGAACAAGCTGGTAAGGTGGCAGCTTGCTGCTTTGGGATTCTTAGAATGCTAAGAAAGATCCTCCCTCTGCTACCCCCTTGGCTAGAAAGCTACTGGTTCAAGCTTTGATTTTGTCTCGTCTGGACTATGCTAATGCCCTTTATTTGGGAGCACCACTCACTACAATAAAAAAATTACAGATAGTCCAAAACTGCGCTGCACGTTTGCTTTCGAACACTCCCAAACGCCTATCTGCCAAGCCGGCACTGGCATCACTCCATTGGTTGCCCATACAGGAAAGAGTCCAGTTTAAGGCTCTATGTATTATGCATAAAGCATTTTCAGGCAAAGGCCCTCCCACTATCAGAGGTATTATCCAACCTTACCACCCCAAGAGATCTTTAAGATCTGATAATAAACAACTGGCAGTAGTTCCAAAAATAAAAAGAACTCGAAGCGGAGGACGTCGTTTTTCATTCAATGCCGCAAAGTTGTGGAACCATCTACCTACCGTTATCCGCTTGCAATCCAACCATTCGATTTTTCGAAAGCAACTTAAAACGTATCTGTTTCCTTAGGACTGCTTGTAGTGGGAACCGCAACGCTATTATCGCTGGGATGCTCTCGAGTAGCCATGCGCTTTAGAAATGCCTTTCCATTCCATTCCATAGAGGAGCTCAAAGGGGCTGAACCCTAGAGACTTCTGTGGCACCTCCCGGTATGCAAACAACAGGCAAGGTAAGAGGACGTCCCATTTACGCCTCATGGGTTCTTCCAGACCCATAATCATGCCCTTTAGGGTCCGGTTGAATCGCTCAACCAGCCCATTTCCTTGAGGGTGGTAAGGAGTGGTGAACTTGTAAGTTACACCGCACTCCTGCCACAGGGACTTCATGTACTTGGACACGAAGTTGGTACCTCTGTCAGACACCACCTCTTGAGGGAATCCTACACGTGAGAAAATTCCCCTCAGTGCCCGTCCCACCACGGGGGCCGTCACTGTCCTCAGAGGGATGGCTTCAGGGTACCGGGTGGCATGGTCCACCAAGACCAGGATAAACCTGTTGCCCATGGCTGTCTTGGGGTCCAGTGGCCCCACAATGTCAATACCCACCCATTCAAAGGGGGTGCTGACCACAGGGAATGGCTGGAGAGGAGCCTTGTGCTTCCTCCCACTCTTTCCACTTGCCTGGCAAGTCTGACATGTCCTGCAGTGAGTGGCGGCACTCCTGCGCATCTGGGGCCAATAGAAATGGGTGACAAGCCTTTCAAAGGTCTTGTCCTGCCCCAGATGTCCTGCTAACGGTACATCATGAGCCAACCCCAGTAGGAAGGCTCTGAAGCGCTGGGGTACCACCAGCACATGGGCTGACCCAGGCTCAGCAACCTTAGGCTCTGAATACAGGAGACCATTCTCCCAGTAAATCCAATGTGATCCAGACTGATCACCTGCTGACTGGTCTGCGGCCTGTTGCCTCAGACCCACAAGAGAAGGGCATGTGTTCTGCTCCTCGCAGAACTCATCCCTGGAGGGTCCTCCTTCTTGCTTCCAATGGGTCAGCTCAGGTAGGTCCCCCAGTTCAGCTACCTGTTCCCCTGTAGGCTCCAGGGCATCCCCCTCAGGGTCTACCTCTTCCTGGACCGTGGGAACTTCGGGGGCCGGTTTCCCGCGCCCCCTGCCTCCTCTCTCTCCGGCAGGCACCTGGGCCTCCCTTTCAGGCTCCAGGTCCTCTTGAACACCTTTAGCTGCCATTGACCGGGTGGTCACACATGCCCAATCAGGCAAGCCCAACATTTCTAAATGCGCACTCCGCTCCACCTTAGCCCAAGGTGAGCTCTCCAAATCGTTCCCTAACAAACAGTCAACAGGCATGGCTTGCCTCACAGCTACTTGAAGAGTACCCGAGACCCCCCCCACTCAAAGGGAACCTGAGCCACCTTGCAGTGACTCTCTGTGTTGTCAGCGGCAACAACTGGATAGAATGCATCAGGGACAACCTGCTCTTTAGACACCAGGTGACACTTGACAGCTGTCACACTGGCTCCTATGTCTCTCAGAGCCTCCACCCTATGGCCATTGATGGTCACCCACTGCCTGTATTTTTTAGTGTTATCAGGCAGCTGGGTCCTAGGGACCATCTCAGAGTCTCCTAATGAGACAAGGGAAAACACTGTGGGATCCCCCCCACCTTGGGCACCCCACTCCTCCCCCAGGGCTACACTAGCCAACTGCCGGGGGACTGCACCAGTGGGTGCTGGTTTTCAATGCAAAGGGCAACGAGGATCGTTTGCCTTGTGGCCAGGGGCGCCACACTTGTAACACACCAGTGGTCCCTGGTGAACAGGGGGCCTGTCAGGGCCACTGCCTTCTTCTCAGGGGAGGCTGGGAACCTTTCCCTTGGTTCCCTTGGGGTCTACTTTGGGGCCCTTTGTGGAACTCCCTCTGTTTACCCTTGTCCCCCCCACTCTTCTGCTGGGGACCCTGCCCACCCTTGGCGGAGTCTCCCACATGACCCTTGTGGACCCGGGTACTCACCCAGCGGAACGCCTCCTCAGCAAGCTGCCTAGGGTTAGTCAGCTTACTATCAATCAGGTGCTGGCGTAGCTCAGGAAAACAATTACTGGACAAGTGCTCCCAGGCAATCAAATCAAAGAGCGCCTGAAAATCAGTCGCTTTGCTACCCTTTACCCAACCATCCAAGGCTCTGCAAAAGAAGGTCACATATTCAACCCAGGTACTGCCTTCAATCTTCTTACAGTTCCTGAACCTCTGCCTATAAAGCTCAGGGGTTAAACCATATCTAGTCATCAGTGCATCTTTCATGTGGCTATATGAATTATAGACTTCAGAGGGCAAATCCAACAAGGTATCCCGCCCCTCACTAAGGAACCGTCCCCACAACACCGCTCCCCAATCCTTCTCAGGGACCCGGTGGGAAGACATGGCTACCTCATGAGCTTTGAACCACTGCCCAATGTCATCATTTAAAAAAAATTCCTTAACCACATCTTTTGGAATATACACCCTAGCTTCAACAGGCACAGGCGGTACACTGCCACCAGAGGGAGTAATCTGTAAGCTTTTGGCCTTCAATTCCAACTCCCTCAAAACTTTCTCATGTTCAAACTGCATTTTCTTTTCCTCTAGGGCTAATTTCCTAGTTTGCATTTCAAATTCTAACTGCCCATTTAGCTTGAGCTTGGTCAGCTCCATTTCATGCATCCTACACTCTTTCCTGTCCTCCAACTCCTCTGGAGACAGTCCTCTGGCAGAAACACTGCTACCTACTGGGGAGACTGCTTTCTTCCCCCCTGGACCCAATAGCCCTTCCAGCTGCCCATCTGCATTCTCATCCCCTTCCATAGGTATAGGGGTGCTCCTTGCTTCAACCCAGGCCCTCAGCGCCTTTTGGTGCTCATCCTTCTTGGTGAGCTCGGTCATGGAGACTTTAAACTTCCTGCAGAAATGCTTGAGCTGCTGGAGGGTGTAGCACTCCAGTTTCTCCTCCTCCCAATCACAATCAACAGATGCTACAGATGGTGCGTTATCCATGGTGATTTAAACTTGGCAGTTGCAAAAATTGGAAATCCCAGAAAAAATGCTATCAAAGAGTATGTGGTTGCGTCTTGGTCTGCACTCACTAGGTAGTGTTCACCAATTACTGTACATGAGTCACAAATGCAAGTCCAGAATCCTCACCGCTGACCACCAATGTTAGATTTGGGGGTCTCTAGTTGGCAGAGGTAGGTACCTTTGTCCAAATAGGGACCCTTGAGTCTAGTCAGGGAAAGTAGGTACACTCCTGAAATAACCCCTGCTCACCCTCTTGGTAGCTTGGCACGAGCAGACAGGCTTAGTTCAGAGGCAGTGTGTAAAGCATTTGTGAACACATACAGTAATCAAGTGACAACATTACAAATGGACACCACACAGGTTGTATATTTATAAAAATAAGTATTTTTTATATAGATTTATCACAAGACCATAAACGACAAAAATAATCCACAGTACTGTCAAGAATGCTTAGTTCTGATCAAAAAGGCTTAATTCAAGGTTCTGTGCGAGTCGGTAGCCTCCTCCGGCTACGGCGATGTCAAGAACAAACAGAGTCTAACAAATCCAGCTGACCGCGTCGAGACGGGCCAACACAGCGTAGACAGACTCGGTCACAGTACCTTTTACTTGAAGTGGCAGGCACGGGCGTGCGAGCCGGATGGCTGTTCGTCGCGGTCGCGATGCAAAAATGGAAGCGTTGCAGGACGCGTTGTCCCTCGATGTGGTGCAGGCAGGGGCTCGTTGACGTCGTCGAGACGGAGTCGGTGAGACCAGGGCCGGGCGTTGCAGGGCGAGACGGTGCTTCGATGCGGTGCTGGCAGGTTGCGGTGCGGCGACGGAGCCGGGTTCAGGAGCTGGTGTCGATCAGTCCGGACAGCGGTGCGAGTCAGGCGGCGCGTCGCGAAGCTTGCGAGCCGGTGCCCAACTCCAGTGCGGTCACAGGACTCGAACTCAGCAACAGTGACCGTGTCGGTCGGACCAGATGGATTCGGTGTAGCGAGGCGCTGCAAGGTGCGGTGCTCACAGGTTACGGTGCAGGCAGCGGCTCGTTGACGGAGTCGGTGAGACCAAGGCCGTGCGTTGCAAGATGCAGGCGTTGCTCGATGCGGTGCCAACAGGACACCGAGCCGGTCGGGAGAGTCGGTCACAGCTCCCTACCTCTGTAGCCACTGAAACAGAGTTTCCAGCAGCAATTCACAAAGGGGGTGAAGTCCAATGGTCCTGGGACTTCAATCAGGGGGCAAGCTCTCTTCCAAGCCCTTGGAGATCCTTCACAAGTTGATGAAAGTCACAGCAAAGCAAAAGTTCCTTTCTCCTTTCTTTGGCAGTCAGGCAAACCACTGCAGGCCAATCCCCCAAGCAGCACTTCAGCTTAGGGATAGTCTCTCCTCAGTTTCTTCTTGGTTCCGCTCCTCAGCAAAGGTTTCTTCTTGTTCCCAAAAGTGTTCTAATTTTCCTGGGGTCTGGGTGCCCCTCTTATACCCTGATTCTCTTTGTTCTCTGGAGGCAGAGAGGCCTTTGCCTAGCTTAAACCAGTTCTGTGCAGTTTTGGAGCACTCTGTGTACATGACTCCTTCTTTCCTTTCAGAATGTGGGGCAGGGTACTCAGACGCCCGGCAGGGGGTGGAGCCAGCATTGTGGCAGGCAGGCACAGCCCTATTCAGACCCAGATGCAACTCCTCCCTCCACTCTGGATGCAGATCTCTCTATTCAGCCCTGGGCTGCCTCACCCTGTCTCCTGTGGCCACCCCCAGCCCCTGTCACGCACAAACCAGACACACAATACACAAGCTAGCAGAGGCAGGCTGGATAGTTAGGCAAGAAAATACCCACTTTCTAAAAGTGGTATTTTCAAACACAGAGGGGCCGATTCCGATCTTGGCCGGTAGGGCACCGAATCGGATTTGGCTTAACCGGATCCGATTCGGAGCCCTATTTCCCGACCGATCCGTACGCGCGTCCGGGCGAGCGAGTACGATGCGTATTCGCCGACCGACTCGTCCGGGCGTCCCGACCGCTCCGACCGACTCGATCCCGGGTCGAACCGCACCGACCGACTCGCACGGACACGACTCGCACCGCGCAATGGAGACGTTCCCCGGCCGGGTAAGTACGATGCGCGCCGCGAGCAGTCCGACCGAGCCGCGCACTCCGGCTCGAAAGAGCTGTCGGAGCCGTACTTTGGGGGTCCGTGTCGGACCCCCTGTACGCGTAGCCGCGCGAGTCGCACACAGGGGGGACCCATGGGTCCCCCTACCTGTGCGTGTACGGCGCGAATCGCTCGCCACGTACACGCTGTAGGGGCGCACTTGTCCGCATCGCACCCATTGAGTCAATGGGAGCCCGCGTACGCGTTGTACGACAGGCTCCCATTGACTTCAATGGGAGTCCGACCGACTCGAGTCCGATGGCATACGTGCGCATCGTACTCGTTCGGTCGGACTGCACGGGTCCGATTCGGTCGGACATCTCTCCGGGTCCGGCTCGGTCGGGGAAATTTCCGGCCCGAATCGGAATCGGCCCCAGAATGTTAAAACCAACTTCACTAAAAGATGTATTTTATCATTCTGAGTTCAGGCATACTAAACTCGAACTTCTACCTAGTTCCCTGAGTCAGTTTAGGATTATAAGATGTTATAATCAAACTGCCCATTCTGGCCTATGGGGAACAGGTAGCCTTGCAATAGTGAAAAACGAAAATGGCTGTAATTCACTATTAGGACATGCCACACACACCAGGCATGTCCCACCTTATCCTTACAATGCACCCTGCCCATAGGCCTACCATAGGGGTGTCTGATATGAAGAAAAGGGAAGGTTTGGGGACTGGTAGGTGGGTGCACTTACCAAGTCGACATGGCAGTCACAGACTGCACACAGGCTCTGCAATGGCAGGCCTGAGACACACTTTACAAGCTACTTCTGTGGGTGGCACAACCAGTGCTGCAAGCCCCCAGCAGCATTTGATTTACAAGCCCTGGGCACACTCAGTGCACTGTACTAGGGTCTGACAGTAATTCAAATAAGCCAAACATGGAGTCACTAATTCACATCACAATTTACAATAGGGAGCACTTGCACTTTGGCACTGATTAGCAGTGGCAAAGTGCCCATGAGCATCTAGTCCAGCAAAAACATATCGAGTGGAGGTATTATGAAAAAAATGGAAGGGAGACCCATGCCAAGGATGCCAGGTCTAACAAAATGCATATAATATTTAATAAAATAAGTGATCGCCAAGTACAGCATAAAACAACATTAAGTGGGGTTTTCCAAATAAGAACATTCCAGACAAAATAATTAAAAGTACGCTAAAACAACCAATACTGTGAAACTATACAAAAATTGAACCAATAAAATAGCTTTATCAATTAAATAAACAATATCAAAGCCACAGTCATTTCATTCAAAAAGTTCCTCAAAAACGCCAAACACTTGAAGAGGAGGAAACTCTGCTGGATTTTCCCTGCAACAGAGAAGCCTTCAACATATACACCCATACATTAACTTGTCCAAGTCAAATTTATACTTAAAATAAATGGTAAAATAACTTTACTTTTGAACAACAATTCCTAATAAACATTTACTAACCCAATTTATACGGTTTGTCTTTTTCTACAGATTATTCCATCTTCAAACCAACTTTATCATGAAGCACACAGCAAAAACGACAACAAATTTAAGTATATCTACAAAACTACTTTAAATGCAGTAAAACAGCATCAGATAAAACTCAGATTAACCTAAACCTTCTTAAACATCAAAAATACATTATGCATAATGAATAATACTACCTTTTCTCTTCCAACAGAAGAAAAACACCCGTTTCAAGAAGAAGATTATGGAAGAAACGTTTTCGAACAACAGACAACTATGAAAAACAAGATACAAGTACGTTGTCAAAGAAACAAATATTACACTCTAAATTATTAAAAGATTTTGTAATAACTATTTTTCTATATTCATTAAATTACAGTACACAAAGAGATCATGAAAGAAGATGCAAAATGTTTAACCTCGCAATAGGGGGAACTTTTACTGTGTTACATGGGATACACGTACAGTGAAGAAAATTCTTCTTCTCAGCATATTAATTGGAAATGCACCAAATATTACTTGAATGCATATTATGGGAGGGCAACTACCTGAGAAACTGTAGTAATTAATGTCAAGGAACAGAACCACCTACCCAATGTAACAGAAGTAGAAGTAAGAGAAGAATTAGAAAACATAAGAGAAGCAAGCACTAACTCCCGAGAACCTACAGCACAAATCCTTAAAGATATACTACCCCATGTGCCAGATAATATAACAGGACAGTTACCTTCCATACTCACATCGAAATGCCTTATAACCAAAACTAAGAAGACCACCTGCTCCTAAAACAATCAGAGATATAGAAATACCACCAGAGCTTGCATTAACCCACAAAGAGGAGCAATTCCTACTATATGACAATAAAAGTCATGACAAACGTGTACTTATACGTGCTACCGCTACAAACTTATTAAAACTAGCCCAGTGTCAAACATGGATGGCACATTCAAAATGTGTCCCAAACCATTCCATCAACTTGACACCATACATGTTGAGTTTCTTAAAACTAACATACCTTTTGTGTATGGACTTCTTCAGGGCTTATGTCAAGTCTTTCCATTCAAGGCTTGATATGAATATTTGCTAGCGTCGGTAGTATATTGAAATCCTGTATCCCATATGGTGCTCTGCCTTGTATGTCCTTAAATTTTGGCTTAAGCACGTCAGTTTGTGCACAGGACCAATGTCTTATGGGTTTTCAGATTTCACTCGACTCGTTCAGGACTGACCATTATTTATTAGCTAGATCTATGTCTGTGTGCATAGACGCAGTGATTCGTCTCGCGGTACATATCCCAACCTGGATACGAGACGAATCGCCGCATCTATGCACACGGAGCGCCATAATATATGAAAAATATGAAAAGTTGTATTCCAACTCCAACAACCCTTCTAGGGAAATAAAGGCCAATGGCCAGTCCATTGTAGTGTCATGTAGCAAGCACAATGCTCTGCCGCCAAACTTGCCCTAACTGACACTACCAGAGAATCAACTCACAAAGGGGCATCTATTGGACACAGCAGGCACCTTGAAGATGGTACTTAGGAGGGGGGCAGAGGTTTAGGGAGGGGTGGGTTTAGTTTTGGGAGGGTTCTTCTTGGGTTTGTGGGGTTTTTGGCTGGGTTCAGGGGCGTGGGGATGCTGTTTCTCAGGGATGGAGTGGGAAGTGGAAGGGATGGATTTGCCTTTTGGAGGGTCTTCTTGGGTTTGTGGGTTTTTGGCTGGGTTCAGGGTGTGGGGATGCTGTCTCGCTGGGGTGGAGCTGGAAGTGGAAGTGAAGGGTTTGTCGTTGGAAGGGTTTTTTTGTTTTCTTTTTGGGCTGAGTTCAGGGGGGTGGGGATGCTGTTTGTCAGTGGTGGAGTGGGAAGTGGGAGGGATGGGTTTGGGTGTGGGAGAGGTTTTTGGGACTTTGGGAGGGGGGTCGGGTTTCACAAGGGCAAACAAGACATTTGCACAGGGAAAATGGGTAGGATGTTCGGTATGGAGTTCCGGCTGGGAGGAAAAGAGAATGGATGTGTGAGCTGTGTCTGCTGTCTGCTCTGTGTGTTGTGTAGGTGTCTGTTGTGTGGGTGACTATGAGCATTTGCATTTTGTGCCTATGTGTGCTGTGGATGTGCTCGGTGATGTGGAGGGGTCTGAGTGTGTTGCTGTGTTGTCTAGGGGTATGGTTGTGGCTGTAGAGGTGTCTGTCTGTGTGTTGCAATGTTGTCTGCGGGTATGGGTGTGGCTGTGGAGGGCACTGTGTGTGTTTCTGTTTTGATTGCAGGTGTGGGTGTGGCTATGGAGGGCTGTGTGTGTTGCTGTGTAGTCTGCAGGTATGGGTGAGGATGTGGATGGCTCTGTGTGTGTTGATGTGTTGTCTGTGGGTATAATTGTGGCTGTGGAAGACTCTGTGGGGTATATTCACAAGAACGTGTGATAACTACTGCAAGAGTAGCGTAACGCAACTTCCAATATCGCAGCCTATTGCGGGAAAATATCCCTGTGTCAACGTGGAATTCACAACAAGGCGGTACCATGCGATAGTCACCAGATAACGCGTCAAATGTCAGCGTAAAAATCAACACCACGCCGAAAAAATGTGAAACGCGAATGCGAGAAACAATGCAATGAGGCCAATCGCGGTACAAAAAGTAGCAAAAAGCAGCCTCAGGCCTGCAAATCCCACGCGTCTGGCGGAAAATTGCACTATAAAAACCACAGACACAACACACCAGAAACAAGCCAAAGCACGTAGCAACATGGATGCACCCTGACCCAGCGCAGAGGGCAACGTGAACCACACAACCCCCACAGACCACCAGCAAGGAACAACGGGGTCGGGGAAGGCCAAGGAGAAAAGAGAGAGGAAGACGGGGTGCAGACCGCAGGAAAATAAGACCAAGGCCACGGAGGCGACAGAACACTACCAGCAACTGACCCACAAGCAGACCACCTGGAATGCAGTCCAAGTGCCCAGGAGGCCAATCCAGGAGGCCAAGAGGCGCCGACAGGACGTGACAACCTAAACCAGGTACACACCCGCTGCCAACAGGAAGGCAGCAACGGCGACAGGAGGTGGCAGTTCAGCGCCACAGAAGGAGCTAGAGGAAACCCAGGCCACAGTCATCAGTGTGGAGACGGTGCAAGGAGTAGGGAGTACGGACACAGCTCGAGAGGATCTGACACAACAACAACAGGGTGAGGATCCAACAGGGACTGGGGGGACGTGGGGTGATGGGCACAATGCCACACATGCACCTCCCCTTCGCAATGCAGAGGGACAAACAACACCTCCAACAGGTCAGAACAGACAACCCATCAGTGATCCCCGAGACGAACATCACACCCCCAACACCCACGCCCTACAACAGCCCAAGGACATCCCACACAACCCACCACCAGGACAAGGGCAGACAAGCTACACAGAGGAGAACCCAGACCCTGCAACAGACCACATAGCATGAAGCACCCGCAATCACGGCTGCCTCACAACACTTCACCCACCCACACATGGCACCCCAATGCCAGGTGGCAGAATGCCAACAGGAGGTGGCCCAACAGGTGCAGGTGTTGCCCAAACCATGGAATGCGAACCAGAACACATACGTGGGTGTCCAATACCCTTCAGGGACCACCCACACCCCACAAAGGAGACCCACACTGCCATAGAGACACATGCAGATGCACATACCCAGTACAGATCCATGCCAGGGGCACGCACATATCAGTCACATACCCACGTTGGCTCTGCGTATGACGGCACAGTCCACTCCCCATACGAATTGAGTGGGTGACGACAAAGCTACATGTCCAGGTTCTAGCCCGCTGCCTGCGGTGACATCGCTGCATCCACTGTACACAGTACGCTGTAATGTCATAGGGCCCAGGGCCCCCATGTATACAACAAGACCACAGGGACACATGCACATATCATGTTGAACTGGCTACGGGCACGTGCGCCCGGCCCCTTTATTGGCTGGGCCACATGTACAGTGACGCCTGTGCTGGATGTGTGTGGGGTGAGTATAAGCCAGCCCGCACGGAGTGCTTGGTGCTGCCAACAACCTGAAAAGTGGACACCAGCGTCATGGAAACAGAAAACAGCAGCATAACAGAGTTAAATGCAGAGCAACATGGAGGGATCCGGAGTAAGGACAGAGGTCACCCAATATTCAGTCTGGACGTCCCGTGAGTTGCAGTGCACTGAGGTTGGGGCACTAGAGAAGAGCGCGCTCTTGTGAAGAAATAGCCAGGATTATGTCCCTTCGGCTTAGCCCTGATGCAGATGCAGTGGGGTGTGTTACACCTGCATCAACTTCATCATCAACGTCCCAGTTCTCCCACACTGCCTGTGGTGAGAGTTGCGTCTGCAGTCCACAGCGCAATACTCAGTATTAGATCCGGGTGTGTAGCTTGACTACCGCCACCAGTCTGCATTCCTGCCTTGGGGCTGTTGCCACCTGCCCTCCCATTGTCTGTGCCTTCTCCCGTCCGCACACTTGACACATTCTCCTCCTCATGGTCCAAGGTCTTCCCCACAGCATGAGGTGACATTGCTGCGCAACCTCACAACAGCACAAAACTCAATCAGCAACTGACAATGGTTTGCAGTGCACTGAGTCACTGGCACCTGGAGTGCTGAGCAGGGTATCAGGCCGATGATGGCATCCACGACAGGTCTGAGCAACTCCGTAGGTCTGTCAGGACCACCCTTTCGACTCTGGCAGATGGCGGTTGAAGGTGGTCCTTGCGGTGGTGGCATGTGCCTCCTGCGGTGATGCGACGTCCGGGCCGGTCAAGACCAGATGCCATGTGTGGGCCCTGGTGGCCCGCAGTTGGGGCCGGAGGAGGCGGACAGCGCAGGGCCACGAACACATGGCGTTGATGACCCCAAGACCATCGCTACAGAGGCCATTCAATGTCTCAGAAGAAGGGGTCCCAGGCCTGAGCAGCACAGAGTTAGTGGCCCCGGATGCACTGCGGCCGGCACAGGCACCCAGCCATGGGACGGTGACTTGCGGTGCAGTCAGATGGGCCATGCGACCTGAGCGGGTACCCATCAATGTCCAAGGTGTATGTTGTGGAGGGTTTCGGGGGACAGTGGAAGGTGTCCTCCAGGGCATGATGCGGAAGGTCTGATGACATCTGGAACCTGCAAATGGAGGAGTGGAAAGCACAACCCTCGTCTGCACCAACAATTCGGGATCAGCTACATGAGGATGAAAACTAGCCCCTAGTCCATAGACTCAAACGCCACCTATGTACGACCAGTGAGTGTCCATGAATGTCGGGGAACAAATGTAGTGGCACATGTGCTGTGAGGGGATGCAGTCTGCGATGATGCCGGTACACAGATGTGAACTCCAACATTGCCAAATCAAGGCTCTGTGACCTACTGGACCACAGTGTAGGCCGGAGGCAGCGGTCAGCAGTGGCCCACAGACACGTGTCGTGTGCTTGTGATGCATTTGTTTGCTTCTCTGATAGCAGGGAGTTTGGTGATATCACCCCTGCAGTAGACATCGGGTCACTGGCATGGTGTAATCAAGACTCAGTTCCAAATGTGTGACCTACCTGACCGTGGTGTAGGCCTGAGGCAGCGGCCAGCATGGCCCATTCACCGAGTGTCACCGGCATAGGTTGGATGGCCCCACCGGCCTGCGTAGTTCAGGTTCAGTGGCACCACATGTAGCCGGCTGGCGTTGAACAGGGTTAGTGGCACCACGTGTCGCAAGATGCCCATATGGAACTATGCCTCACTGATCGGGGGTCTGGTGCTGTGGCCGCTGGCCCGGATTTGGGGTCACTGCCATTCATGACTCAGGACCCAGTTTCACATATGGGACCTACTGGTCCAAAGAGTGGGCCTAAGGCGGCAGTGGAGTACGTCAACGAGAAACGAATTAAGCGGGCCTGTGTCGTGGAGGCCGTGATGGTCTGAGGTGGCTGCCAAGGTCCCGGGCCTCGGGCTTGGAGCTTGCGACGGCACATGGTGGGCCCTCCTTGACACACGCCGGTGTCGGCAGGTGATCAGTGTGGCCTGGCTGCACAGGGCGGGCCTGACGGGTTCGTGGTCCAGCGTGCCGGTGTCCGGCAGGCGCACAGCATCGCAGGCAACTCCGCACACGGGGATGGCGTCAGCCTCGTGGCGGGGTGGGAGATGCCGCCCTGGCAGAGACGTGGGTCTTTCTGGAAGAGGACCACGCCCAGGCCTACGTGCTTTTTATTCACACCCCTACGCTGGCGTAGCGTATGCTGGGCCATCCCACTCCAGTGACGCTTAGGGGGGGGCGTAACAGGCAACATTTCCGCGAGGTCCCCCACTGGCTGTGGTGACATGGTGGCGTCCACTGTCCACTACACTCCATACACAAGCGGTGTATGTTGCCATGGATATGTGTGTGTTCTGCATACTGCGAGGTGTCCAGCACATCTCCGGCACTCTTGGCATTGTGTACTTTCCCAATCATGGTTCTACTGCATCCTTCACACATGCCTGGTTGCCACCTCTCCCCACATTCGGCTATTATGTGGCTGAGGTGCCATGCCATTGCTGGCTCATGTTCAGGGCTTGCCCATGTGGACATTGTAAGTTGTTCTGTCGTGTCTGGTGGGTGGGCATATTGTCGTGCCAGTTGTATGTGATTTTGTGACGTGTGCATTGCCAGCGTTGTGAGTTGCATGGTTGTGGAGTTGAGGTGTGTGCAGTGTTCATTTGTATGTTGCCAAGGGGCTGTGCTATTCCATTGTTGCCATCCTGGGAACGCTGGGTGATGATGGACTGTCGGAGGATGAAGGTAACATGCACACTGGCTGTGTATTTGAAGGCAACATTGTTGGGTGTTCCACGGTGTTCTGTTGTTGCCTGCACATTGATGTGAGATGTGTGCTTCCTGTTGCGGTGATTGTGTGCTGTGTCACCAGGGGGCACAGGTGGTACATGTGTGCTGTGTATTTCCCCCAACACGTGCGTACGTCCTGCTTGGGCGTATGGTCCTTGCTTGGTCTCCAGCGGATCCTGCGCATTGTGTTGTACGTATGGGGACTGGGGTTCCAGGGTGATGGTGATGTCCAGGACAGGTGTGGGGGACTTGGATGTGGATGGCTGTGAGACTCCTCCGACTCTGGCAGGTGTTGGATGGGGGGTCCCAGGGGCCAACAGGTGCAGCCACGCCATCAGCTTTGTGTGGGGTGGGATGTTGGTTGTCCGCTGTGTTGTTGCCGTAGGCCTGTTGGGCGATGATGGTCAGGATGCGTAGGTTGGTTGTCCCTTTTAGCCTATAGTGGAAGATGACATTGTCAGATGTTGGGTCTTTGCGGCTGGTACGTTTCCTGGGGTTCCGCTGTCTTTGTCTGCGCTGCGTCTGTGGTGGTCCGGGGGGGGTTCTGGGTGTGGGTTGGGGTCCTGGGGTGGTGGAGGTGGGTGTTGTGGCCCTCTTGGGTGTCCGGGCCGCATGATGGGTGGCTCCATGGCATCTGTTGCCCTTCGGATGTGGCCCTGGGCTGTGCTCCCTTTTGTGGTGCTCGCTGGCGTCCAACTTTACACCAGGTCAGAGCAGGTGTAGATTTCCTGATGCTATTGCGCCTTATCCCCTGTTTTGTGTTTTTATCGCGGATGTGGCTGGTCGTTGTGAATGTTGAGGTGTGCTGTTGTCTCGGATTTTGTCACGGGAACGCCTACTCTGCATCTCATTAGCGATATTTGCGGGGGTCCTCTGTGGCGATGTTTTTTGCGGCTGCTATCATGGGTAAACTGGTGCTGTGGGCTGTTAACTCCGGCTTGTGAATGGGGAGGTAAATTTATCACGACTTTGGCTGCGATAAAGTGCTGTTAATTCGGCGATAGCTCCTTGTGTATATACCCCTGTGTGTGTTGCTGTGTTGTCTGCAGGTATGGGTGTGGCTGTGGAGGGCTCTATGTGTGTTGCTTTGGTGCCGGGGTATGCTGGGATGGTAGGATGGTGAGGGGTGAGTGTCAGCTGTGTGTGTGCATGTTTGAGTTTTTGGGATGTTTTGTGTTTGTGTGTGGTGCTTGTGTCTGATGAAGTATGTGCTTGTTTAGGTGTGCATGTGTTTGGGATAGAAATGACAATAGGGCATTTAGATGGGGATGGGGCAGTAGGTGGTGTGGAAGGTTGGGATGAGTGGAGGGCTACCAAGAGGGACGAGGCCAGAGCCTGAAAAGATCTCTATGGGCCAGACATTGCAGTGTTGATACCTTCTAGGTAGGCCAACATCTGTGTCCATTGGTTGCCTTGCCCCTGAATGACATTCAGAACTGCATTCTGCCCCACAGAGATGCTCCTCAGGAGGTCAATAGCCTCCTCATTCAGGGCAGCGAGGCTAACAGGGGCAGGGGCAGGGGCTGAAATGCCTGGAGCAAAGGAGATTGCTCCCCTCTTAGGGGAGCGAGAACGGCCAACTTGTTGGGGGACAACAGGAAAGGTGGTGATGGAACTGGGGGGCTGGGAGTGGTGGACAAGAATGAAGGTGGTAATGATCCTGTGGGGTCCGCCACCACTCAGGAGTGTCCACCGGAGGATGACTCCATAGATGAACTGCTTGAACTGCTGTCTTCCTATGCACTCCCCACAGCCTCCTGGTCACTGGGTCCCTTCGTGTCTGACGTCCCACGTTCGGAACCGCTGTGAACAGCTGTGTCCCCATCGATGTTGGCCCCTTCTCCTCCGCTTGCCCTGGATGTATCTGAAATGACATGTAAGTTGGGTTTTTTGCAACTGCATTTCCACACCTGACCATTGCAAATCAGCAGAAAACATTGAGGAAGTCCACATATCACACCAGCTTCGTGGTTCGCTCTATATACCTTAAATTTAGCATGAGCACATCCATGCATGCCACATAATGGGGTCATGCCATAACCCCAGACAGGCCTAAATGCATTGATGAAGATGTCTACACTCCATCTTTAGGTCCATACTTGGCTAGTTGATCACCATGCATAATTTGGCACTTGTAGCATGCCATTATCAAATGATATGGTGTAACCAAATAGGATATATGCAAGTGTGAGATTTATACAATGCTCACACAAGGCTCAGAGTTGAACAAGTCTAACTATTACTCATAACACATCCTGATGTGCTGAAAGTCAAGTTCAACACCAACGGACCACAAATAAGTGTTGTGGCAGACATCACGTCAAATGCAAATGCTTATTGCACACTGATGACACTTCGCACTCCAAATAACATCGTATGTCCTCTACCTGAAAACTCAAGTACATGTTTGGTTTAGCTATGTATCACATTTAACATATAAAGTTCTCTGAAAACATTAAGGTCCAAATATTTGGGTGATAGATAGTCAGAAATGACACAGCACAAGACTCCATATAGCCATATGAACAGCCCCAATCTTGCTTGGTACAGGTGATGACGCCAGTCATAAATTTTATATCCACAAGCCAATACACCTTTGAAGGTTTTGGGTGTCCCTGATCCTCTATGACATGAAGATGTGGGATCACTAGAGTCCCAATGGTCAGGCACATCACACAACACCCTTTGGTATTGCATGCTCAGATTGCTTTGCAAGGATCAGTGTACAAACTCACATATGATCCCTACAGTTCTACATCTCTCTCCCTCATGCATGTCACTAGTCAGTGAATGAGCTTTTCGAAACACTATTGCAGATGAACCATCAACTGGAAAATGCACACTGGCCAACATATAGGCACTAATGCTGATGGCACCAGTGATGTTTGCACTCTCATTTCACTGTATAACCAGTACTCACCAAGGGAAACTGTTGTACAGTCACTGCATGTACTCTGCACTCTATGTTATGTCAAATGTAATAGGGTCACCATCACAAGAGAGCCAGTAGTAAGGGAACATCACTCCTCATACAAGCAAGACAAGTTGCCTGTGTGGTACAATTGTCACCCAGATTTGCTGAGAACATGAGATGGTTACTCACGTCACTCAGCCAGGTGTCTGTTCAAAAGGAGAAAATTGGAAGTGGGCATGGGTCTGCTATGTTTCATGTCAGAAAGACAATAGGCACTGCACAGCAGCATGCACCTTCTACCAGACCTACACTAACAACGACTCAACTTGCGTGTAGCACATTGGCCACCACAAATATGTTTGATGTAATGCTTGTCTGTAACACTCAAAGTTAGCAATATAACATGTATGACTCTGGCCAGGACGCACTCCCATGTAGCTGCTGTTGGGCCCTCAACTGCCCATAAAAATATCCGGGTAGGCCACCACCAGTATGTGGGCCATCAGGGGGGTCAGGGTCCCCTTACACATTGAGAGGACTTCCCCAGCTGGACCTCTATGATCTTCCAGGTCCAGCGCAGCTTACCCTCCCACCTCTTTCTGCAGTGGACGCTGCACAGGTTAAAGACCCCCAGGGTCCGCACATTCCAGGCAATGGCTTTCCAAATGGACTTCTTCTGACCTGTATGGATGTAATAGATGTAGAAACAGATTGTAACTGGATGTTTAAGGATAACTGTAGGGTTGATACACATTTTGTTGACCTCTAGCACAATCATTCACCAAGAGTCAACAAAATACATGTGTCCATGTCACATGCTAAGCACAGCTAAAACATGGATACACACATTTGTGGTCATCTGAAGACTAACCTCAACTCTGGTCATGACCTACACTGACTGAGGCAGCCCACTAACATCATGTAAGCCAGGCTCATCCTACATGGAATGTGATGTGAGGTACCATGACACACAGCACCCCATTTGGACCTTCTGAAGGGTAAACTACCTGTGTATGACTGTCCAGTCACCTTTCCTGCCAGGTCCATTGCATTGATGCATATGGTCCATATGGGCGAGTACACTAGTATACACAACATCCTAAGACTAAGGTCACAATGTAAGGGTTGGTATGTGTGTCACTGAGTGCTACCTCTCTGAGGGATCTACACAACATCATAGCACTAAGGTCACAATGTAAGGGCTGGTATGTGTGTCAATGAGAGCTACCTCTCTGGAAGATGTGTGTACATGTGGACTACTTATTGGGATATCATAGTATGTCAGAATAGGTTTGTATGGTATGTACTGCCATCACAGGACACACCTATTGCCATATGTGGCACTGTAACAGGGATGGCAATCAGCATACCATTGTATGTGTTGTGTGATAGGAAATATCGTACCCAAGCAGATGATTTACATTTCTAAATCTATTCAGAAGTAACCCACTATCTATACTGTTCATGTCTCAGATGTGCAACAGGCCTGTACAGTGGAAGCAACACTATTGGAAAAGTGTCAACAGGCCTGTGTGAGTATGGGGACTGTCATTAGTGACAGACGCACATTAACACTGTGGGTCAATGGAAAGATGTATCAGGTCAGGGGCTCACCTCAGTGACCATTCCTTATATATCAGGGCTACTAGTGGTAGAGATAACTCTTTTTGGGAACATCCATGGATCAGCAGGTCTACAGGGACATTACTCTGTGCATCAGTTCTGCTGCTGCAATAACTCTGGCCCTGACTGGGCCATGGCCCAGACTGCCCACAAATAATTGTCAGGCCTTGCTCTCTGCAGCTGAGGCTACTTATCCCACATGAACCTCACAATCCCACCAATTCAATACATAAAAGTGAATCTTCTGCACATCTCATATGTGAGCATACAGTTGTGTGGCACTCTGAAGGGGTCTGCGAGGTATAGCGACTTTCCCAGACAACTGTTTTACAAAGTATGATATGGGCTGAGTGATCTGTGGGATGGTACATCACCCTCAAATGCTTATAACAGTATACATTTCATTTTATTTCATTATGTCTTTATTTCGATTAAAATAATCATAAAAGACAGTACATACAATGTCAGGTTAAAAGTACTTGAAATAGAACACAGTACTGTAGGTAACAATCAAAACAGTAAAACTGATTACAATAATTAGTGCAAGACATTGATCTTATAAAATGGCTCAATAGCCAAAGACCACATTAAAACCATAAAAGTACAATGATACTATATAAAACCAAATTATCATCACTACTATAGGTTAAATAACAGTGTCTCACAAAAATGACACCGCAGCTATGGAGCTATGACTAGGCACTGGTTACTCTTAATTTTTTTACAGCGAATAATCCAGGTCCAACTCAAATATTTGGCCATAGCTACAACTATAGGAGCCTCAGTGGATGACCGCAAGATCCTTAAAGCCTCCATAGCAGATCTAGTGCCCAGGTTCGTGCAGATGGGTTTCAGCCATTTACTCCTAGGAAGCTTGTAAGCCGGGCACACCAACAAAAAGTGGGATATCGATTCCATCGGAGCTAAACATGCAGGGCAATGCTCTGACCCGTGCAAGCGCCATTTGCATGTAAAGGCGTTAATTGGGAAAGAGCCAACCCTAAACTGGTGATATAATTTCCTATCAACCGGTCTAAGGATGGTATCCCAATATTTTTCAAGCACGAAGTCCTGTTTTTGCGTGTGGAAGTCCCTGGCTAAAGTAGGCCTAGTAGTGGAAGAAAAGTAGTTACTCTTGACCATCTCCCAGTATGCGGCCTTAAACTCCCTTTTAGACGGAAATGGATTATCATCGGGATGCTCCCATAAACCACTCATCCCCATCCCGCACAAGGTGTTTTTTACATTCTGTAGCCATTTGATCTTCCCCGTACAGCCGACCCCCCTGAAATCCATAAGGGATTTGGCGTATTGGGAGAGCTCGGGCGTGACCCAGAGTCGTCTCCAAAACGCTATCGGTCTAAATCGGGCTAAATCCTCTATGCGAGGACAACCCAGATCCATAAAAAGTGGCAATAGGGGCGTAGATTGTGGAAGGCTCGTGATGGCTCTAACAAATTTATTCTGGGCTTGTGCCAAGGAGGAGATGTTCTCAAAGCCCCATAACTCCGCACCATATAAGATTGAGGAGATAACCTTGATGTTATAAATCTTAAGAACCGGGGCCATGGGCTTAGTGGACGAGAGCTTATGTTCTTTTACCAGAGCTCCTGCCAACTGTGCATGTTTCATGGCTAAGAGGTCAATCTGGGGCTTCCAGTTAAGTTTCTTACCCAAGGTAATCCCCAGGTATGCAAACGCATTTGTCTGTTCCAATAGGACATTGTTCATAAACACACTACTTTTAATGGTCTTATAGTTGTGAAAGACCATAAACTTTGTCTTATCCACATTTACCACCAGCCCATGGTCGTGACAAAACACCTCGAACCTAGACAGTGCAGCCTGCAAGCCCTTCTGCGTCTTGGATAGGATCAAGGTGTCGTCAGCGAACATGAGCAATGGTATCCTCAGCCCCGCCAAACTAGGGGCATCTGTTTGGCATGTGGAGTAGTAGTGAACCACCCTGTCTATAAACAATGAGAACAACATGGGCGCCAGGACGCATCCTTGGCGCACCCCCTTTAGGACTGGAAATCTGGCTGTAACCTCACCATTTGTGCCCCACCGCACCTGCGCATAATTCGAAGTGTGCAGTTTAAATATCAAGGCTAATAGCTCCTGGGGCATCCCTGCATCCAAAAGGACGCTCCACATTTTGATGCGTGGAACCAGATCAAATGCCGACTTAAGGTCGATAAAAGCTGCGTATAGTGAACCTCCTCCCATGATAACTACTTTCCAGTAGATCATAACAAACCTAAAAACCTGGTCAATGGTGCTGGTAAAAGGACGAAAGCCAGCCTGCAAAGGTGACAAAATCTCATTCTCCTCAATCCACACTTGGATTCTACTAAGGACCAATCTGGCAATTATTTTCTGCATTGAATCAATAAGGCTAATCGGCCTATAATTTCCAGGTGACGAGCGATCGCCCTTTTTTTATATTGGTAGTATAATAGCTCCAGACCATGTATCCGGGATGGGTGCACCACTAGCTATAGCATTGGCTATAAAAGTAATGTATTTGACCCAGTTCTCTTTATCATACTGATACAAGTCGGCCGGTATGCAGTCCGGACCAGGGGCCCTCCCTTTCGGCATCAATGAGAGGACCATTTCAACCTCCGAGCTATCGAACGATAAAATAGTGGGCGTAAGACCAGGTAGGGGGTGGGAGTCAGTGTTGTTTGAGATTGAGAATTGAGCTTCGAAATACGTGACCCACGAATCTGGCGCTACATGGTTGGCCGGTATGTGTGGTGTACCAGTGCTACCCCACTTAATTATCTGCCAGAATTTAACCATGTCTCTCTCGTTGCTAGCTTCAAGTAGGTCGAGCCAACGTTTGTCGTCCCAGTTCTTCTTGGCTGATTTTTTAACTGCTTTGTACCTAGACATGGCCAGTCTAACTGCACCCACATTTTTGGATCTAATGACTTTTGTAAGTTCCTGATATGCATCTCTACATAACTTATTATACCAGGAAGCCGATTTAGCACCTGAGGTTTTCTTCTTAGAGTGACGTATAGTAAAAAAAGATTTTAAACTAGAAAATAACTCACTATGGACACTTGAAATGATACGATTAATATCCTCCTGTGAGTGACATTTATTAAGAATGGCAACCGAATGGGCGACCATAGACTTCATCTGTTCCAGGTCCCCGTCTCTTTCGACCAGCCTAACCCATCTGACTCTTCTATCATCGTTCGAGACAGCTGCTTCCACTAGAGGGTGTGCTTTGTCCTTATTGGCGTTGCCTAATGTGCTCAGTGCCATGAGTGATAATACTAGGGGATCATGATCACTTTCGGTCCGCTCAACAACCGACATGTCATGTAAGTGAGCCCAGAATTCCAAATTGAGAAGGATATAATCTATCCGGCTTGATCTTAGGCCGTTATTGAAGGTATGCACACCCTTCCGATCCGACTGTGACCTCCCATTAACTGCCCTTACACTCTTCTCCAGACACAACCCCTTGAGCTGCAAAGCAGCTTCCGTCCATTTTTTAATTGGACTAAGGTCTAGGGGGGGGATGTTCCATTGAGAGTCCTCGTCAGCGGTTAAATTACCGTCCTCATAGCCAAGGGGTTCAAAAGAACAGTTGAAATCCCCCGCTTTAATCAAATTATACCCTTCTCTCCAACTATCCAGAAAACTATCAAGGATGGCAACTGTCTCTGAGTGCCTCCCACCCGGCTGGCCTCTTGCATAGATGTTAATTAGCAAGATGTCCTGATCTTGGCCCATACGTACACAAAGAGCTATGATATCCGGGCTATCGATTGAAACTTCCTTAACAGTATAGCTCGATTGCTGTCTCACCCAGCATGTTAGCCCGCCCGATGGTCTACCCTTACATCCCCCTTGTGCTGGTTTGGAAAAATTAAGAAACCCGGGGTGATGGACTTGATCCATAGACCATGTCTCCTGAAAAACCCAGATGTTGTGCTGTTCAATGAAGGTGGACCAGTCACTGGAATCAGTTTTGGATAAAAGACCCGCAATGTTCCAGGAGCCCACTGTAATACTGGCAGCCCCCGCTAATGGAGAATTCCTAAGAATAGGCCTATCAACTGGATCACTGATAGGGGAACCTTGGTCTAGTCCCCCGTACTCCTTGATTGGGCTTGTTAGAGATGTTACAGGCACACCGCCACAGCTGAGTCAGTCGTTACTTTCTAGTGTGGAGAGGGCATCAAAACGATTACTTACGGGGACAGAGTGTACGAAAGTCCCCGATTGGTGGAGAGACCCTCCCAGGTTAGAACCGCTAAGATCAATTTTAGGTCGATAAAAGAAACCCAGGGGTAATACAGGAATGTTGTCCCTTGCGTCCCTTACGTCGCGGGTCCCTGCTCTTGACAGGATATACTGAACCATGTTGGGTGACCTAAAGCTCAAAACCACACAATCCCCCCTTAGGGTTTTCTGTGACTTCCCCACCCACGGAACCCTTCGCACCATTTTGAATTCAGTGAACAGTTCGGTTGATAGCCCTGTTCTAGAGCTTAGGAGGTGAAGGGCCTTATTACGCAGGGTAGACCAGTGTTCCCGCACCTGAGGTTCCAGCTCAGGGACATTCCCCAGGACAACGGTGTAAGGAGTGGCCTCCGGCGGTAAGTGAAGGGATGTTGGGGGGTGCAATTTCTCCGCTAAGGTTTGTTGGAATAATTGCGGGCTACCTGCTCTCGGGGTCGGGAGGGCATTGTGTAGGCCAGGCCCACCTCCAGTTAGGGGATATGATTGACTAATACCCGAAACTACACTAGGAGGAGTGGGAGTAGGGTTTGAGAGTCCCTTACTTAGCTGCCCACCCTGGCATGTTGAGATGCATCCCCCCTCCACCCAGTTGAACAGTGAGGTCAGTCGATGAGATCCTAGGGAGGCCCTGCTCTATTTTAGTGAGCCTAGCTTCAATTGAGGCAAGTTTCTGCATCAAGGGGTCAATTAAGGAGGAGATTTTCTGCAATAGCTGAGTATTGTAATCTTCCTGACTGCTATTTACTGGATCAGGATTAGCGTCCTCAAGAGAACAATCGCTAGAAGATTGTGGGCGTCCCCCGCCCCCCTTGGCAGGGGCCTTCCGACTTGTACCCCTTGTTGAGTGAGGATGTGTGTTCACTAAGGCGTGGGCTTTCCTTTTCTTTGTTGGGGGTTCACCCTCTACTCCCCCCATATAACAGTATACAGACATGGCTCATGGTGCAAAGCCTATACATAACTATGCACATATACCATGATGTGAATTGAGAACTCATTGTAGCTACTATGAATGTGAGCCCTGCATAGATATATGCATGTAACACAAGTAGACATCACCCTTATTACACATTACAATGGTGTCCTTCTCTCCACAATGTACAGGGCCCCATACTCCATTACATATGTGTCCTATGTAGGCACCACACAATATATGCAATCAAAATAATGCCTTCACTCTGACACTCCGAGGCATATTTTAGCCTATGGGAATAGAAAGGAAGCAGTTAAATAGAGTTACTTATGTATTTGAGATAATTACGTGTTTCTCTGGTGAGCCATAGAGCTGACAAACACATACAGGGGAAGGAACTCATCAACCAGGGTATCCAGCCCTCTGGAGTGAAGGGACAGGCCCTGTCACCTGCATTGCATGCCATCATTGCTCTCAGAGGTGGCAAACAGCAGCTAAAATAGAGGAGGTGTTTATAGCAGCAGTGTCAGTAGGCAAGTGAGTTATTTTTCAAACTGCAGCGTACATGTATGCCACGTATGCGGTCATCAGGGTTGGCGCACACAGTCATTGGACTGCGAACATCACTATCACCAATGTTAGCTTGTGTCTGTGTCTGCCGTGCATGCGACCGCCCACCATGCTGTCGACTTCCGCTGACGGTGGATGCACGAAAATCCTATTAGCAAGGTCTGGCATACGCTATGTTAGTGGTCAGAAAAACAGTATTGGTGTCAGTTAAGAGCGTCACCACCACTATATATGAGGGCAAACATGTTTACATTTGAAAACTACGTTCTCATGTCATGTCCAGTACAAAACATCATCTGTGTAGTGCATTACAGTGCACACTGGCAAAATGTGCATGGTGCACTCTACACCGTGGTTGGCGGTATTTCACATGAAATGTAATGATAACCTCGATAAACTTTACAATTTCTTATTTGATAATGTGCCAGTTCTGTTACAGACATGTGAAGGCCACATTAGGGATGACTAGTGGATGTTCAACATTTGACAATGATGATGTGAAATGTGTAGTGCTTAATGAATCATTTATTTTCAGACACATGACTTTTGCCTTACTCTTCATACATGTTACTCTAGACACTGTGACCAATATATATATTCATTGTTACTCCTCACATAAGTACGCTGGGAGATGGAGGAGATGCCAGCCTCCAGTGTACTGTCCATTTACAGACCTTCAGACCATGGAAGAGAGACATGTGATAGAAATTGTGTTTGAATCATCAAACAATAATGGGCTTATGTCATCAGTTGGAGCCTGACCACCTATCTAACATCACTTATCCTACATCAATCCCACCACTTGTGAAACTCATGTCTGTATTACATTTTTTGAGCACATGCTCATTTCAATCCACTGTCGCTATTTCAGGTGGAATGTATCAGGTTTCCTATCTTCCGTGCCCTCCCCTAATTGTCATACCCACACCTAAGCATCATGCCGAATAATCATAGCTAGTGGTTCTAATCCTAGAGAGAACAGAAGGGGAAATACTGGGCACCCCTGTCTGGTACCTCGGTGGACAGAAAGGGGTGCAGAGGGCGCACCATTGACAAGGACTTGGGTGAAGGGTTCTTTATAGAGAGGATGGACACATCAATGGTATTTTGGGCTGAAGCCCAGGTGATGCAAAACTTGGTCTAGATCAGGGGTCTCCAACCTTTTCACCAACAAGAGCTACTTATGTTCAATGAAAATCACACTGAGCTACTAATATTATTAGTGTTGTACACATCAGACAAGATTACATTAGTGGCCACCCTACGAAAGATTACCAACCGTTATCATCTCAGTGCAGGACTGCCATCAGTGATGAAAAAAAAGGCTTAGTCGATTTGGAATGCTTCTGTAGGGGTAATACATAGCAGCCACATATGCAATGTTCCATGGCACCAAGTTTATAATATTAGTAATAAGTGTCCCAATGTTGCATGATTTATCATTCAAATAGCAGCTTTAAATATAGTTTGAAAATTATGGGCTCTGAAAATACACCCATTTTCAAATACACACTTTTAAATTTTGGTATACATATATTAATTCAACCAAACCTAATTTAGGAGCCTGCTCTACACACAGTAGAGCTATTCAGAGGCAACTGGAGAGCTACCATTAGCTCATGAGCTACTCATTGGAGAAGCCTGGTCAAGATAGATCCAGTCCACAGTTTGCGGCGCTGTGATCCTGGTCAGGGCCATCTCATGCAGAAGCAGGCTAGCCTTCTTCCATGCAGGTCTAGGGGGGTTGAAGTATAGGGCCTGGTAGTAGGAAGTGAACACTTCTACCATTTCATCAGCACTGGTGTGGCTTTGACCCACTGTATCCCTGACACCGAGAATTATATGCAATTTCATCCCACTCATAGCAAGCCAGTAGAGGAGTTTCCCATTCTTGTTGCAGTATTCGGTAGACCCTCTGAGTGGACGCCGACCAGCACTGTTCCACCTCGTCAAGTACTAATTGGTGCAGCGAGGCCCGATCAACCTTGAACTGCTGATGAAGCCCTGTGGGAGCCCCGACAGAACAGCGCTTTTCAGGTGCGAGGATGCAGGATTCAAGGCACACAAGCTCCTCCCCTTTGAGGCCTTTTTGCCCTGGCGAGGATGCAGGATTCAAGGCACACAAGCTCCCCCCCTTTGAGGCCTTTTCGTCCTGCAGAGGGAAGATTTAGCGATTCCCCAAATCATGGTTTTACTAGCCGCCCATAAGGAGCCTG
The DNA here is from genome assembly GCA_963921515.1 of Calotriton arnoldi. Classification (NCBI taxonomy): domain Eukaryota; kingdom Metazoa; phylum Chordata; class Amphibia; order Caudata; family Salamandridae; genus Calotriton; species Calotriton arnoldi. Next base: position 604,049 of record CAWUFW010009848.1, read on the forward strand.
CAGATGCCACTGGTCTTAAAGTAGCCGTGTTCTGTCCGGAGGTGCTCTCGGAATTACCTCTATGAAACACTAGGCATTAAGAAGCTATACTGGGTATCTAGAATAGGCCGGAGCTCCAAAACAAGTGGACACCTGAGTGTGGTCAGAGATGCCCCAAGGGAGTATATGCACCACTGTCGTGTGAAGCATATCAGTGGACAGGAGATCAATCCTCAAGAAAGTCTTAGTCAAAGCCACTGTGTACGTGTACTCCCTATCAGTAGAATGCCAAGTTTGCCAGGCATCACAAAGACTCAGTGATTCCATCCAGGAGCCCAGCTGTCAGGCTCCTTGCTGTCTATAACCTGCAGGGGGGCTCGAGGCAGTTATGTCAGGATGGGGTATTGTGTTGAATTTCCCTCCCAGATTAGTAGACCCCTAGGGAAACCCTGAAACAATCCCTGTGAGTATCCTGAGGGCCTGTGGCAGTAAATGAAGCTGTACGTATACACTGAGGAGGTTGACAGGCTTGCAGTGCAGTGTGCCCTCCACTGTTACTTAGTGGCCCTGCATATCAGAGGCCGTTCAAGACACCACCAAGGAGAATGATCTGTGCAGGAGGATAGCTGCATCCATTTATCCCCTGATGTAGCCCGCATGATGGGCCCTTTTATAACCAAACCTGGTGAAAAACGTAAAATTGGTGCCCAGAAGATGAGTCTCCTGCAGCATCAAAACCGCTGGACATGTTCTGTTAGCATAGCAAAGGACAGCAGAGCTCCTAATCTTTTCCAGTAGACCATTGACATTCCACATCATAACCTGGAAACTAGCCATATTAGCTGCAAAGTGGCTTGGGCCCAGGGTCATGGTGGGGGTACCCTCAGCAGCTCCCCCTTCAAGCGGAATGGAGGGGCAGTGGCAAGTGTGCATAGTAGGCAGTGTGTGCAACAACTCAACAAAGCAAAAACCCACAAAAAAGATAGAAATCCCCATCAACCTCAACTCCCCCTCCCCACACTTCCAGCTTAGAAGCACCTGTCACCCCAACATAGCCCCATAAACATAACATACATCATAAAAATAGGCATTAGAGGTGGATCTCCTCCTACAGAGGCTCAATCCACAATAGGTATGAGGGGATGCCCCCGAATCAATCTCTTGAGAAACCCAACTGGCCTCCAACAACATAGAAAAAGAAAAAACAAGGGGGAAGGACCTACCCCTCAATCCCCAATGGGGGCAGTCTCCTGTAGGTCACTCAGGGGGCACCGCTACAGGGTGTGGGGTTGTCCTGCTCTGGGCTGACAACACCCCTCAGTTTCAGATGAGTCAAGCAAATCTCTGTGGAGTCTTTGACCCTCCCCCTCAAGGACTTCAGGGCCCTCCTGGACACCGGCAGTCCAGACAGCAGAGGCAGCGGAAGTACCTGGTCCTACTGGAGCAAGGTGGGTGGGTCATGCTGGTGGAGCTGGCAGCGTTCAGCAGCTCACTCCCAGGACTCCTCGGGGCTCGTATAGAAATGAGAGTAGGAGTTGCAAATCACTTTTGGCTTGGCCAGGTAGATCAGCATATAGGGCAGGGCAAGATTACTCAGCTTTTCCTTGAACACTTTGAACGGTTTGCGCTGAGTCTGAACTAACTTAGGGGCTTATTACGAGTCTGGCATTTGCAGGTGCACTGCAATGGCGGTCTTCCGACTGCTCTATTATGACAAGGGCAGTCGGGCCGCCCTGGGGCCACCTCAACCACCAGGGATCAGAGATCCCTGGCAGTGGTGCTGTGGTTTTGAGGCTACAATATGCTTGGCGGGGCTGCTGCGGCCCCACCAGGCATATTACGAGCTTCCTCACCACCACACTTTTCATGGCAGTGCAACAGCCATGAAAAGTTTGGCAGTGAGGAAATGGCCCACTGGTGCCTCTGCGCCAAAGGGTGCATGCAGAGGGGTACATGGAGTGCCCCCTCTCTGCATGCACTCCCTTGTTCCTGCACGGAATGGAATGCACAACATTGTGCATTTCGGTCTGTGCATGAACATGTTTTGATGTTCCCATTTCAGTGCCTATTTTAAAGGCACCGCCATGGGAACACCAAAGAACTGACCGCCAGCGACTTAAAAAGTTGTAATCTGTCTGACATCAAAGTCATAATAAGGCTCTAAGTGTAGTCAGGGACTATCATGATATGACTTGAGTCAAAGTGAAGAGTTCATTCGTTTGCGGGACTCCGGGAGTATCACAACTTGGTCCCAATTGGTAAGGATCCTCTCAATCATGGGTCTTGGGGGCACCGGGAGATGGATGTCAGACCAGGGCCCTGTGATCCCTGTCTATGATGAACCATGGTGAGAGGGCATGATCTGGGATCCAAGGTTTGTGCCAGGCATCAAGAAAGTGCCCCTCTTGGGAAACCCCACAAAGCAGAGGTTGTTGCAGTGAGATCTATTTTTGGCATCTTAGGCTCTGGATTCAAGTGTCTGGGAGGTGGTAATCAACCTGCCGGTCTTCCTGTGTTCAGAATCTGTTCAAACTCAAATTCTGGTCTTCTGCTTTTTCAGAGACAACCTTAGCCTTCCCTCCCCCAGCATATGTTATTGTGTAGGCTTTCAGTGATCCTAGAAATGCTTATCCAGCCTAGGGGACCTTTGCCTAAGTTTATGAATTCTTAAACTGATCTCAAATTCTTTGGGCTAGGCCTTGCAGACCCTCATCTGGCCCATACGGAGCCTCACCCTGCTCCCAAAAACCCTGAGCATCACCAGAACAACCACCAGATCTCTGGAGTCCTCATTTGTGAACTCTTGAAGGCCAGCATATTGACTGAACCTCACATCAGCTGGCCCTCACACCCTGAACCTATTTGACAAAAGGTACATTTACACTTTTATGTAAATGTGCTGTTTTTTTGGTATTCCTAAACTACAAGTTTAAATACACTAATAGTAAATTTTCATCTGTGGAGACTGTAGTCAGACTAGAGAACTCTATGCATAAAAAGATAGGACAGTCCTATCTTTTGATATGCAAATTCTATCTTTTTATGTGCAAAGTCCCCATCACAGGTTTGGAGTCTCCACAGTCGTAAAATTACTTTCTGTGAAATTAAGCTTGTAGTTTACAAATACTCAAAAATAAATAGTAAACTTACACAAAAGTGCAAGTTTTCCTTTTTGAACCAGGCCTGTAGTTTGTGAATACCAAAATCAGACCCGTAGTTTGTGAATACCAAAAACTCAGTGAACTTACACAAAAATTTTAAGTTTACCTTTGTGAATCAAGCCCTAAGTCTTGAGCAGCAGAAATTCTTTAAACACCTCTACCAGCCCTTCGACCTTAATTGAGTTTTCTAAGGGAGAGTTTCTACTCTGTGGCCTCTGGCCGTTTAGACAACCTCTGCTAGCCCACAGAACCAATTTCTCAGTTCTTCTAGTGCATGTGAATCACTTCCATCCTGCTCTCCACTGCCAAGCACACTGAAACATCAGTTACCTTATGCATTTTATATGCAGCCAGGCAATTTTCTAATCTTCAACTTCCATAGACCTGCCCAATCATAAGATTGCCGGTATATTTGCGAATGCAGAATGTCACAGCTCCTTCCTTTTTCCTAGTGTCACCTGGGGAGCCTCCCATCAAATGGCAGAAATGGAAGAAAGTGTTTGAACGTTACGCTAGGGTCTGCGGGACATCACTCAGTGCGGAACGAAGGTCTTCATTGTTATTGCACTGTTTAGGGTCTGAGGGCCAAGAAGTTTATGATCATCTCCCTGAACTAAATGACTCTGAGTCTCAAGGTCTCAATGAGTATGAAATCTGCATTAGGAAATTGGACAAACATTTCCTTCCAAAGGTTAGTACGATTTTGGAAAGGTACCAATTTGCCAAGAGATTACAGACTGAAGGAGAGTCTATTGAGACTTATGTAACTCACTTGAGAAAACTGGCGTCTTCATGCAAATTTGCTAATCTCCTTGATGAAAGAATCAGAGATCAATTTATGGTGGGATGTAATATTGAGAGAGTCAGGGAAGAATTATGGTTGCGTGATGAACCATCTCTACATGAAGTGTTACAGATGGCAAAGCGTGTTGAGCACTCTTTGAAGTGTGTTGACATTATTAAAAATGATAAACAACCTGTTATACAAGCGATAAACACAGATGTTAAGAAACCTGCAGGGAAAACAGAGTGTGCTGAGGTTAAATATAAACCTACTATCAGAAAGTGCTATAGATGTGATAAGCCTGGGCATTTAGCAAACGATAAGAATTGCCCTGCCTTGAAAAGTGTTTGTTCGAAATGCAAACGAAGGGGGCACTTTTCTAGTGTCTGTAAGTCGAAAGTAACCTTCTCTACTAAAGTGAGATGTGTTGATACAGAAAATATCTCAGAGGAGGATTTCGTTTGTGGGCAAATTGTTGTTCAGGTTGATGATTTGGGGAATAAGACTAAGTCATGTCCTATTGACACTATTCTGGTAAAAGGAGAACCAACTAAAGTCCTATTTGACTCTGGGGCCAAAATTACATTAATTTCAAAAATTTTCTTTCTCAACAAGCTTGCAAACAGAGTTACATTGAACAGACCTGATATTAAGCCGCTAGCATATGGGGGTGAGCCTATACCTCTCAGAGGTTATTTCACTGGGCTCATCGAGTATGAGCAATGCTTTACATCTGGCAAAATATACGTGTCTGAGAAGGGTGACAGCATTATTAGTTGGTTTCACCAAGGTGACTTAGGAGTAATGCTCGACCCCAGTGGTGAAAATCCCATTATTCTTAAGGATAAGAATGTTTTTCAACATTCTCCTTCTCTCTGCACTGTCTTTACAGATAACATTAAAGAAAAATGTCCTAATGTTTTCAGGGAAGGGCTTGGTTGCCTAAAGGATTTCAAACTTGCAATACGCTTGCGAGCTGGTTCTCAACCTTCGTGTTCAAAAGTAAGGAATGTACCTTTAGCTGTTAGAGAGGAAATGGGAAAAGAATTACAAAAACTAAAGGATGGAGGTATAATAGAGGAGGTTGAAAGCACTGAGTGGCTCGCCCCGGTGGTTGCAGCTCGAAAATCCAACAGAAGTCTCCGTCTCTGTGTGGATTTGAGACAACTAAATAAAAATGTCATAGTGGATCATTATCCACTACCCAATATCTCAGAAATGGTGGTTTTACTGGATGGTGCTATAGTGTTCAGCACAATTGATCTCACGTCAGCATACCATCAGATTCTACTTGATGAAGCCTTGAGAGATCTCACAGCCTTTGTAGCTCCTTTTGGAACCTTCAGGTTTGTGAGGATGCCGTTTGGCCTTGTGTCGGCGGCATCCGTTTTTCAACGGGTTATGGAGAAGGTTCTTAAGGGTTGCAAAGGAGTGTGTATTTATCAGGACGATATTCTTGTTTTTGGTAATAATGATGAACAACACAGTCTTCGCCTTTTTGAGGTGTTAAGAAAGCTGGATGAGGCAAATTTGACCATTAAGGCTGAAAAGTGTCATTTTGGAGTCTCTACCATTAATTACTTGGGTCACTCCATTTCAGGTGATGGAGTCTTACCAAAATCTGATCTAGTAGACACTATCACTCGCATGTGTGCACCGAGTTCGAGGGAAGAGTTAATGAAATTTCTTGGTATGATAGAATACTATAATAAATTCATAGAGAATTTTCCAGCACAAAGTGCCAATATGAGACAACTACTCAAAAAGGGAAGTGAATTTGTGTGGGATGATGCGTGCGAACATGAATTCAGTATTTTAAAACAAAGACTCAACTCAGCTCCGTGCTTAAAGAGTTTTGACCCTTGTAAAGTATCTTATGTCACCACAGATGCCAGTCTTAAAGGTCTAGGTGCGGTACTTCAACAGCAGAGTGATGATGGTTTGGTGACAATTATGTTTGCGTCTCGTGGCTTGAAAGTTGCTGAGTCACGTTACTCAGTCATTGAGCGTGAGGCGTTAGGTGTTTTCTGGGCCATAAAGAAATTTTAAAAGTTTTTATGGGGGACAAAATTCATAGTCAGGACTGATCACAAGCCCCTTTGTGAAACATTTAAAAAAAAAAGGTATTGATTCTGTCTCCAGCAGAATTACCAAATGGGTGGTTGCCTTCCAGGAATTTGAGTTTGACATAAGATACATACCTGGTGTGGATAATGGCGTAGCTGAATCTCTATCCAGACTTGTGGACGCTGTGGATGATACTGAAGCATCAGATGTTGATTATGATGAAGATATTCATGTGTGCGTGGTTGATGAAGAGATTGTCTCTCACGATGACTGGAGTGATTTCTCTCATTAATAAAGGTTGGCATTCAAAAAGACAAGCCTCAGATGATAGTCAGAAATTTTGGGGTGTGAAGGATGAATTAAGTGTTTCCGGCGGACTTCTCTATCGAGGTATGAGATTGATTCCTCCCCTCAACCTCAGATCCAAGCTGGTTGATCTTTCGCATTTATCTCATCTGGGAATGTCCAAGACCAAGGAGAGACTTAGGATGTCATACTGGTGGCCTGGAATGGATCTGATGGTTGAGAGACTTGTTAGAGATTGTGTGGAATGTTCTCTGTGTGACAAGTCCAAGATGGTGAGAGTGCAACCCATGGTAATAAGGAAGTTGCCAAATGGTCCATGGAAGGAAATAGCACTTGACATTTTGGGGCCTATCTATGGGAATGGACAGCAGGTTTTTGTCATCGTTGCAATAGATATGTATTCAAGGTTGCCAGAAGTTTGCTTCACGTGTGGCATAGAGACTAAAAAGATAATTCAGTTCTTAGAGAGTCCCATATCTAGATAGGGTCTTCCCAACACCATTCTAACGGAGAATGGTGTTCAGTTGGTTTCCAAAGAGATGGAAGAGTTCTTAAGTAAACGTGGTATCATACACAAAAAGTGTTCCTTATATCGTCCCGAGACCAATGGAATGATTGAGCGCTTTAACCGGGTTTTAAAGGAAGTGATTACCTTGGCTAAGAGTTCTGGGTTAGATTGGAAAATGGAGGTTCTCAAGAAAGTTCACATGTATAGATTGACTCCACATAGTACTACAGGAAAATCTCCTTTTGTCTTGTTCAAAGGCAGAACTCCGTGTACGTTGGTGGAACCACCTTGGGTGCGAGAATTGGAGAAAAAACCTGGTGGAAGTTCTGACAGAGACTTGTGGCGTGAGAGAGAGATTGAGAAAGCTTTTGTGAGGAAGTCTCTGTTTGACTCTAGAAAAGCTGTTAAAAGTACCAAAGTTAACATTGGTGATTTGGTAGTAATAAAGCAACCGAGTTTGAGTGGGAAGTTTTCTAAACCCATCAGAGTGACTAAATTGTTTAACAATGCTGTTAAAACATAGGATCATCAAATTTGGAACCTGGGAAGAGTAGTACTGTACAAAGGTTCTGTAGGTCCCTGTGTAACAGGTAATGGTTCTGGTCGACTCACAAACACTCACTCACCGGTAGGCAACGCAATATTACCGGGAAAAGCTCCCAGGTTGTCAACAAGGGTTAAAGTTAAACCTTCGTATTTGAAAGACTTTGTACATTGAGATTTGTTTTTGTTTTTATGGTACTTTTATGTTTTTTTGGGGGTTTGTTAAAGGAGGGAAGGTGTGTGGCATCTGCTTACATCTGTGGCTTCTTACTGAAGTCACGGTTACCAAAGAATGTAATGTCACAATGCCTTGCTTCAGCTTACTTAGCATTAGTTAGAATGTAACTGTTTGAATAATGAACAGGAGTAGAGATTGTACTGTTGCCCTGCCTGGATGGGATCTTCTTACTCTGCAATAAACCTACATCTTTCTACTTCAAACCTGCCTTGCGTGATCCTTCTACCTGAACCACTGGATCTTACACATTTCTAATTCTTTTTTGTATTCTGTGTAAAGCTTGAAATTCAGTAGCAATGCTAATATTCTGCTGCACAAAACTACGTCTTACATGCGAGTCACAATTTCAAATAATAGAAAGGTATCCGAATGATTTTATGCATTTGTTTCAGAGATCATTGTATTATCTGCAGGTTATGAATTCCAAACCTAAGATATAGTTCAGTGTGTTATGTGCATTCTGCAAAAATCTACATGTGATCTGTGAGGTATATGTTTGAATTCTTACCAGGCTTCCTTCTTCTGAAGTTGATTAAACTGATGCAATTTAGTTGCGTATTAACATTAAGTGCCCAAACAATTTAATTTGTATGGTGCACATTAGACGTTTTTTTCCTTAAAATCGTTTTTCGTGGACATTAACAAAACTTTCATATTTGTATCAATTAAGTAGAATGTTTTTATGTCTATGTCATTTCTTGGACAATTTGTAAGCGAAGAGGAGGTGTGCAGCTTTCTTTCTGCATATGGCATATTCGGTCTGACACAAGGTGTGAATGGATTTTTGACACTTGCTAAAAGAAAATCATGGTGAAAATTGACAAGCAGGTGGGGGTCATCTCTCTATTGTTGATCAAGTCTCTGCTTTACAGTCCAGAGCAGCAGGGTAAATACTGTGACAGCAAGAAATGCGTCGAGCGTAAATTGAAGGTCCTTTGGTCTGTGTCTCACTCAAATTCGGCATGGCTCAAAGCCTGAGGGGTCCCAAATAGGTTGAAGACTACTGATGTAACATTTCAAACACAAATTTTAAATGTTATCTTTTTTCTTTCAGCTCATTTATAGTGTATGTTTAGCGACGCAAACACAAGGAGATGATGGACGGAGCGCTGAAACTTTTCAGACACTCACCCCCAGTCACAGATCTGGGTTGGATCCATCATCATTCTTTAGCTCACTTTGCCACCCCAGTTCCGACATAGCTATATGCACATCAGTCTTGACCCTGTGCCTCATGGGAACAGTCCAGCCCAAACTGCCAAGCCATGTCTTCCCTGGACCGGAAACATGCCTACAGGGACCGGTTTCGGGCTAACAGCCCTCATCAGCCAGGCTAGCTTGAATCCAGTGGCAAAGTGAGCAAGGGACCCACATCTGGGCATACCCTGCCAACTAAGGGCAAACAAAGCAAACACAAGGAGATGATGGACGGAGCGCTGAAACTTTTCAGACACTCACCCCCAGTCACAGATCTGGGTTGGATCCATCATCATTCTTTAGCTCACTTTGCCACCCCAGTTCCGACATAGCTATATGCAAATCAGTCTTGACCCTGTGCCTCATGGGAACAGTCCAGCCCGAACTGCCAAGCCATGTCTTCCCTGGACCAGAAACAAGCATCCTGGGACCGGTTTCGGGCTAACAGCCCTCATCAGCCAGGCTAGCTTGAATCCAGTGGCAAAGTGAGCAAGGGACCCACGTCTGGGCATACCCTGCCAACTAAGGGCAAACAAAGCAAACACAAGGAGATGATGGACGGAGCGCTGAAACTTTTCAGACACTCACCCCCAGTCACAGATCTGGGTTGGATCCATCATCATTCTTTAGCTCACTTTGCCACCCCAGTTCCGACATAGCTATATGCAAATCAGTCTTGAGCCTGTGCCTCGTGGGAACAGTCCAGCCCGAACTGGCAAGCCATGTCTTCCCTGGACCGGAAACAAGCATCATGGGACCGGTTTCGGGCTAACAGCCCTCATCAGCCAGGCTAGCTTGAATCCAGTGACAAAGTGAGCAAGGGACCCACGTCTGGGCATACCCTGCCAACTAAGGGCAAACAAAGCAAACACAAGGAGATGATGGACGGAGCACTGAAACTTTTCAGACACTCACCCCCAGTCACAGATCTGGGTTGGATCCATCATCATTCTTTAGCTCACTTTGCCACCCCAGTTCCGACATAGCTATATGCAATTCAGTCTTGACCCTGTGCCTCATGGGAACAGTCCAGCCCGAACTGCCAAGCCATGTCTTCCCTGGACCAGAAACAAACATCCTGAGACCGGTTTCGGGCTAACAGCCCTCATCAGCCAGGCTAGCTTGAATCCAGTGGCAAAGTGAGCAAGGGACCCACGTCTGGGCATATCCTGCCAACTAAGGGCAAACAAAGCAAACACAAGGAGATGATGGACGGAGCGCTGAAACTTTTCAGACACTCACCCCCAGTCACAGATCTGGGTTGGATCCATCATCATTCTTTAGCTCACTTTGCCACCCCAGTTCCGATATAGCTATATGCAAATCAGTCTTGACCCTGTGCCTCATGGGAACAGTCCAGCCCGAACTGCCAAGCCATGTCTTCCCTGGACCGGAAACAAGCATCCTGGGACCGGTTTTGGGCTAAGAGCCCTCATCAGCCAGGCTAGCTTGAATCCAGTGGCAAAGTGAGCAAGGGACCCACGTCTGGGCATACCCTGCCAACTAAGGGCAAACAAAGCAATCACAAGGAGATGATGGACGGAGCGCTGAAACTTTTCAGACACTCACCCCCAGTCACAGATCTGGGTTGGATCCATCATCATTCTTTAGCTCACTTTGTCACCCCAGTTCCGACATAGCTATATGCAAATCAGTCTTGACCCTGTGCCTCATGGGAACAGTCCAGCCCGAACTGCCAAGCCATGTCTTCCCTGGACCGGAAACAAGCATCATGGGACCGGTTTCGGGCTAACAGCCCTCATCAGCCAGGCTAGCTTGAATCCAGTGGCAAAGTGAGCAAGGGACCCACGTCTGGGCTTACCCTGCCAACTAAGGGCAAACAAAGCAAACACAAGGAGATGATGGACGGAGCGCTGAAACTTTTCAGACACTCTCCCCCAGTCACAGATCTGGGTTGGACCCATCATCATTCTTTAGCTCACTTTGCCACCCTAGTTCCGACATAGCTACACCACAATGGTCTCAGGAGATTGACCCCCAATAAAACACGTTTGTCTGGAGGGGCACGCATTCCCAAAAACACCATAAAGTTAGATGCCACACTAAGTTAGGAATGCAGCCATGCACAATAGATGCAGTAATCATGCACTCCCTTGCTGGACATCTGGACACGTACCCACTGGCCCTGCATTATGTCAACGCAAGGTCGAGGCCAACCTGCACTCCTTCTTGAATGACGAGATTTATGGCCCCATGACTATGCCAAGATTTCTGTCTCCAAAGGAATGTTCAATTGTTTTCTGATGCTTTTTGTGATGTATAAAAAGACGTGCTTTGAGACAGTCTTCAGACCCTGACTCTTTTGCCTGTTCTCCTGGCCGCTGCATTTAATTAAACCAACAGTTCTTATTTTGCAAAACACCTCTTCTCTTTCATTTTTTCAAGGTAAATTCACCTTCAAGCAACATTCTGGCAAGCCAGATAGGGACATTGGTTCTTCGAGCCCGACTGCAGCTAAAGGAACAGGACCCCACCCGCACAGGTTCACATCTGCACAGCAAGAACGGTGAGTGGACTCCGCAATTAAATGGAAGTTCTGCTGAATCCGAAGGGCGGAGGTCCATCCTGAAGTTGCCATCAGTGGGTAGGAGAATACATCTGAACCTTAGTCCCAGTGTTTGGCATATGGCAAATTTGGAAGAAGCATAAAAATCTGACCTGAGCACCATGCCACAAACAGAAATCTGATATATTGCTTATTTTATGTGTCCGAGCACAGTAGTCGTAAGGCGGCCTCAGAGGCGATCCCGCGGAGGTCACCTTTCTCCAATAGTCAGCACACTAGGGAAGGTGAGCGTTGTTTAGACGCTTGGACCACTGGGCATGACACAGAGGGTACGCTTGATCCCTGGGTGTGATACAGGGGTGGGGCCTCACCACTTGGCCCACTGGGCATGACACAGAAGGTGCGCATAAGCTCTGGGTGTGATATAGAGCCAGCATCTTGATGTAAATTTTTTATCTAAAGGAGTTTAGTGCTGTCTGTTTCATAACACAGGTAGAATCTGAAAGAATTGAGATCTAATATTCGCTTGGACCACTGGGCGTGACACAGCCCATACGCATGACCCCTGGTTGTGGTATAGGCTGTAATTCAAATGTTAGGGACAAATTTGGACCTTGGAGAGTAAGGTGAGACTTGGGGTTTGCCAAGGAAGGCCTGCAGTTGTCGAGTCGCTCCTTCTTCTCTGGGTAAATTGTTGCTATCTTTGTCCCCGAGCCAATATTGACAGACTATCGGGCTCACTTAGTTCCGTGTACTGCGTAGAGCCTATCTTGTCATTGGGCAGCAAGTGCTAGGAGCTTGCTAAGAGTTTTTTTTTGTTGGACAAAATACTTTTTTCTTCTCTTTTTCTTCTATTTTCATTGTGCTTTTCAATTGATGCAGTTATTAATGTTGTGGCACTGATACATTATTGCAACTGTGTTCTGTATTGAATGTTATGTCCAGTTAACTGTTCGATGTGCAGGTGAAAAAGTTGTCATGTGTTTACATTTTGCTATTCTGCTGCTAAAAGTGCAATTCATAATGTTTTGAGCTAATCAGTACAATTTCTCAGAGGTTGTTATTTTTCATATGTGTAGTCTTATGTATTAAGTTTGATGCATCTTTGTTCTAATCTGAGCTCATAGTAAAGTAGTTATTGCCGGCATAATCCCTTGTACATATTTTCCCCAAAATCAGAGATAAATTTAGGATCATCTAAAAAGCCTTGAGAAGTTAGAAGTGGGCTAGTCCATTAAAAAGTTTCCAACCCATCATGGAGTTGCCTTTTAACCGCATGCAAACTAGGTTCCCACGCAGGCTAAAAAGCTAGATAAATGTTGCAATGTATGGCACGCACACACCAAGGCACACGCTGTCCCCTGGCCAGTGGGTAGAACCTTCGACACCAACATCATAGAACACACAAGAACACACATTCGGACTAAGCATGTAGGGCAGAAGAAGGCTAGAGGAGAGGCACTGTTGGAATTATGAGCCATCTTTGAGTTGGCCCCGATCTACAATCCTACAATACTGTTCCATAACCTGCAAGCAAGGCGTCCGCACCTCCCCCACCATGCACAGGTACAGAGGTGCTCTCTCTAATGCCTGCCATCCCTGCTGTTCCTGCACTGGGTTACACCGATCTACCAGTCAAGGGGGCCGAAGGGCCACCCACTGTGCATCAAACCACTAGATCTAGGGCAGGGAGGTTGCCAGATCGGCAAACCCAGACAATTCCGGCCTCATACCATTTCGGTGCCATGATTCCCCGAAGTCCAAACCCGCCTCATCCATTGCATGCAACCCACCAAGCACCAGTGGCGTGAGGAGCCCATGCTCCAAAAAGCTCTCAGGTTACTGGGAGGTTAATAGCTGTTCTGGATAGTGACACCACCAGTGGGGGGGAGGAGGAAAGAGGTTCCAGCCCTCCGGGGTCCAACATGGAGGGTGGTGCCACAGGGTATACTCCCTCATGGTATGCCCAGGCAGTGGATGAAACATCAGAAGTTAGCTGGCGGAGAAGTTTCTACCAAGGAGAACCGTGTGCAGCACCGAGCGAAGGAGACAGCCTAAGTGGAATTAGAGGAGAGGTGCGGATTGAGAATGGAGAGAGAGCTCTCGCCTGGGAGAGGCGCAAAGGGAGAACAGAACCACACATTCTCCCCTGGAGGAGAACAGGGTTAGGTCCTGGGCCCCAAACAGAGAGGAGCCTGAGGTAGGACCTGAAGGGAGGCCCCTATTGTTAGTACATCACCAGATTGTTAGTGTAGGAGAGGGGCCAACCAAAAAATAAGAGACCAGGCTAGCCTGGCCCAAACTCAATTAAGCCAGAGAAGTAGCAGAATGGCACCTCTGCGTGCGCAGGAGGAGAGCAGTGGTGAGGACGTCTGCTGCTCCACCTGAACAAGACAGTCATGCAAGCTGACCCCTAGAGGGATTGCGTCGAGAGAAGAAGGCAACGTCTTTGCGCGACCATTCTGCCACCTGCTAGTCCACTAGACCGAAAGGGATGGTCAGTACAATAGACCCTGGCTGGATGAGGGATCCTTCGAACCAGAGGACATGGACATCATGGAAGATTGCATTCAGCACACAGGGGGAGATCCCAGGTGGGACTTCCCCTACATGCAGGAATGCCTGAGAAGATGGGAGCACTACATTGGAGAAAAGCAAGCGGAGCAGCTTTAAGCCAAAATATGCCCATTGTTACAGAAAGGCATGCCAGGGACCATCTATGTGCCATGGGCTCAGATGGACAAAGAAGGTCTCAGGGCCAAACCGCCCCCATTGATGGGTGGGGAGGAAAATTGAATATCCTGTTTTGAGAAAAACACTGCATGGATAAACCAAGCAATAAGTGATGTCAAGATTGTGCTCAGCAGCATCATCGGAGAGCAGATCAACATGGTGTTTTCCCGAGCCCACATGCTGGCAGTCACACTGGCCAACACTGAGAATGATGGGGCAGGATTCAATTAATTTAGGTACTAAATCTGGATGGCCCAGAGGGAAATGTTCCCTGACTGACCAGACGTAGAAGGATTGAGAAACCTGGGGGAACTGTTACCCACTTTCTAGACAGAATGAGGAAACAGTGCAGTCAAGAGAGGACAGCCATGGACCGATACAGGCCCCAAGGTTGCATTCTTCTACAATATCCTCAAAAAGAAAGTGCCCACCGAAATACAGAGTGGGCTGGACAATGTAGCAGGATCAGACACAAAACCTTGACCCACGTATTACATTACTTGAGGAAGAAACAGAAAAAGGACAGGGAAAAACAGGAGCAAGCCCACAGAGATACCGCTAAGCTGGTCCAGCATGAGATAAAAAAGACCGCCCTCGAGGGGGCTGTGTTGGCCGCAAATGTGCAAATAGCACCAGTCTTGTAGGGAGCTCTGCCACCGAACCCAAGAGGGTTCCCACCCAGACCTATTTGCAGAGGTCAGTGAGGATGGCAGCAGCCAGACCTCAGAGAGTGCTACTACTGTCACCGAATGGGCCACTTGGGCTACCTAGGCCACCTGAAAGCTTATCATGAGCAAAGATCAATAGGCCTGGGCCAGTCCCCACAAAATTCCCATCAACAAAACCAAGACCAGATCCACCCAAGCGCGCAGCACATTCAGCCACAAGGAAATCAGTTAGCAAACACACTACTGCAACAAGCACCACGTTTGGCCAAACACATGGCAATCACAGCAGGGAGGGAACCCAGCCCAACAAGCACTGGGTCACAGCCACGGCAGGGAGGGGTAACTGTCTGGGGGAGGCAATGTCTTCCTGCAATCATCCAGTCCAAATACGCAGTAAATCCACACCCCAATATGACATATCCACTTCATTCCCACTTCAGAAAACTACAAAACAATAAAGGCTAGTGACACAGCATTAGGAGAAAACTCAAGCCTTTACTGTCTTTCAGGAAAAACTCAGGACTGCTGTATGATTCGTCGATCGGGAATCCATGCTAAAATCCGCCATTTTGGGTGCCTACAGAGCCTAGGCCCCACTCTGCTGCTAGTCCCCCAGGGTGGGGTTGGCTGGCCATGCCCCAGGGGGAGGGCAGTCTGACAAGGGTGCAGGGTTGCCCCTGATCAGTACATAAAAACAGGCACCCAGATCCCCTCATCCAAGTCCAATTGGGACAGGTTCCTATTATGAGATCAAAAGGACCCCATTTTGTCCTCCAGCTAGTGGTGGCCCTCTTTGTGTTCCAAAATGAGGCGACAGCCCAAATACCAGAAACCAGGCTTTTCTGCACAGGTGGGAAGTCGAAATGCCCCATAGAACTCCGTAGTCCACACACAAATAAGCAACAATATGGCACCAAGTCAGTAGGGAAATTCACCAGGGCAATCAGCCATCTCAGTTCGTTACCCGCAGCATGACAATTCTGAGCCGCGCATCCGACTCACATATTAAACAATATATTTCTCTCCTCCTCTCCCCCTAATGCTTCCAAACATCCAAAGTCTGCTCATTGTGTCATGTCCCTCCAAAACAGCGGGACTAGCGTGTCACCAGGTAAGAAGTCTCTGATTCCACCTGAGGACGGCAGACTCAAAGCATCCTGGATCTGAGGGAGAGGGGGTGCAAGGAGAGAAAGGGGTTCTGTAGATGACTGTAGCAGCCTCCCGCACTAGGTGCACAGATATGCTCACCATCGCACCCAGCTTGTCGAATAAAAATACACAGGGTCTCACGAACATCGTCCAAGGGAGCAATACGCCCATTCCCAGTCATTGTCACATCCGAATCACACGGGGGCCGCAGAACAGCTTCTCAAACCCCATTGGTATGCCACAATAAGACCAACACTACATGAGACCTTAGGAAGGCACCCAATGACCTGCAGGAAGTAGCCCAAAAGTAGCCCATAAACGAAGCTTCCAGAAAATGGGTGTAGCCAAAATGCCCAACCCTATTAGGAAAAACCTTGTTACACGCCACAAGCAGGAACCAGAGGGGCATACATGTGTCCCCAGGACATGTTGCAATTAACCACAACCCTCAAATTACAACACGCCCCCTTCCTATTGTGTAGTTTCCAATAATCAGTAGGCACTGTGCATTTGCGGACTATATAAACTTAGGATGGTGCCAGACTTATTCCATGCACCCCCAAAGGATATGTTGTCCCTTGGACCAGCTAGCTCACAGTGCCACCATTAGCCCCCGTAAACCTGGACAGGGAGCAAACAGTTCCTGAAATTCTGTTCTCTCATGGTGACAGACATAAAACTTTACACTCAGTGACTCGTGCTCTCTTTTGCACAGTGAAATATACAACAAATACATGAAGGGATGCTTTCCAATATTTATTGAACTGTAGTGATTCTTGTATAGAAAATGTGTGCTGCAATGATTAACTGACAGAAGCAGACAAA
The DNA here is from genome assembly GCA_963921515.1 of Calotriton arnoldi. Taxonomy (NCBI): domain Eukaryota; kingdom Metazoa; phylum Chordata; class Amphibia; order Caudata; family Salamandridae; genus Calotriton; species Calotriton arnoldi. Next base: position 620,734 of record CAWUFW010009848.1, read on the forward strand.
AGTTATAATGAGTGTCAAAACAGTGAATAAAACAAACAGTTCTACCATCTTGTTGAGACACCGGATATATGCATACATATACAGTATTTATAACAGCCTGGAGTACTCCTACGATACAACCCTAGCCTACGTGTCTAGGATTTGAATAAATGGTCTGCCAAGAAACCCTCTTCTGCATGATCTAACTCCTTTACCTGGTAGGTAAGAGTGTAGGACCTCGATTTGGTCACAAACTGGACACCTCTCACAGAGATGTCAGCCAGCTGCTAGGTGAAAGCTTCAGCATGCAGGGACCCCTCGAGGTCAGCAAAAGAGTCTTCTATGATTGTATTAGGAAACAAAAGGATATATATATATATGTTGGACTTGGCCCTTTTTGAAGGGTCATCCCTGAATCTTTTGCCTTCCTCCTGGTATTTTTTCTGACCTGGTGTTGGTGGTTTTAGGACTCTGGGCACTTTATCACTGCTGTCCGGAGTAAAGTGAATGTGCTCTTCATGGTAAAACATGGTAAGATTGGTCTACACCTGTTTGGTGTATTTAATTTACCTATCAGTCCCTTGTAAGGTGGTATCTCAGATACCCAGGGCCAGTAAATTAAATGCTATTGGTGGGCTTGCAGTGCTGCTTGCGCCACCCACCAAAGTAGCCTTTCAAACCTGTCTCAGGCCTCTGCCATTGCAGGGCCTGCACGCGCAGTTAGTGCTGCTGTGATGTGGCACATAAAGTGGTTGCCAGGTCCGTGACTCCCCTTTTACTACATATCAGTCACCCCTAAGGTAGGCCCTTGCTAGCCCAATGGGCTGGGTGCAATGTAGGTAAAAGGTAGGACATGTGCCTTAACTGTGTGGCATGTCCTGGTAGTGACAAACAGCCATTTTGGTTTCTCACTACTGTGAGGCAGCCCTCTCATAGGAATGCATTGGGGATTCCCTGATAAGTGTTTCAGTGGTAATTCCTGATCTGAGAGGAGTAGCATGATCAAGTTTGGTATGTTTGGAATAATGGTAATAAATGCTGTGTAATGGTGTGCACAGATTTATTGTTACTATTTTAGAAATGCCACTTTTAGAAGTGGGCATTTCTGTGTGCTATGTGTCTTTGTGCCTGCCTGATGTGTTTTGCATGTCTGGCTCTGGAGTGACAGGGGCTGGGGAGGTGCAGTGGCTCCAGAGGGGCTGGGTGAGTCAGCGCTAGGCTGAATGGGCCTGATCTGCATTTGGAACAGTGGGAGGAGTAGCCCCTGACCCTGAATAGGTCTGTGCCTGCCTTGTACAAAGCTGGCTTCACCCCCCTGTGGTGTGTCTGGGGCCAGAGCCTACACTAACAATGAGGGTGTTTGTGCATTGTAAAGAAATGGTTGAGTGCCCCTCAGAACTGGTTTGGACCGGGCACAGAGCCCTGTGCCAGGGTGAGAACAAAGAACATAGCTGGTATAAGTATTGGGGCTGTGACCCCATGAAAGGGTGCTGTTTGGTGCCTACTTGCAGCCGGTAGGCTGCTGAACTGCCAGGAGGAACCGCCACTGGGGATTGACTTGCTGCCCTGCTTGGCAGCTGAAGGGTCTGCATTTTCTGTCCAAGAGCCCAAGTGTGGTGGCCTGCCCGTGCCAGCTCTGCCTTTGCCCTTCCTTGGAGGAGAAGCGCTGCCTGCTCCCTGCTGGTATCGGGAAGTGGGAGACAGGCAGAGTGCTGCATGTCTTGCTGAGTTCCCTGGGCCTGATGCGCTCTAAGTGGCTGATCTCTGGGGGTGTCTCGCTGTGGGAGACACAGAGCGCGAAGAATCGCCTGTGCTGACAGGGCAAGCGCATCGGGAGCGCTTCATCGTTATTTCCCCAGAGCCCGAGAAGGGGGCTCCGGTAGCCTTTGCGGCAAAGATGCTGCTGCCAACGTGACCAGGAAGTCAGGCGACTCAGCCTGACTGTGGGCGGGAGCAGGCACCAAGGGCCGGACGTGGCCGTTGCCGGAAGTCAGGCAAGCTTGTGCCTGGAGGTGGGCGGGGCTCCCATGTGCCGTGAGAGCCACGCGTGTTGCCAGAGAGGGAGACGGGGTCGACAGAGACTCAGCTCCATGCTGGGACGGCCTCCGCATTGCCCGAGGAGAAGACGGAGCCTTGCAAGCTCCCGGCTGAAATCCTCGATTTCCCTGAAGATAAGCCCCCGGCGAGTGGGGCTTCCAAGGTGCACTGTTGGAGCCTGCGGGTGTCTTTTTCCTTGCAGCGACAAGAGAAGCCCCGGTGAGTGGGGCTGGGAGGGCACACTGTTGGTGCCTATTTTTATTCATACAGCTGCACTGCCAGATCGTGGGCCGCTGCAACGTGGGGGGCATTGTTGGGTCGACGAGAAGAACCGGGTGAGTTGCACCCTTGCCTTCATTTTGGTACCGGCCCATTGGGGCCAGTACTCTGCTGCATTGGCTTCCTGGTGGCTAATACAAGGCCACGTATTCATAGAGCCCTGACTGTGGGACAGAGGGCATTACGGGATAGCCCAATACGGACCCCCGAGGAAGGCCAGTTGGCCTGGAGGTCACCTTGTGTTTTGGTTGGGCGTAAGGCCCTGAGGTGATGTGTGCACCTTGTTAGTGTTACTGTGGTGCACTGATAATGTAGGATGTATGCTTAATATGTTTATGCATAATGTGTTTATGCTAAGTGCCTCTTGCCAGTAGTGACTGGTGGTTTCTATCTTCACTACTTGTGTGTTCTAATGGTGATGAAAGTGGCCAGATTGGCCCTGTAATGTATATAATCCCCTGTAAAGTAATATCTAGTGCCAGGTGGCACAGTTTATATATGTGATTATGCTCTGATGTGTTTTATGGATAGTACAAAGGCTATTTTTATATAACCTTGTGTGGAGTTTCTTTTGTGCTGTGCCTAGTGTGTAGCTGCTGTGTGTGTGTGTTGCGCAAACACTTTACACATTGCCTCCGGGATAAGCCTGACTGCTTGTGCCAAGCTACCAAGGGGGTGAGCAGGGGTTATCTTGAGCGTGTAACTCACTTGCCCTGACTAGAAGGAAGGGTCCCTACTTGGACAAGGTGCAAACCATTGCCAACTAGAGACCCCCATTTCTAACAATATAGAAAATGGAATCCTTGCCTCGGGTCGTGATTGTGATAAGGCTGCCTATTGTTTATAATCCACAAAGAGATGCGTCGCCATATGGACATAATAACAGACACATTTGTATGACGTACGTGAAGGCATTGCACATAATGCCAAGGCAGTATGATAATGTTCTCATGAAGTTCTTTGTGTCAGCAAGGTCGATGTTTCTTAGAAACTAACCCAAGTGTCAAGAATAAAAATGTGTGTCAAAAGTCGATGTGGCAAAGTGAAGGCGACATTAGGAAAAGACCATGTACATATAAAATGGCATTATTTCCTGCCAGGCCTACTAAGGCACATGATATCCCTTTCACAGTGCATCGCTGATGTGTAGGTCAAAAGGTACCACCCACATAGAAAAAACTGCACACAAGCACATGTTAGGGAAAGTAGGGTATTAGAGGGCCTACAAAGTCCTTAAAACAATAGTTAGGTAGAAAGAGACATCCACACACCCTCGAAGATCACCCCATTAAAACACTCACCTCTGTCACGGTGAGGGGGGCCAAAAGACCCACAAAAATAGAACTCAGGTGCTCCATAACTAAATGTTCATCATCTCCTAAAATGATTTCCCAACTGGGGCCACCATCCAGTACCCCACTAAAAGGTTGAGCAAAATGGATGTACTGAATATTCCCCAAAAAGGACAGGCGCAGGAATTTCCAAGACCGAATAATGATGTATGTTGTTCTAAAAGCTAACATATAACCCACAGCTCCTACCCAACAGGTTTGCAATCCAGCCTTAAGTACACCACCTTTACAGCGGCCTGCCATCTCTTCAGTAGCAACATCCAACGTCCCTACGAGGCCCACGGGTTCAAACCAAAAAGACCATGGGACTATTTTTTATGGACATTTATATACAAACAGACTCTTTACACTGTGCTAAGTAAAGAAATCCCCCGGATGTCAGAACTCTGCAGACAAGACCTCCATACACCATACCAAGACCTGCAATGTTCCAAAAATTATGTATTATTGCACCTTTGTACACCATCTGCTTAGTATGGGTGTGGTTGCATCCATCCGTAGTGAGAAGTCTTTTTAGTCACATGGAGCCTACCTCAACATATCTACAGTGCTTGTGTAGGGACCTCTCCCACCTCACTTAAACTGAACCAAAAAACACTAGTATTCCACACGCACTGCACAGCATACTCTTACACAACACATGGTATCAGCACATGACCGCTGTGGGAGCCCAGACATTGGATAGGTTGTGCTATGTCTGCTCACTGATACCCCATGCCATGGGCACAGACAGACTTTACTTATCCCAAGAAATAATCCATGGAAAGCAAAATGACTCATCCACCTGTACCTATGTAGGATTAGGGCCAAGATACAACCCAGTAGAGTATAACCCCATAGAGTATTAGTAAACCTCACCTGGTATGAGACCAACCCCACTGCACTGTACGTTCTCACCAAGCTTAGCAATATTTAATCTCAGCTAGACAGGATGCGCAGGGGGAGCACTATAGGGGAGGACACTCTTTGGCTCTAAGATATTCCAGAAAAGAGGCTCTTAGAGGTACAAAACGCACCGCACCACTGCACGAACATGTTTGCTCCCACCTCCATCTGCGTTCCCAGCATGGCCCTTAGCGTGTCTGGGGCAGTCTTCTTTAATAACAAATGGACCCCAGGCATGGAGTTCCAGTGCAGGGACAGCCACCTCGATGATACAAGAGGAAACAAGTCTAGAAGGGAAGGTTTGAATGCCAGAATAGATACCCCATTCATGAAATCTGGGACACTGAGATAGATGAGTACACCTGGCTAGAAGGGAAGGGGCAACCCCTAACTTTAAGGAAAATCACACTGTATTTCATGTGTTTTAGAGGCAAAGGAGCGATCCCACTTGGTACAAACGAGAATTGTGGAGCAATACCTCACGGACCAGACATGCAGTGGCGCACTTCCGCGCTGATGGATATCTGTTGGCAGTGTGGTGAGTTTGCCTACACTCAGCTCGTCCAAGGATGGCAGGGCCTCTGTGCCCTCGTAAACATACACACCCCGACCCTGGTTATCCCTGGAGAAGATCTGTCTGAGTGTTCTCAACATCGGCTACAGAAGAAAACAACTCTATTGTATTAGGTTTGAGAAAAAAAAACTGCTCCTTACTTTGACTGGGCTCAATACAAGGACATTCCTGAAGAATTCAGACTGTTTTCTGACACTAAAACGCAGGATGGTCGATAGCCTTCTTCACCCTGCAAACAAAAGCAAGCGCCCACTGGTTACAGATAACCAGGTGGGAGCTACTGAAGTTGATCAACAATACTGCAGTCAGCCTAAATGCTATCAAGGAAGGACAAAGAGCCATCCGCCTCATGGTGATGCAACATCGGTATGTGTTGGATCTGATGACTGTGATAGACGGTGGGGTGTGAGCCAAGATTGGTGTGTCCTGCTGTACTTTTATCCCTGGAAATTATATGGACAATGGGATGCTGACTCTTGCTATCCAAGCACTGCAACGTCTACGATATGACTTGAAGAAGGAGGGAGGTACCGCTGAGCAGGGATGTTTTTTTTATCTGTTTTCCTGGTTCCTCCGATGGGTGAACAAAATGTGCCTGTCATTGCTCTTAATTCTCTTCTTGTGCTATTTTTATGTGGTTTCCTACAAGTGAGGGTTTCCTGTTGTAAAAATGCAGTCTTCAAGTTAGGTAGAATGCAAGTAACCAGGGAGGTAATAACAGACACAACAGAAACACACCAAATGTCAAAAAGTTGACTGTCATGAAATGTGGGGCAATTGATGTATTTGAAAATTCACCTAGAGGGGGAATATTAATATTGATAAATACGATGTTGATGTACACCATGATAAATGTACATATAATAACAAACTTGCATCTCTGTTGTTGAATTCACACAATATGACCTCCCCCTCAACCCTGAGTCAGAAATACGTGTTCAGGCAGGCCATGTGACCTAGGCCTGAAGCAACTGATTGACAGATCACAGGTGGGGGGGACACATAACTCTTAGACAAGCGCTTGAACAGGAAAACCCAGATCGATCCCACAGATAGGCAGCGACACCACAATGGTCTCAGGAGATTGGCCAATATAAAACATGTTTGGCAGGAGGCGTGCGCATTCCCAAAATCACCATAAAGTCAGATGCCACACTAAGTAAGGAACACACAGCCAATCAGAACACAGAATGCACAATGCATGCAGTGATCATGCGCTCCCCATGCCGGACATCAGGACACACACCCACTGGCCCTGCATTGTGTCCTCGCAAGGTCAAGGCCCACCTGCGCTCCTTATGGAATGACCAGATTTAAGGCTCTGTGACTAGGCACAGATTTCTGTCTCGAAAGGAAAGTACAATTGTTTTATGACGCTTCATGTAATGTACAAAAAGACAGCCAAAACCAATGTGCTTTGAGACAGTCTTCAGACCCTGACTCTGTTGCCTGTTCACCCGGCCTCTGCATTTAATTAAACCAACTGCTCCAGTTGTGCCAAATGCCTCGTCTTTCTTTTTTTCAAGGTAAATTCACATTCAAGTAACATTTACATGCTAAACTAAAATATATTTTTTTTATTGATTTGATGGATCAAATTGTGTGACAGGCTCAGTTAGTTGCACCTTCTCAGCCAGCTGCATGTTGCAATCTTGGACTTGTTGCTTTTTTTTTTTAATTACATTTGAGTATTCAATCAAAACACATATCATGGAAAGAGTGGGTAGCTGAAAAATGGGAACTGGCTGTAGGTGTATCAGGTGACATGAGACCACAGCTACTTGGATGGACTTTAGCTGCAGGGAATGCAGAGAGCATTTGTCGTTTAGATAATTGATCCATGTGTTGCACAAAGCAATCCAGCTCAATTTGCCAGACCACGCTCAACCCCTGAAATGGAACCCAAGAAACTCCATCTTTTGTTAAGAAACAGGTTGAGAGCAACGTGTTATTGCGCCTCACAGTTAGCTTCTGCTGATGTAAATTCCACTTACACATAAAGGAGGAATCTTTGAGGTATCATCTTTTAACATATTTTATTATTAGCTTTCCCTACTGGCAACCTTCGGCATCACCCCACCTTCATGAGAATGTTAAAAGCACAACTACATTGTTCACTGTATCATTTGTGCAAAACTAAAGCACACAATTTGAAAGGCAACCTCAAACAAGAGCCATACATAGTGAATATGCATATGTTCAGCCAACTATATTCCAGATGGCCTTTAACATAACATTTCCCAATTCAGCCAGCTTTTCAGGATTTGCTTCTGCTTTTACCTTAAACTACTACTTTATCGAGTCATTCATATCCTTGTTGGCTATCTGGACAACCAAAATCGTTTGTGCCCCTATGCGTAACTATTTTTTCTGTGCAGAATCCAGTGACTTTTCAAAACATAATCCAAGTACTTAATACCAATGATGGTGATTTTTTCATAATTAAATGAACGTTTTGCACTTATTTTGATATTAACATGTAACATGCAAATGTACTGAGTTTGTGTTTTTTATGTATAAATTGACCATAGCTAATGTAGGCCGCATGTGGTTAGCATTTGGTTGTCATCTTGCTTTCCTAACATGTCTTTTTATTTCAGGGCAAGTTGACTCCATGTATATTATCTCATTGTATTCTTGATTGTCTTTTCCCATGTGAAATGTTTTCTTTTATGCACCTCTTGTAGAATAAATCAAAGAGCTACTGTAATGCACCTGCAGAGCACAGCTAGAGCCAAATGAATCTCTTTATGCTGCAGATAACTATGGGGGTTATTACGATAGCAGCCGGTCAGACCACCATCTGCTATCACAGCAGTCAGGAGACCTCCCAAAAAGCATGCAGTGGTCCGACCACCGCATTTGGAAAGGACCACCATGCTAGCCATTGGAAAGTGCTACTTTCCATTGAGGCTTGTGCTGCAGCCCAGGAAAAGGGCTGCAGAACAAGTGCTGTGCAATGGGGCACTTCCTGCACTTCCATGCACCATGTGGTGCATGGCACACAGTACATGGAGTTGTGTGGGGGCACTACATGTGCCCCCTGGACCACTTTAAAGTGGCCCACGATGAACCGGTGCCCTGTTTAGGGCCCCCTAACTCCATTTCCGACAGCCTTTCCATGTCGGTCTTTCCGACATGAAAAGGCTGTCGGAAATGAGAATCATAATCCCAATGGGAGTGCCTGCTTCGGCATCGCCTCCATTTGGAATTGCGATTCCAACGGCTACCCTGTCGGGATCAGATGATCCTTTTGGAGGCGGCAGTCTTTGCCCCTGACCGCTACAGTCCAACCGCATGCATTGTAATGCGGCAGTCAGACCGATGGCCTGTTGGTTGGTCGGACCGCCACCAACGGCCTGTCAGTGGCAGTCCAACCGACATCAAATCAGGCCCTAACTTTGGAGGGCATTTAGTGTAGACTGTATTATCTGGCAATGCTTTAACATAATTGGACCTTTGTTTGGGAATTATGTGTAGGTGTATCAACTGTTATAAATGTGTGATTTAAGCTAATGCAAGGTATAAGATTCTCTTCAAATTTCTTAACTTTACTTTCAGTAGACACCCTTTTCAGATGCCTTGAGAGCAGATGCCTCTTTACTTGTCTTCAGAACAGAAAATTTTCAAATACCTTTATGGCAGAATGTTTTCCTAACTTAGCAGAGTAGGGTGCTCCTTTTGGGATGAACTTTTTTAGAACGCATTTTGTTTAGCTTTCATTTTTAAGACACCTTTATAATAGTTTTTCTTTGCATTTTACTTTAAATTGCATTGAACTAGAATTTATTTTTTCATTCACGTATTGATTATTGATTTATTATTAATTTGATGATTTGAGTTTGCAACTTTGCTAATCATTTATTAAACCTTTATGGTTTTGAAACGTAACCACTCTCTGCCTTCCTTGTTCAGCCAAATGTGCTTCACAGTCTGTGGTTTCTGTACAAAATCTTCATGTCTTAGTACTTACCAGATCTTTTTGCCCGATTAAATTTGTCCTGCTGAAATACATTGGGGTGGATGGAGACTTTATCTCACGCGGTAATTAACTGGTAATTCTGACCCCAAACTGGTGTTTATACAGGGGTCCAGACACCCATACCTGAGGCCTTAATGGTAAGCCCTATAGATCTAGGCTTTTATGCCATTTTCTACGAAAGTTCGTCCAACCCTATTCAGACAGTTACTCTTCTGATGGGATCACCGCTTTATCTATATTTCAGTTCACTAACCGGCCCTGCCAATAAAAACACCATATATTCCTGCACTCGTCTTCAAAAGTGCATGTCCTGAGATTATGGAAGCAGTCTTTGTATTTTTTCTAACTCCATAAAAGATGTCCAACTCACCAAGGTGCAAAAAAGTAGGATGCTATCCCTTAAAGCCCCATAGCTTAAATTAAAACTAAAACATTAAATAAATGTGTAATTGAATGAAAGGTAAGTGGTACAAACACATGCATCCTATGGATAAAATGGAATATTAATCTATACTTAAAATTGTATAAAGCCATAATAGCGATAAATAAACTTTACAATGATAAGTAAGGCCAAGCGCAATCAGTTACTGAAATAGACCCCCTTCTCCGTTCTCTTGGGTATTGCATACTCAAATGCTGTGTGACAAACTTCATCAATATATCATGTGAAAAATATATAAAACCAAGCTTAAATTGCCATGAATGATAAACTAAACACATAAAATGTGATTTAGAGGTTTACTAGCAAATAATCTAACCACTAACAATTACTCTGGGCAGCATGCCAACACATCATTTTTCACCCACTGTGCCACTCTAGAAGTGGCCTGCATTATGCAGTTTGGTACTGGTCCTGCTTCTCATGGGAACAGTCCATACTGAACTGCCTGCTGAGTTGAGGTTCCCTCCAGAAGGGACCACAAGCAACCCCATACTGGTGTTGACCTTGTTAGTGAGGTCGGGCATTATTTGTAAAAATGTTAGTGCCAGGGCCATTCTCATAGGGCTAACACAGCTTGCAACGCCCATTGCCTCTGCTAGCGCTGCCAATGCCAATATCAACATAATTAGCATCCATCAAACTTAAGTATGATATTTCAGACTTTTCCCTGCACCCACACCTATAATACTGCCCTGGACAACTGCTATTATAATTTTTTTAATGTATATAGAATTACTAAACACTGTTGACGCACACCTCAAAAATAGTCACACAGTGCCACCATGTCATCCACTGTCATATAAACCAGATTTGAAAATGAAGGGCTTGTGCCAAGCATTGGAAAACGCAGGTACATATTAAGCATTGTAGTGAGGTATTGGACCCTGGGCACAGTGAAAGAGGGACCCATGCCTGGGCATACCCATGGCCAATTAGGGCGTTACATCTGATGGAAAAAAAGTTTGCAAACAGTCTAAACACTGGGTAACATTGATACGGATTCTGAGAGTTCCTCCAGGACCGCAGGGAAGGGGGCTCAGACCCGCAGTGCAAGGACTCAGTTCAGTGCTCACACTGTGTTAGAGCAGCCCAGTGGACTGCAGCTCTAACACAAACCCACCAAGCTATTCTTTACGGAGGCAGTGTTTTCAGGTTACTTATCAGCTGTCCCAGTAAACACGATCAGGAACACAGCAGTGGAAATCAAATAATGTGTTTGTCTTGCAGACAACATACTCAAACATAGCACTAAGAAATCAGACATTGTAGTTGTAAACGTTTATTTTAAAAGCCTTAATCTTGTGCAGATAAAAAGTATTGCAATGACACAAAAGGAGAATAAAATTGCAGGCAAATCTGGTGTTAATTAAAACAATAGCAAACACAATGAGATGATGGACGGAGTGCTGAAACGTTTCAGGCACTCAGCCCAGTCACACATCTGGTTTAATCCATCATCGTTCTTCTGCTCACTAAGCCCCTCCAGTTTGGATCCAGCTATATGCAAATCATTCTTGATCCCGTTCCTCATGGGAACAGTCCAGCCCAACTGCCAGGCCAGGTCCTCCCTGGACCGGAAACAAGCAACCTGGGACCGGTTTTGGGGTTTCACCCCTCTTCATACCGACTAGCTAATTGCAAAAATAACAACATTTGAAACATTATTTTGCATGTTAAATGTCATCCTAGACCCCAATGTTATTTCTAAATCCTACACTAATTTCGTAGGTTAAAACTTTACTATTTCTGTCTGTTGAGTATTTGGAATGGAACACACAGCATACCTTTTTAACTCTGACTGTTTGTTATCAGAGTTCTGCCACAGAAGAACAGGCTTGTGCTTTGCCAATAACAAAAGTCCCCATACAGCTGCTCCGGGCTTCTGTAGGTGGCTCTCCTGATGTACATCTCCATTTGACAGCAAAGTCTGAACCAGCATATCAGCGTGACCACTGGCAATAATCTCTCAGGCGAAGACCTCTTCTAAATAATGTTTAAAAAACAAAGTTTTTGTAAGGATTTTAGCACCAATGCTTTGAAAATAAATCTCTCTAGTCTAAACTATCACAGTCTAATTTACGTAAGCTTTACTCCATATGTTTACATTAATGGACAATGCCATGTTAGGCTTGAGTATCACAGGAGACTGCCATATTGACAGGTGCGTAATCCTGTGAAGGAAGGAAGTGTTGGGCAGTTCTTTTAGAAAACTAACCCTTCATCATATACTCCTGTGAGTGTCTGGCCCGTCATCACCTTGCCAGGTTTGGAAAAACCTATGGAAAAATATATCCCAAAAGTAACAGGCCTTTCTTGGCTCCTAACATCTTTTGTTCCAGACGAAATATGGCTTCAGATTGTGTCATTTAACAAAATGGCATTGTTGTTTTTGGATGACACAAAGTTTCTTGATTAAAGTTTATTGATCAAGATTCAGCTTCTATGTTTGTCCTTTTGGATCTCTTGGTAGCTCTTGACACTGTGTGCTACTGCATCCAGAATAGTTGACCATCATGTAAAGGGCCTCAGATGATACAGTAAGATGGTTTCAGTTCTTCTTAGGGATGAGTTACCCCAGGCTGGACACCATTTTATTATCTACGAAACTTCAATATTTGGGTTCTCTGTGAGTCAGGGCTCCCTCCAGGCATTGCCTTTTTAGCATTTCCCTTTGTGTTCATTTCAACCTCTTCCAAGTGACTCTTATCCATACAATTACATGGTGATGGCACTCAAGCCTACGTTAATTTCCTCATATGCATCGCCCTACAAAGATCTGAAGAAGGATTTGGTGGACATTCAACCTTGCATAGCCACTAATGTCCTCAAGCTCACAGGTGCTAAAGCAAATGTCCTCCTCACCTCTGGCGCTGAAGAATAGCGAAAACAATCTGCTCTTAAACCTCCTAAATATGCTTGGTCTCATCCGAAAAATTAGAGAGAAGGTCAAAGACCTGGTGGTAATATTTGATGCTGAGAACACCTTATGCCTTCAGATCAAGCTATTGGTTAACACCTCAGATCAATATATTGATGAAAAGTTGTTTCCATTAATATTCTTAACATAAAACCCATTTTCCAATTTCTGACTGGAACATTTCAGGTCCAGGTGCTAGGGGACGGTGGGTAACTCCTGCTTGGATTATTTTGGTGCCCTACTCAGAGTCCTACAATAAACCTTAATCCTTAATCTTCAGGGAACAGATAATGCAGAATTATGAAACGTATAGTACTTATACAAGTGACAATGGGGGTCATTCCGATGGCGGTGAACCCGCCACTGGCAGCCTGCCATCGCAAAGCACTTTTCCGCCCACCAGATTATGATGGCAGGCGGTGTGCATGGTGGACGGAAAGTCTGTCCTGGCGGACCCACCCTGCATCTACAAAATGGTGGCGGTGCCTAACAAGCCCTGTCCGACAGATTATGATGCTGCATCCCCACCAGCCTGTCTATGGCTGTTAAACAGCCATAGACAGGCTGGCTGGGATGTAATTTGGGGGCCCATTGCGGGGCCCCCTTGTGCAGGGGCATGTTGGATTTGCACTTGGGGGGCACCTACGGGGCCCCCCCACAGTTCCCTGCACCATGTGGCAGGTACCGCGTGGTGCCTGCTACGTAGTGCAGGGAAATGCACAACATGCATTTTTAACATTGCGGCAGGTGCTGCAGCCAGCAGCACCCGCCGCAGTGTTAAACATGCACAATGTGACCGCCACAGTGGCGGTCGCATTGTAATACCATGTGCGGGACCGCCGCCATATAGGCAGATGGTCCCAATCCCGGGCTGATGGCGGACGGACAAAAATCTGTCCGCCATTGTATTGAGCCCCAATGTTTCTGCTGCCCATAGGTTACTTCACTGGCTTCAGTTATAGGCTGCATAGTGTTGCACCTGGAGATAGCCTGGCTAGCATATATAAACCTACGCAGTGAGCACATTTCAATTGGTATTACTTTGTTGTGATACAAATTTGCTGAATTTTATGAGGGACACCATTCCCCCAAGTCAGCACTCTGGATAATCTCAGCATTGTATGAAGGTCAAAGCAAGTCGCAACACAATGAGAGTGAAGGAGCTTCACAGATCCACAGTCTTCTTGCCCCGTGTCCAGGCACGCTCTATGAAACAGGTGATTGGACTGGCCTAGGATAAGCACAGGAGAGACACAAAACTGAATATATTCGAGGGATACATGAAACATGCTAGAACTGCAGGCTATGTGTTTGAAATCCAGCAAAACTGCCTGAGATTTATTTATTCATTCATGCATTCATTCACTCATTCATTCAAAAAAATGGTACAGGTGGAACCACAGAAGATCTGTCTTGTACCTTCATTCTGCAACCTATGCTCTTGTTCTCTCCTAGGTCTGATCCTAGCGCGGGGACACACTGTGGGTGTAACCAGGCTCTCCACAAATGGCATTTCATTTGATTTGATTTGATTTGATCTGTCAGTTATGATCAGAAATTATATGGACTGAATAGATGGCCTTGTCTTTCCTCATCTGCTTTCTAAATCTGTGTAACATAGCCCTGATGATGTGGACCTAAACTGGCTGAACTTGAAGTACTGTTCATGTGAAGCCTTCCATCATAAAATGAGATAAATAACTCTACATGAAATAGGTTCATCCAAATGCCATTTAATCAGTTTATTAAAAGGAACACTCTTGTGGTTTACCATGCATAGTGGCAACCTGTTTTGGGCGTAGTATGAGAAATACTTCTTTGCGGCCTTTTCTCACACAAAAAGCATTACTACTGCATTGATTTGGTCCCATAATGAGAGGATGAAGAGGATTTGTATTTGCAGTATTGCCTCCTATGGTTCCTTGCTGTTCTGTCCTAGGGGTGCTTGGGGACATTAATCTAACACCTACCATCAAAGTCAGAGTCCCAAAAGCCTCACCTCGGATGAACAGCCAAGGCCTCTTCTTCTGGTCTGCATCTCCACTGTAAAAGTGAAAGTACTGGGACAGAAAGCAAAAGCAAAGATTGAATGAAAAGTTCATATTCAGTATGTGTTGATAGGAGATGTTTGTTTGCGTGCATTCTGAGATAAATAAGTTACATGCAACACATCAAATCAACCCGCTTTTTGGGTATGATGTTCACATTTCACAAATGTAAAGATAGATGAGTATTCTATACCCCATTGCGCAAGCCCAGTATGGACAGTTCGCAAACAAATTAGCCACAGGCCCCCCAATGCATTGTTACTAATTCTTCATTTGTAATGGTGGAGTAATTAAAAAAAAAACACATTTTAATCCTCAAGCCAGTTGCACATAGGTAACCGTGTGCCATGCATCGCACCAAAAGGGCAGTAGGAAAAGGGAGTCCTTTCTCAGGTGGGGGGATGCTGAGGCCACGTGGATGGTATCCTGATAGTAACCCAGTTACAAGCTCTGTTATTACAAGTCATCAGAGCAAATTCCAGTTTGCCTGCCGTACTGCCCCAATATGACGTAAGAATCTTAATGCCATCCGAGCAGCGTGGCATCTGGGATTGTCATCTGCTGCTCATCCCCACGCCATCAACTAATACCGACAATGTGATTTGCAGGGAAACTGGAAGTTTCGCCAAGATTAAGGCAGCTATCTTAGCTTGGACTTAAGTACATTGATCCACAGTGACTAAATATTGTGGGCATGTGTCTTTCGCACATCAGTTATGGGCCCAGTGAGTCAAACCCCTTGGCACGTTCAGACAAGATTATAGTGAACATCTGAAATGAACCCCATTGATCCATATGGGACTTGAGGTGCGTTTCTATAGGTTTTTGAGAGATGCTGTTTGTGCGGGGGCACACTGAAATCTTCAGCAGTATCCCTTATATCACACACAGTAGCTTCCCTGTGGGCAGTGTCAGAGCCTGTGATGCTGGATACAGATGACTCCTTTGCCTGTAAAAATTCACCTATTTCTGATGTGGACTGAGATATAAAGAGGAGAAATGCTGTAACTCATGATGACTCATTGAAGGGGCTTCCTGTGAGAAGATCCAACATTGAAATGATACATTCATTAAAAAATGACTGATTGAACCGGGCTGCCCTACAGCTCGCTCTATTTGTGCTGCCCTGCATGCTGATCACAAATGTAAATGATTCTCCTGCAAACAATGGCGCAAGAGTGCTGAAACAAAGCCTTTCAATACATATTTGTTTGTATTTACGTTAAGTCTAGCAGGTTGCAAAAACTGTCATATAATCTAAATGTCGGAAAAGTAAAGTATTTTTCACAGCTCAGAGGCCATGATCCAAACTTTCCGAATTAACAAAAAAATAGCATGCAGTGATTCATGAAACTAAAAAAGAAAAAAAAAAAGAAAGGACGAAAGAAGAAAGAAAAAAAATCTTGAAATGTGCATTATCTTGGCAAATTAGTTTTCAGGGAAATACCTTAAATCGCACCTCACACAAAATGGCTTACTCTTTCATATCCGCCTTACCTGCACATGTGCTTTTATTTAAATAAATAATCTGTGTCATATATGTCGTTGAGCCATGTATTTCTGTCCTGAATTTCAGCTCTGTATTCATGTAATTTATGAACGGAGATTCAATAGATAGCAAACATGAAATGAGACGCTGTTGCTTTCAATTAAAAGAGCAGGAGCTAGGGACCACATGTAGGACCCTTCCATTTTGCGAGTCGCAAATTGCGTAGTATTGCTTTGGACAGTGTTTTCGATTCCCAATGGGGTCGCAAATGATCTGCCTCATCGATATTCATGAGGCAGGTTTCAATTTGCGACTCCATTGGGAATGGCCAGCACTCACAGGATGGTGGCCTGCTGGGGTCAGGAGACCACCAGGGCCAGACTGGGACCCGAAACCGGCCCTGGCAAGAGCTTGGCTGGGGCTTTTGTTGCTGGGGGCTGATATTGCAGCTACCCTGCAAAACCGGCCCCCTGTAACAAAAATGGCCCCCCAGGGGTCTAAAACCGGCCCCCACCCTGGCGGCCCACTGGGAAATGCCCGGTGCCCGCTATGGCCAGTCCAGCCCTGCAGACCACCATGTCTGTGACTGCTTTTTAAATAAAGCAGTTTTTTTTTTAAATGCAGCCTGTTTTCCTTAAAAGAAAACTGAGATGCATTTAAAAAAGAAAAATGAAACATTTCTGTTTCATTTTTTAAGAGTAGGCAGTGGTCCGTGGGACCACTGCCTGCTCTTAAAAAATATTTTCGCTGTCAGTCACAAAGGGGAAGGGGTCCCCTGGGGACCTCTTCTTGTTTGAGAGTGGCTTACCACCTTTTTGAAATAGGTGGTAAACTGCTAGTGTTTTGCGATCGCAATTGCAGTTGCAAAACAATCGAACATAGAAGTGCGACTCACTATTGAGAAGGGACGCCCTTGGCACGCCCCTTCCTAATAGTGAGTCGCAAACCCTATTTTGCGACTTGGTAATAGGTTACCGACTCGCAAAATAGGTTTTGTACATTGCACAGGCCAATTTTGTGGTCGCACACGGGCCAATTTCCCTTTTGCGACCGCAAAATACGGTCGTACATCTGTCCATAGATAAGCTAAAGAGTGATTAGTGGAAATGACTATCTTTTGTGTGGTATTCCTCCAGATCTGTGACTTTCTGTAGCTGAACCCATTTTTGGTGGCCAAAGCACTTTACTCCTGCTAACCAGTGGTAAAGTGTTGGTACTCTCCCTGTTAAACCTAATAACATTGGCATATACCTTATTAGCACATTTAATTTATTTGTAAATCACAAGTATATCATACAACTTGTACCCGGGGCCTGTACATTAAATGCTACTATTGCACTTCAGTATTCATTGTGCCACTCACTAACATAGCACTGTAAAACATGTCTGCAGGTCTGCCACTGCAGTATGGGTGTGCAGTTTGAATCTACTATTTTGACCTGCCAAAATAAATCTTTTGCCAGGCTTAAACCTTCCTTTTTAATATTTATAAGTCACCCCAATGATGAGCCATAAATGTCCATAGACTAGAGCAAGAAGCATGGTATTTAAAAAGTAGGACATGTATATTTGAAAATGTACATATCCTTGCAATGAAAAAGTAATGTTCCACTCTAACAGGGCTAGCTCTCCCACAGGGAAACACTGGGTTACAATATAACAACTTACAATACTTAATTTTGGCTCAATTACTTATTTTAACTGTAATTTAAAATCCAACATAATGGCAAAGTCAGATTTTATTGCTACTTTGAAAAATACACTTTTAGAAAGCTTTTATTTACCTGCCTAAGCCAAATGCACCTTTCTGCCAGCGTCCAGTGGCACCTGAATGGCTTGCCTTTGATTAGATGTAGATTGATCCCAGACAGCGGACAAAAAGCTTGGGTATGGAGAGTTATTTTTATTCCTTGAGCAGGATTACCTGGGGGTTTATGCCCTGTCGCTTCCTGAGGTTGATAGATTTCCTACCCTGTTAGCAGCAAATATAACTTACACCTAGGCCTGCCTTCCCTGCTTTACTAGTCAAGTTAGCTATCATAGCCACACGTTTGTGTGGGAAAAGGGAGCTTTCAACAGGGCAAACATGGTTCCGCCATGTTGGGTTTAGGTGGAGAAGGGCACTGTGGGATAGGTTACAGTAAAACACACAGGAATTGCTGCAAAAGTGGGCAGGGTCATCCTTGAAAATGTATCTCCTATTAGGGAGTGGACAGTAGTTTCCCCTACCCACAGGTTAGCACTGGCATTAAAGTGGCATCCCCAGTACCATTCTCAATACACTCCTGGACCTGTGACAATCAGAAGAAGAACTGCCTTGCTGTTTTTAAATCCTGAAGGAAGACTGGACCTGCTAGCCTTGATCCCTAGACTCCAGAGGTGACACCAAGGGCCAGTTGGCTGACCTCCTTTTATGAGCTACAGGGATACAACAAGCTTCCTGAGGCCATGCCTGCACCTGTCCAACTGATCAGTTCCAACTGTACCTGCCTTGGATCCTGCTGCTGGCCTCTGCTGGAGTGATTCTTGACCTCCATGTTCTATCCCCAGAGTAAACCTGCCAAGCTAATTCAATGAAGGAATATCACAACTGTGCCAAAGATTAAGTGCCTGATTATGAGTCTGGAGGTCCATGGACCACCAGACTCATGGTAGCGCGGCGGTGGTGGTCTTCCGACTGCCCTTCTACAACTAGGGCGGAGGGACCACCATTGCACTACCGCAACCACCGGGGATCAGAGATTACTAGCAGTGGCGCAGTGGTCTGAGATCTGCAATATGCTTGGTGGTGCCCTGAGGCACCGCCAAATATATTGTGACTTTCCTCACCGCCATCGGCCTCATGGAGGTTCTTCCTCCATGAAACTGATGGTGGAGAGGAAAGAAATGTGTATGGGGGCATGCAGGGGGACATGTTATGCCCCCCTGTAGTTTTGCATCCCCAGTTCCTGGATGGGATGGATGGCATGACATGGGATGGCTCATTCCTTCCCGTGCAAGAACCTGCACTGGCGGTCCTGCTGCAGTGCAGTTTAAGGCTTGCTATGATCCTTTAAACTGTACGGCTGTGGGACCGTCATGCCACCTGCCTGCCAGAACATAAAAATACGTGTAATGTATCGGGCGGGAGGTGATGAGTTTTGGCGGAGCATGGCGGTGGCATGTGGCCGGCTCCCGCACCACCAAAACTCATAATCAGGCCCTAGGTTTACTCCCGCGGTGTTCTCCACAGCAGCAAATCCTATCCAGTAGGACTTTGCGGAGAACGTGTCCAGTCTTTTCAGGCCCTCTTTGGCTACAGCCTGCAGCCTTACTCCACTGAGGAATTTTTTAGTTCCATCCTATTGCAAAAAGGATCCAGCCAGCAAGGGACCTTTTCTGGGTATGAAATTCAATTTTCTTCCGCTTTGAGCTTTCTCGCCGAAAGTCATTTTCTACTTTTTTGATTTTTGTTGTTTTGCTCAGATTTTATTTATTGTAATGTACTCCGTTTTTCTAAACTGGTTTAGAAATGTTCTTGTGTTGTGTTTTCACTTTATTACTGTTTGAGTACTGCATAAATACTTTACACATTGTGTCTAAATTAACCCTGACTGCTTTGTGCCAAGCTGCCAGAGAGTTAAGCACAGGTTTATTTAGTGACTTTTATGGTTCAGACTGACAAGGACTGTAATTATTATTTGAGGTGGGTTCTCACCCCTCAACTAAAACTCACATTTCTTACAGTATTGTACAGCATGGGCTGGCTTTGTGTTGGGGCTGAAGGATGTATTAAATAGTTGCAGCTGTGGTATGTTATGACCTCTGATAGTGTTAGATTATTGCTTTGCTCTTCTGTTTTGAAATGTGCTGCTTTTCACCAGGAAACCTAGCAACATTTGTTGAAGTATGCAACTGAACTACATATCTGAAAAGAATGCAGTAACATCACACAACACAAAATGTACACAAACCATTGCAAAACACAGCACATTGAAAGAGTCATCACCAAGTACAATAAACCAAAATAGCAACAGCGCAATGACAACAATACAACAGTGCAAAGTACTAACACACCACAATACAATACTATCACTCAACACAAAAAGAACACAACAGCATATCACAAACACAATAACATTCTAGACAATCACAATAGAATCAAACACATCACATGTTCCTCTTAAAATGACAACACATCAAAACTCAATAAGCATCCTTCCTCAAAACAATTAAAACCGACTGCAAAAAACATCAACTCAAAACAAGAGCACAACACAAACTAACACAACACATAAATAAAACACAATGTTATTGTTTGCATTATTATTGAATTATTTTGAGTTTATGTTATTTTGGTGTAGTATCATGTTCTATTGTTATGTTGTGATGTTGCACTTTGTTTTGTTAGAATTGTGAATGTCGTTGTTACCCCTTGAAAGGGCAAATGTGCTTTACCTACCTACTCCATTTGCTGTGCATGATTGTAAGTGTTTTGGCAGCAGTGTTTCATATAAATCTTGTCTATAGATGTGCACCAGGAGATGATTGTTAAGCATTCTTATTTGCTTTATCTGATCCAGCACTTGTAAGTCTGAATAGTGCACGATCAAAAAAGTGTCAAAAATATTGTCAGTCATTAATATTGTTACTGTAATATCATGATGTGATTTATATCAAGGGATCATTATTGTTATCTCCCTTTTTTAAATATTGTTTTATTTAACACTGAGTTTTTTATTATTGTTGTAAATATGTTTTTAAATATTGTTGTATGTAATGGTGTCGTATATAATGGTATATGTTTTTAAGTCATTTATTGTGTAATTTAAAAAAATATATCATGTATCCTATTTTGACTTTAAATATTTTATGAGCGGTATGTAGCAGTAATAGGGGACGTGATATAATAGATGTAAATATTATTTTTTTGTTAAAGTTATTAGGCCCGATAAAATGAGATGAAAGTTTAACTTTACGACTTTTGGTATTCACAAAGGGCATTTACTACTCGTAAATGCCCTTTGTGAATACTGAAAGTCATAAAGTTCAACTTTTGATATTCACAAAGAGCATTTACGAGTAGTAAATCCCCTTTGTGAATACCAAAAGTCGTAAAATTAGACTTTCGTCTCAGTTTACCTTTGTGAATCGGGCCCTCTGTATTTTATTTTAAAATGTATTTGCGTTTTCTTAATGATTTGTATATATTATTTTTAATTCTTGACATTTTTATTGATAAGTGATTTTCTAATTCATGTTTTTTTTAAAATGTTATTCAATGAATTGTGGAATATGTTGGGACTAAATGATAGAAATATTTTTTAAATTAGATTTTTTTGGTTGTTTGTACTTTCCTTTTTCATAATTGATAATTTTTGGATTGCATGACATTTCTGTTCTTGTTTTTATGTAATGTGTTTGTAAGTATAGATTCCTTACAAATTGTGTTCATTTTTTGTGTAAATATCTTTTTTTACTTTTTTGTTTGATAGAATGTGGTTAAGATTGAAGTCTGAATTTTTATTGAACCCCACCCCTAAATGTAACGCTTTCCCCAATGTGGTGAAGTTTGGTATGGGATTAGTAAATGTACCCCAAAAATCCAACACTTTCCTCAATGTGGTTAAGTTTGGAGATAGAATAGTAAATCAGACAGCCATAATTGCCTCCAAAGTTCAACGCTTTTACTAAAGTGGTTAAGATTGCAATGTGAATAGTAAATCTATTCATCTATACCCATCCAAAGTCTAATACTTTCCCCAATGTTAAGTTTGGAGTGGAATAGTAAATCTGATCCCCCTAACCACAACACTTTCACTAATGTGGTTCTGTTGGAGTGGGAATATTAAGTGTAACCACCCTCAAAGTCCCACACTTTACTCAATGTGGTTAATTGTAGAGAGGGAATAGTAAATATAGCCCCCCAAAAAGTCCAAAACGTTCCCTAATGTGTTTAAGTTTGGAGTGGTACTAGTAAATCTAACCTCCTCCCAAATCCAACACTTTCCCCACTTTGGCTAAGATTAGAGTGAGAATATTTAATGTAACCCTGTCAAATTTCTGCACTTTCCCTCACCTTACATTTGGAGTGTAAATAATAAATCTGAATAACCAGTGTCAAACATTTTCCCCAATAAGATTCGATTGGAATGGGAACAGTAAGTATGACCCCATGAAAGAAAAACACTTTCATGAATGTGTTTAAGTTTACAGTGGAAATAGTAAATCTAGCCCCCACCAAGCTCCAACACCTAGCACAATGTGGAGGAAGGTGAAAAATTTTAAAAAGTCCCCTGGACAATCAGATCAGTTTATTATTTGAAGTTACGTGGCCATGGGTGTCCTGCAAGAGTCCCAACATCCACATTTCTGTTAATATCGTTAAAGTGATGCTATAGTTAAGTGAAAATGTCAGTGACAACGCAACGTTTTTCATCAATTAATGTAACTTGTGCCCTAAGGTAATTATAACTCACATCCGGCAATGCTTAGTATTGTCATCAATTATGTTATTTTAAATGTTGCAATGATGTTATCAAAGATGTCATAGAACATGTCATGAATAATGTGTGGGGATAACAGCATTGCATGGCGAGGGCACAAGTTATATTTACCTTAGTGCATGAGGTATAGGTACTAGAAATAACTAACTTTAAACCTATTGTTTTTTTCATTTCATTTCTAGGGTGTTTTTCAACATACAGTAATATTTTATTATCATACGTAAAGCCAACCTCCCACTGCGAATGGCCAAAAGCTGTGCGTAGTGGGGGGTGGCTGCAGGCAAGCAGCCCCACAGCACGTGTGCCCACGTCACAGACCAAAAGTGGCCCGGGGGAGCCCATACCCCGGGCCTAAACATATATTTAAAGGTGAAGTGGTGCATGGCCCCCATTCCCCAAGCTGAAATTAGCCCCAGAGACCCCATCCCCAGGGGCGTTCCTTTTTAATTAATGGGAAGGGGGTTTGCGCTCCCCCTTCCCGAGCCATTTTTGGCCCCAGGGACCCCACCCCCTGGGGCCATTTCTGTTTAAAAAGGGGAGGCAGTGCGCACTGCCTCACACCCAAAGCAACTATTGGCCCCAGGGATCCCATCCACTGGGGCCTTTTCAAAAAGGGGAGGAGGCACAGGGCATGCAGGCCCTCCACCCAAACCACTTTTGGCCCTGGGGACCCCATCCTCTGGGGCCTTTTCTTTTTTAAAAGGAGAGAGGGTGCACTTCCCCCCTCTCTGAGCCTCTAGTGGCCCCAGGGACCTCATCCCCCAGGGCCTTATATATGTGGGTGTTCCAGGGCCCACCCACATGGGAGCCAGCATTGGTTCCCCAGGTGAGAGAAGTTGCTTGTGCTTGTTCCCTCTGGGTGGGAGCAATTCATAGAGGGGGCTATGTGCCCCAATGCCCTATAATTAAGATTTGGCCCTGGATGATGGGTTCCCTGGGCACATTTGGGCTCAGAGACGGGGCTGAATGCCTCCTCTCCTAATATAAATGTTTTGGCCGCTGGGGATTGGTCCCCAGGGCCTCTAGAGGCTCGTTGAGGGGGGTTATGTGCTCCCTGCCCTAATAATATATTTTCAGCCCGTTTAGATCGGGTCGCTGGAGAATTTCTGTTGCAAGCAAAATAAAAATATGTGCTTCCAATCGGGCGGAGCATTTCTGAAGCTCCTGCTTTGTGGGAACACACATTTATTCCTCCCACCTAAGCTCTTGTGGGAAGGGAACAGTGTCAAAGGGGTGGGCTCTCTGGGACACAACAATAAAGGTGGCCCGGGCGACGGGGTCCCTGGGGCATTTTGGCGATCGGGGAGGGAGGACGAACGCCCCTCTCTTTAAAGTATACTTGGACCCTGGGGATGGGGCCCACAGGGCCCATCTGTTGCTCAGGGAGGGGGGCTGCATGCCCCTCCCCTTAAATTATATATTATTTAAAGCACAGGTGTCTATTTTTTACAAAGAAAATTGCAGTTTCGCAGGAGTCCTGTGGGATAGCAACATTTTTTAATATATATATATTTAAAATTGTACCTTTTAAGTGACATTTTCACCAAATTATAACGTAGCTTTAACCTTTGGCTTTTTCAGTGAAATTTAAGGATGTTTAATTCAAAATAGGATATTATTACCATCCCTAACTATAATGTCACTTTAACATTTGTTTCATCAGTGAATTTCATTTTTTTTTTAACATAAAGTAAGATGTCCATCGGACCCATACCTAAACCCCCGCTAGTGCGCAGAGCTAACAATATAATGGGTGTCATTTTTAAGTGAGGCAAACATGCTGGCTTTATCATAACGTCACTAATAACTATAATTAAATGAATATTTCTTAAATTCAGATATTGCAAGGATTAATAAAAGTGATTGTCATTAATATTTTGAATAAAGCTAGTGGTGGGTGATGAATTCTAGTCCGCTGGCTGAGTTCGCAGAGTGTTGCCCCCTCCATGCTATGTGTGGAGCCTGGAGTTCCGCTAAACTCCGTGAAGCGGTGTTAAGCAGAGTTTTTCCTCTCGTTTTTCTGAATTGGGCTAGAAATGTTCTTCTGATGTGTTTTCACCATATTACTGTTTGAATGCTGCATCTATACTTTGCATATTGCCCCTAAGTGAAGCCTGGCTTCAGGTGGCTAAGCACAGGTTTATTTACTGACTTTAATGGTTCACCCTGACAAGGATTGTGATTTTTATTTGAGATTAGTTGTCAGCCTCCTTAACTAATACTCCAATTTCTTACACTGATGTATTGGTCTGTATGATCATTTACACACATAACAATTCAAATAAAATTTACAAATTTTGTTTATTTAATTTTGTTTAATTTTATATTTTTTTAATTGTATTTCTTTTTTGTTTATTTTATAGCAGCGGTCATCCCAATATAATACTCACACATTATACATTGACAATAAAGCATAAAAGTGTGTAAATCAATGTACAGTATGTTGCATAAGATAATGAGGTTTTCAAGGCGTAGGAATCAAACAGCTTCTTTACTGGTATGGGCTTATATTTTAAGAATGCATGGCCGGTAGAAACACAAAGGGCCTGATTATGAGTTTGGTGGAGTGGGAGCAGGGTGGCACTCCACTGCCCCGCTCCCACACCATCAAACTCCACCGCTGAGCGCCTGCCAGATTACAAGTTGTAATCCAGGCAGGCGGTCCTGCGGCGGCTGGCCTACAGCTCTGCCTTTCTAAAGGCTCATAGAAGAGCCTTAGAAAGGCAGCACCGTGAGTCAGCCACAGCGAGTTCGAGCACGCCAAGCCGTGCTGGAACTGGGGGTGCTGCAGTGCCCTTGCCAAGCATATTGCGGCCTCACATCACTGCGCCACCACCAAGGATCGTGGATCCCTGGTGGTGGCCTTGTGGAGGTGGGATCGCCACACTCAAAATGCGGTTGTCCGACCACCAGTGCAGAGGTTCCCGCCACTCCACCGCGAGTACAGCGGTCCTATGGACCACCATACTAATAATCAGGACCAAAGTCAGGTTTTAAAACGTAACATAGTGCTTGGGCTTGTCTGCACTGATAAAACTTAATTACTACCAAAAAACCCTTCTCTGTAGAAAGAAACTGGAAGGTTTCAAACCCATGCCTTCCAGTTTCAATGCAGGTCATTGAAGCCAGTTCATAGCTCACTGTGCTATATTAGAAGGATTACAATTTACGAACTGCACGTTATAAAAGGATCTCTGTGTCAAAAGCAGTACCCACTTACCTATCTACCAAAAATCTATCATCTGCATGTAAATTATAGCAAGATACCTTAGCCATCTATGCTATTCTACGACTCAAAACTGTGAATAGACAAAACACAGATCTCTCCAGCGAATGCATTAACCACCACAGTTATCTTACCATTACTATTATTATTCCCTGAGATTTACTGGGCATGCAAACCTTTCTGAAGCAGGTGCCTTAATGTATTTTAAAATGCAGCCTTTGCATCCACTTTAAGCTTTTAAAAAAATAAATGTATATCTTGACGGTCAGACTGCTTTTCAAGATTTCGCCGCTTTAGACCACCGCCAATTTATGGGTTCTTGGAGTAAAGTTTTTCCAATTCCAGCACTGATAATTATCCCAATGTACCTTCAATCACAAGTGGGCAATTGATGTACATTATGAAGTACACATTTTACTGGTATTTTGCCATGGGAGAACTGAATAAAACATTTACCAGCAAAAGAAGAGTCACTCTTTATCGGTCATACAAATACATATTTTGGGCTTGTGATGCTCATAATTTAATCTCTGGAGCAGCGCTAACCTGCAAAATATATTTTACTGGACTCGTTGCTAAGTGTTTGATCAGCGTGGGGCACCTAAGGCAGATGCTCTAACAGTAAATGTTTGTGCAAGCATGTATTCACTTGGCACACTTCAGAATGCTCAATGCAGAGAAAATGGCCGGCAATGGCCACATTGCGGAGCAAGGAGAGCACTTAGAAACGTTTCACACTGTGAAAACTGCTTTAGCGAGGGCCTCACACTTTTTTTTAAAGGACCAAATGGTAAAGAAGGCATGCTGCTGCAGGCCATAAAAAGCCTACAGCGTTCCTTGAGACCATTAAACAAAAGTAAAGAGACAGACACTGTTTTGCCTCAAAATTATTTCTTCTTTAGAGCCTGCACTTGATTACCCAGATGTATGTGTTAATCAGGAGTTTGTTGGCCTCTACATGGCTAATCGTGCCAGTAACATGGAATGCAAGTCAAATACCCTGAAAATAGTCCACATTGAAACAAAAAGCCTTTGCTGTGTGTTGGTGTGCACACATGAAAATAGACTCTGTTGTGTAGCAAATGTCCGATTATACACTACTCTGTCGTCTAACAAATGGCACATTAATCGGAGGCACTCACAGATTATTAGAACAACTGTTAAACTAAATATTGCACCATGTCCGATTTTACTGTGAGATATAAATTGCGGCGATCTGTGGCAGAATATCGGGAACACAAATATCGTGTAGACAGAATATCGAGTAGGGAACGGCAAGAAGGTAAGTATAAATTTACTATTATTAACTCCAGATATATATCGTCAAGGTACATTTATGTGGAGTATATAGTAAAACTTTACTTACCCATTGAAAATGACCTGCACGCTATTCCTGCCCTCGATATTTTTGACACGATATTCTGTCCCACGATATTTGTGTTTCCGATATTCGTCCAAATTCCAAGTTTGCGCACATATGTGAAGCACCAAAACGCAATACAGCCGTCAGCAGATATAAATACAATGCACAAAAGTCAATAAGGGAAGCATCAGATTTTGCAGTTCAACAATGCCCACTAATGAATGTCAAGCAAATGCACATTCAAGGACCAATCCAAGCACGTCGAAGCCTCTACAGAGGGCTGATGTGGAGGGCAGACCCTGATGCTGCAAGGGCGGGGTCAAAATAAAGAGGAGGGACTCAGATGGCTCATGCCCAGGATTGCCATGACTGCCTTCATATTTATTTTTTCCATTTTCACCAGGGTGAGTAAATTAAGTCCACCAGTGTTAATGAGATGTTTAAGTGACTCTCCCTAGATATGAGAATGTTTCATATGGGATCAAATTTGGCAGCGAGGTACAGCAGGCTGTTACTTGAACAAAATCTGACGCTGCGAAAAAAGGCACCTCATCATGGTTGTAGGACATGGATGCTCTGCAACTGAGGGACACACTCTGATAAGAAATCCACATTTGTAAATATTGAGTGCATATCTGCATTTTGTGAATCTCAAGGTTTGCAATTTGGGCAAATGTTTACTCGCTCTCATGCAAACTAATATTTGGAACAGCGCTGGTGATCAATATATTTCCAGCACTTAATCCAAGCTTGCTAGATAAGAATTGGCATCTAGCTTTTAATGTGTATCGTTGTATAACAAAGGGGCTTTATTAACTGCCACACAACTTAACACTGATTATGTAACAGTGAAGTAAAGAAAAATGAAATTTCTGATTGACAACATATAATCTGATAGATAGTTTGTACTTCTAATGTGGGTGAATGTATGCAGTTGTTCCAAAAGGAGAACACGTAACCATTAACACACCCACAGTATTCTGTATTCTGGGAGAATCCAAACCTTAAGTTTCGTACTAGAATATGTATCAAGTTTCCGTTCACCTTGGTGGAGATGCCGAAATTAAATTTCGTGCACATAGTCAACAACCTAAAATTGAATAAAACATGTAATTGCGGTATTCTTGAAAGGCTTGCTGCTCTATTTTGTGTTTTTATAATATCCTCTGACACTAGACTGCTAGCCTTAAAGGTCAATTATCAGTAAAATCGTCATAGAAGATTACACTATCAACACAAAAGAATGTTTTTCATAGATTTGTATATAACAGTACGTCCAGAGAATACACACAATCTTGTAATTACTATGTTCAACTAGGAACCAGTACTTAATTTGTGTTGGTGGTTGCCTGTTGGCACCACCAGAACTTCCTTCAGTCGACCAGGACTGTTTGGCACCTTCTACACAGTGCCAGCCCTAGGCTGCAGAAAAACAAGAGACAGCAGATCATCAGTCACTCGTTTTGTTACACCAAGATCATGGGAACAGAAGAAAGAACGCCAAAGCAGAGACCATTCAGTGCATTGGCAGACTTTCTTCTATTTCTTCAAACCATAGTGGAAATAAAAGAAATTCTGTTTTTCACATTCCCAGACAGTGTGCACACTGAGCCAATAGGCTAGCAGCTAGCAAAAGAGGTATGACGGAGAACCACGCCTCCGAGTAGCCGTAGGTGATCATGCCCCCCCCCTGTTGGTAATGGCGGCATACCTCGGCAGTTCTGGCGTGCTGGCGTTTCGCGGCTGAGGACATCGCGGATTAGCCGGCTTTTGCGCAGCGAAAAAGGGGCAGCAGGATTTGGACGTGGAAAACGTTTGACGGGGAGAAGTCTGGCAAAATTGCGGGAACAAACCGTTTGTTTTTCACAGTCCCGCCCGAAAATCTGCAGCGGTAAAACGCTGAAACGGTTTGACTGAGCTTTCAACTGCTGGAAAGTGGTTTCGGAGTCCTTTTTCCTTTCTGGACGGATGTGGTGTGCGAGGATGAAGCGCAGGCTGACAGATTTCTTTGTGTTAAATCGCCCAGGCTGGAGAAAAGAATACGACGGGCAGAAGGAGAGAGAGGTGAGGAGAGGTGAGGAGACTGGGAGGCTAGGAGCTGAGGTGGTGGTGTTGAAAAGTAAATGCAAGAGATTAAGCAGCGGCCACAGTATATCACAGGAAGAGAAGAAGCCCTGGTCCAAACAGCCTCATTGTATTTACTGATTGTACCCCTCTGCAAGACTTGACTATGGGGAGACATAATAAACAAAATAATCTAGCCTCTAGAGTCGATTCAGCAACTGGCCTAAAGGTGAAGACGCGCCTGGCACAGGCACAGGCCAAAGCATCGTCTGTTGGGGGAGGACGAGCAGGACTTCTGGGAAACCGCCTCGACCATAATTCCAGCTTCGAGAGCTCGGAGGATGAACCGGCGGAAGAGCCTTCCGGGACATACCAGGGAGCCAGAACCTCCCCTACAGTGCCCACAATGGTGACCGGTGAGGCTGGCAAGTTAAAAGTGGATAAGGCAGGAACAGCCGAAAGTAGTAAAGAGGAGGAAAAGAGTGTTAATGAGTTTCCTCTCTTTATGAAAAAGCTAGTACAGTCTATCCCTCCTCAGTCCAACTTACCTCAGATGGTGGTCGTTGATCTTGCCTCCCCCTGCCAGCATCCATTAGATCTTAGTTCATCATCATCGCCTGCTACCTCCTCCGCCTCTTCTGCGCCTCCACACGCCCAAAACTCTCCAGCCTCAACCTCCCGGATACAAGAATTGAATGCTAATTCTCTGAATCTTGTCCCTTTGTCTCCTGCAGAATCCGTACTGCAGCTATTTGCTCAGCCGTTCCAGAACCAGACTTTGAGTGGTAGCAACCCGGTACTCTTTCAAGGGCCACAGGAACAGCAAAAACAGCAAAAGGTTCCAACCCAGAAGTCAAAGACCTTAAAAACACTACAATTGACTTATAGCCAGGATCAGAAGGTTTCTGATACTTCACAATTTCCAGCGTCCGATGCAGTCTCAGATTCTTTAAAAACCCTAATAGATGATCCAGCAGTTACAGTTTCCACCAAACAGTTAGATATTAGAACGCTGCTCAATCTCATCCTTGATGAAATAAGAGACATGAAGAGGTCACAGGAGAATGAAATTGCTTCTCTTCATTCCCGCTTAGGAAAAATTGAAGACGCAGTGGCGTGTCTTCCAGTTAAAATCCAGGAAGCAGAGTCCAGGATCTCTCAGCTGGAGGACCAGATGACCGGATTGCTTACTAAAGTACGCGAAGTTACTAAGGACAGGAATTCGCTAGAAAATAAACTTGAGGAACTGGAAAATCACTCACGCCGTTCCAACTTGCGTATAGTGGGAGTTCCCGAGAGGATGGAGGGTGCCCAGACACCGCAATGGGTGGAGTGAGTCCTTCATTAAGGAAAAAGTCCTTCCCGAGTTCAGCGGTGATCTGACAATCACCAGGGCCCACAGAGTTCCTTTCCATCCTCTGCCAAGCACGAGTGGCCCCCGCACCATCTTAGTTAACTTTGCAGACTATCGTATAAAGGAGAAGATCCTGGCCAAAGCCATACAACAAAGGCAATTCCCAGTCAATGAAACTTCCAGCTGTAGAATTTTCCCTGATATGTCTGCAGCTGCGGCTCGGAGACGCAAAGAGTTTGTCAGGCTGCTTTTTTTGTTTAAAGCACAAGGCGCGCAGGCGTCAATAGCCCAACAGTCGAAACTGCGTGTGCTTGTTAAAGGGAAATTCCATATTTTCACTAACGTAGAGGATGCGCAGGATCTTCTCAAGGAAATTTCGGGGCCTCAATGAATTAATGGACTTATGAATGCTTATTCTTCTGATTGACGTCTTGATGGTTTCTCTTATATTTTTTCCTCTGTTCCTTTAGAACGTAGAAGAGGCATAGGATCTTCTTAAGGAAAAAGGAAAGTTTGGGCTCGGAATGAATTAATGAACGTATTACTGTTTTTATGACTTCTCAGCCAGGTTGTCTATAGCATATATGTGTCGTTGGGGGGAGGTGGGGCACCCTGGGTGCAGATCCATGGCATCCTTCAAAGTAGCTGGGGAGCGAGAGGTGGTTTGCGTGGTGGTACACTTCTCCCGTGGGGTGGGATGAGAGGGGTGTGGGTGGTGGGTCAAAAGAGAATAGTAATAAAAAGAGCAGAAGCAGGGGCAATAGAGCTATTAAGAAAGGGGGAATGTTTAAGTGTGTCTTTTTCCGTATTCTTTGGTTGATTCTTACTCAATTGGAACCAGGGCAAAAATGATTAGTACATGCTGTACTACTTCCATCAATGTTAATGGGATACTAAATAAATCAAAATATGGAGCTTTAATAAGGTGGCTAGTGTCTTTCTCGCCCCAGGTACTATTTTTCCAGGAAACCCATTTAAAAACTAATCTTCCTAAGTTATACCTTCCCAGGTTTTTCTCGCATGCTTTTTTTGCCTCGGCCGGGCTGGCCAAAAGAGGAGTTGCTATGTATTTTTGTCGTAGCCTTCCTTGGGAATTT
The DNA here is from genome assembly GCA_963921515.1 of Calotriton arnoldi. NCBI lineage: Eukaryota > Metazoa > Chordata > Amphibia > Caudata > Salamandridae > Calotriton > Calotriton arnoldi. The sequence goes on from CAWUFW010009848.1 coordinate 652,307, forward strand.
GGTCAAATTCGGAGAGATCCCCTGGGGCGCTGGCTTTGGGTTGAGGCTAAGTTAAACGGGATGATCCTAAATTTTATAAATTACTACGGTCCGATAGTTGATGACACCACAGCCCTACTAAAGATCAGTGAGCTATTTAGGGGGGCCCCGGGAAAAATAATTGTGGGTGGAGACTTTAACTTTATTCAAGATCTGAAAAAAGACACTTCGAATAAAAAGAAAAAAGAACTGACACCCCAAACAAGGAAAGTGTTGGAGGCCTTGAAGCAGGAATATCTACTGATTGACCAATGGCGTAAATCTAATCCCACTGCTGCGAAATTCACCTGCCATTCCAATCAATTCCACACGGCCTCCCGGATCGATTTTTTCCTTACATCACGATCTCTTAAGGTTATAGATACCACTATAGGGGCTAACCCTTTTTCAGATCACTCCCTTATTACAATAGAGTTGGAAATTGAAGGGGGCACCAAGACTCAATCCAGGTGGCAGATGGATCGTCTACTTTTGCAAGATCCCAATTGGGTGGCTCAAACTAAAAAGTGGATAGTGGAGTTTTTTAGTATTAATGAAGATACAGCAGAAATTTGTTCGGTCTGGGGTGGGTTTAAGGCTGCTATCCGGGGACAGATGATCGCGCGTTCAGCCGCTCAGTCGAGAATAAGGTGGGAGAAGATTAACCAACTCCAACAGGCTGTAAACAATGCTATGAGCTTGAGAGATACCCTGCCCGAGGGAAATAGAGGAGTTGTCTCTCAGCTAGAAAGGGCAAAGTTTGATTTAAAAGAATTTTTTTTAATTGAAGAAATTAATAGCTCCAAAACCTTCCAACAACAAGTATATGAGGAGAGTCAAATGGTGGGAAAAATGCTCGCTGGGCAAACAAAAACTAAACAGGAGAAAGCCTTAATATCAGAAAGTATTGATCCTAGGACTCAAAATATCATTAGTGACAAAGAGGCTCAAGTTTTTATGGAGCATTATTCACAGCTCTACTCCACAAAATACGAGGTAGGGTTAGACCTTATTGACAAATATTTTGATGAGGTAAACCTTCCTGTCCTACCTGGCCCGTTAGCGGATCAACTTGAGCGGTTGAAGAAATCTCAGATACAGTAAAATGAATAGCTGGGGCAAAGGCCTGTGGAGCAGATGGGCTCCCAATTGAATTCTATAAAATCTTTTCTAAAGAATTGACTCCTTTTTTGACGAAACTATTTAATGTGGTTAGATTGGGAGGCTTTTTTCCTCCTAGTTTTAAGGAGTCGATTATCATTAGTTTTGTCAAAAAAGGAAAGAATCACAAGGATGTTAATTCTTACAGGCCGATTAGCCTCCTTAACTCTGATTTCAAGATTTTAATGAAAACATGGGCCCAACGTTTTACCCCGATTGCCCAGGCTTTAATTCACCCCGATCAGTCTGGGTTCATGGCAGGGAGGTCTATGTCTTCAAATACCGGGTTTTTAATACAGGCCCTCGATTTTGCTACAAATAATAAAACTCCAACTCTAGTTACAATGGTTGACGCCGAAAAGGCATTTGACCTGGTAAACTGGGATGCACTTTTCCTCGGCATGCAAAAATTTGGCTTTCCTGCCCAGACAATCAACATGCTGAATAACATCTATCAAGGGGCTCAAGCCCGGGTAGTAGTCAATGCCAATACAATAGGGGCAATTAATATAAATCGAGGTACCAGACAAGGCTGCCCGATGTCTCCCATCCTGTTTACCTTTTTTATCGAGCCGCTAGCAATAAGAATTCGTGGAAACCCTGAAATCAAACCACCAATAGAAGGTATGGCGAAAATAAAATTATTCGCCGACGATATAATTTTATATCTGCGACCCGACAAAATAAACCTTGATCAGGCGCTCCACGAATTTAGTCAATTTGAACTGATTGGTGGATATAAAATAAATCAGAACAAAACGGAGGTTTTAACACTAAAATGTTGATTGTAATTTTTACCCTTAAACTTAAAATCCCAAGCCTTAAAAACAGAACCTATTAGATACCTGGGTATTTATGTCTCCATTCAATTTGAACAATTATTTAGTTTAAATTATTTAACGATGCGTAATAAAATAAAAATTTTGCTCGATAGATGGATTCTTTTACCATTAACTTTGATTGGTCACGTAGGTCTTATTAAAATGTCTATACTTCCCTTATTGGTTTTTCTCTTTGTAAATGTACCGCTAAAGATTAACTCCCATTTCTTTAAAGAGGTTGAGTCAATGATCAGGGATTTTATTTGGAATAGAAAAGCTTCCAGGGTAAAGCTGCCTATATTACAGCTGGGAACCGCCCAAGGGGGTCTAGCACTACCAAATATTCACACTTACTATATGGCAGCGATCCTGGATCTCTCAGCACGTCTACTGGATCCTAATGGTTTGCTAGATATGTTTTTATGATAGAATGATACAGGAGTCAGGATCGCAAGTTCCTATCTTTTTAAAAACAGCCAAATTACCAAAAAGACTCGATATAAGACTATCCGGGATCTCTCCGATAGACTACAGTCCTTTTTTAAACAGATTGGGTTCGTTGGTTTTCAGTATTTGAAATTAGAGGAGTGTAAGATTTTTGGGCTTCAAATACATTCCAGTAAGCTCAAAAGATGGAAGGACTGTGGGCTAGGAGAATTGTTTTTTTATTTCTCGGAAACTCATCACCTGGCAAGAGGTCATAGATAGATCTGAAAATCGATTAAAAACGGGATTTCTCGAATATCTGCAGATATTAAATTTTATAAATAAATATAATTTGTCGACGGGTGGGACACCACCAGCTCTGGCCAACGCCCTTTATAAAGCCAAATTAAAAGGAGTGGGAAATTGGTATACCTTATTGAGAAAGGGGGAAGAGTCCCCTTTGGTTGAAGAAGCGCTGGCCAAAATAACCCGCAACACTAATTGTTCCTTCTCGAGGCAGGAGTGGGAGCAGATTGCGCAGTTAGGAAGCAAGGCCCTTAGAGCAGCCAATTTTAAAAGGATGTCCTTTTTATCTCGTTGGCTGGCCTATTTCACCCCAAAAGCTCTTAATAAACGCTTTCCGGGAGTAGAAAATAAATGCTTTTGTTGCCAGCTTCGGGATGGGGGCGATTGGCTCCATATATTTTTTACATGCCCGAAGCTCGAAATATTTTGGCGCAAGATCTTTTCTTCAATGAGTCAGGCTATTGACAAGACAATTAATCCCGAAGCCGAGGGGGCTCTCTTTGGCATTTCTACTAAAAGATCTGACTTGTCCAAAGCCGAAGAGGCATACACGGCGATTTGTTCCTTAATAGCCCGCTCCCTTATCCTCCAAAATTGGAGGTCAGAGGATATACCATCCTTCTCAAAATGGGTGAATAAAATGCAAAGGACTAGAAGGTTTGAAGAAGCCTACGCAAAAAGAGTTGGGGCAACGAAAAAGTTCACTAATATCTGGAAATTCTTTGATAGCGAATAGTCCATGCCCGTTACTTAGCACTTTAGCACTCGACACTTTATTTTTATAAAATGTTAGATAGACATGTTTGTATGTGAATGCTACAGGGCTCTCTGGATAAACAGAATGTTTACTAAACCAAGAAAATACATCTTCATGGGGGGGGTAAGGTAAACGATAACAACAAGACTGTTTATCCCTGTAATATTCTAGCACTGCACGGTTAGCACTTTACTGTAATTGTGACGGTAGAAATGATTGCACTCGGCACATTTTGTTTGGTATTTATCTTAGCTAAGACATGCTGTTACTGTAAGGTAGCAGGGGTGCCGTAGAATGGATAGAATGTGTATCTACTTAATGAATATGACCTGGATTAGGGGCAAAGCCTAGTACCAATAATAATATAGGCTCCCGGTCATTTCTGATATACTTGAACATCGAGCACTGTTTGCACTTTAGAAAATATGTTATTAGGAACATTGTTTCTCTTCTCCTGCTTTCTATTAATATCAATGTCAAATGTTTTTATCTAGGATTCTATTAGACATCGTATGCTGTTTGTAAAATTGTTTTACTCCTGATCATTGATTATTGTATATTGTTTTAATTGCCCATCTGTTCTGCTCAATAAAGAGGTCAGGTGCTCCAGCCCACAGTGGTTCTTCAGCTGTTGATGACAAATTGAGGAAGATAAGTCCTGATTCCCTAATTTTGGGGACCAGCACTTACTTTTTATGAATTAATTTAAGCACTGCTTGTAACTACTATCTAGCAGCAGAACTACTTGTCCATCAGCTGCCTCTGGTCTGAACTCACTGGTAACCTACTATTTCTAAAATGGTCCCGATGAGTCAGTACACGACAGATTTATAAGTGATTCTTTCAGGTTATATTAACATGTGGCACCAAGGAAAACATAAATATATTGGATAATTAAGTTTTGACAAAAAAGCATTTGGGCAGTTTCTCTAAAATCATAGATGTGTATCTCAATTTTCGGGGAGCTAGGAACTATGGATATCAAATTGTGCACTGTAAGATACGAAGCTTGCATTAATGAAGATAGCTAGATTACTCGCTGCATCAGACTCCGAAAATACAGCTCCTATTGTTAACGGTGACCACATGGTGTGCAATACTTTGGCCGATATTGTTAGTCCCTTTCACATGGAAGAATTGAGCCCCTTTTACGTGGATGAATTGAATGAATTTCTTAGCTCACAAAATGAAATAAGGCACTTGTACCAAATTAATTCCCACTGGAATAGTTTAAACCAGAGATACAGAAACGAGTTACAGTACGTATGCACAGTAGCGGCCCGTGGTGGGAGTACGGAATACGGCCGAATAGAGGTAAGTAAATATATAAATAAATAAAACGAATTTCGTTGCGCGCGCTGCATTGCCAATTACCTCTATTCGGCCGTATTCCGTACTTTACTACCCCACGCCCCACGTCACCGCCCGGCAGCACTCCCACCACGGGCCGCTACTGCTTATGCAGGTTATGAATGGAGTCTTACAAAAGGGTATGATGCCATCTCTATGCAAGACATCTGTTCTAGTACTCTTTCATAAGAAAAGTGGCAAAAAAGATCCTGAAATTAACAGAACATTTCACCCCTTGATTTTGTACAGAAGATATCTGTGAAATTACTGCTAAGCCTCATCCTCTAGGTGGATCTCGAGCAACACACTTGGGTTAGAGGTGTACGGTCATCGATGCCAGTGTCTCCAAAAAGGAAAACCCATTAGGTTTTTTAAAGAACCCTCACCCACCAACCTAGCTGGTGGCATGTTTCAACATCGGGTTCCCACCTAGGGGGCTGAGTGTCTCCTAGGTGTGCTGCGATGCCTGGTTATAGTGGAGGGGATTTTTTTGAGTGAATAGGTGAATTTTAGTGAATGTGAACCTTAAAACTACCTCCAGGATACTCGGTCAGATAAGGATAATCTTAATAATGAATTCCTGGGCCAGGATTCAAAGAAGGGTGGATGTGGAAGAGAAAAAATGAGCTCACACATCCAAAGGAGGTAAAAAGTGTTCTACATATTTCAGCCAATCAATATTGTGTGAGAAGGCTTTCTTCAGGACCAGTGCTGCTAGGGTCAAAAGTGACCCTAAGCAGGTGTAGTGTACGCACACACCCTAGGGTATGCATGAGTGAGGGTGAATTTGTAACTAATGATTTACGCCTGAAGCGAAATATCTGTAAGAGAAAATGGAGTCAGGACATACAGGAAAATTCCACTAACAGCAATCATTTTTGGTGGATGCAGAGTATGGCGCAGCGTGTGAAATGTCCTGCACCAACTTTGTGCCACTGGCTAGAGGTTTGAAAAATGACCATACATGCATGCTGAATTTAGAAGCTGCATGCTACTCTAGCATGCAGCATTGTGTGTGAAAGCTAAGATGTGTTCCCGAATTGCTACAGTGTAGTCAACCTGTATTCGTCAGGTGGAACCCTGAAGAATAAGGGTCAGTACTCATGCACATCACATGCCATTATTAGTGGCTGTAAGCATTATATCATGAAATCATGCAATCAAACATTAAAATCTCACAGCCAGGAAAAGAACTGGGAGTCATGGTGAAATCCCACGGAATCATGAGGGGTTGAATGGCCGTCGCTTTACATGCAATAATAAATTGCACCTACTAGAGTTACAATAGTTATTCGTTAACATGGACCCCGGCGGGAGGTGGTGCCTGTAGTCACGCTCTGTTGGAAAAAGTTAGTGTAAATGTTAGTAAAGCACAAGGAAAAAGCAAAGAGCTACGGCCATGGCCGTATCCAAAAGGAGGACTCGCCAACTCAGAGGAGCACCTACTCAAGGCCCTCCACCTGCTCGGTTACATACTGTGTCCGTGAGAGGGATCGCACCAAAGTTGTGTGCCCGGCTGCTGAGGGCTAAGTAGTGGTGTACGTGTTGCCGTGACTCCACGCTCTTGTGCGGGGTGGCGTCATGGCATGTGAATGCTTCATCCCAATGGACGATACAGCCAGGCCTCCAGGCCTAGAGATGTCATACTGTTAAGGTGGTTGCAAAACATTTAGACCTAATTACGAGATTCAGGTGTAATGTGTTTGTCACAATTGACCTAGTTGTGACGGGGTGAAAATTGTAATGCCCCATAGATGAGATTAATGACAAGCCTCAAGGGGGTATATCTTGTTCACTAGAATTATTTTATCATGCGGAATGTGCAAAAAAAAGGGGGGAAAAAGGGGAGACCCTAGGCTGAGTACGCGATGGCTCGTTTATTTAGCCCACCTATTTAGTGTCAAGTAAAGTGTAATTATGGTTCAACAAAAAAATCACAGAACAAGTACATTAAAATAAGATTAGCACTGCAAAAATGTCAGTCTGGGTGAAGATGCAACTACAGAACCATGGCATGAATGAGCCTGAGACGTTGTTTGTTATATCAATGGGGGAATATTGGTAGTGGAAACCTTATCCTGGGACTACAGCCTAAACATTTTTGATTATTTGAAACGCAAAATAATACACAAAAACACAGTAACAAGCATTCATCAAAAAAATATAGAAATTAGGAAATATTTCTTTAATTCGCAGACAATTATATATAAAAACAATCAACATTTTAATTTTAATGGGAAGGATGGAACTTTTCTAAATTCAATTGAGGACACTCCTCATTAATGATATATTCTATTTGATATACTAGCACTGCTCCCACAAATCAATCTGAGGATACTAAATTAATTTTAAGCCTCCAATTTCAAATTGCTTCACATTTACAGAACGTTTTAAAATATTCAACTTTGCATTTTGCTTCTTTATTTACATGCACTTTATTAATCTGTTAATATTATTTAATTTCCCAAGTAGTCGCGGACCCCCAAGGGCCCCCGGACTACTGGTTAAGAACTACTGGCTTAAAGGAAGAGAAATTGCCATCTGCATACTGGAGAAGTTCTTCTTCACTCCCCTCCTGCTATCCCCCCATTTTTCCTTGCAGTTCCCCACGAGGCTTGTCTGTTAACTCCTTCCAAGTGGCCACCTTCTCTATCTGCTCCACTGAAAGTGTATAGTGGCATATTATGTAATTCACTGTAATGATCAAACACAAGTGTTAGTATAAAGTCTATCTCCACCCCACTGAAGTTCCTATTCCTCTTCAGTGGAGCTGCCTTCATCATCAAATCAGCAGATCCTTTTAGCTAAGTATTCCAAGGGGAATGGTTTGTGTGCTAAATGTATGTGTTGGGAGTGTTATTGTTTGTCAGGTGTTTGTGTTTTGCACCTTGTATGTGGTGTTTCTGATTCCCTTCCATTTGGGGTTCTCCACTGCTGTGGTGCAGATCTCCACCCCATTGGCGAAGATCTGCACCACTGGGCTGGAGGACTCCCCAGCTGGTGCCAAAAGCAGAAAAACTATTTAAATGTTGCACACATTCTTGTCAGCTCCCAACTGGCCAATGAGCTTATCATCTAAGGGGATGGGGTTAGTGTTAGTCTTGGTGACTGAATTGAGCCCTTTTAAGTCAACACAAAATTGGAGTTCTGGTGTGGCACTAGCACAGACGGCCTTGTGTACTAGAACCACTGGACTGGACCAGGCTGGTGGATTGCTCATCATCCCTAACTCCAGCATTTTGTATACCTTATTCTTAATACTGGCCCTCAATTTTTTCAGACAGCCTGTAAATTTTGTTTTTTTTAACAGGCATACTCCTCTCAGTGTCAATTTTGTGGGTGCACCAAGTGGTGAGCACTTTGGTAAGTGAGAAAAGAGAGGCAAACTGCCCCAGCATGTGGCGACATCCCACCACTTCTCAGGAGTCAGGATAGGGGAAAGGACAATTCCTTCCACTGACCCATCCTGCTCCTTGGAAGATAGGAGGTCGAGGAGAGTTTCGCTTTCCTCCTCCACCCCATAATTTATCACCGGGAGCATGGTTACCTCAGACCTCTCAAAGTGGCTCCTGAGGGGTCTTGAGATCTACCAGGTAGGTGACCTCCCCCTTTTCCTCCTTCACCTCATGGGGCCCGGTGTACCAGTCCTGCAAGGCCCGGGGTTCTACTGGCGGCCAAACCCGCAAAGCTCACTATCTTCCTCCACCCCATCATCCGTCACCAGGTTACTTTAGACCTCTCGAAGTGATGCTTGAGGTGATTGACATGCAGGCATTCCTGAGGGTCTTGAGATCTACCAGGAAGGTGATAAACCCCTTGTGCTCCTTAACCTCATTGGGCCTGGTCTACAGGTCCTGCAAAGCCCATGATTCTACTTGCTCCATAACCCACAATTTCTGAGCAGGCCAAAGCCCAACCAGAGTGACCTTCTGGTCATGCCATGACTTCATTTGTTACTGGCTGACTTCCAGGTCTTGAGTGGATTTCTTCCAATAGCACTTCACCTGATTTCTGAGAGCCAGCATGTCACTCACTACATTCTGGGGGGCCTTTTTAGGAGCTTGCTCCCAACCCCCTTCACAAGGCTGAGAAGTTCTCAGTAGGTGACCATAGAAAAGCTCAATGGACTGAACTCTACTCCCTTCTGTGACACTTCCCTGTAATCAAACAGCAGGTATGTTAAGGAGACATCCCACTTCTGCCTCAAGGGCTACGAAGGGCTCATGATCATACCTTTGAGGGTCTTGTTAAATCTCTCAACAAGCTCATGGGTCTGGAAAACCTTTAGTTTACTTCACACTAGTCTGCTGTACACTGACATGATACTACCTCCTTGGGGAAACCTACTTGGATAAATATCCTCATCAGTGCCTGTTAGAAATGGGGGTCTCTGGGAGGGATGGGCAGAAACAGAAGCGAGGAGTCTGTATACGTTTTTTTAATGATGAATGAATTTATTTGGCGGAAGTATTGAGTGCTACATAGATTAGAGAAAAACAGTCTCTCAAACAGGTTCTTTAACTCTTCCTCCTTCTTCTTCTCTTTACAGGTTGGTGGTGCTGGTCTTCGTCGTTACTCAGGAGGGGGTCCTCTTGGAGGCTCAAAGAAAAAGAAATGCAAAGGTGGCAGTCAATATGAGTCCTTTCATAAATCTGGTGCAGGATAGGCCCCTTCACCGAACCCAAAAGTAGTGAGACGTAGTGGAGATAGGTTGAAAAAAAAGAAAGAAAGAATTTTGTTTTAAAAGCCTACCGAATCGCACCCTTTGTCTTCCCTTCCTCCTGCTTATGTACCACATCTGCTGCAACTCTCCTGAGTTGCGGCGGGTAGTGTGTTCTCCTCCGAGGGTGACCACCACTCCTCACACCAGGCTTCCTGGCTCTCGTCGGGACCGTCGTCTCCAGGAAACTCCTCCACGGCGTCTCCCAGCCACACCGACATCGGCTTTCAGATCTCCGAGTCTTCTGGCTGGTTCTGCACATCTTCCAGCTTGTCCCGTTCACACCCTTGATCCTCGCGCCCGCTTTGATTGGTGGCTGTTATTTTTTCTTCTCTGGTGCCCTTTGATTGGTCCATGGTGCCAGCCATGCCCCTCTTTCCTGTCTGTGTGGGACAACGAAAGTCCCTCTTTAGATTCTCTCCTCGGCTTCCTCCTACCTGCAATAGGTAGGCTAACCTCAGTAGGTGTTACTCTTCCCCTTCACATTCTCCCTCCTGGTATTCCTCACAGGGTCTCTAGTTGGCAATGGTTTGCACCTTTGTCCAAATAGGGACCCTTCCTTCTAGTCAGAATAAGCGGGATACATTACTGAAATAACCCCTGCTCACCCCCTTGGTAGCTTGGCATGAGCGGTCAGGCTTATCTCAGAGGCATTGGTGAAGCAGTTTCACATAACATACAGTAATACAGTGAAAACACTACAAACAGACACCACACCAGTTTTAGAAAAATAACCAATATTTTTGCAAACAAGACCAACACGATAAAAGACCAACATACAGTAATCAAAAATATGAAAGAGAGACCAGGGCTACAGTACGGAGAGTGAGGCGGTGCTCGTTGCTGTGCTGACAGGTCAAGGTGCAAGCAGCAGTGCCGGTTGATGGGAGTTGGTGTCGGTCGGCCCAGACTGCGGTGTGGAACAGGGCGGTGTGACGTGTGACTTACGAGCGCTGCCCCTAAACCACAGTGTGGCCACGGGTGTTGAGGTCAGCATGCAACGATGCGGTCGGTGAGACCAGGGCGGTGGAGTGAAGTGAGGCGGTGTGGAGTGCAGTACCCACAGGTCGCAGTGCAAGCAGTGGCCCGGTGGCAGCGGCGGTCATCGTTGTCGGTGAGACCAGTGTTGTGGTACGAAGTGTGGCGGTACCTTCTGTGCTGGCTTCAGGACATGGGGCCCGCAGCGGTGTCGGTGATGCGTCGGCTGCTTTCCCCCTCTGTGGCAACTGATTCCCAGGGTTCCAGAGGCGGTACCCAGAGGTAAGTGAAGTCTTTGCTGTTCATGAGACTTCGTGAAAAGGAGGCAAGCTCTATTTCAAGCCCTTGGAGATACCAGTGACAAGTGAAGAAAGTTCAGTCCAGTCCTTTCACTGCCCAAGACAAAAGCAGCAACTGCAGGCCAACCCAGCAAAGCAACAACACAGCAAAGGGGCAGTACTCCTCCTGGCAGTTCTTCCAGCCCTTCTCCTTGGCAGGTTTCTTGATCCAAGTGAGTTCTAAAGTTCTGGGGTCTGGGCCCCAATATTTATACTCAGTTTCTCTTTGTTCTCTTGGGCACAGAGTGTCTGGGCTCAGTCCAAACCAGTTTGGTCCTCTCTGTCCCGGCTTCCTGGCAGGAGGTGGAGACAGCATTGTCCAAGGCAGACCAGGCCGATTCAGGTGCAAGGAAATCTTCTCCCACTACTATAAATGCAGCCCAGGACTATTCAGCCCAGCCCTGACTCATCCAGGAAAGGCAGGACACACCCTCGACCCTCCCCAGTGGCTGTATGAAGAGAATGCACATCCCCAACTCCTGTCACTCCAAAGCCAGACAGTCAATCCACAAGAGAGGGGAGAGGATGTAGCCTAACGGCTAGGGCGGTCGATCTCAAATCTAGGGAACCAGGTTTGAGTCTCGGCAATGACTCTCAACATCCTATGATTCTGGGAAAATCACTTAATCTCCCAGTGCCTAACAAAAATTAATGTGTCCTTGTTTAAGCAACTGGTGCTCATGTAAAGTGCTCTGACACCCAATACCTTTGGGTCAAGTTTGCGCTATATAAAACTCTGGAAAAAAAAAACCCAACAGAGGCACACAGGATGGCTAAGCAAGAAAATACCTACTTTCTAAAAGTGGTATTTTTAAACACAGAACACACAAATCATCTTTACTAAAGGATGTAATTCTACATTCTGAGTTAAGGCATACTAATCTCCATTTCTCTATCTTGTCCCAATGGGAGGATATACTTGTAAAATGTTAACAAGTATTCCCATTCTATCCTATAGGAAAGATAGCCTTTCTGTAGGGAAAAACTAAATATACTGTATTTCACTATAAGGACATGTCACACACACACCAGTGTGTGTCCTACCCTTTGAATACAATGCACCCTCTCCATAGGGGTACCTTGAGCCTACCTTGGGGGTGACTCACATGTAATAAAAAGGGAAAGTTAGGGCTTGGCAAGTGGGTGCACTTGCCAAGTCGACATGGCAGTAAAAACTGTGTGCAGACCTTGCAGTGGTAGGTCTGAGAACCCTTTGAAAGGCTACTCATGTGGGTGGCACAATCAGTGCTGCAGGCCCACTACCAGCATTTGATTTACAGACCCTGGCACTCTCAGTGCACTTTACTAGGGGCTTACCAGTAAATCAAATATGCCAATCATGGAAACACCAGTCCATAATACAATTTACAATTGGAGCACTTGCACTTTATCACTGGACAGCAGTGAGAAAGTGCGCAGAGACACTAAACCAGCCAAAACAGAGTCAAAACCAGGAGGTCAGAGAGCAAAAAGACAGGGGAAACATGCCAAAACATGCCAGGTCTAACAGTGCCTTGGCCACTGCAGGCACAGTCTCTGTCCTCAGGGGTGTAGACACCAGGAACTGGGTGGCAAGGTCTGCCAAGACCAGGATGAACATGTTGCCTAGGGCAGTCTTGGGGTCCAGGACCCAACAAGCTGGATGCAAACCCTCTCAAATTGGGTGCCTACAACAGGAAGGGGAACCAGGGGAGCCTTCCCACTGTCATGCCCGGCAGGACAATACCTGCCGGATACATCTGAAGGCATTCTCATCCAGGACCAGTAGAACTGGATGACAGCCCTGGCAAAGGCCCTGTCTTGCCATAGATGTCCTGCCAGAGGTACATCATGAGTTTAACCTCAATTATGGGTACAACCGCATATATTGCAACTAAAGAACATAAAGAACATGCGACTTGCGCCCACTAATGGGAGAGAGTTAATTACTATAATATGAATAAAGCAAAGTCGCATGAGTTCGTGCAAGATTATCATGTGAAACAGACTTGGGGTGGCAGACTTCAAGATGGCGCCTGCGAAATCATCCTAATCATGGGAAATGTAGGGTCTAGTTGCCCTCGTATCAAGCATCCAATAGGAGTGAAGCACTAAGCATAAAGGATGTGTAATTGACGACAGTGTTATGTGACCAACATTGAAAAAGGCATGTATGCCGAAACGCGTCTGTTGGCTAGTTAAAGAAGGTCTGAAAATCCTGTTGAGTGCTCTGTCTTTCTGGAGGAGAAGACGGTGGTAAGTAATTGCGTGCGACTCCACTCTCACGATAGGAGCACCCGCCCTGCAAAGTGTTTGATGGCTCAAGTGGCAAATGTTGGTGAATAAATATATATATATATATATATATATATATATATATATATATATATATTCACTGAAAAAACCATAGGTTTCAGACACGTTATAGTTACAAATTAGCATTTAAAAAACCTTTGAAATTCACTGAAAAAATCATAGGTTTTAGGGACAGTTTTAGTTACTTGGACATTGCACTCGTACAAAACCCGTGAAATTCCCCCGTTATAGTTAGTTCAGCTAACTATAACTCGCGCCCCGCAATGCACTGCTGATGACGTCACATATTACATCACTCATGACATGGTCAGTGACATCACTGATGACATCACTGATGACATCTCAAATGACATCACTGATGACATCATCCAGTGACTGTGTGTTTCTGTAAAGTTTAAATATGTTTAATATATATAGGAAAAGACGTATTGAAGAATGAGTGGGTGTGTAAGTGTCTGTATGGATGATTTAGTAGGTGCGTGACTGACTCTATAAGTGAGTGATTTAACGTATCTTACTGAATGCATGGGTTAGTGACTAAACTGGGTGAATGTCTGTATCCGTCTGTAAGTTGCTGTGTAAGTGGCTGCATGTGTTTGTGAATAGCTAAATGAGTGTCTATATGAGTTATTGAATGCTTGTCTGAGTATCTGTATGGGTGCCTAAGTGTTTGTGTGGGAGGGGTGTGTGCAACTCTGTGCATAGATGTGTGAGTGGGTGATTCACTGGGTGGATGGTTTCAAGAGTGCATCTGTGATAGACTGTATGGGTGGGTAAGTGTGTGTAAGAGTGTGTTAGTGAGTGAATGTATGTCCCAGTGGTACATGTGTGAGTAACTACATATGTGAAAGGCAGTATATATGTGTGTTGGAGTATATAAATAGCTATAAGCAAGAGTGAGTGATTGTGATAGTGGCTGTATGGATGAGTGTGTGCTTGTATCTGTGATTGTATAAGAGCGTAACAATGTGCTACTATTTGTATGAGTAAGTGAGCTGGTGTGTGTATAACTGTATAGGTGAGTAAATGGCAGTGTGTTTAATTATTTGCATGACTGACTAGGTGTGTGAGTATCTCTATGGATGAGTGGCGTTGTTTGAGTGTCTATATAGGAGTAAGAGTGCATATGATAGTCCTGTACTGAGTGACCGTAAGTATGAGTGACTGTACGGGTGAGTGAGTGGATGTGTGTGTGTAGACCTAAGAATCAGTGAGTGGGTATGTAGTTATTGGTGTTGGAGTGTCTATGGTTTTGCGAATGGCAGTCTGTAATTTAGAGTGGGTGAATCAAAGGTTATATTAGGGTGTGAGGAGGTGCATCAGATTATCACGTGGATGATGTCATCAGTGATGTCATTTGAGATGTCATCAGTGATGTCATCAGTGATGTCACTGACCATGTCATGAGTGATGTAATATGTGACGTCATCAGCAGTGCATTGCGGGGCGCGAGTTATAGTTAGCTGAACTAACTATAACGGGGGAATTTCACGGGTTTTGTACGAGTGCAATGTCCAAGTAACTAAAACTGTCCCTAAAACCTATGGTTTTTTCAGTGAATTTCAAAGGTTTTTTAAATGCTAATTTGTAACTATAACGTGTCTGAAACCTATGGTTTTTTCAGTGAATTTCAAAGGTTTTTTAAATGCTAATTTGTAACTATAACGTGTCTGAAACCTATGGTTTTTTCAGTGAATTTCAAAGGTTTTTTAAATGTTAATTTCTAACTATAACGTGCCTGAAACCTACGGTTTTTTCAGTGAATTTCAAAGGTTTTGTAAATGACAATTTTTAAATGTATTAATTGTTATATTAATTTTTTTCATACTGATTTACTACATTTTTAGAAACAATTTTTTTTTACATATTTTATTTTTTAAATTACATTGTAATTACATTATACATTACATTACAAAAAATACTTTCTCAGAATGAATTACTTTAGTTTAAATACTTTGCAGATAGGCAATAGACTTTTAAGTACAGTAGTTACAGTTGTTGCAATGGGCAACACATTTTCAAACACAATGCAACATTCAGCTCAATGTGAATTTCTAGTTAAATGCAATTAGTTACTTTATGGATTACTTTTGTAACCACAGGACTGGATCCTAGATTCAGTCCTGGTACATCTCCTGTAAACAGTTGAGTAAAAGCGTTTTGGTTACAGTCGTGATTTTTAAGGAATATTATTGTATTTTAAAAGTTGACACTTTGAAACTTTTTCTCATAGAATCACCAATGTTATCCTATGGAAGGAAATTCACTTAGCAGGTAAAAACTGTTATCGTTACTTTATCTTACTCAGTGTTGGATCCTGGATCCAGCACTGGTGCATCTCCTGTAAACAGTTGAATGAATGCGTTTAAGTCATACAGGCGATTTTTAAGGAATATTTGTAGTTTGTGAAAATCGACACTTTGAAAGTTTTCTGCTGAAAACCAGACAATGGATTCCTATGTTAGAAAATATAAGTTACTGGTAAGTACGGTTAAAATTACTTTTCAGGGTCAGTGCTGGGCTAAAAGATGCAGCACTGGGTTCTCTCCTGATAACAGGTGAGTAAATTGGAATTCGTACTTTGGTTGATTTTAGAGGAATATTATAAAGTTCCAAAACTCCACACTTAGAAGAATTTCCAAGTGAAACCAGTCAATGTTAGCCTATGAAGGAAATTCAAGTTACCGGTAAGTACGGTTAAAATTAATTTTGAGGATCAGTACTTGGCTGAAAGATGCAGCACTGAGGTCTCTCCTGATAACAGGTGAGTAAATCAGAATTCGGATTTCGGCTGATTTTAGAGGAATATTTTAAAGTTCCAAAATCAACACTTAGAAACTTTTTCAGCAAAAAGCAGGCAATGATATCCTATGCAAGGAAATTCAAGTTACTGGTAAGTACGGCTAAAATTACTTTTGAGGATTAGTACTGGGCTGAAAGATGCAGCACTGAGGTCTCTCCTGATAACAGGTGAGTAAATCGGAATTCGTATTTCGGCTGATTTTAGAGGAATATTTTAAAGTTCCAAAACTCCACACTTAGAAGAATTTCCAAGTGAAACCAGTCAATGTTAGCCTATGAAGGAAATTCAAGTTACCGGTAAGTACGGTTAAAATTACTTTTCATGACCAGTACTGGGCTGAAAGATGCAGCACTGAGGTCTCTCCTGATAACAGGTGAGTAAATCGGAATTCGTATTTCGGCTGATTTTAGAGGAATATTTTAAAGTTCCAAAACTCCACACTTAGAAGAATTTCCAAGTGAAACCAGTCAATGTTAGCCTATGAAGGAAATTCAAGTTACCGGTAAGTACGGTTAAAATTACTTTTCAGGACCAGTACTGGGCTGAAAGATGCAGCACTGAGGTCTCGCCTGATAACAGGTGAGTAAATCGGAATTCATATTTCGGCTGATTTTAGAGGAATATTTGCACAATGGTGAAGGGAGGGGGCGGGGCCTCAGGTGACATCTGTGCAAACGCGCCCCGTTGCGCGTTTTAAGTTGGGGGATTAAGTCCCCTTGAATCCTGAGGGTCCCTAGGGGCCAACTAGCCCACCAGGAACCTCCAATATGCGCCAGGGGGCTGCGTTGCAGAGACGTGTAGAGAGGCCACACCCCTTTTTACACCTCTCTGCAACGCAGCTCTGTGGCGCTTTCTGGATGTACCTGTTGGGCTAGTTGGCCCCCAGGGACCCTCAGGATTGAAGGGGATTTAATTCCCCATCTTAAAACGCGCCACGGGGCCTGTTTGCACACATGTCACCTGAAGCCCCGCCCCTTCACCACTGTGCAAACGCACCCCGTGGCGCGTTTTAAGTTGGGGGATTAAGTCCCCTTGAATCCTGAGGGTCCCCGGAGTCCAACTAGCCCACCATATACCTCCAAAAAGCGCCACAGAGCTGCGTTGCAGAGAGGTGTAAAAGGGCGTGGCCTCTGTACACCTCTCTGCAAGGCAGCCCCTGGCGCATACTGGAGGTACCTGGTGGGCTAGTTGACCCCCAGGGACCCCCAGTATTCAAGGGGAATTGTTCCCCTCTGCAAACGCGCCAGGGGCGCGTTTGCAGAGTGGTGAAGGAAGGGGCGGGGCCTGCGGGCCCGATCGTTTAAAAAATAATAATAATAATTCTCCCCTGAAGGGGGGTTGTGTGGCCCCCCTTCCTTTTTTTCTTTTTGGGCCCTGGGGACCCCATCCCCCAGGGCCTTACCCCTTTTTTAAATTACCTTTAAAAAAAAAAAACGGGAAGGGGCCGCGTGGCCCCCTTCCCTTGGCCTGTATTGGCCCCGGAGACCCCATCCCCGGGGCATGGCCTCTATATTTATTTTTTTGAGGGGGCAGCGTGGCCCCCTCCTCTGGCCATTTTAAGGCCCCGGGGACCCCATCCCCGGAGCCGGCCTTTCCTTTTTTTTAAAAATTTGTTTTGCTCTTTTTTGGGGAGGGGGCCGCGTGGCCTCCCTCCCGGGCCACTACTTGCCCCGGGGACCCCATCCCCCGGGGCTGGCCCTCTCGTTGGGGACTGTGGGGGTCCCCAAACCCCCACAGTCCCGCCGGCTCCCCACGTCCCTTGGGAGCCGGCATTGCTGTTCCACATGGGGAGCAGCTGACATGCTGCTCCCCATGTGGAAAGCAATCGGCTTTGGATATTGGAAGAGAGAGCAGGTTTCCTGCTCTCTCTTCCAATATCCAAAGCAAGTTTTCAATGACAGGACGGGAGCCGCGAGGCTCCCGTCCTGCCATAGCAAACTACAGTGTCCCGGGGGTAGGCACCCCGGGACACTGCAGGAGCCGGCCCTGGGGGTGGTGGTCCCCAGGGCCATCAAGGGCTCCAGGAGGGGGCCGCGCGGCCCCCTCCCATTCAGTACACAGCCCCGGGGAGGTGGTGGTCCCCGGGGCTCTGGGGTCCGTAACGGACCCCCATATTAATTTGTTAGTGCTCCGGTGAGGTGGCGGTCCCGGGCGTGTGGGGGGCTGGAGCCCCCCACACAGGTTGTTTAATTTAAAAAAAAAGCCCCGGGGAGGTGGTGGTCCCGGGGCTGCGGGAGGGCTCAGAGCCCTCCCGCACCATTTTTAAAAGAAAGCCCCGGGGGGTGGCGGTCCCCGGGCTTGGGGGCCCTTTGAGGCCCCCACACATAAAATTAAACCCCCACCATGCCCCCGGGACTTGGGCCACCCGAGGGCAAAATACAATCGAAGCGCGGGAGACCGCGCTTCGATTGCTCGGCAGGATTCGCGCACCCTGAGCGCATCCTGCCGATTTTTTTTTAAAAAATGCTTTTTTGCCCAGGGGGTCCTTGTGGGACCCCTGAGCAGGCCTAGGGGTTAGGGTGTTTCTACCCTGCCCCCTTTGTGCGTTTTGCACACTTGTTTGTTTTTTTTTCTCGGCGGGATACGCGCACCCTAAGCGCATCCCGCCGATTTAAAAAAAAAATCTTTTTCTGCCCAGTGGGTCCTTGTGGGACCCCTGAGCAGACCTAGGGGTCAGGGTGTTTCTACCCTGCTCCCTTTTTGCGCTTTGCGCACTTGTTTCTGTCCCTCGGTTCTACCGAGGGACAAAATGGCTGCCAACACTTCCTGAATCGGAATGTTGACAGCCAGCTGACAGCCAATTAGCATGCAGCTCGTGATCGGGACGTTGCGCGCAGGGTGCGCTGAGGGTACGCGTATCCGACGCGCCCATAGATATATATGTACTTTTACTTTTGATTTTCTCAGGAACTACTGAACGGATTTACACCATTTAAGCAAAAGGCACCAGTCTGAACCAAGGACTACCTCTTTGCCAAATTTGGTGTAATTCCGTTCAGCAGTTCGGGCTGTAGCTGCGACTAAAGGTTCCTATGGAAAAATGAATGGGGAAAACGCGTTTTGGGACCCCCTTTTTCTCGGCCCCCGCTTCACGTATCACCCCGAGACTTTCAGGGTAGGAGCGGAACGGAGCGCCCCAACAAGTTGGAAACTTTCACGAAGATTCGTCAACCGGCGCCAACGTTATTTCAAATAGAATGTCGCGGATTTCCTATGGATAATAGGTTGTAACTATAACTATCTACTGGCGACCGCCAGTAGATAATATATATATATACATATATATATATATATTCACTGAAAAAACCATAGGTTTCAGATATGTTATAGTTACAAATTAGCATTTAAAAAACCTTTGAAATTCACTGAAAAAACCATAGGTTTTAGGGACAGTTATAGTTAGTTGGACATTTCACTCGTACAAAACCCGTGAAATTCCCCCGTTATTAGTTAGTTCAGCTAACTATAACTCGCGCCCCGCAATGCACTGCTGATGACGTCACATATTACATCACTCATGACATGGTCAGTGACATCACTGATGACATCACTGATGACATCTCAAATGACATCACTGATGACATCATCCAGTGACTGTGTGTTTCTGTAAAGTTTAAATATTTTTAATATATATAGGAAAAGACGTTTTGAAGAATGAGTGGGTGTGTAAGTGTCTGTATGGATGATTTAGTAGGTGCGTGACTGACTCTATAAGTGAGTGATTTAACGTATCTTACTGAATGCATGGGTTAGTGACTAAACTGGGTGAATGTCTGTATCCGTCTGTCTGTTGCTGTGTAAGTGGCTGCATGGGTTTGTGAATAGCTACATGAGTGTCTATATGAGTTATTGATTGGTTGTCTGAGTATCTGTATGGGTGCCTGAGTGTTTGTGTGGGTGGGGTGTGTGCGACTCTGTGCATAGATGTGTGAGTGGGTGATTCACTGGGTGGATGGTTTCAAGAGTGCATCTGTGATAGACTGTATGGGTGGGTAAGTGTGTGTAAGAGTGTGTTAGTGAGTGAATGTATGTCCCAGTGGTACATGTGTGAGTAACTACATATGTGAAAGCCAGTATATATGTGTGTTGGAGTATATAAATAGCTATAAGCGAGAGTGAGTGATTGTGATAGTGGCTGTATGGATGAGTGTGTGCTTGTATCAGTGATTGTATAAGAGCGTAACAATGTGCTAGTATTTGTATGATTAAGTGAGCTGGTGTGTGTATAACTGTATAGGTGAGTAAATGGCAGTGTGTTTAATTATTTGCATGACTGACTAGGTGTGTGAGTACCTCTATGGATGAGTGGCGGTGTTTGAGTGTCTATATAGGAGTAAGAGTGCATATGATAGTCCTGTACTGAGTGACCATAAGTATGAGTGACTGTACGGGTGAGTGAGTGGATGTGTGTGTGTAGACCTAAGAATCAGTGAGTGGGTATGTAGTTATTGGTGTTGGAGTGTCTATAGTTTTGCGAATGGCAGTCTGTAATTTAGATTGGGTGTATCAAAGGTTATATTAGGGTGTGAGGAGCTGCATCAGATTATCACGTGGATGATGTCATCAGTGATGTCATTTGAGATGTCATCAGTGATGTCATCAGTGATGTCACTGACCATGTCATGAGTGATGTAATATGTGACGTCATCAGCAGTGCATTGCGGGCGCGAGTTATAGTTAGCTGAACTAACTATAACGGGGGAATTTCACGGGTTTTGTACGAGTGCAATGTCCAACTAACTATAACTGTCCCTAAAACCTATGGTTTTTTCAGTGAATTTCAAAGGTTTTTTAAATGCTAATTTGTAACTATAACATATCTGAAACCTATGGTTTTTTCAGTGAATTTCAAAGGTTTTTTAAATGCTAATTTGTAACTATAACTGTCCCTAAAACCTATGGTTTTTTCAGTGAATTTCAAAGGTTTTTTAAATGCTAATTTCTAACTATAACGTGTCTGAAACCTATGGTTTTTTCAGTGAATTTCCAAGGTTTTTTAAATGCTAATTTGTAACTATAACGTGCCTGAAACCTACGGTTTTTTCAGTGAATTTCAAAGGTTTTTTAAATGTATTAATTTTTATATTATTTTTTTCATACTGATTTACTACATTTTTAGAAACAATTTCTTTTACATATTTTATTTTTTAAATTACATTGTAATTACATTATACATTACATTACAAAAAATACTTTCTCAGAATGAATTACTTTAGTTTAAATACTTAGCACATAGGCAATAGACTTTTAAGTACAGTAGTTACAGTTGTTGCAATGGGCAACACATTTTCAAACACAATGCAACATTCAGCTCAATGTGAATTTCTAGTTAAATGCAATTAGTTACTTTATGGATTACTTTTTCTAACCACAGGACTGGATCCTAGATTCAGTCCTGGGACATCTCCTGTAAACAGTTGAGTAAAAGCGTTTTGGTTACAGTCGTGATTTTTAAGGAATATTATTGTATTTTAAAAGTTGACACTTAGAAACTTTTCCTCATAGAATCACCAATGTTATCCTATGGAAGGAAATTCACTTAGCAGGTAAAAACTGTTATCGTTACTTTTTCTTACTCAGTGTTGGATCCTGGATCCAGCACTGGTGCATCTCCTGTAAACAGTTGAAAAAATGCGTTTAAGTCATACAGGCGATTTTTAAGGAATATTTGTAGTTTGTGAAAATCGACACTTTGAAACTTTTCTGCTGAAAACCAGACAATGGATTCCTATGGAAGAAAAGATAAGTTACTGGTAAGTACGGTTAAAATTACTTTTCAGGGTCAGTGCTGGGCTAAAAGATGCAGCATTGGGTTCTCTCCTGATAACAGGTGAGTAAATCGGAATTCGTATTTCGGCTGATTTTAGAGGAATATTTGTATGTTTCAAAAATCAACACTTAGAAACTTTTTCAGCAAAAAGCAGGCAATGATATCCTATGGAAGGAAATTCAAGTTACTGGTAAGTACGGTTAAAATTACTTTTGAGGATCAGTGCTGGGCTAAAAGATGCAGCACTGGGTTCTCTCCTGATAACAGGTGAGTAAATCGGAATTCGTATTTCGGCTGATTTTAGAGGAATATTTGCACAATGGTGAAGGGAGGGGGCGGGGCCTGAGGTGACATCTGTGCAAACGCGCCCCGTGGCGCGTTTTAAGTAGGGGGATTAAGTCCCCTTGAATCATGAGGGTCCCTACGGGCCAACTAGCCCACCAGGAACCTCCAGTATGCGCCAGGGGCTGCGTTGCAGAGACATGTACAGAGGCCACACCCCTTTTACACCTCTCTGCAACGCAGCTCTGTGGCGCTTTCTGGACGTACCTGTTGGGCTAGTTGGCCTCCAGGGACCCTCAGGATTGAAGGGGATTTAATTCCCCATCTTAAAACGCGCCACGGGGCCTGTTTGCACACATGTCACCTGAAGCCCCGCCCCCTCCCTTCACCACTGTGCAAACGCGCCCGTGGCGCGTTTTAAGTCGGGGATTAACTCCCTTGAATCCTGAGGGTCCCTGGGGTGCAACTAGCCCACCATATACCTCCAAAAGCGCCACAGAGCTGCGTTGCAGAGAGGTGTAAAAGGGGCGTGGCCTCTGTACACCTCTCTGCAAGGCAGCCCCTGGCGCATACTGGAGGTTCCTGGTGGGCTAGTTGGCCCCCAGGGACCCCCAGTATTCAAGGGGAATTGTTCCCCTCTGCAAACGCGCCAGGGGGCGCGTTTGCAGAGTGGTGAAGGAAGGGTGCTGTGTGGCCCCCCTTCCTTTTTCCTATTTTTAGGCCCTGGGGACCCCATCCCCCAGGGCCTTACCCCTTTTTTTTAAATTAAAATTTTTAAAAAAACGGGAAGGGGGCCGCATGGCCCCCTTCCCTGGGCCTGTATTGGCCCCGGGGACCCCATCCCCGGGGCATGGCCTCTTTTTTTATTTGGAGGGGGGCTGCGTGGCCCCCTCCTCAGGCCATTTAAGGCCCCGGGGACCCCATCCCCGGGGCCTGGCCTCTCGTTGGGGACTGTGGGGGTCCCCAAACCCCCACAGTCCCGCCGGCTCCCCGTGTCCTACGGGAGCCGGCATTGCTTTACACATGGGGAGCAGCTAACATGCTGCTCCCCATGTGGAAAGCAATCAGCTTTGGATATTGGAAGAGAGAGCAGGTTTCCTGCCTCTCTTCCAATATCCAAGCAGTTTGCAATGACAGGACGGGAGCCGCGAGGCTCCCGTCCTGTCATTGCAAACAGCAGTGTCCCGGGGTAGGCACCCCGGGACACTGCAGGAGCCGGCCCTGGGGGTGGCGGTCCCCAGGGCCACCACAGGCTCCAGGAGGGGCCGCGCGGCCCCCTCCTTACATTTTGAAAGCCCCGGGGAGGTGGTGGTCCCGGGGCTTGGGGGTCCAAAACGGACCCCCATTGTAATTTTTCTTAGTGCCCCGGGGAGGTGGTGGTCCCCGGGGCATGTGGGGGGGCTGGAGCCCCCCCACACAGGTTAATCAAAAATTAAAAAAGAAGCCCCGGGAGGTGGCGGTCCCGGGGCTGCGGGAGGGCTCAGAGCCCTCCCGCACCATTACACATAAAGCCCCGGGGGTGGTGGTCCCCGGGCTTGGGGGCCCTTAGAGGCCCCCACACATAAAATGAACCCCCCAGCATGCCCCCGGGACTTGGCCCACCCGGCAGGATTCGCGCACCCTGAGCGCATCCTGCCGATTAAAAAAAAAAATAATAATATTTTGCCCAGGGGTCCTTGTGGGACCCCTGAGCAAACCTAGGGGTCAGGGTGTTTCTACCCTGCTCCCTTTGTGCGCTTTGCGCACTTGTTTCTGTCCCTCGGTTCTACCGAGGGATAAAATGGCTGCCAACATTTCCTGAATCGGAATGTTGACAGCCAGCTGACAGCCAATTAACATGCAGCTCGTGATCGGGACGGTGCGCGCAGGAGTGCGCTGAGGGTACGCGGACCCTACTCGGCCATAGATATCACTATCTTTTTACTTTTGATTTTCTCAGCAACTACTGAACGGATTTACACCATTTAACAAAAGGGTTCTTTCTGAACCAAGAACTACCTCTTTGCCAAATTTGGTGTAATTCCGTTCAGCAGTCGGGCTGTAGCCGTGTCTAAAGTTTCCTATGGAAAATTGCATGGGTA
The DNA here is from genome assembly GCA_963921515.1 of Calotriton arnoldi. Taxonomy (NCBI): domain Eukaryota; kingdom Metazoa; phylum Chordata; class Amphibia; order Caudata; family Salamandridae; genus Calotriton; species Calotriton arnoldi. The sequence continues at coordinate 676,413 of CAWUFW010009848.1, forward strand.
AAACGCGTTTTGGGACCCCCCTTTTTCTCGGCCCCCGCTTGACGAATCCCCCGAGACTTTCAGGGTAGGAGCGGACCGGAGCGGGCCATAAAGTTTGAAAATTTTGCGAAGATACGTCAACCGGCAATAGAGTTATTTCAAATAGAATGTCGCGGATTTCCTATGGATAATAGGTTGTAACTATAACTATCTACTGGCGACCGCCAGTAGATAATATATATATATATATATATATATATATATATATATATATATATATATATATATATATATATATATATATATCTGAAAAACGTCTTCTTCCGTCAAAGTTAACAAGGGGACACGGCGGGGCTTAGTAAAACCATTTATTTAAAAAGTTTGGCATGAATCGTTTCGGCGATAGCCTTTTTCAAATGCCACTGGTGCTTAAGGTTTCCAGGTAACTTCCTTTATATTGGCCCATCCTCTGAAAAGTAGTGTGGTGCACACTTGAGCCACTTTTCACAGAGAGCACTCGAGCAGTTCGGTGTTTGGAGACTGCAGATTCCATCATGCAGTTCGTTCGTGTCGCAAATGAGTGTTTCTGTTCAGCCAGACTTTTTTTAGTACTCCAAATAGGAGGCTGACCTGAGACGTGGTTAGGTTGGAAATCATAGTGCTGTGCTGGGCAACAAATAGTCTCTAAGCCCTCACTTCCAACCTCGCATTCCCGCTGGTCACAAGTCCGGAGACGCAGTTCCAGTAACCTTGTCTCTCCATGTGGTCATGGACTGTCCTCTTGAACAGCAGATCCCCTGCTTCCTTTGGGATGAGCGGCGGGCCAGGTAAAAGCCATTGAACCCAGGACTCTTATGGAAGGGTCACCCTCGCGTGTCACTGGCTACACGCTATATATCTGAAAAACGTCTTCTTCTGTCGAAGTAAACAAGGGGACATGGCGGGGCTTAGTAAAACCATGTATTTAAAAAGTTTGGCATGACGCGTTTCGGCGATAGTCTTTTTCAAATGCCATTGGTGCTTAAGGTTTCCAGGTAACTTCCTTTATATTGGTCCATCCTCTAAAGTAGTGTGGTGCGCACCTGAGCCACGTTTCACAGAGAGCACTCGAGCAGTTCGTTGTTTGGAGACTGCAGATTCCATCATGCAGTTCGTTCGTGTCGCAAATGAGTGTTTCTGTTCAGCCAGACTTTTTTTAGTACTCCAAATAGGAGGCTGACCTGAGACGTGGTTAGGTTGGAAATCGTAGCGCTGTGCTGGGCAACAAATAGTCTCTAAGCCCTCACTTCCAACCTCGCATTCCCGCTGGTCACAAGTCCGGAGACGCAGTTCCAGTAACCTTGTCTCTCCATGTGGTCATGGACTGTCCTCTTGAACAGCAGATCCCCTGCTTCCTTTGGGATAAGCGGCGGTCCAGGTAAAAGCCATTGAACCCAGGACTCTTATGGAAGGGTCACCCTCACGTGTCACTGGCTACACGCTATATATCTGAAAAACGTCTTCTTCCATCGAAGTAAACAAGGGGACACGGCGGGGCTTAGTAAAACCATTTATTTAAAAAGTTTGGCATGACGCATTTCGGCGATAGCCTTTTTCACATGCCACTGGTGCTTAAGGTTTCCAGGTAACTTCCTTTATATTTGCCCATCCTCTAAAGTAGTGTGGTGCGCACCTGAGCCATGTTTCACAGAGAGCACTCGAGCAGTTCGGTGTTTGGAGACTGCAGATTCCATCATGCAGTTCGTTCGTGTCGCAAAAGAATGTTTCTGTTCAGCCAGACTTTTTTTAGTACTCCAAATAGGAGGCTGACCTGAGACGTGGTTAGGTTGGAAATCGTAGCGCTGTGCTAGGCAACAAATAATCTCTAAGCCCTCACTTCCAACCTCGCATTCCCGCTGGTCAAAAGTCCAGAGACGCAGTTCCAGTAACCTTGTCTCTCCATGTGGTCATGGACTGTCCTCTTGAACAGCAGATCCCCTGCTTCCTTTGGGATGAGCGGCGGTCCAGGTAAAAGCCATTGAACTCAGGACTCTTATGGAAGGGTCACCCTTGCGTGTCACTGGCTACACGCCATATATATATATCCCTCCGAACTAGACTATACAAGTTTTATTACTGCTAGACCAAATCTCCTGAAGAAATTCAATCTAACCAGGATCATACAAAACCAATAATTCAGTTAAAGCTATGAAGAATAATAACATTAGTATCTGCTGTCCAGAGATCTCTCTATTTGAATTTCCTTCCACCATCAATATCTCAATTAGAATGCACATTCAATTACTAGAGACAAATCATGGAGAGGCAGAAACAGGATTTGATGATGTTTAGTTCTATCATTATCATCAAAGATGTGATAACAGTAAGACCTCCGACCCTCGGTCTAGGTCCACTCTCTCCCCGCAGCTCCACTGTGCCGTCTCTTGCCTCCAAACCCCGACCTCCTCCTTGGGAGGTTCAAGGCTGCTGCCCGCTCCTGCGCCTGCTGCCCGCTCCAACTGGGACCAGACTGCCTGCAACCACCGCAACCTTTCTCAGCCATTTTATTTTCTTAATTTTTCCCTGTTCTGCCACTGTTATTGTGCCCATCTGTGTCTTGCTCTAATTCCACCACTGTTTTTATTTTCTCGTGCCTGCCTGTTCCTTTCGCCGCTGCTGCCCCTGCGGCCCCTCCCCCCCGGAATTCCCCCTGGAATTCCCCCGTCTCCCAGCCTCTCCTCAATCCCACCTCCCCTACATAATGGCGGCTGCTGCGCGGTCTGCCAAAGGCGCGCCAAAGGCAAGCCCATCTGCGCCCATCCGCGACCCGACCGCGGCCAGCGCCAGGAACCCTGGACCTCCCAATACCCATCGCTATGACACCACCACCCTCCTCACACTCAACCCTGGAAGACTTAGAGAATGCCAACAGGCCTCGCCGAACACGACCCACGGCCAGTTCTCATGCCTCCACTGCCGCCAGACCCTCACCGCCACCCCGGCCTCCAACACCTCCGACGCCAGCACCGGCAACACCCTAAAATGCATCCTCCTCAACGTACGCTCCATACACAAATACGCCATGGAAATCTGGAACCTACTCGACTCTCTCTCGCCCGACATCGCCTTCTTCACAGAGACCTGGAACAACGCATCCTCTGCCCCCGACATCTGCACCACCATCCCAGACAGATACAAGATCCAGAGGAAAGACCGCCCCAACCACCCAGGAGGGGGCCTCGCCATCGCCCACAAGAGCACCCTCTGCCTCACCACCTCCAGCGAAACCTTCCCCTCCGCCGAACACCTGCACTTCCAGATCCAGACCACCCCCAAAGCCACACTCCGAGGAACCCACATCTACAGACCCCCCCGCCCCCGAACCCCCTTCGCCACCACCATCACCGACTTCATCGCACCCCACGCCATCGCCTCAACAAACTACATACTCATTGGAGACCTGAACTTCCACCTCGACAACCCCAGTGACCCCAACTCCACTATCCTGCATGACAACCTCGCCAGCATTAGACTTAAACAACTCATCAACACACCGACCCACAGAGCAGGACACACCCTCGTCCCCATTTTCGCGGCAGGAAACAGCGTCCAATTCAGCCACACAACGCAGCCACCAGGGACCAACCACCACGGCGTACACTTCGCCATCAACAAACCCAAGGCATTCAAACCACCCCCACGCCCACCTCGAAGGAACTGGAGCAAGGTTACTGACGAGCAACTTAACTCAACCCTCACCCGAGGCAACCACACCTGGGCACCCAATGCAAAGGACGCAGCCAGAGAACTCCACACCTGGATCTCCAACTGCGCAGACGAGCTCGCCCCGCTATGCAACCCCAACAGACAATGCCCCAGGAAAGCCGCCTGGTTCACCACCGCACTCCAAGAAGCCAGACGCACCTGCAGACGCCTGGAGAAGAACTGGAGAATCACCAAGACAACCGAAAACCACACCACCTACAAGGATGCCATAACGTACTACCACAACCAGATCAGAGCCACCAAGAGGAACTTCATCCACAACAAAATCCTGGCCAACTCCACCAACTCCAAGGAACTTTTCAGTGTCATTCAAGAATTCACCAACCCATGCAGCGAAGCCACAGACATCACCCCATCCCAAGACCTTTGCGACAAGCTTGGAACCTATTTCCACCTCAGGATCAAAAACCTCTACGACAACCTCATTGACAATCCACCAGGCGCCACAGACGGCCCCCCAAACCCCAGACAAACCAGCCAGCCCACCATATCCAACTGGACACCGATCACAGCCGAAGACACCGCCTCGACCATGAAAAGCATCCACTCGGGGGCCCCCATTGACCCCTGCCCCCCTCACATCTACCACAGAGCCGCGCCGCCGTCGCACCCGAACTACAATGCACCATCAACACCACCTTCAAAACAGACTCCTTCCCAGATGACTGGAAGCTCGCAGAAGTCAGACCCCTGCTCAAGAAGCCCACAGCTGACCCCACCGACCTCAAGAACTATCGGCCCATCTCGCTCCTCCTCTTCACAGCCAAAGTTGCAGAGAAAACAGTCAACAGGAAACTGACACGATTCATTGAAGAGAACGCCGTCCTCGACCCGTCCAAATCCAGATTCCGAAGCAACCACAGCACAGAGACCACCCTACTCACCGCCACAGACGACATCCGCACCCTCCTGGACCAAGGACACTATGCAGCCCTCATCCTACTCGACCTATCAGCGGCCTTCGACACCGTCTCCCACTGCACACTAGTCGCCAGACTACACGACGCAGGCATACAAGGAACAGCCCTGGACTGGATCCGATCATTGCTCACCGGAAGAAGCCAAAGGATCAGACTCCCACCCTTCCTCTCCGACCCACGAAAATCACCTGCGGAGTCCCACAGGGTTCATCACTGAGCCCCACCCTCTTCAACATCTACATGGCCCCCCTTGCAGCCATCGTCCGACAACACCGCCTCAACATCGTATCCTACGCCGACGACACCCAGCTCATCCTCTCCCTCACCAAAGACCCCACCACTGCCAAACTCAACTTCCAGAAAGGAATGCAAGACATCGCAGTCTGGATGACCAACAGCTGCCTGAGGCTCAACGCTGAGAAGACAGAAGTCCTCGTCCTCTGTACCACCCCTTCTGCAATGGACAGCACCTGGTGGCCGACCGGCCTCGGAAGCCCGCCTACCCCCTCAGACCACGCCAAGAACCTCGGCATCGTACTCGACTCATAACTCACCATGAACCGACAGGTCAACGCCGTCACCTCCAGCTGCTTCAACACCTTCTGCATCCTCCGAAGACCTTCAAGTGGATCCCCCCTGAGTCAAGGTAGACAGTCACCCACGCACTCATCACCAGCAGACTGGACTATGGAAACGCACTCTACGACGGCATCAACAAGTCCCTACTCCGCAAACTCCAGACAATACAGAACACCGCCGCCAGACTCGTCCTCGGCATCCCCCGACACGAACACATCAGCCAACACCTACGAAGTCTCCACTGGCTCCCTGTGGAGAAAAGAGTCACTTTCAAAATCCCCACTCACGCCTACAAATGCCTACACAACAACAGACCCAAATACCTCAATGACAGAATCAACTTCCACGTACCCAAAAGAAACCTCCGATCTTCCAACCTCGCAATGGCCGAATACCCACGCATCCACAGAGCCAGAGCAGGCGGAAGATCCTTCTCTCACATTGCAGCCAAGACCTGGAACGAGTTACTGGCAGACATCAGACGCACCCCCTCCCTGAACACCTTCAGGAAGACCCTCAAGACCTGGCTCTTCGGCTAAACAGATCTGCGGACCCCCCCCCCTCAGCACCTTGAGACCCTCATGGGTGAATAGCGCACTTACAATTCCCTGATTGATTGATAACATAAATATCAGGCATTTAAAATCCTGTGGTGCGATTAAGCAGATCGATTGCAGATTCGTCATTAACTACCAAAGCTCAGGAAGTTCAGGGCAGGACATGAATCAGTACAGTTCAAAGGAACTCTCCCAGGATAGGGAAAATAGTCGGGGCATAACACACACAGCATATGTGTCAGCCAGCAGAGTCCGCAAGGAAGTTCCAAAGTAAGGAGCAATGCCAAGTAATAGAATATCCAAGAGAGATGTGTGATGAATGTTATGTCTATCAAAGAATAATTTAATCCTCAAGTTCCGGGGTTGACTCCTCCTGGGTCACCTCAACTGGTCAGGCCACTCAGTCCATTGGTCAGTTCGTATAGGGTGTTTGTCATGCAGCAATAAGAAGACACATATTATAACAAAAAGGGAGTGATTATTAGGTAAGTTCTCGAACCATAAAGTGTATATTATTTTTAACAATAGTCCATTTGCAAAAAGCGCACAGGTAAGTTTAAGAGGACAGCTTCCCATAGCAGATGTTCCCAAAGTAACAAAATTGTTGCAACCAGTCCTAGTTGCGAATGGTTACTCCCTCTATGAAGCATAGTTTCTCTTCACATTGCAAGTTTATGAGGGCTTTCCATAAGAACAGAATGACACAGAAGAGGAAAATGCAGGCCTAAATTGAATTCCGTTCATGAAATACAGAATGCAAAATAATGGAAATATACATTTCATTCATATGCTTTGGGATTCTATATACTTTTTCCAACTTAATTGTACTCATAACACATTTTAGTTTTGTTTTACATGGCACATGTAACTATGACATATTACTGCATTTTCAAAGTACCAACGTGTAAAATTATTTAAAACATAAATTAATAATATTGTTTCTAGTGATTCATATTAGTACACGTATGAAGATTATTCACTGAACATTTCGTAGCATTTAGAATTTGTATAAACGTGCAGCACCATTTTCTCTTTTCTCATTTGGTGCACAATTTCACATGTACAAAACATGGAGTTTAGAATGAAAACCTTTCAATATCATGCGTAAATATCTCTAAATCATGATAGACTTTATTAAATTCTTCACAGACATCAATATTTTATACAATTTTTTTAGAAATTTTATAAAACCTTAACAAATCAGAATTACCTTTTGATTTACACACATTGAGTTAACAACTAAAACTGGCTAAACTATGAACCTATATTACTTAATGTTATATGTTTCTATCTATCTTACAATTTATCTGCATGCTTTTACGATGCAGTAACTAAGTCTCCTCATGGTTTCTTTCATGTTTCTTCAACAAATATTTGACACACTTGGTGTCTGTTTGTCATTTTTTTTCCCCAAGGTGTCATAACCGGTTTTATGCGCCAGTTAAAAGTTAAGCAGCTTATCTGCTTTATCAGATCCAAACAGACATGTGAAGTCTACTAAGTAAAGTCACAAAGTTTATGGGAAATGTGGGGCAGTGGCATAGCAAGGATGCAATGGGCCCTAGTGCATGGATGGAAACTGAGATTCCAATATCATGGTTTGGATTTGAAAAGCAGCCATAACTAGCATGCAGAAGGTCCTCACCGCTTGGGGTTCCCTTGTCACTGCACCAGTTGCACTGTTGATAGCTGTACCTCTGCTAAAGGGATAATTGACCCATTACTGTAATTTTCATCTTTGCCATTTGAAGAGGTTTAACTATTGGAGAATCTCTCTGCTATAACCACAGATTGCAAGAGAACAGTAACCTGCACAAAATGTCATGAAATACAATAGTGTATAAGAATCAAGAAAATAAACATTGAAGAGTAATAAGGAAACAAAAGTTGTCTGAGTAATCACAAAAGAAATTGATAATGAAAAACAAGTGTCAATGCCAGTCCAGTGAGTTATATCGGCTAGAAAGGATGAAAACCTGTTTCAAGTGGTAACTTCTTTTGTAGTAAGTAATGTAGAACATCTATCAGAGTATGGGGAGCAAACATATTGAAAAGTTACAACAAAAATCAATAACAGCAGAATGGCATCCTTCGCTTGTTAGAATCACCCTTTGCTGAAAAAGTCTTTATTCCATGATTGACCCTACTCATGCCTGTATATATCCAATCATTTTTCAGCTTTAAGGGGCTCTTGTAAGTGTAAAGAACTCACTCTCTGTGTCTGCTTTTTTCTGAAAATGAAAGTTTGTGATATGCCAGAAACTCAACTATTGATCAGGATTAGTAGAAAACCTTGTCAGGAATGGGCTAACAGCCACTTTCTAAATTATTATAAAGCACCCTAGTTGAAAAGTTGGAAAAAAATAAGGGCCCAATTTAGAGCTTGGTGGATGGGTTACTACGTCACAATTGTGATGAATATCCCGTCTGCCGTATTACAAGTACATTATATCCAATGACAGGTGTAATACAGCAGAAAAGATATCCTTCATGTTTGTGGAAGAGTAACCCTTCTGCTAAACTCTAAATCAGACCTTAAGTCATAATTGAGGTATCCATGATATTTTGGAAAAGAACATAACAAACAAATCCACAGTACAGAGAGATTTGGCTAGAACTTATGTCATCAGGCACGTCCCTTTGTGGACAATTAAGATAGAAGCACATTTGCATTCATGGGGCAGATTCAGAAGAACGCTTTCACTAACGCTGATAGGGCAATTTGATGTGGTTGGTCACATCCTCAGCATTTGGCCCAGAACAGAATTGGAAAGTCTCTTTATCAAGGAAAAGTCCCTAACATAACATTACATAACATAACATAACTTAAAATAGCATAACATAACACAACAAAACATAAGAATATTTTAGGCATATTATTCATAATTGTATGGCTTGTGGAATTGTTTTGAACAGTGCTTTAGATCTGCACTATTAACGATTATCAGTGTTGACTATAGATTATTACTTACCGCCCCCCAGTTCACATTTTCACTATACTTAATGAATATGTAAATAACTACACATTCAAGTGTAAATGTGCATTGCTAGAATTGAGCATGTTTAGCTAAAACTTTCCTTCTACTCACTGACTACTAAGGGCCCAAGTGACCATGTGTGCACTAATCTTAAAAAGGTATACACAAAGGTTGCCAGAATGCAGGACATCACTTGTGCCTATCATTTAGTGCAATTGTTTTATCTATAGACATTAATGGCCATAATGTAGTTGTTGCTTCTTGTTAACTTTAAGGAACTTTCTACGTTGTGTAAAGATTTAGCAAAAGGCAAAAATGGAGAGAGGACCTGACTTGGAGTTTAGTGGCAATGGAAAATCTTGATGACCTGCATTGGGAAGAGAAATCAAAGGTGGAATTTCATCTACACACTACCACTATGATATAGGAAATTGCACAGCTGGATTAATCCGTTTCTACTGGGTTAGGTTATATAAAGCATGCATGCTTAAAGGTAGTTTGTAATAGAAGGGCAGATTTACATTATAGGAGGTGTGAGCAAAAAGCTGAGCAGCAGTTTCCTGCAAAATATACGTGTAAATTGTGAGTTAGTTCTTAGTTTGCATGGATGCTTTATGCCACAACTATGAAGATGGAACCACCATTGTGTTCTAAAATATCCACACCCTTTTGAATACACCATAATTCATGTCAGGAAGTTATTGACCACTTTGTCTTGAACACATAAAACGTGGATGCCCAGCATTCTAATATTAATTATATAGGTACTAAAGAGAACCTGTCAAGAAATCCTAAAGTCATGGACAGCATCAAAATGCTAAATGTTATGGGCCATAAGAAAGCAATTCTTTTAATTGTGGCATATCCAAGACTTTTAGACAGACACCAAAAATTAGGCAAAGTTGCCCATAATCGACCCTCATCACAGCCTACATTATGTGAGCACACCCAAACCCTGGGTAAAACTAGAAGGTTGAGGTCTCCTACAGGCCAATCTCTGCATTAAGGCAGCTCCAAATCCACATAAAAAGTTATTTTACAGTCTTTCTAAATACAAAGCAGACACTATACTTTGGCCAATCATTTGTTCTTTTCAGTATTTTTTAGCAACTACCACTCATAGAATAAATAAGTTTGGTTTGGTGGTGTCAAATTGCTTACCTGCTTCTCTGTGCGACAACTGTCCTTACATGTGTCTGATAAGGGAGGAGAAGGATCGCACGGTGGGCAGGCTTGCTTAACAAGACACCTGCCTACAACTCTTTCCTTAGGCTTGGCCTCACCCTCACTTACAAAAGGACACCCATGACAGGAGATCTACAAAATGGGGCCTATTCACAAATCTGCTGCTCTACTCTCTGGGTTTAACCATAACCCAGTGTTTTTATAATCTTTCACTGACTATTACTAATCTTTGTATTGGTTTGCTCTAAACGGGCACTGCCTGGACTGTATTGGGTCAGCCTTAGAGCAAGACAAGTTTGTGATCTGTTTGCGTTTAGTACAGTTTGCAGATCTGTTGCTCCACAACAGGCCTGAGTTTTGCATATTTTGCACATTGCATCATAATCTACACGTACAAATTTGTTCAGTTACTTGCACTACCCTTAAAAATGCCTGTATTCTGTAGAGCTATCGTTTCACAACAGGTCTGTGATCTGCGTATTTTGCACACCGTTTTAATTTCATGGCAAATGTCCATTTCGTTATGTGCTCCGACTGCTTTCTTACCTATTTTTTAAAAAAATGGTTCAGCTGAATCCTCTCTGCTTATATTTAGCAATGCTTGTTTTCATTACATGACATGTTTTATCATTGTACGCTGTATATTTTTATCTCTTTTTAGAAGTTTGTGAAGGTTTTAATTAACCATACAATAAAATTGACTATTAACAAACTGCATTTTATAGTACATTTATTAGTACTACACTATTACTACTCTCATTAAAAAAAAAATCTTTATTTATTTTAAACTCAATCCAGCACCAGTGACAGCATACTAGTACTAGTCACATACTACAACATGCTATACACTAACCTACGTGCAGAGGTCTCTGCTTCCACCTCTCCTATGTTTTCTATATGGATATCTCAACCCCAACTGCAAAGATCTCTGCACATTTATGCCTACATTTTATTACTAAATGTGGGAACAGCTGTGTGTGTATCTGGAAAATGAGGATGATTTACCACAAAATGGGAGGGGTTTATGGAGGAGCGAGGTGATTTTTAGGGAGGATTCAGGAGAGGTTTAGGGAGGGACATGCACTCACCAACAAAAGAGTAAGCTAATTGCGATTCACAAACTGCATTTCTAAAATTACTGGAGCAAAAAAGACCCTAAACAGTCATAACTTTACTCCAGCTCACCAAACATGACCCACCAGTGGCACAGAAACACCGTCCCATAGAAAATAATGGCGGCAGGAACTTGAAAAATAACACATAGGAAATAATGTTAACATAAATTAATTTATTTCACACACAAACACCCGCACACACTATATACACATATATACGAATAAGTATTATTCCATTTTACAGTATTTTAGTAACTTTATCTCAATTTATAAATAAATACAACTTTCTGTTTAAATAAATAGTTACATGCATTTAAACTAATTATTTATATAACCTTTTGAAATGTTTACAACGTAATAAATAAATGTAAACGTTTTACTTTAGGTTGTTTTTTTGTTTTAATAAATCTAAAAATAATTGTAATTTATTATATTTAAATAATTAAATATTTTATACAAAAGTGAGTTAATAGCGCTGTCGCATATTTTGTATTTTGGTCTACATTTAAAATAAATATGTAAAATTAATTTACATCAATATGCAATATCAAAAGGCTTAAATGTTTTTTACTTTAGGTTTAATTCACTTTTTCAATATCGGTATACTTTACCATAGTGAAATCTCCAATCCAAGAGGCTCTTGTACTAGCGGATGCTTCAATCAGAAAATGCACATTAGTGATACTCTTCACAAATTACCAATGACTTATTAATAGGCAAAGTGCCTAACCATGTTTGGAAAAGGAAATATGCTGCAATTAGCAACAACAGAAGCAAGGATAAATATTAATTGCCTGGAAACTGGCAGAGAACAACGACATTGATTTTTCGCATTATGGATTGCACTCACTTTGTCCATCTGTTCTGCTTTTGATGCAAGATCAATACATTCCTGTGCCTGGGGAAGTCCAATGTAGTCTTTTCTTCTTTTTCGACTCGGCGTTTATAAATGTCTATGATTAAATAATAATAAGGTTAATTTCAAGGATATTTATTTCCTATACGCTAAAGGCAAAAGTCTCCTTTCTGGGGTCTTGTGATCAAACCTTGTTGTGCTCTGTGTTTTTCTATGGCTCACAATTCAATTATGACACAGTGTTGTGCATTATTTCCATGGAGACTTACAGCAAAGTTCAAGGAAAGGCCAGTGCGGCTTTTTATTAATGCAACGTGCCCTAATGAGATTTCCTTAAACATCGCTACATATTTATGATGATCGTAAAAAGGCCAGCAATTTTTAAACGTGTGATATTTATTTCATGTTGCAATGTCTTGAATCATGTAACATGTCATTTCCTATACTGTTCTCTAATGATTTTTAGACTAAATGCACATATGTGGTTCCTCAAGTCTTCGATCCAGGGTAATGAGAAACATACTCTCGCATCTAGAGCGATGCTGGTGTTGCAACAATGTGTGGTTTTGGAATTACCAATCATTTTATCACATCAGTAGATTTAGATTGAGAAGAGATACCACGTTACTGAACAGAAATGCCGTGAAGGGTTAGCACTAGTTCAAAGCTGGTAGCATGCAAAAGCTTTGCTCAAGACACCTGGAAATACAAGGAAAAGTTAATTTTATTGCTACTACCTTCTAATACATCCAGAATATATCTGGACTTCCATAGGGTGGGTGGGACTAGACATGTCTACTCCTACTTCCTGTTTTTTCTTTTCCTGTCGTGAGGCGGAACCACCTCAATAGTAATGACTGTGACGAGGATGCCATGGACTAAGGATAATGAAGATTACCAGTAAGAAATAGGAGAATTAAAATGTATGTAATAACTCACTTACTCCCTAATTCACCCGACCATTCATAGAGCCTTATTAGTGATACTGGCTCTAACTTTACATTCCTGTGGCTAACCTCCACAACCTTTTCTGTCTTAACCTTGATTTGCACTTGTGTTATTTATAAAATACAATATGGTTGTGTAAGTAGCGTCCTTGGTTCGGAGCATCATACTTGTTAGGAGACACACAATAACAACGTACTGGATATACTCTACAATGTGTTCATTCCGGCTACCTGTGTTTTTGATTTTGTTTCAGTTTGGTTTAAGAGAAGCGCACGTGATTGGTCTATGGTGTTGCTCTGGTTAGTTGGGAGCTGCTTCCAATCAAGGTATGAGGAGCATTCATACTGCTTTGGTTTTGACTTACAGTGTAATAACATTAAGGGAGCTATGTTTAATTTAATTTGTAGGACACCTGTCTGATGGTGCGGTCCAGAATAGACCCGCTGTTTAGTTCCATTTGGGTCAGCACTTCGAAACTTCCACGGGGCTATTCTTCCCAGATTACTCAAAATGTTGAAAGATTCATGTTGAGTTTGTGGACCATTAGTGGATACCTCGTGTGATTCTGATGCATATATGTAAATATGTTTCTGGCACTGAACACGTTATGCATCTTGCACCATCTGCACTAGTTTTCAACTTATAATGTCATGACGTTGTTAAAATAATGCACCAAGTTGGCATTGTATTTTGGATATGATATTGTATTTATTGATATACTTCCACACCGATATGGGATCAGGTGCTAGTAGTCTAGTAGATCTTTGTAAGAAGTCTGACACACAGGACAACTGCGAGTGTTTTTTTTTAGAAATTGACCCGCGCTCCAGACTGGGTTTATGGGTCAGTCCTTGTGCTTGATATATATTGTAGGTGCAGGCACGCTATTCTAGATATCAGGCACAGCAACTGGATCGATCTCGTTCAATCTGGAGTGCAATCCATAATGCGAAAAATCAATGTCGTTAGTCTCTGACAGTTTCCAGACAAATCATACTTATCCTTCGATGTTGTCGTTGCTAATTGCAGCATATTCCCATTCCAAACATGGTTAGGCACTTTGCCTATTAATAAGTCGTTTGTGATTTGTGAAGAGTATCACTGATGTGCATGTACAGCGACGCTCTCATATTATATTGAGTTTTGGTATCCAGTTTTACACTTGCAATTATGACACTAAGTTGATGTGAATTTTAAAGGTAAATCTCGAAATGAAGTTGAGATCAGTTTTTTTTAAAAACTTTATTTGTCATTTTTCAAAAACATTGTAGATACAATTACATGCCACCCATCAAGCCCGCAACTGTCTACTATTTGGCTCATTTAGTTAACATCTCTGTACATTTACGCTGTACAACTTATGCATGTTACATTTTGTCATCCCCCATTGCGTTTCCCGTCCTCTGCAGTATGTTTCAATACCCAACACAGATTGTGTCACGTAGCACACTTACTTGTCATGTATATCCCATGTAAAAGCATTCATGTATCGTGCTCTGTAGATCGTCCCTCCTGACTGGATTGTGTGTCGTGTTCCCCCTGTTGCCTTAGATATTCCCTCAGCGGTTGCCATATGTCCTTTGGGCGAGATGTCGGGGGCTGGAGCCCTGCGTACAGCTCACTTGTGGTGTCCCAGTATGTCATACTCTTGATCCAGCTTTTAACCGTGGGTTTTTATCTGCTGCCCCAACGCATAACTATTTCGCTTTTTGCCAGGAGCATTGCCATTGCTACAATTCTGCGACTGCTCTTAGGAAGTTCATCTACATAGCCCAGTAGTGCTAGCAATGGGGAGAGGTTCAGTTGTAATCCGGTCATCTGTTGCACTTCCCTAAATATGTCTTGCCAATAGGAAGCTATTATATTACATGTCCATGTCATGTGTACAAAGGGGGCCGCATGTGCGTTGCATTTGGGGCATCGTGCAAACCTAGCACTGCTTATCCGAACCATCTGCTGTGGGGTAACATAGGCCCGTCTTAGGATCTTAAAATGAAGCAATTTGTGCCTATGGTTACATGAAACTAGTTTGGTTTGTGTGCAACATCTTTTCCACATCTTATCCGTAATAGGTTGCCCCAGATCAGCTGTCCAAGCATCCCTTACTTTAGTATCGTGTTGTGGCATAAGCACCAGGCATGCTTTGTATAATCGGGATGTGATGTGCTCTCCACTGTGGTCTGTGATTACTAATGTAAGTGGTGTGAACTCCTTAGGCTTGATGGGATAAGTGGGTATTATGTCTCATAGTGCGCTCTGTATACGAGTCAGAACAAAGTGATCCATGAACGTGGCTGTCGAAAAGCGGGGTCTTCAGTACAGGAAAACGCATGCCCATTAGGGAACAGATCTCCTATATCACTTATATGCAAGCGGCGCAAAGTGTGTTTTGTCAGGGTATCCAGAGCCGGGGGAGCCATGGGTTGGCAGATATTGGTAGTGCTGGGGAATATAGTGTCGCCCCTCCTGTTTTCCTGAGTAATGTTTGCCATGCCCAGCAGGTGGTGGACAGTGTTTGGATGTCATGGGGGTCTCGTGGTATTCCACCCGGCAAAAATACGTTCAATGGGGTGGTGTTGGCTAGATCTCTCTCAGGCTTAGCATAAGGCACTTGTGCGTCATGGTGGTACCAGTGCCAGGTGTAGCCACACTGTGCCACTAGGTAATACATTTGTACATCTGGCACCCCGAATCCTCCCCTGTCGTAGGGCAGGGTTAGCATGTTACAGCCTAATCTTGGCTGTTTCCCCATACCAGTTTTATTAATAATGTACAAATCTGTTTAAAGAAAGCATTCGTGAGCGGGATGGTGATATTTTGAAAAAGATAGAGCAACCGGGGCAGCACCACCATTTTAATAATGGCTATCTGCCCAGCCATGGATAGTGGTAGTTTAATCCATCGTTCCACCTGCGTTTGCAGTTTGTCCACCGCCAGGCCATAGTTTAGTCTCAGTATCTGCTCTTTGTCCCTATGGAGGTATATTCCTAAATACTTAATATCGGACTCACACCATTGAATTGGAAATTCTCCACAGGACCTGTTCTGCACTGCCGTCAGGGGCAACACCTCTGACTTGCCCCAATTAATGTGGAGTCCAGACAAGGCTCGATTTCCACTTGTATCGGCTGGAGGTTAACGTAAGGCATCCTCACATATAGCACCGCGTCATCAGCATATAGAGTTACCAATAACGGTCCATGCTTGAACTGAAGTCCTCTATGCATGTGGTCTTTTTGGAAATAGCGTATCAATGGGTCCATTGCAATTATGAATAGCAACGGAGATAATCGGCATCCCTGCCTGGTGCCTCGAGATATAGGAAAGGGCTCAGTGATTGTCCCATTAAACCGGATGCGGGCTGACGGCGAGATGTACAATAATTTGACCAGCGCAGAGAAGCCCTTTGGAATGCCCATCTTGTCCAGCACTGCATGCAGGAAGGGCCACTCCACGGAATTGAACGCTTTCTCTGCATCCCAAAAAGTTGCTACTGCCAGGACTTTTGGGCCTGTTCTATTGACTACAGAAAAGAAGGTCCTTAAGTTTAGTGCTATCGATCTCTGCCTTAAGAATCCAGTCTGGGCTGGTGCTATAATCTGTATCATGAGTAGGGCCAAATGAGTTGCCAGCATCTTTGCTAATATTTTGTAGTCAAAGTTGAGCAAGGAAAGCGGGCGATATGAGCCGCACTTTTCCGGATCCTTTCTGGGTTTCGGTATTAGGATAATAACCACCTCTCTGAACGAGGGGGGCAGGGTTCCCTCTTCTAATGCTTCCGCATATACCTCCAGGAGGTGGGGGGCCAGTAAGCTCTTGCAGGTTTTATAAAAGGCTCCGGAGAATCCATCGAGGCCCAGGGCTTTGGAGCCATCCATGTCCTCAATGGCCTGTTCTATCTCATCAGTGGAGAAGGGTTCCCTAAAAAATTGTCTGTGGGCGTCGGGAAGCCAGACCATACCTATCTTGTTTAAATACGACTTGATTTCGTCTAAGCTGTTAGTGGCTCTAGTGGTATAAAGATCAGTGTAGTATTGCAATAGGGCCTGTCCAATGGCTGTCGTGCCAATGGTCGTGGCACCTTCTTGCCCCTGTAGTTTAGTGATGTAGCCTTGGTTGCGGTGCAGTCGGAGTAGTCACGCAGGGTGCGTCCCGGGCATTCCCCCTCTCCATATCTCCGGGCCTTCACATATTTCCCCAGATAGTGGGTTTCACGCTCTACTGCCTCAGTGTACTCAGTCAGTACCTCCGTTCTGCGGCTCATGTATGCTGGGCTATCCCGATCCCTTCCTTTCATGTTCTCTCTATCTAGTTTTGCGAGCTCGTCCTCTAATTTAGAAAGGCTGTGACTCAGGTCTCTCAGGACCCCTGTGTGTGTGGAAATGCATACCCCTCTGATACACGCCTTACAGGCCTCCAATAAGAAACCCTGGGGCAGATTTACAAGGCCCTTGCGCCACTTTTGCGTCACTTTTAACATGGGAAAAGTGACGCAAAAGTGGCGCAAGGGGCTTGTAAATCTGCCCCCCTGTGTTGAAACTGACCCTGTGTTGTGAGCAAAGTATTCCACTATCGCTGTGCGCAATTCTGCCTTGAAGACTGCATCCCGCAGCGCCATGGAAGGGAATCGCCACTGCCTTTCAAGCCTTCCTCACCCGGGAGTTGTATTGCTAGGAGCACTGGGGAACGGTCAGATAGGGTGTGGGGTAAATGTGTGGCTGATTGGACCCATGGTATCGCTGAGCTGGACAATAGCCAATAATCTAGTCTCGTCCAGGTGTCATATTGCTGTGCATTGGGGGTATACTCTGTGCCTTGAGGATTTAGGTGCCTCCAAGCGTCTGTTAGTTCCCAGGTTTGGCATATTTCTTTTAGTATTATGTGAGATCGGGGCTTGTTAACTGGAGATGCGGCGGTACTGTCAAGTCTGCGATCTAACAGGATATTTAAGTCTCCTCCCAGGAAGACGTAGTCAGCCTCCAGAGAGTCTATCTGCGACTGCAGCCGTTCATAAAAGGTTGGATCGTCTATGTTCGGGGAGCAAACAATAACTAGTAGGACCTCGTGTCCCGCCAGTTTCCCTGTCACCAAAGGAAAGCGTCCCTCTGGGTCAGTGACTGTAGCGGTATGTGTGAAGGGTAGTTTTTTTATTTATCAATACTGCTAAACCTCGAGAGTACGAGCTATAACTCGAGAAAAATCGATCGATGGCGTCCCCAGGCAACTGCAAATCCGGGCAGGTTAGTTGGTGATAGATGTGTTTCTTGTGGGTAAACGATGTCAGCGTTATGCTGTTGCATATATTGAAGTACCTGTCTAAACTTCTTCTGATTATTAAGACCCCGTATGTTCCACGTCAATAGGGTGACGTCATGCAATGGCGGATATCTACCCTGTGTGCCATTGTTGGTGTACTAGTGTACGATGATAGTTCTGCGAGTCGTTTATGGTGCATGCAATTGTCGACATATAAAACAAAACTATAACTTTTGACATTCTTATCTTTACTGTACCCATCCCCCTCCCCCACTCCCACCTAGTAGCTGTCTGCTAGGTGCAATCCCTTTTCTCCCTAGGATTAACTGCTGATTCTTACAGCACCAACGTGGTGAACATCCCCATTCCAGTACAATTGTGAAACCACTGGGGTGGCAGCAATGCCACGTGGTTCCCCGTGCACCAGCGCTGCTCTTAAGTCTAGCCCAACTGCGTGCCCAACGGAGCTTACTCATACATGTTCACCATGTCCTTGGTTATCAATGTACAGTTCCAGTGCAGTTCAGTGTCCGCATCTGCTTCTCCAGCCTCAGCCCTCAGATCCACCGATGATGGCCTTTAGCTAGCTGTGGATAGATCTGCACTTGTTCCCGATTGGGCACCCTGTGAGGCTCCACCCGGGGAGGTTCCACCATGCAAAGCACCTGCTCCAGCTTGTTGCTTGCAAAAGTTCTGGACATCTTCAGGATTGCCGAACACCTTTGTTTTCCCATTCACGTCGACTTTGAGTCTCGCAGGGTATAACATCCCATATCGCAGGCCCATTTTTCGTAACATGGCCTTCACTCCTGCAAACTTGCACCTGGCTTCATGCACCAGCGCAGTGAAATCTGGGTATATGGAGATGGTTGACCCCTGCCAGGTCAAGCTCCCAGCTTCCCTGGCGAGGCGCAGTACCGTGTCCTGGTCCTTAAAATTCAGGACTCATGCCATTATGGGTCTAGGTGGGCATCCAGGGCTCGGTCTCGGCCCCAGAGTTCTATGCGCTTGCTCCACCACGAACGTAGATGTAAATTGTTCAGGTCCAAACAAGTCAGTCAGCAGGCGCTCAATGAACTGATCTAGCCGTCCTGTGTTGGTGGATTCCAGCACTCCCATAATACGCACGTTGTTATGACGGCTTCTGGCTTCCAAGTTCTCACTCTTAGTTGCAACTGTTTTCATGATTCGTTCTAGGCGTTCCACCCATTTAGTAGTTTGGGCTGCGCCGTACTCCAGGTCCGATATACGCCCTTCAGCCGTGTCCAGCCGGGTCTCGTGGCGGTCTATGCGCTCACCCAGTCCCTCAAGCAGTTTGTCTAGTGCGTCAAGTCGAGTGTCTAGCGCCTTGAACCCTGATCGTAGTTCTAGCAGCAGAGCATTAGTGTCTGGGGGGCATTCCCACCCGCTGCACCAGCAGACGTCCCCTCCGCCATCCTGCTAGTCTGCCGGACCTCCTGGGTCTTTGGCGCATCAAATTGTAATTGCTGCTGCTTGGGGTCCCTGCGCGTCATCCCCTTCGGGTATGGGTCCACAGGCCAGGTCTCAGTGTACGTGTGCCGTATGTCTTTCTCTGAACACTAGTTGTTGTGCAGCAGCAGAGTCAACCGTTCGCTCACCTAGAGGCCCAGCAGGTAGTTCTCTGTTCAGCAAGTCACAGCTCAGTATGTGGAAGGCGACGATCGCGCTCACTGTAAGGTCGTGTCTCCTTTCCACTCCCGATACACTCCCTTAGGGCATCTTCTCATGGGCCACAATCTCCCTCACTCCCGCAGCCCCCCTAGCTCGGGTCTCAACAAGTGATCCCCCGTCCACAAGTGTGTCGCAGTTCATACATCGGGAGTAGGGGGAGGTAGAAGGCCCTCTTACTACTCTGTCTCGGCGGCCTCCAGAATTACAGTGTTTGTCACTGTGGCCCAGTCGATGAAGACCTGGGGAGGGGGCTCATCCCACCCCTGGTGACATGTAACTCTTAGCTGCGGTGAGTCGATCCAGTCTTTAATCAGGCTCAGCGGCAGGCCAGTGTTCGTGCTTGCTATAGGGTCTCGGCTCCACTCCACTCCCGGTGCACTCCCTTAGAGCACCGCCATTCAGGCCGTTGTCTCCCTTACTTCCGCAGCTCCCGCGGCCCGGGTCCCAGCAAGTGTTCCCCGGTCCACAAGTGAGACGCAGTTCATACAATGGAAGGGGTGGAGGGAGAGGGCCCACTTACTTGACGGGCTCAGCGGCCTCCGGAGACTCGGCGCTCATCACCGTGGCCCAGTCGATGTAGTGCTGGGGAAGGGGGTCACCACGCCCCGGGCGCCATGTTGCTCACAGCCGTGGCAAGTCGCTCCGGTTGATAGTCAGGCCCAGCAGCAGGTCAGCAGAGCATGATCTTCAGGCGCTCTGATTGTTCCGCCTTACGGGAGACAGCTTTTCCTGGGCAATAGCGTGGTTTAACACCGCGTTTGATTCATTGTGTGCAGGGTTTCCACAGAGCGTCAGTTCTGAGCAGCCATTACGGTCGCTGGTCAGGCCACGCCCCCAAGTTGAGATCAGTTAATGCCTCCTCTCAGTCATAGAGTGGATGGAAAAAAAACTGTCTGAAAATCAACTTAGACTATGATGAAGTTCTTGTTACTGACGGTAGTCCTTCCTTTTGGCCATGCGAGTGCTTGTCATTAGATCCTGGACCTTTTGCTGCCCCTACCAAGACAGCACAGCTTTTGGGAATCAAAGTGGCCTCCAAACTGAAGATGAATGTCCACATCTCTGCTGTTACCTTTTCATGGAATCTGAAAATGGCACACCTAAATGCGAAGTCCCCGACATCTTGTGCAACTATACCATCACGTTCTTCTGCTTTTTGGCAAAGCCTTAATGGCTCCTCAGACAATACACTCTGGGCTGCCCTAAGATGAGAATGCCCCCCATTGGTCACCTCAGCCTACAGTGTCAAGGAGGTATGACCCCTTGACCTCTTCTGCACTGCTGGTGCAGAACAGGGCAGTTATGAGGTTTGGGTGCAGTTGCTGCAGTTAATCCCATGTAATTTACGTCTAGATTGCTTTGCAGATGGGGACCCTATCGTGTTTATGCTTTTAAAATGTGTAAAATATTGAAGATCATTAAATGCATAATTTTTTAACATCATAATGTGAGGACAAGGTAAATGCTTCACGATCACAAGCAGTGAATCCGATTTTAGGGGAAACAGCATTTACAACGCAGACAGAACTACGCAGTGTCATTACAATGCAGGCACTACGACGAACGAGTCATTGCTACGCGTTCCATTACAATGCAAGTCATTACAACGACTTGCTTTAGGGAACGCATTGTTGGATTTTAAATCCAACACCTTCCCTACTGTTGCACAGACTGGAGTTGGAATAGTAAAATATACTATTCCAAAGTCCAGCACTTCCCAAAAGCAAGTCGTTGTAAAGACTTGCATTTTAATGGAACGTGTGGTAACGCCGCGTTCGTTGTATTGCCCGCATTGTAAAGGCATGCGTTGTTAAAGCATGCGTGAATGCGTCATACATCCGATTTTAGGGTTAGCGTCCTATCATGTTCATTGTGTTCAAGAGCACACTGGAGGGAATGCAAATGATGTCCTACAAGAGCAGGCTCCCTGTAGGTCTGCTTACTAGTTCATTTCTACATTGGAAGTGAGCTTTAACTTATATTCTGAGAATAGGGAGGTGGAACCTTGTCATTAACCATTTGGAGGAGCGAAATCTTGCCCAAGCCAGATTGTCTACATTTGCCATATTTATGAATGCACAGACTCTGATTTGCATGAGCCGGCTCCCAACTGCACAGACTTGAAAATATAAGCTGGGGCTCACCTACCTATCTCACAGACCTACATATACACTGCTGTGTTTGGTGGTGTTCTTAGAAGAGTGATTTGACTGCTGCCCTTTCCGCAATGGCTAGGTATGAGACTGCTCTGCTGGCAGGCAATGATGCTGCTTACCTTACCAGCCCGCTGAAGGAGTTTTAGAAACAAGACACAGCTTTTTGAAGTCATGTACACACTTAATCACTAACGAAAGGAGGGTTGCCCAGGCATCTAACTCTACAAATGAGATTAGAGGAATGGTCCTGCCAGGTGACCACATTCCCACACGTAACCACATTTTCCTATTTACTATTTTGTAGTACCCTGCTACTTTGGTTGTTTCCAAAAACTTGATTGACATGAAAGCAGTTCACATAGAGAAGAGTGTGGTCAACAGTGTGCACTTCTTTCTGTAGCTGTGGGTCAGGCTCCACTCTGTCCTCTTTCATCACTCAGGTCTGTCTCAGTAAGGACATTTTGCACCCCCCACATTACAAGATATACCAATTTAAGAGACCAGCACTAGCAAAGCAGTACGTAGCCTTATATTTATGATCATATAAACTCGGGATCTCAACTTCAGAGGCACCATCCTTTGCTTTGCAGGTTTTTGATACAGTGTATTGTCAATTTTCACTGTGATTTGTTTGTTCAGCTTCCGTGTAGGACTGCAAATGAGTTAGAAAGTAACTCAGTTCTGGTGCAAGAATTGTGACCATCCATTTAAAGTGTTGTGACCAGTGACCAGTTATAGATTATAAGTCCATGTTTGTAACTATTGTTTAAACTCTTCCAACATTGTAGTAATAGAATTGTCATTATTGTGTACTGTCTACCTACCTTTTGATTCTATAAATATATATTTTACTAAATATATTTTAAAGTGAGGTGTGTGCACAACTCTTGTGAACCTAGCAGTGTGTTGAGGATAATTGACTTAGAAAAATGTAACCCAACTGTGAAAGCGACCACACTCATAAATGCCTTTGATTTCAATGAGGATAATGAACCTCTCCCACAGCTTCTAGAAAGACCAAAGCAAGGCTGCTAATTTATAGGAACACACTGTTCCTCTATTCTAATTCACATGCAGAAGTAATGCTTAGCTGTATTGAAGCAATGTGTCCATCTATTCCCATTACCTAGACTGGACACCACTGTGCACTTACAGTAATGGCATAAGGAATTTTTTCCTATGAAATCAAAGACTTGCAGGATATCAAACAACTGATAGAGGTATCCAAGATTCTGGATATTGGAGTGATTGGGTATTTTCAGAATTCATTGGAAAAATCGTTGGTGCCAAAATACATAAAGAGCATGGCAAAAATGTATTTTTGCATGAACTACCAGGGTCCTTAGCCTTTCATCTAGTCTAATTTCCCCCCAATACTAAGGGCATTTAGGTTGAAAAATAGTTTAGCATTTATTGATCATATTTGACCTACACTGGTTGAGTTGAATTCTCTGTTTCATGGTGCCGAATAGAAGACCCATTCTCTACAACAGAGGGTGTCTATCATTTGAAAGTAGTGTTCTTCAGTCGAATGAATAGCCTTTATCATT
Source organism: Calotriton arnoldi (assembly GCA_963921515.1). Classification (NCBI taxonomy): domain Eukaryota; kingdom Metazoa; phylum Chordata; class Amphibia; order Caudata; family Salamandridae; genus Calotriton; species Calotriton arnoldi. The sequence continues at coordinate 699,949 of CAWUFW010009848.1, forward strand.
TCAGAACATGACCCAGCAGATCACTGTTGAAACAGGAGATCTCTAGTCACCAACTTAGATTTATAGTAATGGTCAGCATCAGGCAGAATGAACAGTGGGTGGATCTTTAATATGTGGCGCGGGCCCGCATTAAATTAAGCTAACAGGAAAGGGCTCCATTTGGCAGACCAATTAAAGCCATAGTCACTGACACTCTAGATATGTTCAGCCCAAATATCACATATTGTATTATATATATATATAACAGAATCAGCTCCCAGTTCCCCATCTCTTCTATTCAACAGACGCCGGGACCCAAGGAATCAAGTGGCACAGCTCTGTATGTGTAGTGTTATTCTTTTATTTGCATTTTCATTTCAGCCAGTGTACAGGATTAAAAAAAAACGCGTTTCGGCGATAGCCTTAAACATGGTCATAGAGTGCATGTGCAGATTGTCCTTTTAAAGGGACCATCCCCAAATTCACACCGTGTTCTTTAAAATCAGAGAACAAATGGGCCGCTTATTTTCATATCAAATCTGCGACGTTTGACATTCGCCATATTTAAATGTCACAAGCTTCACTACAATGAGTCATTCAAGCCCTTTGTAGATTATAATCACAGAAAAGATGATGTGATAACCCCCACTCAAGTTGCAGTTCCAGTTTCAAGCACATTTTGTTGAAAACCCACATGCAATCGCATTGGCAGTTCTATTGGCAGACATTAAGGCTTAAGTCAAACAAGGAAGAGGCATGTTCACATTCCCACACATGGTCATAGTTCATCTGATGTAAAGTACATCAATGAATTTATGTCTCATGGTGATTGGCACTCTTTGGGATTTTTTTGTACATATGTAACAATTAACGCAGTGTCATTATTCACACATATTAACACTCTAAAATCACGTTCTAATTGATATACAATATGTTCATGAACCTGGAAAAAACAGTGTCACTGCACATTATGAACTTAATTTGAATTTAGACTTAAAGCTTTTGTTTCCAATGCCTATTCTCATCAAGTATTTTATTATCATGTCACATAAATTAATATACCAGAGTAATCGAAGTGACAGTGCTTAATTCCTATTCGGGTAAATGCCAGACTATAGGAACTTCTTTATGATTTTATCCCTGACCATTCCAGGTACCATCAATGCACAGTTCCCATTCAGATTCCGATCATCTATACTCAATGCCTATTCCATTGCTTCAACATATGTGAGTTTACGTCCCTTGACCTCCCTTCATGTTAAATATAACTGTGCAAATTCATCAGATTTAAAGTGTCGGTGCTCAGTGCCATGAAGATTAAGTATAGATCTGTGATGCAAGTATATAAAAAGCAATCACAGACTCTGACCTCCAAGGGCATGGTTGTGCAAAGAAAGCAGGATAAATTGGCAATGCTCAGTATTTAATTTTCGTTATTCTGAATCAGCACCTCGCCTCCAGTATGTAAAAGAATCTGATTTTCATTTTGTGATATCATGCCTCATACCCTCCATTAATGTTAATATATGGCTGTGCAAATTCCGCAAGTTCAAAGTGTCAATGCTCAGTGCCATTATGGGTAAGCATCCGATCCGTGATACAGATGCATAATCAGCAATCCCTGATCCCAACCTCCAAAAGGATTCCCTCTGGCTGTGCAAAGATAGCAGATTAAATTGGCAACGTGCAGTTTCTAAAGTTCGCTATTCTAGCTCAGCAACCAGATTCTAATATGTATAGGATTTACAATCCCCATTCTCAAATGTCAGCTACATATCATGGCATCCAGTGCATTTTTATATGTGGCAAAAGGTGCAAATTCAAATATCAGTATACAATACTTTCCTAATTTTTCTGAATACGTACCCAGCCTTATCCATCCTAAGTGTTAGAATTTATATATTCATTCTTCCCCTTGCATCAGCCTGGTAAGGTATTAAAGTGTCTGTGCTTGTACAGTACTTGAATTGATAAAAGCACATAATGGAAGGGGGAGGGGTTAAATCACAAAGCGCTAGGTCTCTCATTTCCATACCCTTACACCCTGAGCTGAAAAGCATGATGGTCCCCCTAGGCCTCTTTGACACAGTATTCAATACCCAGTTCTTGAATAAACAATCACATGTCATCTTCCAAGGTGATAAAAAACATAAATGTCTATTCTTGCGATTCTACACATTAGAGTTCACATCTCATCCCAGAGTTATTTCATCACAAATGACCATGCAGTTCTGCATCCAGATTTAAACCCAATGGCTGCTCCGTTCCCATTAGTATAATCCATCTGGACTCCAACCTCCACTGATTTCATTCTCTATCTCCACCACAGGGCTTCTTCTGGATGCTCTGGATTCCATAAAAGTGTATATGCCTTAGATATCCATCATGTGATTCTGACAGATGTTTGGCCATTGAGCACATGAAGTTCTTATTCCATGCAGCCCTTATGTGCTGTAGAATTCATAACTTTAATTTACTCACTGTACTCCCAACATATCTTTGTCCACAGGAGCACTCCAACACAAAAATGCCAAATGGAGTTTACAGGTAATTCATTCCTTGATGTAGTTAAATTTTCCATTTTGTATCTCAAATTGGGTCTTATTACAGACATAAGGGCAGACTTTACACTTCTGGCATTTACAGAAACCTTTCTTATTATCAGTGAGCCAGTTCATAACTGTTGTCCTTCCTGTCTCTTCTGGCTGCATATAGCTGCTCATGAGTTTGTCACCTAGAGATGTATTTTTTTCATATGTGATGTTATGATAGTCTGGAAGTAGGTCCTTTAGAGTCTCATCCATTTTCAGGATCTGCCAATTTTGTTTCAGGCGTTCCGTTATTTCATGATGTGTTGAGTTATATTCCATTTGAGATGTAATCAGTGCTGTCATGAGTGATGTCACTGACCATGTCATGAGTGATGTAATATGTGAGGTCATAAGCAGTGCTTTGCGGGGGAGCAATTTATAGTTAGCTCAGCTAATTATAACTGCTGAATTTCTCTGGTTTTGTGCGAGTGAATTTCTAAGGTTTTTTAAATGTTAATTCCTAACTATAATGTCCCTGTAACCTTTGGTTTTTTCCAGTGAATTCCTACGGTTTTTTAAATGCTAATTCCTAACTATAATGTCCTTGTAACCTTTGTTTTTTTCTTTTGAATTTCTAAGGTTTTTGAAGTAGCAATCGTATTTGCAGAGTGGTGGAGAAAGGGGGCTGGGCCTCCGACCAACTCTCTGGAAACCCACTGTGAAGGACTTACAGGTGGACCCCACGCACTCATTGTCATTGTCATTGGTGTTCCCTGGGGCTGCAGGGGAGGCCCTAAGGCTTCCCCTGCATTCATTGTTAATGCCATATCTGCCCCCACATATATTTATATGACTGCCCCAGGGAGGTGGCAGTCCCCAGGGTGTTGAACAGCCCGAGGAGGGGGGCCCCGTGCACCCACTCCTATATTTTAATAATGCCCCCTGGACCTGGCCCGCATGGGGGCTGAAATATTTTTCATTTTTGGTGGGAGTCACTACTCCTTCACGACTCCAGGCAATTTTTTTTAAATGCTTTTTTGGCCCTGAGGGGTCCCTCTGGAACCCCCCCTCCCCCCAAAAGACCTAAAGGGTCAGGGGGTACGTACCTTACCCCCAGTTCAACTGAGTCACAAGATGGCTGACAACACTTCCTGGTTTGAAGTGTTGGCAGCCAGTCAGATCTCAGGCACAAGATCGGAAGGGGTCACGGATCAACTGTGGCCTCAATTGTATATCTGAGAAATCTTTAAATTTCTCAGCAACTACTGAATGAATTTACACCATTTAACAAAAAGACTGCTTTCTGGACCAAGAGCTACATTTTTGACTAATTTGGTGTAATTCCGTTCAGCGGTTCGGGCTGTAGCTGTGTCTAAAGTTTCCCATGGAAATTAACATGGAGAAAAAGCATTTTGGGATCCCCTTTTTCTCAGCCCCCGCTTGGCCCCCGCTTGGCGGATCATCCCGAAATTTTCGAGACAGCAGCTGAATTGACTGGCATATTAGTTTTAACATTTTGCGAGGATTCATCAAACAACGCCAAAGTTATTGGCAAATGAAAAAACGCTCTTCCTATGGAAACTACATCCTAACTATAGCTACCTACTGGCGATCGCCAGTAGGTAATATATATATATATGTTTCAGGAAAGAAGAAACTCTGAAGCCAAATTTCAAGGATTATCATGCGATTTATTCTAATGGTGGAAATGGCAACACGCTTGGCCTGATGCATTACAGCTCTCCTCATGCGTTTTGCACATAAGTGTATGACTTTACTCTGTAAAGTGACAACATGCTTTAAATGCAGGCTGCAATGAGACCTTGTAGTCTTTAAAACATACATTAACCAGCATGCACTGCAAATTAAATATTCAGTATTTTTACCACAACTGCAGGGCCTATTTCATCAGTATCATCAAATGTCATTTGAGATGTCATCAGTGATGTCTTCAGTGACGTCACTGACCATGTCATGAGTGATGCAATATATGAGGTCATAAGTAGGCCTGGGCGGTAAATTCCGCTCCGCTCGCGGATTTTGTGGAATTTGGGTAATTTCGCGTTCCGCGGAGAACGCGGAATTACCAAAAATTCCGCGATCCGCGGCTTTACGGAATTTTTTGCTTGTTCGCGCTTTCAAAATGCGTGTTCGCGAGATATTTCTCCCCGAGCACGCAAACAGCGTTCGCGAACAGGAAAAAAGCATCACGAATGGGCGGAACAAGCAATTCCGCGTGTTCGCTGAACTTTTGCGTGCTCGTGGAGATTTTTTACCGTTTCGCGGAGCTTTGCGTAGCGCGACTACGTAAATTCCGCCCACCCCTAGTCATAAGCAGTGCATTGTGGGGATGTAAGTTTAGTTAGCTCAGGTAACTATAACTACTGAATGTCTATGGTTTTGTACGAGTGAAATCTGAGTCTAACTATAACGTCCCTGTAACCTTTGTTTTTTCCAGTGAATTTCTAAGGTTTTTTTTAATACTATTTCCTAACTATAACGTCCCTGTAACTTTTGTTTTTTTTTGGTGAATTTCTACTTTTTTTATGTTATTTCCTCACTATAACGTCACTGTAACCTTTGGTTTTTTAAGTGAATTTCTAAGTTTTCATTTTTTTTTTAATTTCCTAACTGTAACCAGTAACCTTTGACAGTGTGTGTGTGAGTGAGTGCATGAGTGTCTCATTAGGTCTGCGAGTGGGTGTAGAGTGTCTGAGTGGGTCTGTCAGTAGATGTGTGAGTGTCTGAGTGGGTCTGAGAGTGGCTACATAAGTGTCTCACTGGGTGTGTGAGTGGGTATAAGAGTGTCTGAGTGGTCTGTGGGAGGGTGTCAGAGTGTCTGAGTGGTTTGCGAGTGCCTACATAAGTGTGTGAGTCAGTCTGTGAGTGAAAGCATGAGTGTCTGAGTGGGTCTGTAGTGGGTGTGTGAGTCTCTGTGTGTGTCTGTGAGTGGGTATGTGAGTCTATGAGTGAGTACATGAGTCTCTGAGTTGGTCTGTGAGTGAGTGCATGAGTCTCTGAGTACGTCTGTGAGCGAGTGCATGAGTCTCTCAGTGGGTCTGTGAGTGGGTACATGAGTGTCTGAATGGGTCTGTGAGTGGCTGTGAGAGTGTCTGAGTGCATCTATCAGTGGGTGCATGAGTGTCTGAGTGGGTCTATGAGTGTGTGTGAGAGTGTCTGTGTAGTTTTGTGAGTGGGTATGTGAGTGGGCTTGTGAGTGGGTATATCAGTGTCTGAGTGGGTCTTTCAGTGGGTGTGTGAGGTGTCAAGTGTCTGTGTGGGTGTGTCAGTTGCTATGTCAGTGATTGGGCCACAATAAAACCACACCTGCCCCTTTATCGAAATAAAACCTACAGCTTTGCACAAAATATCTACTCAACTGCAGTACTTTGTCCTGGTTAGTGCTACCTCGTTGGGTAAATGTCTGGTGCACATTCTACACTACAGCTGCATAATGGAGCACAAAGAAATGTCTCCAGTGACTTTGTGTGCATTTCGGCAATGTGATGGTATCTCGTGCATCTTTATCCAGAAATCTGTGATAACATGAAACCTCCTATAGAGAAGAAAATTAGACTGCAAAGAGGTAAATCCCCACCAAACAAGGGCCCTTCCTTTTAACTATATGAAGTAAGTGCTCCTTTGTTTGGTGGCGATGTCCTCATATTTCTTGGCATCAAGAATGTGTCACCAAAATTGCCGGGAAAAACGCTGAGGTCCTATTGTTAAGCTGTCCATTATGCTTGCAAAAGGTGGGCAGACCTTTGCATACTACTAAGGTGTACAGGGTGGGGCCAAATGGGCAGAGCTTCCCGGTGATTAGTATATTTGCATACTCATAGCAATTTAAAGAGAAAACCATGGACTCTGTTCTCACCAGGACAGCACAAGAAAAATCCCACTCCCCATTCATATCAAATGGCATGTGATGTGCCCCCTCGCGCTGCAGGGGCCTAGTTACCCCATGGCACATGCAATCTTGAGTGGTCTGCATAGAATTTCTTGTGAACTGCTCTCCGCTCACCATTGGGGTGCTTCTGTCACCCTTGGATATGGTGCCATGTGGGCAATGCATTTCCCCTGTAGAGGGTGGCAGAGGGACTTTTAAAGGAGAGGTTGTGATCTTCTAAATGAGGTTCGGGCTATTTTCCGAAATACAATTTTAGAGATGTCGTTTTCTTTTTCCCTATCATTCTGGCATCAAAGTGTGTTTGCAGTACAAGCATAATTAACATTAAATTTATGGGAGGTTAAAGTCCCTCATGTTTTATGACTGGGATGTGTGTGTTTCCATAAAAATAGAAGATTGAGTCCCGAACACTTCTTTACCCAAATGTCCCAAGACTGCACCTATGGTAAAGACCTGAGAGGGGCCTGTAGGTGTCTGATGCCATGAACAGGACAATGTTAGAGCTCTTACTGCCCCTAGGCCACTCTAGGGACTTACTGAAGGTATCCATGAGCTCAGGGCTGCAGGGGTGCAAGGCCAGGCACTGACAGGAAAATGTTACTGAATATGAAACACTAATGAGAGCAGCACAGTTTCACCTCACCCTCACCAAGGCCTCCGTACAGTTACTTACAGTGTGCCCTCCATGGCCCATAGTGTGCCCTCACCAGGTCCTATGTACAGTTACTTAAAGTGCACCCAAGGACAACAGCATGCCCTCACCAGGGCATCCATACAGTTACTTACAGTGTACCCTCCAAGGCCCACAGCATGCCCTCACCAGGGCATCCATACAGTTACTTACAGTGTGCCCTCCAAAGCCCACAGTGTGCCCTCACCAGGGCCTCCATACAGTTCCTTACAGTGTGCCCTCCAAGGCCAACAGGGCCTCACCAGTTTCTTTGTATAATGCCAGCAGTCACAGAGGACCTTCAGATACCCTCACCAGGTCCTCAGTATATAGTTTAACAATGGCCTTCTATAAGTTCAGCGTAACTGCTGCACCAAGCCTGGAAGGTGAGTGCCTTCATTGAGATCTTCAGATGGAGACCCCTACCAATGCGCGTGTGCCATCACTAGGACTCCACATGGGGTCTGGACAAGGCCTGCCCCAGCCCTCTGTCATCACTAGAGCCCCCATGGACCCAGCTGTTCTCACATCAGTGCCCCCTTTCCCTCACCATGGCCTTCACACAGAGTCACACAGAGTCAGTAGTCAGAGTGGGAGCCACACACACTCACCACAAGAGAACCAAACGTCACAAAGAGAACACCACCAGGTGAGGCACAAGGTGACCTGTGAGCAAAGCCAGTCCACCACATACAAGGGATGAGGTGAGGCTAGTAAACAGCCCAACCACACTAGAGGCCCGCCCGGCCTCAAATCCCTCCTTTGGCCGATTTCATCCCCTAGGACCCCATCCCCTGGGGCCCGGCCTCAATTCAATGGAGGCCCGGTCTTGACATACTTGGTGCCCTGGAGCACACCCAGTCAGCACCATTGGGGACCGTAAGGAGAGCATGAATGCTCAGCAGTCCCTGCCTCCAGTGGGAGCCGACATTGCTCTCACACACAGGGATCTTCTAATCACGCAGCTCCCTGTGCGTGAGAGCAATTCTTTCATATGTTTTCCTGCCTGCTTCACAGCGTGCAGGGAAACAGATGAATACTCTGCTCCCAGCAAGCAGGAGCAGTATGACAACTCCCACTTGCTGGAAGTGGAGTGTTTGCTTTTGCTTGGCAGGAGCTGTCAGCATAAATAGTTGCTCCTTTAGGGTGGCGTATAAACAGGTAAAGGTGCCTACAAGGGATTTCTTCTGCTACTGGTTTGTGTACTTGTCTCAAATTTATCTATAGTAAGCTCTAAGCAGTAACTTACATCAACATATTCATAGAGACAAATCGCCTATTTCTGACATGAATCCAATCAATATAGGAATTTAAAGAAACAAAACACAAACGGGTGTATACTTCTTAAAGCACAAATTTATATTAAAAAATATATTCTTGGGGGGTACATGAAATATAATGCAAATGGACATACAGTGACCGAGATCTACAGATTTTATGTTGCCACTATTATCTCATTGTTACTGGTGTCAACTAACCCTGGGCGTAGTTCGCGAAGTAGCGCTACGCGAAGCTACGCGAAGTGCACTTCGCACTACGCGAGCTACGCGTAGCACTACGTGAACTGCGTAGTGTGCTGTTCGCGATGATTGCACAGTGCTGGATGCTTGTCCGCACTGGGCAATCATTGAAAACGGCATCTTGCACAGTGCGAGCTGTCTTTTACTGCCGCTCGAGTAGATTTTTACTCGAGCGGCAGCTTTCTCAACGCGGACTGGTAGTTTCTCATCGCGAGCGGTCGCGAGCATACGCAACCACTCGCAATGAGAAACCTGACCTCCCCGCGTTGAGAATCTCGCTGGGAGGTTTATTTTCCAAGCTCGCGATCGGCAACTTGATGTTGCTGATCACGAACGAGGAAAAAGTCTCGCCGGGATGTCATTTTGCTTGCTCGCGGTCGCCAACTTGACGTTGAGGACCGCGAGCAAGCAAAAAATGACCGCTGCACTACGCTACGCTACGCTACGCGTGTTTGCACTGTGCTACGTGCAATTCGCGTAGTGCGAAGTAGCGCAAACTTCGCAAACTACGCGAGCGCAGCGTAGTGCTTTGCCCAGGGTTAGTGTCAACACCCATTTCAGATCTTAAAAGCAATTGTAATGTGTAATACAGAAACAATTACATCGATGAAGAAATCACACAGAAATTGGGTGTAATTGTTGACGTTTCGGTCTATAGGGTGGATGAATCCGCTAGACCATCTTCAGGACGATGAATTCATATGATGAATGACCCTAATGAAGGGATGTGTAAAACGCTATGAAAATTAATGAAAGGCGTCTCGTCCGTAGAATTCAGTTCTCACCAGAGGTACCGGCTCAGATGGAAGGCAGTTGCTCCTCCACGTATTTGAGCCTTTAATTGGTATCGAAGTCACCGACTCGATTGTGAAACTTTTTCCATATGTGGACCATTGGAGGAGCAACTGCCTTCCATCTGAGCCGGTACTTCTGGTGAGAATTGATTTCTACGGACGAGATGCCTTTCATTAATTTTCATAGTATAACGTATAATTTTCAGGTTTAACGTTACTGCAATGACTGCAATGACTGCAGTTCCAACACTTCTTCATTCCCGTGTATGTACCTTTGTCTTGTTTTGAAAAGCAGGAGAGAAGTTTGTGTCTTAAAATATTTGACTCAAGCACCAGCCATTAAACAGATTATATCCCGGAGATGGGAAGTGTTGGAACAAGAGCTCGATTTCAGTCTCCTGTTTATCAATAAACCCATGTTTGCACATTCCCGTTCAAAGAATTTGAGGGAGAAACTGAAGTCATCAGCAAAACAAGACAAAGGTACATACATGGGAATGAAGAAGTGTTGGAACTGCAGTCATTGCAGTAACTTTATACCTGGCAACACTTTTACACATCCACAGACAGGCAAGAATATCACATTAAAACATTCCTCTGACTGTAATTCTGAGTCAGTGATTTACGCCATAAAATGTCTTGTGGCCTCACGTATGTGGGACGCACTTCTTGCAAAATTAGAGTTAGGATCACAGAACACAAAAGCATGATTCGGACAAAGAACAGAAATTCATGTCTAGCAGCTCACTGGTTAGACGCACAACATTCCATACCACAACTTCGTTTCACTGTCTTGGAAAAGGTACCATTCATGGCAAATAATGACATGCATAAGCTCCTGGCACGGAGAGAAACACATTGGATTAAATTTCTCTCGACTTTAATCCCTAAGGGTCTTAATGATAAATTAGAAATGTTTTGCTTTTTGTAACTTTATTGTATCAATTTTCGATTGTGATTATTGTTCATGTAACAAATGTAGGCTTGCTTTTGTAAGATTAGAGCAACATTGAATTGCCATTCGTTTCATTGTACTGAGAGATGGTTATTTTCTGTACTTCCATTGTATGCAAACATGTAATGTATTATCACAGGGGGCGCTTCAACACTTAGGGGTCGATTCCGATCTCGGTCGGAAGGCCTCCGAATCGGATTCGGCTTTACCGGATCCGAGTCGGAGGCTTTGTTTCCGACCGAGTCGTACAGAAGGTCCGGACGCCCAAGTACGATGCGAATGAACGCGAAATCGCCGACCGAATCAATTCCGGGACCGAACCGCTCCGTACGACTTCGTTCGCACTCGATTCGTACCGCGCAATGGAGACGTTTACGACCGAGCCAGTACGATGCACGATCCGGACAGCCGGATCGAGTCGGAGCCTCCGACACGTAAACGCTCTGGGAAGCGGCCTTCGGGGGTCCGTGCCGGACCCCCCTTCACCTGTAGCCTTACGAGTCAGACACAGGGGGAACCCAAGGGTCCCCCCTATACATGCATGTACGGTGCGGATGGCACCAACGCGTACCCACTGCAGGGGGCGCCCTTTTGCGAGACGCACCTATTCAGCCGATGCGAGGCCATGCACGCGTCGTACGACCTGCTCACATTGACTTCAATGGGAATCCGATCGAACCGAGTCCATCAGCATGCGGCAGCATCGTACTCGCTCGGTCGGACTCCAGAGGTACGGCTCGGTCGGAAAACACTCCGGATCCGGCTCGGTCGGAGGGCTTTCTGACCCAGATCGGAATCGACCCCTTAATATTTTACCTTTGGCTCTTTCTACCTTCGGGTGCACCAATTGCACTTTTGAATCCGTTTAATTTCAGGCTCGCCTCTCACTGTCTTTGGAGAAGTGTCAATGGTTTCCCCTGGAATATGGGGCACTGCAGTGATGCACATATCAGTGTTTCGTCATCAGTTTTATAGATTACATATTTCATTAGTATGAGGTAGCACACACTCTTAACAACTTTGTTTTGGTGGATATTTATTTTGGGCATATGGTGTATTTGTGTTAATCCGGCACGTTTTATGCAGTGGATTATGAGGTTTGGGCTTTTTTCTATTGAGATACCAACATATTCTTGCCAACCCCAGACAACATCGGTATTGTCTCTTTTGTTTACGCTGTATGAGTAGTAACGTTTATTGAGAGAGCGTGGTCTTTAAATGCAGGAGAGTCCTTTCACTCTTTCATGTTTACACACAACGTCACATTGATACGCTCGCAGTAACTGGATTGATTAGAGCACGAGAGTTGAAGCTACTGGCTGAGTACACGGCGTCCTACGGGTGAGCTTTTGGAAGTGTTTAAATCGTGTTTCCATCTTTTCGTAAAACTGTGTTCCATGGTGTTTGAGCCATTCTATTGCTGCTTTCAGGATAACATCGATAGATTTCCGGTGCGAGATTCCCTCACGGCTGTCGGCTGGGACGGCAGTTTGTTAAGTAAGTGTATTGGGCACATAGGGGAGAGCGTGTCTTAGCTGACAGGGAAGCATACTCTCACGCTAATTATTTGTTTCATCTTGCATCTTATTTGGTCTGACGAATTGGACATCGGAGGTAGGTCGACATTTATTGTGCACCAGTTCATCGGTGGTGATGGGTAATTTTAAGGCATGCATGTAACTATTCCTGTCGTTATCCGGAGGCCAGGGTATCTCTCAGCACAAAGTGGGGGTATACTAGCATGATAGTACTCTGTGCGTTATTATGCACGCATCATCCCTTTTCTTTTTCCCACATTGCTCACTTATTTGACTCTTTTCCTCTAACACTTTTCCTAAAAACTGTTTCTCTTTATAATGTTTGCTGGCAATGGGACTTTTGATTTAAGCATGTATGTAACTTAACTTGCATAACATTGTATGTTCTTTACATACAGTAAATAATGTGTTATTGATTGGCGTTTTTGTATTAGTTCCGGCAGGTGGCCGCTATCAGTTGTATTTCCCACAAACCATACCCCTGACAAAGGGGTTTTCAAACCCAAAATGCATTGGGTAGCACAAGAAGCTTGTGTATTGAATTACTCCATGTAACGCCATATGTATTGATGTTTGAAGAATGTGAAGTAACATTGAATATTGTAGAAATTGTATATTGTCTGTACTGATGTTGATTGTACAATGTACAATATATATAACCTTTCTTTTGATGAATTGCATGAGTTTTAATTTGCATCATTGAGAAAACATAACAAAAGGTTCAGAACCCTTTCAGGGTCACCACGTAGTGCTCTTTGTAAAAGTGTGCAGTTCTCTGCACATTAGAGCTCAATGATTTACGCCAGGGACAGGGGCAGGTCCCTATACAAAGTAGCACAAACTGATAACTTTGAGAAATAGCCCTTTACACTTTGATCAACGAGATTATTCAGGAGTGCAGGTTGAATCGTCTGCAGTGAGCCTTGACAATGATGCCAGAATTGCAACTCCTCAGAATCAGCACATCGCCCCAACAGAGCACCGCATCCTCAAAGCCGGACTTCGCATTGCAAGCCCTTGTCAACAAGATCTTTGAAGGCAGCACAGGATCTCGCATTGCAGCCTCACTGTATATCAGAACCATTGCATCGATTCGGCTGCACAGCACATCTTCGATTCGGATCCTCACATCACTCAGCAACCTGGATTTTGGGGACTTTGTTCAGTGGACCTAACTTGGTCCCTGTAGCCAGCCTGCGCTCCATCGGGGTCAGTCTGAATTTGTGACTTGTTCCAGTCCGTCGTGACCAGATAACCAGGGTTGGCACTTTGCACTTTTTGGCAGTATTTTCACTGAAATCTTTAAAGATTCATAACTCAGGGGCAAGGCCAAGATGGCGGGCAAGTAGGACGTGCCTGCTTGTCGCTCCGGTCCAACGCCTGGGCCTCAATTAAATAGCTACTAATAGCCGACCGGGAGGGGTTCAGCGACTTCACCCCCTCCATCTGAAGGTTGCCTGATGCTGATTTTGCCGGAGGCGAGGTCCGGTAACAATGCGGCGGCCTCCGGTCGAGTGCAACCGACTGACTTGGGTGGCGCTGGGCCCGGCGATGCTACGCTGTGCTGTGGGTATCCCCGCTGCAAGGCTGGCTGACCGGACAGCGAGCTCTGCTCTGAAACCGAAGGTGACCGGGGACCCTGAGGCATTAACGGGCCCCGGAGCTGCGGACCAGCGTGCGGAGAAATAAGCTGCACCGAAGCTTGAGAAGAGCGGCCCCTTCCTTTCCGACTGGTGAGCGTCCGACAGCACAGGGAGAAAGCGTGGAGGCGGAAAGGGATACCGCGTTTTCTCTGCACCGAGGGCTTGGCGTCCCGCGGCACTGGGACTTGTTTGCTTGCGTGGGACGCTCATCTGGTCAGATTCTGAATGCGGTGATTGGCGCTTCCCCCCCCATCGGATCTTGGCACTGAGAGCGGGGCCCGCGTTGCGAGGCCTGCAGAAAAGAAAGGCCTGAAACCCAAGGTACTTATATGGGGGGAGGCTGTGAGCTGAAGATTTCAGCCAGACCGCCATCCAGCTAACGCAGGAGGCCAGCTTGATAAGAGCGTTCCTTCCTTTCCCACCAGTTAGCGTCCGACAGTACAGGGAGAAAACGTGGTGGTGGAGAGGGATACCGCATTGTCACTGCACCGAAGGCTTGGTGCCCCGCGGCGCCGGAACTTCATTATAATCAGCTCCTGAGTGCGGTGAGTGGCGCTTCTCCCCCTCCCCCATCGGATCCTGGCATTGAGCGCGAGGCTCACATTGCGAGGCCTGCACGGAAGGGAGGCTTGGAGCCCGGGATACTGCTGCGGGGTGAGAATGTGAGCTGAAGACTTCAGCCAGACCACCATCCAGCTGATGCAGGTGGCCCCCCCGGTTGCCAGTCCAGAAGGGCCGGGGGACTGTGGAACTCCGGACTGCTGTATATTGCTGTGCAGCACCTGGAGCAATGCTCTGAAGCGTCCCCCGAGGAGGGAGGTGGGTGCTGCATGGGGGGAGAGGGCACGGCCTCTCCCCCCTGTTTCAGTAGGCTCCTGGGAATCTGTGGCACCAAGACCAGCCAGCCCTCCCAGACTGAGCCCATAACCTTAGGCCTTGACTTCAATATAGGAGCTGGAGATGAAGTATTGCCTGCACAGACGAACCCATGGACGAGTAGTGGGTCGGTCTCCTCCCCCTCCAAAGCTAGCATTCGGACTGCGATCTGGTTCAATAATGAACAGCGGTCTGCGGCTCTGACTACACAGGGGCAGGAACAGAGAACTTTATGCCAAAAGCTTGACAGACCCTGGAAGTGAATTTATTAAGGGCGGGCCCCATTACATAAACAGACGATGCACTCTCTGGGAATGGCCTCCAACAAGACACAGAAAGAGCACTCTGTCAATGATCTCCTCCTTAAAACCAGCGCAACTGACTCCGAGACAATCTCCCACCCATGTGGCGGTCCTGCAGGCTCAGAGATGGGAGACACGGAAGGCCCAGTTACACAAGCCTTTCTAGAAACCTTATTCGCTTCCTTGAAGGATGATATCCACACTATGAAGAAGGAGCTCACCCAGGAACTCCGAGAGATACGGAGAGATCTGGATTCAGTGGGTGAGAGGGTGGATACACTGGAGACACAGGCTACAACAAGGGACGAGGAGATTGAACAGCTCCAACAGGAGGTCCTCCGCTTACAAGATCAGCAACCGGATCTCCAGGCGCATGCAGAGGACCTCGAAAACGCTCCCGACGACACAATATTAGAATTTGTGTGGTTCCTCAGGGGGCGGAGGGGCAGGACATTCCAGCCTATGTGGAGGAACTCTTTCGCTTCATCCTGGGGCTCCGCCAGAACAACGGATCAAGCTGGACAGGACTCACAAAGTGGGCCCGAAGAGAGCGGCGGCGGCCCCCCCACCGGACATCCTCACGTGTGTCCATGATTTTCAACTTAAGGAGAGGATTCTGTGAGAGGCCCGAGATAAACACCCATCGAATTCCGGACTTCCAGACCTCTCTTGTATCAGGACTTAACAGCATCCACATTGCAAAAGAGGAGGGAGTTCAGGTCGATCACTGCCCACTTGCGCTCTAAAGAAATCCCTTACTCTTGGGGCCATCCCTTCCGATTAATCTTTAAATGGGATGGTAAAATACACCAAATCTGCTCTTTGCAGGAGGCCAAGCGGCTGTTGCACCTGTCTGATGATTAGTCGAGTTCCTCAACGCAAGAAGAAACCAAGAGAAGATCTCCCAGGACAGAGAGATGGAGAAGGACTGGCCGGTATCCGCCTCGTCTCCGACCAGACCAGGAGACCACCGCCAAAGAGAGACAAGCGGTTCTTGCCTCCCTAGAGGTGGACTCAGCTAATGCGGACTGAACATGATCGGATCACGTAAGCAGGGAGGGGGTGGGGGTCATAGATGTCCGCATTTTACACCTTCCCGGCTCTCAGACATTGGGGCTCAGGCGGACCGGGGGCGCAATGAGTCCTGCCATTGAGTTATTTACCCGGGACTTTTGTATTGTTTACATGTTCATGTTCAATGTTTACTGTAATGTTCAGGGGTTACTAGGGTTCCCTCCCCTCACACACACGCCTTCCAGTCCGAAAAGGCTTCACTGGGGCTAGGTCTCTAGCACATAACGCCCACATGTTCACACATGAGGTTGGTCCCCATGGGTACTTTGGCCCTTTCGCTATCTCTAGCAATTACAATATTTATTTTTATGGTTGAGGTCCTTAAGATTATTTCGCTTAACGTAAAAGGCCTCAATAGCCCAACTAAGAGACGAGCTGTCTTATCGTTTCTGAAAAACACAGATGCGCATGTCTGTCTCCTTCAAGAGACGCATCTATTGGCAGGGGACACTCATAGATTACGAACTAGGGCGTTCCCTCAACAATTTTTCTCATCTCATATTTCCAAAACAGCAGGGGTGGCCATTTTAGTATCTTCTAAATTCCAAGGCAAGGTGGGTCTTAAGCAGCCCGAAATCAGAGGCAGGCTACTAGCGCACACATTCACGTTAGGCCAGCATACTTTCACTATTGGCACAGTTTATGCCCCGAACAACGGGCAAGAAAGGTTTCTCCAGGAGATGGTGATGGCAATATCTAAATCCCCTGATAGATCACTGATCATAGGGGGAGATCTCAATCTCGCATTTGATACGGACATGGATAGGTCTAGCCAGTGTTTTGGGCAGACTGGGGCCCTCACCGAGAAGGGGAGGTGGCTGTTGATGGAGACAGGACTGACGGGCATATGGAGGTCCCGCCATCCGACGTCCAGAGAGTATACTTTTTACTCGCACCCCACAAGACCTACGCTAGAATTGATTACATACAAACCACCAGCACAATGACTCAGCAGACACAGCAGGTCGAGATGCTCCCCTGTACCTTGTATATCACTGGGCCTCTCGAGCCCGCGCCCTGCCCGCCGCTTGTGGCGGCTCAGACAGCCATTGCTGCAGCGTCCGGCAGTAGTTCAACGGATTACCAAAGTCATAACCGATTACTTGGTTACAAACGATACCCCAGATACTCCCATTGCTACATTATGAGACGCCCTGAAGGCGGTAGTTAGGGGAGAGTTCCCAGCTATTGCTGCGTATGACAATAAAATCCGGCGGGAACAACTTTCTAGTGAGGTGAAAGAGTTGGAACATATCCACCAACGAACAGGGGCACCCAGGGTTTGGAAGCAGCTCAAAGCGGCAAGAGCTCAGCTAGCAGGCCTTGATATAGATAGGGCCGAGGGATCACTGACAGAGTACAAAAATATCCCCAAAAAATATTGTTGTTAAAAATATCGAAATACAAAATATCGTTTTATTATATGTATTATAAATATTGTAATATAAATTAAATAATACATTTTACTTAAAAAAATATATTTAGATTCATTTGTAAATTTTAACAATTATAAGTAATAAATGTAATTTAAAAATAAATTAAACATACATATATAAAATGTAATATATACAAATTTTCTTAAAAATAATTAATAAATAATAATTTTAATTAATTATAAAATGTTAGAAATATATTAAAAAATAAAGATAAATATATATATACATACACCTCTAACAAAAATTAAAACAAAAATTATAATATAAATTAAAATATGTAATATTTCTTAAACCTACATTTTAAACTACATTTTAATGCAAAAGTAGGGAAAGTGTTGGATAGCGGAGGGTAAACAATTACTATTCCCACTCCAGCGAGTGCAACAGTAGGGAAAGTGTTGGATAGCAGAGGGAATAATTTACTATTCCCACTCCAGCGATTGCAACAGTAGGGAAAGTGTTGGATAGCAGAGGGGAATAATTTACTATTCCCACTCTAATGAGTGCAGCAGTAGGGAAAGTGTTGGATAGCGGAGGGTAAAAATTACTATTCCCACTCCAGCGAGTGCAACAGTAGGGAAAGTGTTGGATAGCGGAGGGAAATAATTTACTATTCCCACTCCAGCGAGTGCAACAGTAGGGAAAGTGTTGGATAGCGGAGGGAATAATTTACTATTCCCACTCCAATGAGTGCAACAGTCGGGAAAGTGTTGGATAGCGGAGGGTAAAAAATTACTATTCCCACTCCAGCGAGTGCAACAGTAGGGAAAGTGTTGGGTAGCGGAGGGGAATAATTTACTATTCCCACTCCAGCGAGTGCAACAGTAGGGAAAGTGTTGAATAGCGGAGGGGAATAATTTACTATTCCCACTCCAATGAGTGCAACAGTAGGGAAAGTGTTGGATAGCGGAGGGAAAAAATTACTATTCCCACTCCAGCAAGTGCAACAGTAGGGAAAGTGTTGGATAGCGGAGGGATAAAAATTACTATTCAAAATCCTGCAAGTGCAACAGTAGGGAAAGTGTTGGATAGCAAAGGGGTAAAAATTACTATTCCCACTCCAGTGAGTGCAACAGTACGGAAAGTGTTGGGTAGCGGAGGGAAATAATTTACTATTCCCACTCTAGCAAGTGCAACAGTAGGGAAAGTGTTGGATAGCGGATGGGTAAAAATTACCATTCCCACTCCAGCGAGTGCAACAGTAGGGAAATTGTTGGATAGTGGAGGGGAATTATTTTTTATTCCCACTCCAATGAGTGCAACAGTAGGGAAAGTGTTAGATATCAAAGGGGATAAAATTACTATTACCACTCCAGGGAGTGCAACAGTAGGGAAAGTGTTGGATAGCGGAGGGGTACAAATTACTATTCCCACCCCAATGAGTGCAACAGTAGGGAAAGTGTTGGATAGCGGAGGGGTAAAAATTACTATTCCAACTCCAGCAAGTGCAACAGAAGGGAAAGTGTTGGATAGCATAGGGGTATAAATTACTATTCCCACTCCTGCGAATGCAACAGTAGGGAAAGTGTTGGATAGCGGAGGGGTAAAACATACTATTCCCACAGAACAAAATTCAAATTTAATTTAACAAACAATTTACAAACAAATAATTATTTTGTAATATAAATTTATCTTAATCAAAAATTAAAAATTACTTAAATGCAATATTTGTTTCCCTACCCTATAACACCACACAATTTACAACACACATCTAAATTAAACAAAAAAGTGTACCTCTATAATTAACACAATTAAATATCAATTAAACAAATATTAATAATTATAAAACACATTTAAAAATGTAAAAATTAATGTACAAACCAAACATTACAGCTATTGAACCTAAATCCCCAAACAAAATAAAAAATAAACAATTACCAAAAATATTTATCAATTAATAAATGAATATTAATGATCAAGTAATGATTAATTAATTTAAACTAAATTACTTTCCACCCTCTACCCCAATAAACACCAAAACACACACCTAAAAATATTTACACAATTCCCATAACTAATTTTACATTAATAAATTAATATCAATTAACAACAAATCATTAATTAATTTTAAAAAAATTACTTCCCACCATTTACCACTATAAGCCCCACAACTCACAGATCAAAATTATTACACAATTGGCATATTTAAATTGTAATCAATTAATTAGCATTAATTAACAAATAATTATTTAATTATAAATAAATTACCTCCCACCATATTCTCCTATAAATGCCACCACCAATTTCGTAAAACATGACACATTTAACATAATTAATTAACAATTAATTATTTAATTAATAACAATTAACAAGCAAAATATAAATAATTATTAATAAATATTTAATTCACAAATTAACACTATAACATAAAATTAATTAAATATTATATTAAAAATATTAATAAATGTATTAAAATTACATTACTCCCTATCCTACACCCCTATCAACCCACAACCCGCTCCTAAAAAAATAACACAATTAACATAATTACCAATTGATTAATAATAATTAACAACCAATTAATAATAAATGAATTCCCACAATGAACAATATAAAATATAAAATAAATAAATATTAATTAATACAAAATATTAATACATTTATTATAATTAAATTACTTCCCACCCTATTCCCCTATAAACCCACAACCCGCGCCTATCAAAATGACACAATTAACATATTTATCAATTAATTAATCAATACAAATTAACAGCCAATTATTAATTAATTAATTATACATTAATTCCACAATTAACACTATAAAATCAAAAATAAATAAATACTAATAAATAAAAAATAATATTCAATTTATTATGATTAAATTACTTCCCACCCTATTCCCCTATAAACCCACAACCCTCTACAGAACTAAAACAATTTATTTAATTAATATAAAATTAATAACTTCAAAAAAAGGAACACATATATTAAAAAACAAATGCAATACTTAGACAAAAAAATAGAGCACATACATTTAAAATACATACTAAAATACATAACACTAACTAAAAAACGATATTTTTTACAACTATAAACGATATTATATTACTTTAATATTTTAGAAAACGATATTTCTTACCTGAAACTCGATATTCTTGACCGCGATATTCTTGCAGACGATATTTATGTATCTCGATATTTTGCACTCGATATTTCCTATTCGATATTCTGACTCTTTACCAGGGCCGAGCATGCAGCCCTACGGCTTCGGCACTCCTTTTACTCTAAAGGGGATAGGAGTGGTAGACTCTTGGCCAATAGATTAAGGGCACAGCGGCAAGCCTCAAACATCTCTCTGATTACCAATCACATGGGGCAAGAGTGGACCACCGACCAGGGTATAGCAGACACGTTTAGGCATTACTACGCGTCTCTCGACGGAGCACAGAAGCTCCCCGACGAGGCCCCCGCTCAATATCTGCAAGGTGTGTAAACCGCTAAGCTAGTTCCAAGCCAAGTCGAAGATCTTGAATCTCCGATCAGGCTGGAGGAAGTCATCTCAGTTATCTCTAAGCAAAAACTGCTAAAATCTCCGTGCCCGGATGGATTTTCCTCCATCTTTTATAAAACTTTTTGTGCAGTGCTGGTCCTGCTCCTGACGAGGGTGTATAATTCGATCGGGCTGTCCTCCTCCATACTACCTACAATGCTAGAGGCGTTAATTACTGTTACCCTCAAGCCAGGGAAGGACAAACGACTTTGTGCATCTTATCATCCTATTCCCCTCCTTAATGTTGATCTTACTGGGATTTTGGCGCAAAGGCTCGCCCCTTGTCTTCCCGGGTTGATTGATCCGGATCAGTTGGGTTTCGTCTTGGGTCGCCAGTGTTCCGATAACACTAAGGGACCCATTAGAATGGCGGGTGGACTTTAGTCCGCCTGCCATCCTGGCGGTACTGGGACCGGCCGCCAGACCTGCGGTGGTCCCGCACCGCTAATTAGGATGCAACTGCCACCCTGGCGGTTGCATTCCGCATTTCCAACATTGCGGCGGGTGCTGCTGTAAGCAGCAGCCGCCGCAATGGTGAAAAGGCATGTTGTGCATTGCCATGCACAACGTGGCAGGCACCGCACGGTGCCTGCCACCTTGTGCATGGCAATGTAGGGGGTTACCATAGGTACCCCCCAAGTGCAGCCCCCCAAACCCCCACCCCCGTGGGCCCGCAACGGGCACCAAAAGTGAATCCCCGTCAGCCTTGGAAAGGCCTTGATTCACACCCATCCTAATATGGATGGCGGTGCCTGCTAGGCACCGCCACCATATTGAGGCCCAATTCCGCCCGGCCGGCTATCGGAACGATTGCCGACCGGCGGAAGTGGCGGACGCACTCTGCGTCCGCCGCGCTACCCCCCGCCATGATAATATGGCGGGGGTAAATCAGGTTGAGATGGCGGGCGGATCGCCACCGACGGCCCGGCGGTGGCGATCCGCCTGCCATCATAATCACCCCCTAAGCGTTTTCTGCATATAATAGATAAATCTGAACACTTTGAGACCGAACGTTTGATACTCACTATTGAGGCCGAGAAGGCATTTGATAGGGTGCACTGGCCCTACCTCAAAGCAACTATGCACCACTTCGGCCTGCCTGATTTATAAACTGGGTGCTCAGCAGTCACACTACTCCTGTTGCATTGTTCCGGGTGAATGGCCTTATTTCACTTCCCTTCCTTATTCAACAAGGGACAAGGAAGGGCTGTCCACTCTCGCCATTACTGTTCGCCCTGTATATGGAGCCTATGGGCCAAAGAGTGCGCAATGACCCCTTAGTATCAGGGGTGCAGTTCAGGGGTGAAGAGCACAAAATTAGCTTATACGCGGATGACGTTGTCGCCACCTTAGAACGGCCTGGAGAATCCCTGCCATCCCTCCTGGTGGAGTTAAAACGATTCGCACAAGCATCTGGATTCAAAGTCAATGTCCACAAGTCACAGGCGCTTAGCCTATCCCTTAGCCCGACTACACTAGAGATGCTCCAGCGGGCGCATAATCTCCAATGGGCTTGAGAAACCATTCTCTATTTAGGCCTTCACCTTACAGCTAGCATACAACGCACCACCTCCTTGAATTATACGGCGCTTTTGAGACATGTACGCGACTGTCTTCGTAGATGGAGGCCACACTCTTTGTCTTGGCTGGGGCACATAGCGGCGGTTAAAATGACAATACTGTCTAAGATAATATTCTTATTTCAGACCCTGCCGCTGGCCCCCCCCTCAGGGGTGTTGCACTCACTGCAGCGAGATGTGGAGCGATTTATTTGGCGAGATCAGCGCCCCAGAATGCGCAGAGAACTCACGTACAGGGCCCCAACCGAACGAGGATTGGCTATTCCGAACTTGCGCGACTACTACTGGGTGGTGCAGTTGAGACCCTTGGTGGAATGGTCACGGCCGGAGTCTGAGATACACTGGCTGTTTATTGATAGAGCCTTAGCCAGACAACCCCTATGGGGAATCCCCTTTCTCACAAAAACAGCCAGACCCACCAACTTATATTTATCAAAAGTGACGCACTCTACTTTATCTACCTGGGATAGAGTGGCCACTTCAATAGGGCTCACTACATTCCCATCACCGATTACACCCATAGTTTAAAATTCTGAATTCACACCAGGGCTTGATGCGAGAACATTTGCACAGTGGATGAGAGAGGGTCACCGGTCAATAGGACACTTTTTTGACGCGGAGGGGCCTCTGTCCTTCGTGGATTTTCACACACAGCAGACCCTTCCAGAGATGGAGCGCTACCAATATCAGCGGATCAGACATTGGATTATGCAACCGGCAGTGCGGGGAGGTGCGGAAGGATCACTAACGCCATTTGAAAAGTGGTTAATAATGAAACACACCGATTCGCGCTTTATGACAGAACTCTATAAATTTGTTAGAGGCAATCCTGGGACGGATATATCCCCTGGACAGTTGAGATGGGAGGGGGAATTGGGCAGGACGCTCTCACACAAGGAATGGACGGATATTTATTACAGGGCCCGACACACAGTGTGCAGTGTTGCGAGTATAGAGACCGCTACGAAAATAGCAACATATTGGTACTTAACACCCCAGCGTCTTCACAGAGGTAATCCACTGCGCAGCCCCCAGTGCTGGTGAGCGCTGGTTCGTTGGGAACCCTGACTCACCTATTATGGGAATGCCCTCAAATTTCGAGCTACTAGGAGCTGAGATTAAATGACATTGATACCCACTTTGACACACAAATACCCTGCTTCCCTGTTTACACTCTACTGGGTCTCCCTAATCCGCTTACCTTTCCACTTAGAACACGAAGGGGCAGGCAGATGGCACTAGCACTGGGGGCCGCCCTACAAAATATTCTATCTTATTGGGGGACAGCCACCCCGCCCACCTACCTGGGATGGCTACACAGATTATGGAGTACTCTGGGGATGGAGAAAATCTCTCTCTCACCTTCTAATCCTGGGGCATCCTTCCAAGATCTTTGGAAACCCTTCTTGACACTGCTCACCTCAGAGTTCAAAGAACTCACCTGCCTGAAATATCTGCGACTCCTGCGCATTGCAGACCCACCACAAACTGCATCATCAGACAATGCAGTACCCCTAATGACATAGACTGCATAGAGATGGGAATTCCGGACGGAGGGACACACTCAAGAGCACCCAAAGTATAAGTTTTTGGCTTCAAAAGAAGGGGGATGGGGTTGGCTGGGGGGTTTTTGTTTTATGTTATTGGGCTATTGTTTTATGTTGTTGATCCTTTACCTATGCCAGCCCACTTGAAGGGGCATATAGAAGTTACTACAAAATGATCTCCACTTTGTATGTTTCATGCTTATTTTGAAAAACATTTAAACATAAAAATTCATAACTCCAGTTCTACTGATTGGATTTTTGTCGTTTATTTATTAAAAATCACTCTATTTTCCTAAATAGGTGTGAGATACGTTTGTGGTGTGTTTTCACTGTGTTACTGTTTGAAGTGTTGCACAAATACTTTACACAGTGCCTCTGAGTTAAGCCTGACTGCTCTGTGGCAAGGGACCCAAGGTTGAGCACAGGATAATTTGGGATTTTCTTGCAACTTAACCTGAGAAGAATTGTGGATTCTGCTTGACCAGTGTTCACACCCCAGTCAACCAACAACCCAATTTCCTACACTTGTGTGGCCTTATAAAATTCACATAAACAATCAACCACAGATAGATGGGTAACCCCTATTGCACACTGTGTTCAATCTTTATAAATCTGTTCAGAGAAAACCAAGTTCCTCAAGATACTCATTGTCTATTCCAAAATGAATGCCCTACCATGCACAGCTTTTATTTGTATCAAACCCCTCACTGTCACAGTACCTACATTGAGAAATTACGTTGGTATGAGTAGAACAGTGGGTACTGTAAACAGTTTTTACTCTATGGAGAAAGTTTACTCTGTCCCATACTGTTTGTAGACAGTGAAACTCTCATGAGAAATACACCAGAGACTGTTGAAAAGTATCTAGTAAGAACAGTGTACACTGTATGCAACACTTGTCAAAAAATACACTAGTCACTTAAAATAACCAGAGTCTGAAGGTGCCAAAGATCATACTACCTGCAGCCTTCATATTATGATGAAAGCTTTACTGCTAGACCATCTTCTGAAGCAAAAAAAGCACATGTACAAAAGTTATTAACTGTGCACATAATCTTCTATATTATGTAGGAATTGTCATGTTGAGACGATTCTCTCTATTAACTCAAGCCTGCTTACAATACTTGGGGCCTCATTTATGAGTTTTTGCTGTAGGGCAGTGCCGCAGGCCTTCCTCCTGGGCTGCCCTACGGCAAAAGAAAAGGGAAGGAATGCACCGTATCTATCAGATACGGCGCAATCCTGTCCTTTTCCCCTGCGTTGGCACACAATGGGCTGCCATGTGCCAACGCAGGCACCTTTTCACCATGGTGCAAGGGAGCCTGTGTTGCGGTAATGATTATTTTTGAGCAGGAAGGGAAACCTTCCTGCACAAAAACAATCACATGAGGTTTTTTCCTCTTTCTATGTATGCTGCAGAATGGCCTAGCTTCCTGTGGAATTTGGAGTAATTCCTTTCAGCAGTTTGTGTGGTAGCGGTTCCTAAAAAGTCTATGGAAAATGCACGGAGATTTTCTGTTTTAAGACCCCCTTTTGTTTTTGACCCCCACCTGACGGATCACCCCGAAACTTCCCGGCAACAAACTGGGCAATGAAGAGCACCTTTAGGAAAAGTTTTGGCAAAAGGTGCTAAAGTTATTAGCAACACAAAAAACCGAGGGGCATATCAACAAGGGCCTTATTTCCGCTTTTTTGGCTTTAAAAGCCAAAAAAAGCAGAGATAAAACTATTGCCCTATTTACAAGTGGGTGCTAACATGCATTAGCGCATGTTAGCACCCGTTTTCCCGACGCCTCGCTTTGCATCTCTAATGAGATGCAAAGTGGGCGTCACTGGGCAGTACTGCTTGTAAATTATCGCTGATGTGCACATCGCGATATTTACAAGGAGGCCCAAGCATTTTAGCAGACGTTAGCTAAAATGCTGACTTACCTATACTTTACATTGGGGTGGATTATCAGCAAGGTTATCGCTGTTTTCCATGGAACATCGCTGGAAAACCAGCGATGTTCCATGGAAAACACCGCTATTGCTGGAATAATTATCGCCATTGCGCTATGCGTTGTTAATACAGCGCTAGTATGGCAATAATTTCCAGCGATAGCCGGCGATAAGAAATCTCACGCTAAGCGCGGCCAGCGATAATTATCGCTGCCGCTTGATAATATGCCCCCACATTTCTAATGAGAATCGTGACCTGACAATAACTACCCAAGGGTGACCCCCAGTGGGTAATACACACATATATATATATATATATATATATATATATATATATATATTCACTGAAAAACCATAGGTTTTCAGGGACGTTATAGTTACAAATTAGCATTTAAAAAACCTTTGAAATTCACTGAAAAAACCATAGGTTTTAGGGACAGTTATAGTTAGTTGGACATTGCACTCGTACAAAACCCAGTGAAATTCCCCGTTATAGTTAGTCCAGCTAACTATAACTCGCGCCCACAATGCACTGCTGATGACGTCACATATTACATCACTCATGACATGGTCAGTGACATCACTGATGACATCACTGATGACATCTCAAATGACATCACTGATGACATCACTGATGACATCATCCAGTGACTGTGTGTTTCTGTAAAGTTTAAATATTTTTAATATATATAGGAAAAGACGTATTGAAGAATGAGTGGGTGTGTAAGTGTCTGTATGGATGATTTAGTAGGTGCGTGACTGACTCTATAAGTGAGTGATTTAACGTATCTTACTGAATGCATGGGTTAGTGACTAAACTGGGTGAATGTCTGTATCCGTCTGTCTGTTGCTGTGTAAGTGGCTGCATGTGTTTGTGAATAGCTACATGAGTGTCTATATGAGTTATTGAATGCTTGTCTGAGTATCTGTATGGGTGCCTGAGTGTTTGTGTGGGAGGGGTGTGTGCAACTCTGTGCATAGATGTGTGAGTGGGTGATTCACTGGGTGGATGGTTTCAAGAGTGCAACTGTGATAGACTGTATGGGTGGGTAAGTGTGTGTAAGAGTGTGTTAGTGAGTGAATGTATGTCCCAGTGGTGCATGTGTGAGTAACTACATATGTGAAAGGCAGTGTGTGCTTGTATCAGTGATTGTATAAGAGCGTAAGAATGTGCTACTATTTGTATGAGTAAGTGAGCTGGTGTGTGTATAACTGTATAGGTGAGTAAATGGTAGTGTGTTTAATTATTTGCATGACTGACTAGGTGTGTGAGTACCTCTATGGATGAGTGGCGGTGTTTGAGTGTCTATATAGGAGTATGAGTGCATATGATAGTCCTGTACTGAGTGACCGTAAGTATGAGTGACTGTACGGGTGAGTGAGTGGATGTGTGCGTAGACCTAAGAATCAGTGAGTGGGTATGTAGTTATTGGTGTTGGAGTGTCTATGGTTTTGCGAATGGCAGTCTGTAATTTAGAGTGGGTGTATCAAAGGTTATATTAGAGTGTGAGGAGGTGCATCAGATTATCACGTGGATGATGTCATCAGTGATGTCATTTGAGATGTCATCAGTGATGTCATCAGTGATGTCACTGACCATGTCATGAGTGATGTAATATGTGACGTCATCAGCAGTGCATTGCGGGGTGCGAGTTATAGTTAGCTGGACTAACTATAACGGGGAATTTCACGGGTTTTGTACGAGTGCAATGTCCAACTAACTATAACTGTCCCTAAAACCTATGGTTTTTCAGTGAATTTCAAAGGTTTTTTAAATGCTAATTTGTAACTATAACATGTCTGAAACCTACAGTTTTTTCAGTGAATTTCAAAGGTTTTGTAAATGACAATTTTTAAATGTATTAATTGTTATATACATTTTTCATACTGATTTCCAAATTTTTTAGAAACAATTTTTTTTTACATATTTTATTTTTAAATTACATTGTAATTACATTATACATTACATTACAAAAAATACTTTCTCAGAATGATTTACTTTAGTTTAATTACTTTGCACATAGGCAATAGACTTTTAAGTACAGTAGTTACAGTTGTTGCAATGGGCAACACATTTTCAAACACAATGCAACATTCAGCTCAATGTGAATTTCTAGTTAAATGCAATTAGTTACTTTATGGATTACTTTTCTAACCACATTACTGGATCCTAGATTCAGTCCTGGGACATCTCCTGTAAACAGTTTAGTAAAGCGTTTTGGTTACAGTCGTGATTTTTAAGGAATATTATTGTACTTTAAAAGTTCACACTTAGAAACTTTTCTCATAGAATCACCAATGTTATCCTATGGAAGGAAATTCACTTAGAAGTTAAAAACTGTTATCGTTACTTTTTCTTACTCAGTGTTGGATCCTGGATCCAGCACTGGTGCATCTCCTGTAAACAGTTGAAAGAATGCGTTTAAGTCATACAGGCGATTTTTTAGGAATATTTGTAGTTTGTGAAAATCGACACTTTGAAACTTTTCTGCTGAAAACCAGACAATGGATTCCTATGGAAGGAAATTCAAGTTACTGGTAAGTACGGTTAAAATTACTTTTGAGGATCAGTACTGGGCTGAAAGATGCAGCACTGAGGTCTCTCCTGATAACAGGTGAGTAAATCGGAATTCATATTTCGGCTGATTTTAGAGGACTATTTTAAAGTTCCAAAACTCCACACTTAGAAGAATTTCCAAGTGAAACCAGTCAATGTTAGCCTATGGAAGGAAATTCAAGTTACTGGTAAGTACGGTTAAAGTTACTTTTCAGGACCAGTACTGGGCTGAAAGATGCAGCACTGAGGTCTCTCCTGATAACAGGTGAGTAAATCAGAATTCGGATTTCGGCTGATTTTAGAGGAATATTTGTATGTTTCAAAAATCAACACTTAGAAACTTTTTCAGCAAAAAGCAGGCAATGATATCCTATGGAAGGAAATTCAAGTTACTGGTAAGTACGGTTAAAATTACTTTTGAGGATCAGTACTGGGCTAAAAGATGCAGCACTGGGTTCTCTCCTGATAACAGGTGAGTAAATCGGAATTCGTATTTCGGCTGATTTTAGAGGAATATTTTAAAGTTCCAAAACTCCACACTTAGAAGAATTTCCAAGTGAAACCAGTCAATGTTAGCCTATGAAGGAAATTCAAGTTACCGGTAAGTACGGTTAAAATTACTTTTGAGGATCAGTACTGGGCTGAAAGATGCAGCACTGAGGTCTCTCCTGATAACAGGTGAGTAAATCGGAATTCGTATTTCGGCTGATTTTAGAGGAATATTTTAAAGTTCCAAAACTCCACACTTAGAAGAATTTCCAAGTGAAACCAGTCAATGTTAGCCTATGAAGGAAATTCAAGTTACGGGTAAGTACGGTTAAAATTACTTTTCAGGACCAGTACTGGGCTGAAAGATGCAGCACTGAGGTCTCTCCTTATAACAGGTGAGTAAATCAGAATTCGGATTTCGGCTGATTTTAGAGGAATATTTGTATGTTTCAAAAATCAACACTTAGAAACTTTTTCATCAAAAAGCAGGCAATGATATCCTATGGAAGGAAATTCAAGTTACCGGTAAGTACGGTTAAAATTACTTTTGAGGATCAGTACTGGGCTGAAAGATGCAGCACTGAGGTCTCTCCTGATAACAGGTGAGTAAATCGGAATTCGTATTTCGGCTGATTTTAGAGGAATATTTTAAAGTTCCAAAACTCCACACTTAGAAGAATTTCCAAGTGAAACCAGTCAATGTTAGCCTATGAAGGAAATTCAAGTTACCGGTAAGTACGGTTAAAATTACTTTTCAGGACCAGTACTGGGCTGAAAGATGCAGCACTGAGGTCTCTCCTGATAACAGGTGAGTAAATCAGAATTCGGATTTCGGCTGATTTTAGAGGAATATTTGTATGTTTCAAAAATCAACACTTGGAAACTTTTTCAGCAAAAAGCAGGCAATGATATCCTATGGAAGGAAATTCAAGTTACTGGTAAGTACGGTTAAAATTACTTTTGAGGATCAGTACTGGGCTGAAAGATGCAGCACTGAGGTCTCTCCTGATAACAGGTGAGTAAATCGGAATTCGTATTTTGGCTGATTTTAGAGGAATATTTTAAAGTTCCAAAACTCCACACTTAGAAGAATTTCCAAGTGAAACCAGTCAATGTTAGCCTATGAAGGAAATTCAAGTTACCGGTAAGTACGGTTAAAATTACTTTTGAGGATCAGTACTGGGCTGAAAGATGCAGCACTGAGGTCTCTCCTGATAACAGGTGAGTAAATCGGAATTCGTATTTCGGCTGAGTTTAGAGGAATATTTGCACAATGGTGAAGGGAGGGGCGGGGCCTGAGGTGACATCTGTGCAAACGCGCCCTGTGACGCGTTTTAAGTTGGGGGATTAAGTCCCCTTGAATCATGAGGGTCCCTACGGGTCAACTAGCCCACCAGGAACCTCCAGTATGCGCCAGGGGCTGCGTTGCAGAGACATGTACAGAGGCCACACCCTTTTTACACCTCTCTGCAACGCAGCTCTGTCGCGCTTTCTGGACGTACCTGTTGGGCTAGTTGGCCCCAGGGACCCTCAGGATTGAAGAGGATTTAATTCCCCATCTTAAACGCGCCATGGGGCCTGTTTGCACACGTGTCACCTGAAGCCCGCCCCTCCCTTCACCACTGTGCAAACGCGCCCGTGGCGCGTTTTAAGTCGGGGGATTAACTCCCCTTGAATCCTGAGGGTCCCTGGAGTCCAACTAGCCCACCATGTTCCTCCAAAAGCGCCACAGAGCTGCGTTGCAGAGAGGTGTAAAAGGGCGTGGCCTCTGTACACCTCTCTGCAAGGCAGCCCTGGCGCATACTGGAGGTTCCTGGTGGGCTAGTTACCTCAGGGACCCCAGTATTCAAGGGGAATTCGTTCCCCCTCTGCAAACGCGCCAGGGCGCGTTTGCAGAGTGGTGAAGGAAGGGCGGGGCCTGCGGGCCCGATCGTTTTTTTTTTGTTTGTTTTTCCCCCTTCAGGAAAAACAAACAAAAAAAAAAACGATTGAGCCCACAGGCCCCGCCTCCTTCACCACTCTGCAAACGCCCCTGGCGCGTTTGCAGAGAGAAGCAATTCCCCTTGAATACTGGGGTCCCTGGGGGCCAGTAGATAGTTATAGTTACAACCTATTATCCATAGGAAATCCGCGACATTCTATTTGAAATAACTCTCTTGCCGGTTGACGTATCTTCGCAAAATTTTCAAACTTTGTGGGGCGCTCCGGTCCGCTCCTACCCTGAAAGTCTCGGGGGATTCGTCAAGCGGGGGCCGAGAAAAAGGGGGTCCCAAAACGCGTTTTCCCCATTCATTTTTCCATAGGAAACTTTAGACACGGCTACAGCCCGAACTGCTGAACGGAATTACACCAAATTTGGCAAAGAGGTAGTTCTTGGTTCAGAAAGAACCCTTTTTGTTAAATGGTGTAAATCCGTTCAGTAGTTGCTGAGAAAATCAAAAGTAAAAGTACATATATATCTATGGGCACGGAGGATTCGCGCACCCTGAGCGCACCCTGCGCGCACCGTCCCGATCACGAGCTGCATGTTAATTGGCTGTCAGCTGGCTGTCAACATTCCGATTCAGGAAATGTTGGCAGCCATTTTATCCTCGGTAGAACCGAGGGACAGAAACTAAGTGCGCAAAGCGCACAAAGGGAGCAGGGTAGAAACACCCTGACCCCCTAGGTCTGCTCAGGGGTCCCACAAGGACCCCCTGGGCAAAAAATGTTTTTTTTTTTTTTTAAATCGGCAGGATGCGCTCAGGGTGCGTGAATCCTGCCAAAAAAAAAATCGAAGCGCGGTCTCCGCGCTCGATTGCATTTGCCCCGGGTGGCCCAAGTCCCGGGGGCATGGTGGGGGTGTTCAATTTATGTATGGGGGCCTCAAAGGGCCCCCAAGCCCGGGGACCGCCACCCCCGGGGCTTTATTTTTCAAATGGTGCGGGAGGGCTCTGAGCCCTCCCGCAGCCCCGAGGACCACCACCTCCCGGGGCTTCTTTGATTTAAATTAAAAAACTGTGTGGGGGCTCCAGCCCCACACGCCCGGGGACCACCACCTCCCGGGGCACTAAGAAAAATTAAAATGGGGGTCCGTTTTGGACCCCCAAGCCCGAGGACCACCACCTCCCGGGGCTTTCAAAATGTAGGGAGGGGGCCGCGCGGCCCCCTCCTGGAGCCCTTGATGGCCCTGGGGACCGCCACCCCCAGGGCCGGCTCCTGCAGTGTCCCGGGGTGCCTACCCCGGGACACTGCTGTTTGCTATGACAGGACGGGAGCCTCGCGGCTCCGTCCTGTCATAGCTAAGCTTGGTTTGCATTTTGAAAGAGAGAGCAGGAAACCTGCTCTCTCTTTCAAAATGCAAACCAATTGCTTTTCCACACGGGGAGCAGCATGTTAGCTGCTCCCCATGTGGAAAAGCCTGGGACTGTTGGGGGATTGGGGACCCCCCCACAGTCTCCAACATGAGGCCAGGCCCGGGGGATGGGGTCCCCGGGGCCATAAGTGGCCCGGGAGGGGGGCCACGCAGCCCCCCTCCCCAAAGTTTAAAAATAAATAAATTTAAAAAAAAATAAGGGCAAGGCCGTCCCCGGGGGATGGGGTCCCCGGGGCCTTAAATGGCCTGAGGAGGGGGGCCACGCAGCCCCCCTCCAAATAAAAATATAAAAAAATCGAGGCCATGCCCCGGGGGATGGGGTCCCCGGGGCCAATACAGGCCCAGGGAAGGGGGGCCACGCGGCCCCCTTCCCGTTTTTTTTTTAAATTTTAATAAAAAAAAAGGGGTAAGGCCCTGGGGGATGGGGTCCCCAGGGCCTAAAGATAGGAAAAAGTAAGGGGGGCCACACACCCCCCCTTCAGGGGGAAAAAAAAAGAAAACGATCGGGCCCGCAGGCCCCGCCCCCTTCCTTCACCACTCTGCAAACGCGCCCCCTGGCATGTTTGCAGATGGGGAAGTAATTCCCCTTCAATACTGGGGGTCCCTGGGGCCAACTAGCCCACCAGGAACCTCCAGTATGCGCCAGGGGCTGCCTTGCAGAGAGGTGTACAGAGGCCACGCCCCTTTTACACCTCTCTGCAACGCAGCTCTGTGGCGCTTAATGGAGGTAGCTGGTGGGCTAGTTGCACCCCAGGGACCCTCAGGATTCAAGGGAGTTAATCCCCGACTTAAAACGCGCCACGGGCGCGTTTGCACAGTGGTGAAGGGAGGGCGGGGCTTCAGGTGACATGTGTGCAAACAGGCCCCGTGGCGCGTTTTAAGATGGGGAATTAAATCCCTTCAATCCTGAGGGTCCCTGGGGGCCAACTAGCCCAACAGGTACATCCAGAAAGCGCCACAGAGCTGCGTTGCAGAGAGGTGTAAAGGGGTGTGGCCTCTCTACACATCTCTGCAACGCAGCCCCTGGGGCATACTGGAGGTTCCTGGTGGGCTAGTTGGCCCGTAGGGACCCTCATGATTCAAGGGGACTTAATCCCCCAACTTAAAACGCGCCACGGGCGCGTTTGCACAGATGTCACCTCAGGCCCCGCCCCTCCCTTCACCATTGTGCAAATATTCCTCTAAAATCTGCCGAACTACGAATTCCGATTTACTCACCTGT
Organism: Calotriton arnoldi; assembly: GCA_963921515.1. Lineage (NCBI taxonomy): Eukaryota > Metazoa > Chordata > Amphibia > Caudata > Salamandridae > Calotriton > Calotriton arnoldi. The sequence goes on from CAWUFW010009848.1 coordinate 733,358, forward strand.
TATCAGGAGAGACCTCAGTGCTGTATCTTTCAGCCCAGTACTGGTCCTGAAAAGTAATTTTAACCGTACTTACCAGTGACTTGAATTTCCTTCCATAGGCTAACATTGACTGTTTTCACTTGGAAATTCTTCTAAGTGTGGAGTTTTGGAACTTTAAAATATTCCTCTAAAATCAGCCGAAATACGAATTCCGATTTACTCACCTGTTATCAGGAGAGACCTCAGTGCTGCATCTTTCAGCCCAGTACTGATCCTCAAAAGTAATTTTAACCGTACTTACCAGTAACTTGAATTTCCTTCCATAGGATATCATTGCCTGCTTTTTGTTGAAAAAGTTTCTAAGTGTCGATTTTTGAAACATACAAATATTCCTCTAAAATCAGCCGAAATACGAATTCCGATTTACTCACCTGTTATAAGGAGAGACCTCAGTGCTGTATCTTTCAGCCCAGTACTGGTCCTGAAAAGTAATTTTAACCGTACTTACCAGTAACTTATATTTTCTTCCATAGGAATCCATTGTCTGGTTTTCAGCAGAAAAGTTTCAAAGTGTCGATTTTCACAAACTACAAATATTGCTTAAAAATCGCCTGTATGACTTAAACGCATTCTTTCAACTGTTTACAGGAGATGCACCAGTGCTGGAACCAGGATCCAACACTGAGTAAGAAAAAGTAATGATAACAGTTTTTACCTGCTAAGTGAATTTCCTTCCATAGGATAACATTGGTGATTCTATGAGAAAAAGTTTCTAAGTGTCAACTTTTAAAATACAATAATATTCCTTAAAAATCACGACTGTAACCAAAACGCTTTTACTCAACTGTTTACAGGAGATGTAGCAGGACTGAATCTAGGATCCAGTCCTGTGGTTAGAAAAGTAATCCATAAAGTAACTAATTGCATTTAACTAGAAATTCACATTGAGCTGAATGTTGCATTGTGTTTGAAAATGTGTTGCCCATTGCAACAACTGTAACTACTGTACTTAAAAGCCTATTGCCTATGTGCAAAGTATTTAAACTAAAGTAATTCATTCTGAGAAAGTATTTTTGTAATGTAATGTATAATGTAATTACAATGTAATTTAAAAAATAAAATATGTAAAAGAAATTGTTTCTAAAAATGTAGTAAATCAGTATGAAAAAAATTAATATAAAAATTAATACATTTAAAAAATGTCATTTAAAAAACCTTTGAAATTCACTGAAAAAACCGTAGGTTTCAGGCACGTTATAGTTACAAATTAGCATTTAAAAAACCTTTGAAATTCACTGAAAAAACCATAGGTTTCAGACACGTTATAGTTAGAAATTAGCATTTAAAAAACCTTTGAAATTCACTGAAAAAACCATAGGTTTTAGGGACAGTTATAGTTACAAATTAGCATTTAAAAAACCTTTGAAATTCACTGAAAAAACCATAGGTTTCAGATATGTTATAGTTACAAATTAGCATTTAAAAAACCTTTGAAATTCACTGAAAAAACCATAGGTTTTAGGGACAGTTATAGTTAGTTGGACATTTCACTCGTACAAAACCCGTGAAATTCCCCGTTATAGTTAGTTCAGCTAACTATAACTCGCGCCCCGCAATGCACTGCTGATGACGTCACATATTACATCACTCATGACATGGTCAGTGACATCACTGATGACATCACTGATGACATCTCAAATGACATCACTGATGACATCATCCACGTGATAATCTGATGCAGCTCCTCACACCCTAATATAACCTTTGATACACCCAATCTAAATTACAGACTGCCATTCGCAAAAATATAGACACTCCAACACCAATAACTACATACCCACTCACTGATTCTTAGGTCTACACACACACATCCACTCACTCACCCGTACAGTCACTCATACTTATGGTCACTCAGTACAGGACTATCATATGCACTCTTACTCCTATATAGACACTCAAACACCGCCACTCATCCATAGAGGTACTCACACATCTAGTCAGTCATGCAAATAATTAAACACACTGCCATTTACTCACCTATACAGTTATACACACACCAGCTCACTTAATCATACAAATACTAGCACATTGTTACGCTCTTATACAATCACTGATACAAGCACACACTCATCCATACAGCCACTATCACAATCACTCACTCTCGCTTATAGCTATTTATATACTCCAACACACATATATACTGGCTTTCACATATGTAGTTACTCACACATGTACCACTGGGATATACATTCACTCACTAACACACTGTTACACACACTTACCCACCCATACAGTCTATCACAGATGCACTCTTGAAACCATCCACCCAGTGAATCACCCACTCACACATCTATGCACAGAGTCGCACACACCCCACCCACACAAACACTCAGGCACCCATACAGATACTCAGACAACCAATCAATAACTCATATAGACACTCATGTAGCTATTCACAAACCCATGCAGCCACTTACACAGCAACAGACAGACGGATACAGACATTCACCCAGTTTAGTCACTAACCCATGCATTCAGTAAGATACGTTAAATCACTCACTTATAGAGTCAGTCACGCACCTACTAAATCATCCATACAGACACTTACACACCCACTCATTCTTCAATACGTCTTTTCCTATATATATTAAAAATATATAAACTTTACAGAAACACACAGTCACTGGATGATGTCATCAGTGATGTCATTTGAGATGTCATCAGTGATGTCATCAGTGATGTCACTGACCATGTCATGAGTGATGTAATATGTGACGTCATCAGCAGTGCATTGCGGGGCGCGAGTTATAGTTAGCTGAACTAACTATAACGGGGGAATTTCACGGGTTTTGTACGAGTGAAATGTCCAACTAACTATAACTGTCCCTAAAACCTATGGTTTTTTCAGTGAATATATATATATATATGATCTACTGGCGGTCGCCAGTAGATAGTTATAGTTAAGACCTATTTTCCATAGGAAATCCGCGACATTCTATTTGAAATAACTCTCTTGCCGGTTGACGAATCTTCGCGAAATTTTCAAACTTTATGGCCCGCTCTAGTCCGCTCCTACCTTGAAAGTCTCGGGGTGATTCGTCAAGCGGGGGCCGAGAAAAAAGGGGGGTCCCAAAACGTGTTTTCCCCATTCATTTTCCCATAGGAAACTTTAGACACGGCTACAGCCCGAACTGCTGAACGGAATTACACCAAATTTGGCAAAGAGGTAGTTCTTGGTTCAGAAAGATCCCTTTTTGTTAAATGGTGTAAATCCGTTCAGTAGTTCCTGCGAAAATCAAAATGAAAATCACATATATATCTATGGCCGCGTTGGATTCGCGCACCCTCCCGATCACGAGCTGCATGCTAATTGGCTGTCAACACTCCAAACCAGGAAGTGTTGGCAGCCATTTTGTCCCTCGGTAGAACCGAGGGACAGAAACAAGTGCGCAAAGCGCACAAAGGGGGCAGGGTAGAAACACCCTGACCCCTAGGTCTGCTCAGGGAGTCCCACAAGGACCCCCTGGGCAGAAAAAAGCATTTTAAAAAAAAAAAAATCGGCAGGATGCGCTCAGGGTGCGCGGATCCTGCCGAAAGAAAATCGAAGCGCGGTCTCCCGCGCTTCGATGTTAATTGGCCCCGGGTGGCCCAAGTCCCGGGGGCATGCGGGGGTGTGTTTATTGTTTATATGGGGGCCTCTAAGGCCCCCAAGCCCCGGGGACCGCCACCCCCGGGGCTTAATAAAAAATGGTGCGGGAGGGCTCTTTGCCCTCTTGCTGCCCCGAGGACCACCACCTCCCGGGGCTTCTTTTTAATTTTAATAACTGTGTGGGGGGCTCAGCCCCCACACGCCCGGGGACCACCACCTCCCCGGGGCTGTGCAATTCAAGGGAGGGGGCCGCGCGGCCCCCTCCTGGAGCCCTCCATGGCCCTGGGGACCGCCACCCCCAGGGCCGGCTCCTGCAGTGTCCCGGGTGCCTACTCCCGGGACACTGTAGTTTGCAATGACAGTGACGGGAGCCTTGCGGCTCCCGTCCTGTCATTGCAAACTTGCTTTGGATATTGGAAGAGAGAGCAGGAAACCTGCTCTCGCTTCCAATATCCAAAGCTGATTGCTTTCCACACGGGGAGCAGCATGTTAGCTGCTCCCCATGTGGAAAAGCAATGCCGGCTCGCGCAGGAGGCGGGGAGCCGGCTGGGACTGTGGGGGGATTGGGGACCCCCCCACAGTCCCCAACCAGAGGCCAGGCCCCGGGGGATGGGGTCCCCGGGGCCATAAGTGGCCGTGGAGGGGGGCCACGCAGCCCCCTCCCCAAATTTAAAAAAATTAAAATAAAAAAGTGCAAGGCCGGCCCCGGGGATGGGGTCCCCGGGGCCTTAAATGGCCTGAGGAGGGGGCCACGCAGCCCCCTCCAAATCTATAAAATAAAAACCAAGGGCATGCCCCGGGGATGGGGTCCCTGGGGCCAATACAGGCCCAGGGAAGGGGGCCATGCGGCCCCCTTCCCGTTTTTTTTTAATTTAAAAAATAAAATAAAATGCTCAGGCCCCGGGGGATGGGGTCCCCGGGGCCAAAAGTGGGCAAGGGAAGGGGGGCCACGCAGCCCCCCTCCCATTAAAAAAAAAAAAAAAAAAAAAACGACCGGCATCGTGCCGAGGCCCCGCCCCCCTCCCTGCAGTACTCTGCAAACGCGCCCCCTGGCGCGTTTGCAGAAGGGAAGTAATTCCCCTTGAATACTGGGGGTCCCTGGGGGCCAACTAGCCCACCAGGAACCTCCAGTATGCGCCAGGGGCTGCGTTGCAGAGAGGTGTACAGAGGCCACGCCCCTTTACACCTCTCTGCAACGCAGCTCTGTGGCGCTTTTAGAAGTAGATGGTGGGCTAGTTGGACTCCAGGGACCCTCAGAATTGAAGGGGACTTAATCCCCCAACTTAAAACGCGCCACGGGGCGCGTTTGCACAGTGGTGAAGGGAGGGGCGGGGCTTCAGGTGACATGTGTGCAAACAGGCCCCGTGGCGCGTTTTAAGATGGGGAATTAAATCCTCTTCAATCCTGAGGGTCCCTAGGGGCCAACTAGCCCACCATGTACTTCTAGAAGCGCCACAGAGCTGCGTTGCAGAGAGGTGTAAAAGGGGCGTGGCCTCTGAACACCTCTCTGCAACGCAGCTCCCTGGCGCATACTGGAGGTACAGGGTGGGCTAGTTGGACCCCAGGGACCCTCATGATTCAAGGGGACTTAATCCCCCAACTTAAAACGCGCCACGGGCGCGTTTGCACAGATGTCATCTCAGGCCCCGCCCCCTCCCTTCACCATTGTGCAAATATTCCTCTAAAATCAGCCGAACTACGAATTCCGATTTACTCACCTGTTATCAGGAGAGACCTCAGTGCTGCATCTTTCAGCCCAGTACTGATCCTGAAAAGTAATTTTAACCGTACTTACCAGTAACTTGAATTTCCTTCCTAGGATATCATTGACTGGATTCACTTGGAAATTCTTCTAAGTGTGGAGTTTTGGAACTTTATAATATTCCTCTAAAATCAGCCGAAATACGAATTCCGATTTACTCACCTGTTATCAGGAGAGACCTCAGTGCTGCATCTTTCAGCCCAGTACTGATCCTGAAAAGAAATTTTAACCGTACTTACCAGTAACTTGAATTTTCTTCCATAGGATATCATTGTCTGCTTTTTGCTGAAAAAGTTTCTAAGTGTCGATTTTTGAAACATACAAATATTCCTCTAAAATCAGCCGAACTACGAATTCCGATTTACTCACCTGTTATCAGGAGAGACCTCAGTGCTGCATCTTTCAGCCCAGTACTGATCCTGAAAAGTAATTTTAACCGTACTTACCAGTAACTTGAATTTCCTTCCATAGGATATCATTGACTGGTTTCACTTGGAAATTCTTCTAAGTGTGGAGTTTTGGAACTTTATAATATTCCTCTAAAATCAGCCGAAATACGAATTCCGATTTACTCACCTGTTATCAGGAGAGACCTCAGTGCTGCATCTTTCAGCCCAGTACTGATCCTGAAAAGAAATTTTAACCGTACTTACCAGTAACTTGAATTTCCTTCCATAGGATATCATTGTCTGCTTTTTCCTGAAAAAGCTTCTCATGTCGAGTTTTGAAACATACAAATATTCCTCTAAAATCAGCCGAACTACGAATTCCGATTTACTCACCTGTTATCAGGAGAGACCTCAGTGCTGCATCTTTCAGCCCAGTACTGATCCTGAAAAGTAATTTTAACCGTACTTACCAGTAACTTGAATTTCCTTCCATAGGATATCATTCACTGGTTTCACTTGGAAATTCTTCTAAGTGTGCAGTTTTGGAACTTTAGAATATTCCTCTAAAATCAGCCGAAATACGAATTCCGATTTACTCACCTGTTATCAGGAGAGACCTCAGTGCTGCATCTTTCAGCCCAGTACTGATCCTGAAAAGTAATTTTAACCGTACTTACCAGCAACTTGAATTTCCTTCCATAGACTAACATTGACTGGTTTCACTTGGAAATTCTTCTAAGTGTGGAGTTTTGGAACTTTATAATATTCCTCTAAAATCAACCGAACTACGAAAACCGATTTACTCACCTGTTATCAGGAGATAACCCAGTGCTGCATCTTTTAGCTCAGCACTGACCCTGAAAAGTAATTCTAACCGTACTTACCAGTAACTTTTATTTCCTTCCACAGGAATCCATTGTCTGGTTTTCAGCAGAAAAGTTTCAAAGTGTCGATTTTCACAAACTACAAATATTCCTTAAAAATCGCCTGTATGACTTAAACGCATTCTTTCAACTGTTTACAGGAGATGCACCAGTGCTGGATCCAGGATCCAACACTGAGTAAGAAAAAGTAACGATAACACTACTTACCTGCTAAGTGAATTTCCTCCCATAGGATAACATTGGTGATTCTATGTGAAAAAGTTTCTAAGTGTCAACTTTTAAAATACAATAATATTCCTTAAAAATCAGTACTGTAACCAAAACGCTTTAACTCAACTGTTTACAGGAGATGTCCCAGGACTGAATCTAGGATCCAGTCCTGTGGTTAGAAAAGTAATCCATAAAGTAACTAATTGCATTTAACTAGAAATTCACATTGAGCTCAATGTTGCATTGTGTTTGAAATTGAAACTGTAACTACTGTACTTAAAACTCTATTGCCTATTTGCAAACTATTTAAACTAAAGTAATTCATTCTGAGAAAGTATATTTTGTAATGTAATGTATAATGTAATTACAATGTAATTTAATAAATAAAATATCTAAAAATAAATAGTTTTAAAAAATGTAGTAAATCAGTATCAAAAAATAAATATAACAATTAATACATTTAAAAATTGTCATTTACAAAACCTTTGAAATTCACTGAAAAAACCATAGGTTTTAGGGGCGTTATAGTTAGAAATTAGCATTTAAAAAACCTTTGAAATTTACTGAAAAAACCACAGGTTTCAGGCACGTTATAGTTAGAAATTAGCATTTAAAAAACCTTTGAAATTCACTGAAAAAACCATAGGTTTCAGACACGTTATAGTTAGAAATTAGCATTTAAAAAACCTTTGAAATTCACTGAAAAAACCATAGGTTTTAGGGAAACTTATAGTTAGTTGGACATTTCACTCGTACAAAACCATAGAAATTCCCCGTTATAGTTAGTTCAGCTAACTATAACTCGCGCCCGCAATGCACTGCTGATGACGTCACATATTACATCACTCATGACATGGTCAGTGACATCACTGATGACATCACTGATGACATCTCAAATGACATCACTGATGACATCACTGATGACATTATCCATGTGATAATTTCATGCATCTTCTCACACCCTAATATAACTTTTGATACACCCACTGTAAATTACAGACTGCCATTCTCAAAACCATAGACACTCCAACACCAATAACTACATACCCACTCACTGTTTCTTAGGTCTACACACACATCCACTCACTCACCCGTACAGTCACTCATGCTTACGGTCACTCAGTACAGGACTATCATATGCACTCATACACCTACATAGACACTCACACACCGCCACTCATCCATAGAGGTACTCACACACCTAGTCAGTCATGCAAATAATTAATCACACTGCCATTTACTCACCTATACAGTTATACACACACCAGCTCACTTACTCATACAAATACTAGCACAATCTTACGCTCTTATACAATCACTGATACAAGCACACACTCATCCATACAGTCACTCTCACAATCACAATCACACACTCTCGCTTCTAGCTATTTATATACTCGAACACACATATATACTGCCTTTCACATATGTAGTTACTCACACATGTACCACTGAGATATACATTCACTCACTAACACACCCATACACACACTCACCCACCCATACAGTCCATCACAGATGCACTCTTGAAACCATGCACCCAGTGAATCACCCACTGATACATCTATGTGCAGCCACACACACCTCATCCACACAAACACTCAGACACCCATACAGATACTCAGACAACCAATCAATAACTCATAGACACTCATGTAGCTATTTACAAACACATGCAGCCACTTACACACCAACAGACAGACGGATAAAGACATTCACACAGTTTAGTCACTAACCCATGCATTTAGTAAGATACGTTTAATCACTCACTTATAGAGTCAGTCACGCACCTACTAAATCATCCATCCAGACACTTATACACCCACTCATTATTCAATACACTATAGAAACACACAGTCACTGCATGATGTCATCAGTGATGTCATTTGAGATGTCATCAGTGATGTCATCAGTGATGTCACTGACCATGTCATGAGTGATGTAATATGTGACGTCATCAGCAGTGCATTGCGGGGCGCGAGTTATAGTTAGCTGAACTAACTATAACGGGGAATTTCTATGGTTTTGTACGAGTGCAATGTCCAACTAACTATAACTCTCCCTAAAACCTATGGTTTTTTCAGTGATATATATATATATATATCTATTAAAGCTCACAGGTTACCCTCCAGGTTCGGGGAGCACTCTAGGATCGATAATGCCATGCAGACTCAGCAGTTCAGAAGACTTGGCCTGACGCGTTTCGCTTATGCTTTTTCAAAGGCCGTTCTCTTCTTTCACTCGGCAATGCGCGTCCCACTTAAATACAAAGATGCCTCCTGCTGATAGGCTGCAAATTCCCACTGGATTGTGGTATTCGTAGTGATTCGCTAATTTACCCTGGATGGGTGCCAGGTTCAGAAGATTCCTGATGCCTGCCCTGGATGGGCCCCCTGAGCTGGAGAGTCAATATCTCGGCGTCTTTCCTCCTGAAATGAGCTGGGCAATTTCCCAACTCGTCGGCCCGCTCAATTTCAGCGGTGGTGCTTCCCCCGCGGCAAGGCGTGCCGCGTTGTAGATTAAAGCTCACAGGTTACCCTATATATATAAATATATATATATATATATATTTCACCAAATTACCAAATGCCACTCTTATGATTGCCGAAAACTTTTCAGATCGGGTGCCTCCTTTGGTGTGCAAGTGGCTGCATACGATTAACATTTCCAACAACAACGCTCCAATAGGAACATTCAGGAGCACACAGCGGATTCCACAGACCTTTTACTGTGTCAAGCAGACGCGTTTCGGCGAGAATTCGCCTTTCTCAAAGCTTGTCGTGTTCCACTCTAGTCTTTTTTTTCTAGTGGATGAATTGCAATATACAACTAAGTTTTATTTTTGACAAAGTACATTTTTTTCTCTGTCGATCATTGATAAAATGTATTATTGTATGTAAATGTTATTGCATTGACTGTCGTTGAACGCTGTATTGTGTGAAAATTGAGTTCATGCAGGTTTTGTGCCAAACCATTACATATTCGCCCTCTGCGAAAATACTACATATGCAGTCCTATCTTATTTCATGTAAATGCTCGTTTTAACTGTTTTATTTAAGGGATTGCAAGTGCTCAGCTCATAGTACATAAAATTGTAAGACTGCACCATGTACGAATTGCCCCAACGATTTAACAAGCCAAACTAGGAAATTTGAATTGTATTAGCCAAATTACTAAAGTGCTATGGATTCCCCACTAAATCACATGGAAACCTGGAACCCAAGCAGATAAAAAGACTAAATACGTTTTGCCAAGACTGGAATTTCCACACGAAGGTACACACATTTCCCTGGCATAAGAAGGGAACATTTGACACGAACATAATTGAACACGCTAAAACACATATGAAAACCAAATATGCAGCTCAAAAGAGAGACAAGAGAGAGTCATTATTAGAATTATGAGCCATCTTTGAAGAGGCCGAAAGCGATAGCCCTATAATGCCATCAGCAAATAAACCGTCAGCATCTCCCCCACCATATGCAGGGATGAACGTGCTCACACTCACTCCCCCTGCATTAGGTTACACAAACCCAGTAATGATTGAAGCCGATTAGCCCCCCGCCGACAGTAGGACAGTCAGATCTAAAGCCAGAGAGAAGTAAAATCAAGCATGCCCAGAAACCTCCAGCACAGCCCAAGTTCCTAGGGAAGGCCTTCAAAAGCTCGACTTCCCATCAATCACACACAACACTTGACACCTCAAGAACAGGTAGCATACGCATTTCCACTGGGTCAGGTGAGCATAAGCATGTTTCAGGGAAGTTTGTGGCAATTCTCTGCAGTTATTCAGTGAGCTCTGGAGAGGAGGGGAATCCCAGTCCCCCGGGAACCGATGATGAGGGTTGCGGCTATAGCATTTGCCCAGGAAGCTGAGGAGGAAATGGAGGCTGAGCTCGAAAGGGAAGGCAGGTCAATAAAAGCAAAGGATAATTCAGAGCAAAAGAGACAGGCCAGGCAGCATGAGGACCAATAGCACAGGACGTCAGGCTCCCCATATGAGGGAAGCAGAGATAGGTATAGGGGGCAGTGCTGGGATGAAACAGAGGTTGATGAAAGGCTACTAGCAGGGCTCAGAGTCACACCATCCACTCATCAAAGGAGAGCAGCAACGAGTACACGTGCTGCTCCACATGGGTGCATGGCAAAGATAGACCTACCCCAGGGATAAATAGCAAAATAAGAAAAGCAAGAGCATTGTGTACCCGTTTTGAGACATGTTATCAGACTGGACAGAGGAGAGTGACCAGTATGACCGGTCTCGGCCTAGGGAAGGATCGTTTGAGCCCGAGGACATGTCAGTAGCGTAGGATTGCATGAGACATGCAGAAGGAAATCCCAACTGGAACTTCCCCTACAAGCAGCAATGCCTCGCAAGGTGGGAAAAGAGGTAAGATAAGGATTGAGAGAGAGAGAGAAAATACAGAGCAAAGCTGGGTCAGAACCAAGCTACCACTGCAAAATCCCTGCAAAACAGCTGGGAACGGGTGGTCTTGGGAAGAACGGCTATAACTAGCCACATTGGCAAAGAAGGTGGCAGCACCAATGGGGGTACTGCCGCAGAGTTTCAGAAAGGTTGCAGTATGTAGCAGAAAGACACGAGAAAGAAGTACAGAAAAAGATGACCAGACATCACAGAACTCACAGTAGTGGGACATGGTTGCAGTTCCTCCTCAGCTCCCAGGAGCAGATAGGTCACGGGTACAGTAATGGTTGAGCCAACGTCCGGTTGAGGGGGAACACACACACATCCACACATGCCCTGTACTTTCAGTCAAGCGCCGATCTGAGGAAGAACCCACCATAACAGTGCTAGTAAATAACACGCCTTACAGCTTTCTGATAGACACTGGGACAACCAAGTCATGCCTAAGGGAAGAGATCATCCCTGTATCCAAAGACTCCATGGACACCCAGGGGTTTTCAAGTACGGTGATGAGGGTCCCATTCACAAAGCCCTTAGAATTGGATGTAGGAGGCAGTCACATGAAGGTACAACTGTTATATCATCCCTCATCTCCAACAAACCTCCTGGGATGAGATTTAATGGCCAAACTAAACATGACCATTTACTTCTCTGACGATGGGATAATGATATGCTCCACCCCTGGGGTTTCACCCCTATGACTCATGTCCCTAAAATAACCCCACAGCACAGACGAACCAATAAGGGCATCCCCCACCAACCTGATTGCTTTCACTAATGCAGTCCTCACGATTGTCGCTAATGCACTGGAATGGCTGGGACAGAAACTGCAACTGCCCAACTAATTCAAATTCTGCTGGGAGGGATACCCTGACTGGGAACCCCAAGAGGCAGTGCTGTTCCACTTAGAGTCAGTCGAAATACTGCCTGCCTATGGGGTCTTGTTGGCCACCACCAACCAAGCAAACGTGATGTAGGCAAGTATCAAACCCGGCCTCAGTGTACAGAAGGTAACAGATGACCAACTGTTTAGCATGTGCCCTGGAGCCTCAGAAATTATTTACGCAGACTAGATTGAGGTTAGGGTGGATCTGCGAAATAGGGCCCAGGTGCCTATTGCGATACTGACAACCTTCCAAGGGCAGGACTTGTCAAAAGTGCTGCCACAACTGTAGGTCAAAAGGGCTGAATGACGTGGGTCTCATTAATACTCCAAACCTGCGAAGATAGCGTGGGGGGAAGGGGCCACCCTACTCAGAGTGTGCCTATAACCACTCTCTAGGAAAGCCGATGAGGGTATAGCACCCACAATTCAGGCACTGATTGAGCTAGGGGTCCTCTTCATGGTAGTATCTCCCTGCAATACGCCAACTTTCCCAGTCAAAAAGAGTAAGGGGGGCTGTGGCACCTGGTACAGGACCTATGCCCTCTCAATGATATTGTGGGGCCCAGAATTCCCCCTAGTACCAGACCCCTCCATCATTTTAACTAATATACCAGCGGACGCAATCCATTATCCATAACAGACATCAAAAATGCATTCTTTAGCATTTACATTTCGAGAGGTTCAGCTGCTATTCAGGAGGTTGCCACAAGGGTACTGTGAGTCCCTGAGTATCTTCAACTGAATACTGAGGAGGGATATCGCTAACTTCCAGACGAGTAGCACCCTGATACAATACACAGATGCAATTTTGATATGCAGCCCCTCTAAAACAATATGTCACTAGAACACAGTAGCTCTCCTTATTGCACTTGCCAAGAAGGGTTAAAAAGTGGAGAAGGGGAAGGTGCAGTATGTGCAGCAGGAGGGTAAGTATTTAGACCAACTGATTTCAGGGGCTTTTGATGAGTCACCCTAGAACATGCAAACTCCATTAGAGCTATGCCACCACCACAAACCAGAAGGACCATCCAAAAGTTCTTGGGGCTTTGCAATCACATCATGCAGTGTCCCTTTGACTACAGCATGCTCATCGCCCCCCTACTCAAGGGCATGAAAAAGGTGAAAACCAGTAACAAGAAAATGAAGTGTATGCCCGAGATGCCTTTACCTTCTGTAAACTTAAAGCAGAGATAATGTGCTCCCCTGTGCTAGGGACACCCGACTATAATAAGGAATTCTTATTTAGCCACAGCGACGGGTGAGTTATGTCTGCAGTCTTGAAGTAGAATTATCCCTTGGGGCACAAACCCCAGGGTCACTTCTCATGCGAGCAAGCTCTGGCAGCAGCAGCTTTTGCCGTGGATAAAAGCTCCCCCGGGGGGGGGCACCGCTGACACTGTATGCAGAGCATTCAGTGTTTACAGTCATACAAAAGAGCAAGAGTACACTGACTATGCAACAGGTTTCGGGTTACAAACGAATGCTCTCCAGGTTGCCATTAAAAGTAGCGCGATGTCACTGTGTAAACATGGCCACCTTCATAGCCCATGAGGTTCAGGAGGGGGAAGAGATCCATGATTGTGCAACGTACACCCCTGATGGGGTCAGCCAAGCAGAAGAGGATCCCATCCCAGAAAGTGAGGCATTGTTCATTGACAGGTCCTCCATGATAGACCAGAAGACAGAGGTAAGACACACGGGGCAGCAGTAGTGACAGCTTGTAGCCACACGCCGTTGGAATCACTACAGTTCACTGTGTAGCTAACACTCCTCTCACACCTCTCAGCGCAGGCAGCAGAGTTCATAGCGTTAATTGAAACCCTCACCCAAAGCAGGGGGAAGACAGTAACATTTTACTCAGACTCAGCCTATGTCACCACCGCAGTGCATTTGAGCATAGGGAGGTGTAAAAGGCGGGGCTATCTGAAATCAGACGGTATACTCGTCATGCACAAGGACCTCCTCGAGTTACTAATGGACGCATTAACCCTGTCTAAATGTGTGGCTGTATTGAAATGCACCATGCATACCAGAGGTAAGGACTTTGTATCCGGGGAAATGCACTAGCCGAAAAGATTGCAAACATGGCAGCTTATGGAGTGGTTGGGCAGACACACATACTTCTCTTACAGCAGGCAGCAGAGATGGAACACACTCTGGACAAACCATACACAGAAACGGCAAATTATATCCGAGGGAGGTGCATGATCTGCTGTTACGACACGAGAAAGAACTATGGGAAGCCAAGGGGGCAGTACACAGATGGCACACAACCTCATATATCAGAACACACCCACAGGAAATACCAGTCATGCCCCAGAGCTTAGTCATCATAGCACTGCCCCAATTGCACCTTCCAGCACACACTGCAAAAGAAAATATGTTGGTGGAACTTCAAACCGACTGGTTTATCCCCAACATTACGGATGTGGTAAGAATGTACCTAAACGAGTGCACCATTTGCCAATTGTATTCACCCAGACCTACACTCAAAGTCATAGCACCTTGCATCCCTAAACCAACCAGACCTGTTAAGGCATTGCACATCAACTTCATCAACATGAATGATCAATGTGCTAATTACAGGTATTTGATTATAGTCATTTGTCTATACTGTAGATGGATCAAAGC